>OY856413.1:905377755-906577755 GCA_963693085.1 Alisma plantago-aquatica
CACGGCCGTGTTTAGTACTATAGGCGTCGGTTTTATATGAATAAGTGACGCCTTTTCCACCACGGCCGTGCTTTCCTGCACGGTCGGGTTGTTTGTAATATTAGGCGTCGATTTTTATCCAATAACTGACGTTGTATGTCTTTGCTGACGGTTTTCTGTAAATAACTGACGCCTATATCTTTTTTTTCTCATATCAGTTTGCAGGCCTACTGTGGCTGGTCAGCAGGATGAGAACCTACAGTTCAGTTTTCTGAACTGCAGGTTTACGACATCCATTGATATCAGCCTAAAAATAGGCCACAAACCTGCAAAAGTCCCAAGGAAAATTTCACACAAGTAGATACATTCAGACATCAATTCAATTCTCACATTCACACATATAGAAACATTCAAATACATGTATTAACATTCAGAAATATTCATTTACAAAGTATCATTCATTATCGCTATCAACATCCCAATAATATCTTACAGTTGCCACTGCTCGTATGGGTTTTTCCTATTCTTCTCTTATTTCATCTAATGCTTCCATCGTATATGGAGCATGTATATTTTTAAAGCGTTTACCTATAGTGTGGTCAGTTTTAAACACCTGCAAAGAGAATGATGTGTATATATAAGTAATAATATAAAAATAAGATTGATATATTTCATACTAACTAATGAGACTATATATAATACTTCATGTATGTTATCGATGTCCAATGCGGCATGTCGGATAATCATCTGCATAAATCGCATCACATAGTATGTGCATGCCCAGCCATTGTCTTGTGTAGTGCACTATAAATTGAAACATACAAAATAATACAACTAAGCACAATTCACATCAATAATATATACATTGGAGTCGGGAACTTACTTGTACGTTCTGCCAATTTATTGGCTGGTTCTTTTTCCTTGGGACCGTTCCTCCAACCTTTTTGAATGCATCTAAACCCCTACATGTTAATATAACACAGTAAATTGCATAAGTAAATAGTAATGTAATAAAAGATGTTAACGGATACAAAAATGAAATATTTCTCACCAGAATAATGGCATTCTCATTGCGTGTCCAATTTTAGTGTTTAATGTACTTCCCGTGGGATCTAGATAATAAACAGTGAACGTCCCGGGGACAATAACTAGTAACTCCCAATGTTTACCACTAGAGGTAAAAAGTTAACAATTAATAACTCAAAATGCACGATAAAAATGGAATTTTCTGAAGTCCAAATTATAAATAAAGTAAACTTACTTGACATTGAATGGAGCTATTATTATCGTCTTCTTTTGCTGACCAAAAATTGTAAAAGCATATATACAGTATTGTAGCTTCCCTCCAATCGGGTAACACACGTAATGGGCCCACACGAACGTAGCCCTGTGGCATTGGAGTCCCGTGAAACATTTCCCCAGGAAGGGACGGGTAAGCATGCGCCTCTGCAACAACATAGTCTTGTATTCTTAAGCGGCATGGCTTCAATGCCTACAAATTTACGTAAAGAATGTTATACATATATACATATCATCTTGATAACATATCATCTTGAAAAGACTAGCTACAATGTCATAAAAAAACTTACAGCAGACGTGTTAGGCGATGGGTCTCCAGGATTACTCGTAGTTTGTGCATCAGGAGAAGAGTGGGTTGCCATAGGCTGATTGGAAGCCTGAGATGCCTGCCACCGCAGCAATTCTTCCTTGACCTTCTCAACAACTACATCGTTGACCTTTTTAGCAACTATATCCTCGACTCTCTTATTCTCCTATACATGGATAAAAGAAACATTAGCTTCTTATTATTGAATTTCCTTTTGTAGTAACATTCTAAAAAAAGAATAGGTTACCTCTTCTTGAGAAAGTCCCGCTCTGGGTTTGCGCTGGGATGGCCCAAAGAATGCTTTGATGCCCACACCAGCGCCTGCACCCCTAACACGTCCAAGATGCTCTGGGTTACCCAGAGCAACTGTCAATTCATCCCTTGTGCCCTGAGGGATGAACGTGCCTTGTTTCCTCTGCTCGTGCAGCTCCCGCTAATCACCATCAATAGAAATTGGTAAGTTAACACCACAAATAATCAATATTCAAACGATTGCTCTAAGAGTTGTATTTTACCATTTTCGCAGCCGCCTTAGCAGTTACGGGCTTCTTTATTTCACCCTTCTTCTTTTGCCTCCCAGCTATCCAGATATCATGGCGAGGCATGGGTGTGGCAGACTCCTGAGTAGGAGCAGACTCCTGAGTAGCCGCAGACTCCGCCTGTAGTCTTTGGAAAACGCTTGCATAGCCTTTTGGACCCATAGTGTGGTCATGCACATTCAGTGAACGCCTTGCTTTTTGTGTGTCACTGAGGGCCTAGTTAGTATGCACATTAATGATTTGGTTAGTAGCACTAAATGTTAATCTTGAATAGGTGAATACAATGTATATTAATTAAATTGGGAGTGACGCCTAATATCTTGAATTCTTCAGATTTTCTTGAAGCAACAAAATAGAATTGCAAATAATAATAACTCACGCATAAATCCTTCCATATCAAGTCTTTTTTCCCCTGAGGAACTTTATGCCAATTATCATACTTAACACCACAATGGCTCTGAGTGGTACACCCAAGATAGTTTACAAAATTATTGCAGTTCACTCCAATTGCATTTCCTCCATTATCAAACTCCACAACCAATTTGGATCCACTGCCACTTAGCGCTATTAACTTCTTCAACAGAGTGATGCCCCTTTTCTTGTTAAGTGTTTGGTTCTACGCATCAAGTTGCTCTAGTGCTTCAGTGGGTACATGTGCATCATCAACCTAAAATTTGACAAAAATAAACACACTGAATTAGCCCAATATAGAAATATAGGATATATGACATAACTAGAAGATAATGAATTTTATAGAAATACAGGATATGTTTTTAGAACTTACATTGGTATCCTCACCATGCTCGTCATGGACAACATGCTCATCATGGACTTCATGCTCATCATGGACATCATGCTCATCATGGTCAGCCATCTGAAAATGTCATTAAAAAGGCAAACATTTAGCATTTGTATTAACTAGAAAAAGGCATTTTTCTCAACGTGCATTACATTGATACAATGATGCTATCATAGACTTTTTTCTCAACGTGCATTACATCGATACAATGCCTGACAGTCAAAGAACTCCAATAAGGAAGATCCCAAAATATTGACTTCTTCTTGAATGAAGAATTGTCACTCCGTGTGGCCATACTACATTGTGATTTCTTACCAAATTCATTGACAATGTCTTTTACTCTTGCATAAACAACATCCCCTGGTATAGGTTTAGGTGCACTCCGTTCATCATTCCATCCATTGAATGCTTTGCGCTTCCTACGATACGGATGGAATTTTGAAAGAAACCTTCGATGACCAACATATACAGTCTTGCCGCCATGTTTTAGTCTTATTGAATCAGTGTTTTCTTCACATATAGGACACGCTTTGGCTCCTTTGACACTATACCCAGACAAATTCCCATATGCTGGAAAGTCATTAATAGTGCAAAACAACATAGCGTGCAAACGAAATGTCTCTCTTGCTGAAGCATCATAGGTCATCACACCTTCAGCCCAAAGTTTCTTTAAGTCATCAATCAAAGGTTCAAGATAAACATCAATATCATTTCCGGGTTGTTTAGGGCCCGATATCAACAATGACAACATAACGTACTTATTTTTCATACACATCTAGGGAGGAAGATTGTATATAACAAGCATGACTGGCCAAGTGCTATGTTGGCTGCTCAATGTCCCGTACGGATTCATCCCATCTGTACAAAGCCCAAGTCTTAGATTTCTATCTTCTTCACCAAATTTGGGGTACAATAGATCAATCTTCTTCCACTGTGGGGAATCAGACGCATGTCGTAGGATCCCATCATTATTTTTCTTAACATCTGCATGCCACCTCAAATTCTTCGCATCTTTCGGATTTGCAAATAAGCGTTGAAACCGTGATATTATAGGTAGATACCACAACACCTTGGCAGGAGAACCAGTTGTGGACTCCCCCGAAGTCGTCAATTTATACCATGACGCACCACATTTTGGACAATCTTTCAAATCTACATAGTCCTTTTGAAATAATACACAATCATTCGGGCATGCGTGTATCTTCTTGGCCTCCATTCCCATTGGGCACAACATTTTCTTTACCTGGTATGTTGAGATTGGCAGCTCGTTTCCTTCAGGAAGCATTTCTTTCAACAAAGTCAACAATGAAGTGAAGCTTTTTTCGCTCCATCTATTGTTAGCTTTCAACTTATACAATCTCAACACAGTGCTAAGCTTCGTAAACTTAATACAGCCTGTGTATAATGGTATCTCAGCATCATGCACAATGTTTCTAAAGATAGGAGGTGGATCGGTGTGCTCTACCCTACAACTATTCAGCATCGCATCACGATGTCTGTTGGAACTGGTTCGTTCACATTTACATCATCGGAGGCAATTTCTTCTTCCAACCAAGCACTGCTATCGACATCTACTGGTTTCGATTTTGAAATCTCTCCATGCCAGTGCCATTCTGTATAGCCTTGTACAATCCCATTGCACATGACATGACTTTTGATTTCCTCACCAGTGTTGACTTTAAAGTTGTTACCGCAATGCCTACATGGACAGTAGAACCTATCTGTAGGTTTTTTCCTATGTTCCTCGGAAAATTTAATAAAATGATCAAGACCAGATATAAACTCTGGGGTGCAACGATTACGAATGGACATCCATGATCTATCCATTCTATGATCAAAGAGAAAACAAGTATATATTAGGAAAAAAGTATATATTAGGAAACGATTAGGGTATACACTTACATCCTAAGTGTATAATGTGATGTCATTCTTATATATAATAAATGTGTACCACCTATCCCATCCTTGAACACCTAATCTCACTAGTAAGTGTATAATGTGTATTGGGTTTTCAAGAAAATTTCGGCAGCATTTCCCCACTGTTCTCTAAGTACATATGAACTTAGAGAACAAACGGGGAAATGCTACCGAAATTTTCTCAAAAACCCAATACACATTATACACTTACATCCTAAGTGAGATTAGGTGTTCAAGAATAGTCCCAAATCGGGGACTATCCAAGATTTACTCCTAATGAGTCAATCTTGGACGGGTTTCTAGGCCAACAAACACAATAATATATATCTACAATGAAGCCGGACTCCATACAAACAGTATATAATTTAGTGATTGTTCATTCTAATTTATACCAATGTACAAGTAATATAAAGAACAATGATTGTTCACTTTCTAGGCCAACAAATACATGTGATGTCATTCTTATATATAATAAATGTGTACCACCTATCCCATCCTTGAACACCTAATCTCACTAGTAAGTGTATAATGTGTATTGGGTTTTCGAGAAAATTTCGGCAGCATTTCACCGCTGTTCTCTAAGTACATATGTACTTAGAGAACAAACGGGGAAATGCTACCGAAATTTTCTCGAAAACCCAATACACATTATACACTTACATCCTAAGTGAGATTAGGTGTTAAAGAACATTCTCAAATCGGGGACTATCCAAGATTTACTCCTAATGAGTAAATCTTGGACGGGTTTTCTAGGCCAACAAACACAATAATAGATATGTACATGTTAGGGTTTCATCACAATTAATGTTAGGGTTTCATCAATGTTAGGGTTTAATCAAATCAAATTAGGATGCTAGAATGGACAAGTTTAAATCTTATTTCAACATGCATCAAAATTTACTGAATTAGGTCAAGCATTAGGATTAGAAGCACAAATATATGCAAACAAAAAGATTTGTTCGTACCCTAGATATTACATAAAGCATTACATATAGATTTGTTCATATCCTTACCAACAACAAACACGGCCGTGGGTGTTGGCCTACCACGGCCATGCTGCCCAGCACGACCGTGGTAGGCCAACACCCACGGCCGTGTTTACCGTTGGTAAAGAGCTAGGGAGAAGGAAGAACAGAGGCTACGGCAGGCAGCAGGCAGGCAGGCGACACGGCAAGGAGGACGGCGGCGAGCACGGAGCAGGCAGCGGCGACGCCAACGAGGACAGCGGCGACGGCAAGGAGGATGGTGGGCGGCGGCAAGGAGGAAGGCAGTGCGGCGGCGAGCTCCAGGTGGCAGGGAAGGCAGACCAAGGAGCAGCAGTGGCTGCGGAGAAGGGGGTGCGGCGGAAAAGGGGGCGCGGAGATGGGGAAGAAGGCAGCAGCAGTGGCGGCGGAGAAGGGGGCGCGACGACGCTATCGTGGACAAAGAAGGAGCTTTTGTGGAGGAGAAATCGGCGGTGTGGTCGAGGGACAGCAGAGAAGAAAAGGGAAATCGGCTCGTAATGAAACAGAAGAAAGGGGAAGAGTCGGGAGATCGCGGCATATTAAGTTCCCAAATGGCGTCGGTTTTTTCAAACAACTGACACCTAAACCTCTTTAGCGTCGGTTGTTAGAACCAACCGACGTCCAATTGGACGATATTTTCACGAAATTGTTTGGCGGGAACCACTTTCAGTGTCGGTTTATAACAGGTTAACCGACGCTGAAAGTGACACTTTTCGCGCAAATATTTATCGCGCATAGGCGTCGGTTTCTATCTACATAACCGACGTTGAAAGTGACACTATCTTTTTTGCTCGAAAATTGGATTTCGTGGGAAACTTTAGGCGTCGGTTTGTTATTAACAACCGACGCTGTATTCAAAGCGGTACCCGTGTCTGGCTGGTCTTCGAATATAGACGTCGGTTTGCCTAAATAACCGACGTCTAATAGTGTAGGCATCAGTTTTCCTAAAGAACCGATGCCCAGAAAAGTGACACTGAATGTTGTTTCTGTAGTAGTGTTTGATCGACTAAAGTGTGGGAACGCCAAGTGTGGTGCATCATCCATCTTGTGGAAATGTGATAGTATTCATTGGGCATATCAACAATGGTGCCTTACTATTGTGTTGGCTTTTAGGTCAGACTTAACTAGGTGACCTTGATGAAATTAAGTGCCTAGAAGAATGTAGATGACTATGGAAAAGAGTTGCACATACCATATATCCAAGAATTGCATGAGATGCAAAGGGAAAAAGTTTCCTAACTTAATGATTGGTTATGAACGTTGGCTTTAGTTGGGTAATAATTCAATTGTTTTGGGTCTTGGCTCACTGGAAGATTGTACACTACAATCTTCTAAATTGATATGTGAGGGTTATATTTGAGTAAAATAGTGGGAGCAATAATAATTCAAAGCCTTATCAATATTTCAAACATATCAAATCAAATCAAAAGTGTTTGACATAAGTTGCAATTTTTTGTAGAATCTAATGGAAACCACAAGCACATTTTCATTGCAATTGGTATTTAAGAAGGACAAGTTGAACGGGAACAACTTCCACAACTAGTTTAGGACATTGAAAATTATTCTCACTGAAAAGTGCAAGCTCTATGTCCTGGAGACATCAAAGCCAAATGAACCCACTCCTAAGGTGCCTAAAGCTGACATGGATGCTTACTGGAAGCACTCTGGAGATGTTGTGAATGTCAAGTGCCTGATGCTATTCTCAATGAACTATGAGTTGCATATACAACATGAGAACATAGATGTTATTGAGATGGTTACAGATCTTAAGAACATGTACAAAGATTAGGCAAGACAAAAGAGAGATGATGTCTCTAAGGCATTTTTCAAGTACAACACAGCGAAGGAGATCCAGTAGGTACTCATGTACTCAATTTGATAGGGTATGTAGAGAACCTTGGTAGATTGGGATTTCCCTTAGGTTAAGAGTTGGCCACAAATGTTATTTTACAATCACTGTTGGAGTCATATAGCTAGTTTGTCATGAACTACAACAAGAATGATCTTAACAAGCCATTATCATGAATTACTTGGCATGTTGAAGACAACTGAAGTGCAAATGAAAAAGGACAAAGACAACTCTATGATGATGATTAGCAGAGGGAAGTCTAAAAGCAAAGGCAAAGCTAACCAGAGTTCTAAAGCTACCTAGAAACTTAAGTCTTCTACACTAAAAGATAAGGGAGGAGTGAATAAGGAAGTAAAGTGCCACCACTATCACCAGACTAGACACTAGAAAAGGAACTATCCTCTTTACATAGAGAAACTTGGAAAGAAGAAGGAGATAGAGGTCTCCACTTTGGGACCAGATAAGAAGTAAGATAGAACTGTGCAGAGCAAGAGTTTCTTCCACCATATTTGGAATCTGTCATTTAGCATGATGGTCATGTAATAGAATTAGTGAACTGCTATTATTTATTTGCCATTGACAAAAACATCATGCATCTTGTATGGACAAGAATATAATGAATGAATTGAGATTTCATTTTAAAAGATAAAATCTTATATGGAAGTGGCCCAATGTCTCATAGTTTATATTTGATAGTTCTAGAGATAGTTATGTAAATATTGAATGACTTGATGACTCAAATAGTGAATACCTTTAGCATTATCATCTAAAGCACGCAAATGACAAATGCATTTTTGGAATCCATATGATGGTTGTACAGACTCTTTTGGTTATTGAACCAATCGAGGCACACAAGTATTATTTATTGGGCAATGTGACAAATGCACCTTTCATTAGATGTAGTGGGAGAGTGAGTATTCTATTGGAATCATACATACTGATGTATATACACCCTTTTAGAATAAATGCTAGAGGAGGTTAATAGCTCATTATATTTGTTGATGTTCTCAATATATATGGTAGATTGTTTTAATGAAATACAAGTCTAAATCTCTTGAAGTGTTCAAGGAGATCATCAATGAAGTACATAACCCACTTGGTATAAAATTAAAACACTCTAATATGATTGATGTGGAAATATTTTATCCAAGAGTTTGAGGACCTTCTAGGAGACCATGATAGTGTATCGTGATGAACTTGAAAAACACTAGAGGGGGGGTGAATAGAGTTTTTAAATATTTTAACAATTATTTAACTCAAACAACCACAATTGTAAATCAAAGAAGGAGACAGGTGTTTAGAGTGGTTCCAAATTTAGCAAATACTAAAGTTGTCAGTCCACTACCTGGTTGCTTACCCAACCGGGATTTTGAAAGTATTTATTTTATTACCTTCACAAGGATTTATACAAAATACAATACTTTCCTTACACCCCTTGAACAGCCTTCACTTGAAGTAGATGCACCAACTTGAGGTAGCCTTCTTGAAGTAACTTCAAGCTCCCCCTTGAAGTAGCCTTCCTCTCTAGAAGTAACCTCCCGTTGCACCAGCCTTCTTGAAGTAGCTCAAGGTCCCCTTCTTCACCAAGAAGATCTCCACCCTCTCCAATCCGCAGCCTCCAACCTAGGAGTAGCAAGGAGAGTACAAACAATAATAGGGAACAAGAAAGAAAAAGGAAATTACAACTTATCCTTTTGTAGCACAAGGCTTGATTTGCCTAGATCAAGCGTGTAGATCTCCTAACAAAAGTGTATGGAATTGTAATTGCAATGGATAGGAGATGTTATCCTATGGGACACGAATTTTGAGCTAAGGGAAGAAGTAGCCAATTGTCACAATGCTCAATTGCTCACAAACAGATTGCACAAAGTCAATGTATGCTCAAAGATTGCTCAAGTGTAACAAGTTAGTGTATTTGGGTGTCCTAAGCTATGTCCTATTTATAGGAATGTCCTACAAGTGCTTAAGGACGTTCTAGACACCTTCTAGGGGTTTCTAAGTGCTTAACTAGCCGTTAGGTGCAAGTTTGTTACTTTAGTAACGGCTAAATAATTAATTCTACAGTTGCTGTCAGAGACCATCTCGGTCGATAAATAGTCGATCGAGACTCCTACTCGGTTGAACTTTTGTCGACCGACAGGCTCTCTGGATCAAGTGTATGCAACGTTTATCTCCAACTGCCAACCACCTTGTCAGCTGTGTCTAATGGCTACTTGGGTCTTTCTCGGTCGAGAAGATTGTCGACCGAGAGTGTCTCGGTCGAGGAGTTAGTCGACCGAGATTGACCCTGTTTCACTTTTCCAATTAAAGCACTAAGTGTGTGTATGAGTGTGCATATGTGACACTATTCAAGGGGATGACCTATCTAAATGTGATGTTTAGCTAGGGAGAATCTAACACTTGATTTACATGAAATCTAAGTACTTATACATTATATATTTGTACAAGTTTTTACAAAGCGATTACATTTCATGAAAATATAAATATGTAAGCATATGGATTTCCCTAATACTTTGTCATCCACCTTGTTCCTGCACACTCAAGTAGCACGTTAGATTAATAAGAATGAAATGTTTGTCATTATCAAAACAAAGGGATTTACAGATGTCCATTTAGCCAACAATCTCCCCCTTTTTGAAGATGACAAACATTTCCAAAATATAAATGAAGGAAATATAAAACATATGAGTTTCATACCTTAAGATTACCTTTTGTAGCTTTCCCTCTTGTTTATAAAATGTGTGCTTATTATTCCCCATGAATTATGGAACATGAAATCCAACTCTTTAGGGAATATAGCAACTTTCAATGTAAAGCCAAGAGGTTTATGAAACTCATTGATTGAGTTTTGCATAATTACTAAGTTTATATTTATTTCTCCCCCTTTGTCATTTCAAAAAGATATCCGTTTAAGAATTAAAACTCCCCCTTAATTAGATGTCCCATCAAAATCCAATGGAGAAGATGTCCATTAAAAGCCAAAATGATGCAAGTGAAAGTTATCGTTAAGAAGTAAAAATATCAAAGAAAACATCTTCCAAAGGAGTGATAAGAAGTTGCTTCCTAATTTTGTTAAATTGGTCTAGTGGAAGCGGTTTTGTAAAAATATCAGCCAATTGATCTTCTGTATCAACATGATGAAGGGAAACGTGATTCTTGGAGATATGATCCCTTAAAAAGTGATGACGGATTTCAATATGTTTAGCTCGGCTGTGTAAAATAGGATTACGTGCTAAGTTTATAGTGCTCGTGTTGTCACAAAAGATAGGAGTAGATGAAAGAGTAAAACCATAATTATTTAACACTTGTTGCATGTAAAGTACTTGAGCACAACAAGATCCGGCTGCCATATATTCAGCTTCAGTTGTAGAGAGAGCAACCGTGTTTTGTTTCTTGCTAAACCAAGATACTAAAGCTCTCCCTAACAAGAAACAGCCACCACTAGTGCTCTTGCGATCAAGTCGACAACCAGCATAATCTGCATCAGTATAAGCTTTAAAATCCAAGGATTGTCCTTTTGGATACCATAAACCAAAACATGTAGTGCCTGCTAAGTATCGAAGAATTCGTTTAATTGCTTGAAAATGAGAATGCATGGGTTGTGATTGAAATCGAGCACAAAGACCAACGGAAAACATAATGTCCGGTCTAGAAGCAGTTAAGTAAAGCAAACTACCAATCATGGCTCTATATAAGGAATCATCAATAGGTTCCCCATTTTCATCCTTATCAATTTTAATAGAAGTAGCCATAGGAGTAGTAGCATGTTTGCACTGATCCATCCCAAAACGTTGTAAGAGTTCTTTAGTATACTTTTCTTGGCTTATAAAGATTCCGGCAGATGTTTTCTTAATTTGAAAACCAAGAAAGAAAGTTAGTTCACCCATGAGGCTCATTTCAAATTCTTTTTGCATAATGTCACTGAATTGTGTGCACAACAAATCATTAGAAGCTCCTAAAATAATGTCGTCAACATATATTTGCACAGCTAGGAAATCAGATGTATATGTTTTGAAAAATAAAGTAGAATCTGAATTTCCAATAGAAAAACCATTATCAAAAAGATATGTCTTGAGCCTTTCATACCAATTCCTAGATGCTTGTTTTAAACCATAAAGTGCTTTCTTAAGTTTATAAACATAGTCACCTTTTTCCGGTATTTCAAAACCGGGTTGTTGAGCAACATATACTTCTTCTTGAATGATACCGTTTAGAAATGCACTTTTTACATCCATTTGGTAGAGTTTGATGTTTTTATGTGCAGCAATAGCTAGCAACATTCTAATAGCTTCAAGTCTAGCTACTGGTGCATACGTTTCGTCAAAATCTATTCCTTCTTGTTGATTATATCCTTGTGCTACTAACCGAGCTTTATTCCTTATTACTTCTCCTGCCTCATTTAGCTTATTCCTAAAAACCCATTTAGTTCCAATGACGGTTTTATCTTGTGGTTTAGGAACTAAATCCCATACATCATTTTTAGTGAATTGATTCAATTCTTCTTGCATTGCTATTATCCAATAATCATCTTTAAGAGCTTCAGATATCTTCTTAAGTTAAATGATAGAAACAAAAGCCATGTTTGCAACATCCTTAAAGGAAGACCGAGTTTTTACTTTATCATTAGGATCTCCAATTATTAGTTCTTGAGGATGATCCTTAATAAGCCTAGGTGTGGGTTGTGGTTCAGCTTGGTGATTGTTTGTAGTAACTTTCTCACTATCATTTGGTATGTTTAAGTTTTCGAATTGATTAGTGAGTTCAATTATTTCTAGATTTTCAGTTTTGGACTCTTCATGAAAAGAAACATGAATAGATTCCTCAACTTTTCTAGAGATAGTAATATATACTCTAAATGCTTTGCTAGAAGTGGAATATCCCAAAAAGAATGATTTGTGTGATTTAGAGTCAAACTTATCTCTATCATCTTTGGTATTTAAGATATAGCATGTGGATCCAAAAGTATGAAAATAGTCAACTCTAGGTTTCTTAGAATGTATTATTTCATATGGAGTTTTCTTCAAATTAGAGTGAACAGTTACTCTATTTAACACATAACATGCGGTGTTCACAGCTTCAGCCCAAAAGGTTTTGGGTGTGTTATGTTTGAGCATCATAGTTCTAGCCATTTCTTGTAGGGATCTATTTTTCCTTTCAACTATACCATTTTGTTGTGGAGTGCGTGGAGCAGAAAAATTGTGAGTGTACCCTTGAGATGTGCAAAATTCTTCAAATACATGATTTTCAAATTCTCCACCATGATCACTTCTAATAGTACATATTTTGCTTTGTAATAGATTTTCAATCATAGGGCAAAATTTTATAAAAGCATGAATAGTATCATCTTTGGTTGCAATAAAATGTACCCATGTATATCTACTATAATCATCAACAATAACAAAACAATATCTTTTGCCACCGATAGATTGTGTCCTCATAGGTCCAAATAAATCCATGTGAATTAATTCTAAAGATCTACTGGTGCTAAGTTCATTTTTAGGTTTAAAAGAGGTTTTTGTTTTCTTTCCCAATGTACATGGTTCACAATTTTCAACTTGATCAAAGGATAAAGTAGGCAAACCACGAACAAGATCATATTTTACTAACTTTTTGATAACATGTGAACTAGCATGTCCTAGCTTTTTATGCCATAATTGTAAAGTATTTTCATTTGCAAGCAAGCATTTTCCTACTACATATTTCATAGAGTTAGGTCTAAGAATATAAAGATTTCCAACTCTTTTTCCTTCATAAACAACATTTGTAGTGTTTTCTATTAATAATTTGCAGCAGGTTTTGTTAAATAAAACATCATAGCCACTATCACATAATTGACTAACACTTATCAAATTATGGTACAAACCATCAACAAGTAGAACATTCTTTATTTCGAGGTTTGTACCAACATTACCTATTCCAACGATTGTACCTTTACCGTTGTCTCCAAAGGTGACTGTTCCACTTTTCTTTTCTTCAAAAGTTTGAAATGCATCCTTGTTTCCGGTCATATGTTTGGAACATCCACTGTCAACTACCCAATCCTACATGAAATTATAGATTTTGGTACCCATGTGATGGTCCGATATGGTTAGAACCACTTAAGTATAGATTGCATAAAGATTCTGATTCAGAAATCAAGTCGGTCGACAATTGTTCGACGGACATCTTTCTCGGTCGATTAATTTTCGATCGAGAAGGTTACTGTATGACAAACAAATAGACACAGAAATTCAGCTCGGTTGACCAGTTTTCGACTGAAATAATTGCTGTAGATTTTGATTTGTTACAGGCATCTGGTCGGTCGATAAAAGTTCGACCGATTATATTTCGGTCGACAATACTTCGACCGACTATTTTTCTGTTTCAGTACAGCAGTTCAAAAAATTTACCAATATGCATGAAAACCTTTTTGTTGAGTTGAGATAAGACAATATAAATTCCAAATTGAGTGTTTGATCATATCTCCACTGTATGGCTTTTGACTCTACTAAGTTTGGGGTTTTGGGACCCAAACTAAATCGGAATCCTTGGTCTTATAAGGGCATGAGAATGAATAATGTCCAAGACGTAGACAAAAATGACAAGTAATAGAGTCAACTTCATATCTCTTTTTAGGAATTGTATTTTTAGGTATGAACACAGTTCGAGTTCTCTTGGGTTGATTTTTCTTTGGATCATATCCCAAACCTTTTCTTCCATTGAAACTAGAGGAGGCTTTTAGGATGTTGTCAAGGATATCTTTTCTTCTTAACTCATGTAGATTCTTTTGTAGCTTAGCAATGTCATCCATCTTCTTGTGTAAATCTTTTCTAGCTTGATCAAATAACAGGGAGTCTCTTTCTTGTACAACATTTTCATAGTCTAGATGGTTACACAGAATTGGTTGAGTCTGAAAATCTTTTAGTTTAGCTAACAATTCAGTCTTTTCTTGAGAGAGAAGATCAATATTTGTTTCTAGAGATAGTAGCTTGTTAGTGCAATCATTTAAAGATGTTTTTAAAGACAAATTCTCAAGATCAATGTTGTTCCTTTCAGAAGAGAGATTATTTAATTTAGCATATAGCTCATCATTTGTTTTGATAACCTTCTTTAGTTTCTTCTTGACATCAACATATTTATCATGAGTTTCTTGTAAACTAGTAATTAACTCTTCTTTAGGAAGATCAAGTAGGCTTACCTCTTAAGAGTCTTCATTATCTTCTCTTGCCATTAGACATTCCACCTTTTCTTCCTCGCTTTCACTTTCACTTGACTCGTCCCATGCAGCTTTATAGGCTTTTTCTCCCCTCTTCTTGTGTGAGCTTTTCTTTCCTTTCTTTGCTTTAGGACATTCATTTTTGAAATGTCCTTTCTTTCCACACTCAAAGCACCTAGGAGGAGAAGAAGAAGAACTAGAAATTTTGTTAGATTTAAATCTTCTATATTTCTTACCATTGACAATCAATGCCTCTTCTCCTTCCTCTTCACTTGACTCCTCACTTTCTGGTGTGATTATCTTTGAAGCTTTTAGAGCCACATCCTTCTTCTTTCCTTGTTGAAGTTCACGTTCTCTTCTTTCTTCCTCTTCTAGAGTTGCTTAATGAGCTTCTAGATTTCCAATAAGTTGCTCCATTTTCAGCCGAGTGAGGTCATTAGCTTCTTCAATGGCTGTCACCTTTGGCTTGTATTTAGAAGGAAGTGATCGAAGGATTTTTGATACCTGATCTTCTTCAAGAACAGTTTTTCCTAGGGCATTTAAACCATTAACAATAGAAGAGAATTTTGCAAACATTTCACTAATAGATTCATTTGGATCCATACGGAAATGTTCAAACTTTTGTTTAAGCATGCTAATCTTAGAATTCTTGACTTGAACTGTACCCTCATAAGTTATGGACAGTCTATGCCAAATGTCATAGGCTGTGTCACAGTTTGATATCCTATTAAATTCTCCTACTGAAATTGAACAATATAAAATGCTTACAACTTTGGCATTCATTTGAGCCAACTTTACCGTGTTTGCATCCCACTCTGCATATTGTGTTTGAGGAAGCTCGTATGGGGTTGACACCATCCTCCATAAGTCCCAATTGATGCCTTGGAAGTAGAACTGCATCCTTCTCTTCCAATATGTGTAGTTTGTTCCATCAAACGCCGGAGGTCTAGCAACAAGTGTCCCTTCAAGGTTAAGGTTGTTGAGCACTCCGTCCCCCATTCTTCAAGACCTTGATAGGGTTCCTTGAAGCCTGCTCTGATACCAATTGAAAAACACTAGAGGGGGGTGAATAGAGTTTTTAAATATTTTAACAATTATTTAACTCAAACAAACACAATTGTAAATGGAAGAAGGAGACATGTGTTTAGAGTGGTTCCAACTTTAGCAAATACTAAAGTTGTCAGTCCACTACCCGGTTGCTTACCCAACTGGGATTTTGAAAGTATTTATTTTATTACCTTCACAAGGATTTATACAAAATACAATACTTTCCTTACACCCCTTGAACAGCCTTCACTTGAAGTAGATGCACCAACTTGAGGTAGCCTTCTTGAGGTAACTTCAAGCTCCCCCTTGAAGTAGCCTTCCTCTCTAGAAGTAACCTCCCGTTGCACCAGCCTTCTTGAAGTAGCTCAAGGTCCCCTTCTTCACCAAGAAGATCTCCACCCTCTCCAATCTACAGCCTCCAACCTAGGAGTAGCAAGGAGAGTACAAACAATAATAGAGAACAAGAAAGAAAAAGGAAATTACAACTTATCCTTTTGTAGCACAAGGCTTGATTTGCCTAGATCAAGCGTGTAGATCTCCTAACCAAAGTGTATGGAATTGTAATTGCAACGGATAGGAGATGTTAGCCTATGGGACATGAATTTTGAGCTAAGGGAAGAAGTAGCCAATTGTCACAATGCTCAATTGCTCACAAACAGATTGCACAAAGTCAATGTATGCTCAAAGATTTCTCAAGTGTAACAAGTTAGTGTATTTGGGTGTCCTAAGCTATGTCCTATTTATAGGAATGTCCTACAAGTGCTTAAGGACGTTCTAGACACCTTCTAGGGGTTTCTAAGTGCTTAACTAGCCGTTAGGTGCAAGTTTGTTGCTTTAGTAACGGCTAAATAATTAATTCTGCAGTTGCTGTCAGAGACCATCTCGTTCGAGAAATAGTCGACCGAGACTCCTACTCGGTCGAACTTTTGTCGACCGACAGGCTCTCTGGATCAAGTGTATGCAACGTTTATCTCCAACTGCCAACCACCTTGTCAGCTGTGTCTAACGGCTACTTGGGTCTTTCTCGGTCAAGAAGATTGTCGACCGAGAGTGTCTCGGTCAAGGAGTTAGTCGACCGAGATTGACCCTGTTTCACTTTTCCAATTAAAGCACTAAGTGTGTGTATGAGTGTGCATATGTGACACTATTCAAGGGGATGACCTATCTAAATGTGATGTTTAGCTAGGGAGAATCTAACGCTTGATTTACATGAAATCTAAGTACTTGTACATTATATATTTGTACAAGTTTTTACAAAGAGATTACATTTCATGAAAATATAAATATGTAAGCATATGGATTTCCCTAATACTTTGTGATCCACCTTGTTCCTGCACACTCAAGTAGCACGTTAGATTAACAAGAATGAAATGTTTGTCATTATCAAAACAAAGGGATTTACAGATGTCCATTTAGCCAACAAAACTCCACCTAAAACACATGGATAGTGTATCATGATAGTGCATCATAAATAAGGAATCCCAACATGTTAGTCATGGTGGGATTATAGATAATTATGTCTAATCTTCCCATTTCCTTTTGGGCACATGCTTTACATAAACAATGTACTATAAAAAATGGTTCAAAAGACACCACATGAGATATGGCATGGGTAATGTCCCAATATGCCTTTATAAAGATTAAAATTTAAAGCTTATATAAGAAAATAGTTTCTTGAATAGATTTGTCCACAAATAACATAAATGTTATTCTACTAACAACTAATTTTATATTCCAATCCATCAACAAAATTGTTTGTTTCTAGGATGCTTGTATTCTTGGAGGAAATTTACTTCCCAAGGAATCAGTGGGAGAGAAGGATAACCTGAAAAGCTTGAGCCAATGAGAAAACATTGGACCAAAAGAGGTACCGTAGGAACAAGGAGAATCACAAATTTTTATGGAATCTCAAGTTCCTTGTGTAACATAAAACTTCATAGATCTAGTAGATCATGACTTGAGTTTGAAAGATTATGATATATTATAAACAAAGAAGGCAATGAGTTGGTCATAGATGACAAACCAACAATCTACCTAGAAGCTATAGAGGAACCTGAATATGAGAAATGGCTTAAAGTCATTGTTTCCAAGATGGAGTGCATTTACACCAACAAGGTATGACCTTGATGGATCCACCTGAAGGGATAAAATCCATATGGTGAAATTGGGTCTTCAATAGGATACTGACATAGATGGTAATGTACCAACCCATTAGGATCATGCTTGTCATTTCATCTTAGTAGAATTTGTGAGTTTGGGTAGATGGATTTTAAAACTACATTTCTTAATAGGAATGATGCATAGGGCATGTACTTGACACAACCTGAGGATTTATAAATCTATTTGTAGCAAATAAATCCTATAAGCTAGAAAGGTAAATCTATAGATTGATACAAGCATCTCAAAACTAGAACCTTCTATTTGACAAAATAGTGAAAGAGTTTAACTTTAGTCAAATTGAAGATGAGATTTGTGATTACACAAGAGTAGTGGGAGCACATTTATTTCCACATAATGATGAGGTATGACATCCTTATCCTATGAATGTTAAAAACCTAGATAAAAAGTACCTTCTCTATCAAGGGTTTAGGTGAAGCACCATATATGATAGGAATTGAGATCTATAGAGATAGATGTGGAAATATTCTTGACCTAAGTAAGAGCACATAGATTGGCAAGATGGTGAAAGGGCTCAGTATGTAGGACTCAATAAGAGAAAATATATCCATGTCCCATGAGATCAGTTTCCCATGAGTCCAGTGTTCCAGTTCTTGTAAAGAATTAGAAAACATGAGTAAGATGTCATATTCATTCACAATCAGATCTATCATGTATACAATGTTATGTGCTCATCCTATTGTCATTGGACATGATGAGTGAATATCTGTCAGATCCTCGTTAAAGTCATTGGACTACCATAAAGAACATCCTTAAGTACTTGTGAAGCACTAAAAGAATTGGTTCCTTGCTTATGGTTATAAGGAAGAGTTGGATGTAAAGGGTTACACCGATGTAATCTTTGAAAGTAAAAAACAAAAGGAATGATTGCAATCTAAATTTTTTGACCTTAAAAGGAGAACTGTAAGATGGAAAATTTTTGAGAAAGAGACAGTTGTTTAATTATATAATAGAAGTTGAGTATCTTGGTGTTATGAACATAGTAGATGATACTATATGGATTAAGAAGTTCATTTGGATGAACTTGTGAGAGGTTCCACCCATTGATGACATAGAGAAATAAAGTGACAACAATGGAGCTACTAGATAGGCAAGGAATCACATATAGCATACTATGCCACTTCCATCTCATATGAAAAATGGTACAACGAGGAGATGTGAAAACTTGTAAAGTACCAATTAGAACCAAAATGGTGTTAAATCACTACATAAAAACTTGTGCAACAGAAACATGATGGACATGTTTAGACCACTTGGAACAATATTTGTGGGTGATTGAATCTAAGTGCAAGTGGGTGTTTGTTGGTATGTATGCCCAGAGAATCAATCATACAATGATTTTAATGGGGCATTAGATACCTGATTTGATAATGATAAAGGTAATTTTGTTGATTAGATTTGTGTCAATTATGAGACGATGACATAGACATAGTTCATGTCTAAAGAATGATGTTAGTCAAAGACAAGTGTCTTCAGGTTAAGGACCTAAACAGTGAGATCATATGTCTGATAATAGTACATAGATTCTTGTTATGTCCCGGGTCAGATATTACAGTGGAATCAAAATAGACAACAATAATACATAAGACTAGAGTGTGTGTTGACTGATGATAGAGTCTCATTAGTCATGATATGTGATACCAAATAAAACATAGAGGTACATGTTAGAGAATAGTGTATCAGATAGTCCCACCTTTAGAGTCATACATGAAGACCATGTAATGGTAGTTAGAATCAACCCTGATAATGATGGTGATTGTGGTTCTTAGACCTAAAGTCACTACAATCATCACATGTCGTTCAATGTATTTTGACATCATCTGTGAGAAACCGTTACACTAAATGAGATTACTCAAAACATAAATCACAATCGATCACTAATTAATCACATATCCAAAATATGGGTAAATGAAAACCGATTTCAACGTCAGCACCAGATTTAATATGGGCATTAGATACCTAATTTAATCACATATCACAACTTTTAAAAGATATACAACATGTGAAACATAATTTATCATCTCATCATCACATGGTACTATTCACTTGCCATTCATGAGACCAAACTAGTCATCATACTATCACAAGATATAAATCCTTTTCACAATATCACAGGACATCAACCCTTATCAACACAAGAGGATTACACCTCAATCAAGGCTCAACCATGCCCAAATGTCATTAAGACCATCTTACTATCATAGGATATAAATCCTTTTCAAAATATCACAGGGTATCAACCCTTATCAAAATAAGAGGATTACACCTCATTTAGGGCTCAAACTTGCCCAAAGGTCATTAAGCCCATCATACTATTCCCTGCAAGATCATCATTATCTTTGCATGCCTTATAGCAAGGCTCAACAACATCACTTATATATAATACACCAGATCAGCACAATATTGCACTAATAAGATAAGATATATTCATAATCAATCATAGCAGGGTTATATTACCATTAAGCACATTCCTTTATCACATTAACATGCAAGGAATCAAGATATGATTAACCCTCATCATATTCATAATGCACATGTTTATCATAAGAAAGTATCAACCATGTGGCTATGATAACCACCAATTAACACATTAAGGTTATGATCACATTAAGGGGGTTATTTCACCATCATGCCATCATATAAGAAGGTTAAACAAGAATACTCATATTTATCTATTTGCATTAGAGTTCGGTTCACAAGATAAATTATATTAATGTTACTAATCAACACTCATACCCAAACCCTAACTCACATCATCCCCATTACATCATGGATGCATAAGGTGAAGCATCACCATCACATTCCATACTATTCTCAAGTATGAACCAACACATAAATCAAGGTGTAACCATCGAGTTATAGCATACTAACATTTCAACAACAATAATAGAGCACTCCATGATTGTATTCGTCATTCAAGGACTATTCATACCCAATTACCATCATTTAGTTATATTAAAGATAGGTATAACAAGCTATGCCTCATTAGGGTTACATATCAATACATAATGGTCATCATCCCTTCTTTTCAAATGAGTGAATAGGTAAGACTACCTTATTAAGGGTTACCATCCATTTGTTCCATCATCATTCAACCCATATCACCATACCACAATGTCACCCAAAACCATTGGATGTTTAAAAGGTAAGACCGTTGTTGTTTTCAAAAGTAAACACTTTGAATGAATTATCTATGATGTTATTGGGTTGTGTCTATAAAACTCACCATTTAACCCTAGACATCCTTTTATTAACAACAATAAGGGTTCTGTTGAAAGTAGGGTAAAACCCACAACTGACTGTTCATTTAAAACTAGCCATCCATTGTCAACAAGTAAGATACTTAAGTTGATCATATAAAGGAAAACATCTAAATCACATTATTAGGAACAACATATTACATTAGACATCATTCCACTTTATTGGAGGAATAAACATTAGATCTTGAACATTAGGTCAAGTTCAGATGTTAAAAGCATCAATTACATTATAGGTCTGACCATTGCAGCATGTGACCCAAGAAACCATTAGTATAAGACTTAATTGATGCTACAACTATATGATTAACTCATCATAGGTTTTGGAGACCTGATCCACCATCATTAGTGACAATTAAGTCACCATAGGTTGTTAAATAAACACTATATTCATTAATCAACATCAAATATTAAGCTAATGTCATCTTTGACTGATAACATCAGTAGGGTACTTAATGGTTGATCATTAAACTTCTAATTGATCCAAAACCAGACCTAAGGGGGTGACCATAGGTTTTCAGCATCATATGACACCTTTGATCCCGATCATCATTTGTCATGAAGACAACACCATAGGGTTGTTGCAATGGTAATATCATCGGGTCATGGGTTTATAGAAGAAATCAGCTTTAAACCATAATATTGACAATTGGTTGATATGTGCTTAGCACCATAGGTTGTCAAACCAACATGATACAAGCCATATTATACCTTAGTAATAATGTGCACATGATCAAAGTTCATATAGAACTGAAATCAGAATTGGGAACATTATAAAAATTGAAATCCATATCAAGCATAGCCTTTTAGTGCATGGATCATCATTTTCAAGCAAGAACATGATCTAGAAAGCTTATGATAAGAAATAAACGTGAACAAAGTTATAAAACTTGCCTATAATGATACGATAAACTCCCACACATAAGAAAATATGAGAAGGTGGGTAGAAAATCCAAGCATAAGTTGTGAACTCGTCCATCTAGCACCTTTCTTCATCAATGAGCAAACCCTAAGCATAAGGAGCAACAAAGGTAGGGTTTTAGAGCTTTAGTGCAATTTCTACCATGGAACAACAAGGTTTCAACCAGGAGAAAGATAGGAAATAAGGGTATTCTCAATATTTTAGGTCAAGATCACTAGAAGGAAGCTTTTTAAACCCTAAAAGGAAGTCAATTGCAACCCTAGATTCGTTTTCCAAGAAGGTCCCCTCTTTCTTCTTCCTTGGATAGGAAATTCACAGAAGCATAGAGGGAGTATGAGGTTTGTAGAAGGAGGGAAGTGGTGGAGAGAAAATGGCTCGTTTTGGGGCTTACAGATAAGTATATGAAACTTTAAGATAAAGAAAAAGAAAAAGTTGAAGTTCTAGTATCTTTCCAAGTGTCCATGGCCATAAACCATTAAGAATATACAATAACACACACAAGCAACTCCCCCACCATCCATATAGACATGTATATCCCTAGTTTCTTGAATTTCCAAGCAAAACAAATAATTCATTAGTTGATAGCTACTAAAGGTAGTTCATCCATGAAGGGGTAAACCCTAAAATACCCTTGGAGAAAACACCTTCAAACCAAGAATTAAATAGGTGACCCATGGCTCAAAAATCTCAAGAATGATGAGATAATATCCAAGGAACATAATACAAGTGATACATTGCAAAGAAAACCTTTTAATTGGGTAAATTGTAGAAAAGTACAAAATGTGCATAAAATTACATAACTTGCTCAAACAGTGTCCAAATTGGAACAAATTTGAAACTTAATCTTGTCTTATTATTTAAAAGAATATCACAAGGTTATATTAGGGTTATAAGAACTCATTTATGATAATTAATCTTATTCAACTCATTAAGCAAGTTTAGGGACCTTACAACTATAAACCCCTAACAGGGATTTCACCCCCAAAATCTAAGGTAAACAAAGTTGGGTACTTCCTCTGAACCTCATCCTATTACCTTCACATGATTAATTGCATATCATGGTGATGTCACATCATTCATACATATCTCATCTTGGGTCAACACAAAAACCACCACCAAAGAAGACATCTGCAAATATGGAACATAGAAACTTGTTGTGCCACATGTACAAATCTAATAGTAACTTTCAACTTTAGGACTCACTTGTCATCTTGAACTATTCTATATGTTGTATCGTACATCACTCAGAGGCCACACTCACTGAATCTTACCAAACATAGAACATCAAGTATCTATTATCATATGCAACTTTACAAGGTTGCATCTCTATTCTCCTTTAATGGTTGTTGTCATCAACAACTCAATCAACCATGTAGGTACCCCCTAGTTTTCAAGAACTTATGAGGAATATGTTTTTAGAGGATTCTCCAATCATGTCAATGGTAGACTGACCATCTATTTGGTTGAAGAATCATACACTTGTATATAACTATTAACAAGTATAACTTCCTGATTGACCTTGTTAGGGGCGGAGCAACGACATTGACTTCATCTTATCAAGATTCACATAACATACTTAACAAAGGTATCATAACTCCTAGAGGATACTCTAGTCAACCCCCAACTTACACTTCTTCAACTTGTCTCGTAGCTATTGCTGCTTCGGCAACCCTAAGGTTTTTTGAAGAAATATTGATCATATTTTTGACCATATTTGAAATAATTTGTCATGTCATCATTCAAAGCTTGATATAACTTGTATGACATGACTAGAACACTTTGTTCCTCCTATACATAAATTATATTTGTACATTGGTTAGTCTAAAGGACATATCTCTAAACTCATCATGGTCATGTGAATTATGTCATCCAATCTAACTCTTATGCATTGATATTTGATCATAGGTTTATCTTAAAGGAACACAGTATCACATATCTATTGACCAAAAAATCATCTATCATTGATAGTGGTCTTTCCCAGCTATCACTGAACCATACACAATATTATAGAATCACTTTTATTTTTCCTTCCAAACAAAATTTAGAGGGTCATCATCAACTCTCTCTCCCTCTCTTTAAGGGGGAGGAATACTTGATATGTTCATTCAGTAAACATCTCCAACCTTCACATACTTCCCATACTATGGATACATCTTGGATACTAGGATTCATTACCTTGGTATCCACCTCATGTGCTATAAGGAACTCACATCCTTATCTCATCTACTTTTACCAACATAATAAATTTCAAAACATATAAGAGGAGTCTCCCAAATTATTGGAAGGCTTAAAAGCAAACTCATCACAAACTTTATGATCTTGGAACCATAGTCCAAGCAACCTTATGCTATAATAAGCTATCCACCCTCATGTTTGTAGCAAATACACACATACCAAGTGACAATGATCCACTTAAAAGTTGTGCCCTATAAAGGAAAGACACAAAGTGCAACACACTTTCCATACCATAGTGGTATTTTTCAAGGGTTACTAGCAAAAAGGTAACGAAATCTACTTTCATTATGCAAGTTATAGCTTCTTATGTATCATTTTACCCTTTTCATTTTGGGTTCCTTGCCATTAGCATAGGAATCATCATGATTAACATATCTCATTACTCCTTCCTTGATGACTATTTATCACACTTGGGTATGTTCTCTTATTTTATTATGTTTTTCAACCACTTATCAATAGGTAAATCATCATATTCCACATTTTCTTCATTAAACATGGATCATCTGCCTTAATTTCTTTCAAACGCCATGCTTATTTTACATTAACACTTTCTTACACACATAGGTTGGTATGAGATTAACTCAGGTTCCACCTTATTCCTTTGTCATTTTTCACATTTATCTTCTCATTTTATACTTATCATTTGAGTTCTCTCCATCTTATGTGGATTTCATACCTTGAATCACTTTATAAGAATAGACTTATTTGTCTTCTACTTTATTATCTTCTTGAATCACATCTTCAAGAATTCATGTTTTTCCTTATTTGTATTTAGATTTAGAATTCATGGTTTTGTGTCTTTCTCTTTAGCTACCAAACATTCAAGTTTTGATAGATAATGATGCAATTCTCATCATCTTTAAGGTAGTATTGAGCTATTCACACCATGATTTCTTATTCGTTATGCTCATTAGATTGTCTCAAAATGACTACTTGATCAGATTAATTAGAAAGATAACAATATAAGAGTTCCATACTTACCTTTCTTCAATAATTAAATACCTGGACAGGGCATCCAAATACTGAGATTAGGAAGTATGCACCATATTTTTATGTCATATTCCTAATTTTAATATCATCCTAGTCCTAAGTCCTAGTGTCCATGTAGACTCAGTGAACCTAAAGCTTTGATACCAACTTGTGAGAACCAGTTACACTAAACGAGATTACTCAAAACATAAAACACAATCGATCAATAATTAATCACATATCCAAAAATATAGGTAAATTAAAATCGATTTCAACGTCAACATCAGCTCGGAAACATTTGCATAAGCGCCCAACATCTTTCTTATATCCATACTATGTCAAGAATTTGATACAAATTGTTCTATCATCTTAGCCACAACATATATATACACGGGAGAACAATATTCGTATATGTCACACAAATAAGCATTAACATGCTAACAAAATTTTGATTCATTTGGAACACCATATACAAACTTTTCCAGCCCGGACCTGAGAGTACAGGGATGACTCTAGGACACACTAGAAATCTAATCAACTTTCTCAAAGATTCATTAATATAGCTTCTCTTTGCTACTACATGTTTGTTTTCGTCACTTCCGATTACCTAAAAAAAATGTCGAAAACTACAAGGGTGAGACACATGTCCTAGCATGAGATATAATCTCCACCAACACTTGTTGATTACAACATTTTAAATAGTAGATAACTAAGCAGTTGGAGTATTTATTAATCAATTGAACAGACTGAACAATTCAAGTATACTAAATAGATTAAGGAAATCATCTTAGCAACAAGTATGATCATCAATGCATATATAGATAACAAATATATCCATTTCTCTGGATAGATATCTACTCAAATATCATCAAATTGCATCTAATAACAATCATTATCATTAATCTGACTATCATCATATTCCTTGCTAACAACACAAGCAATCTAGTAGCATAAGCATCCCTGATATCATGAATATGTCTAGTAACATAGCATGGATATCAATATTGGCATCTCAAATAAAGGGAACATATCTATATCATAAGTAGAACTAACATCATAGCACAATTAACTTCATAGGCATGATTAGCAGTTTAAGAATCTATAATTACATAGGCATGGCTAGCAATATTAAACATAGCTAGCAGCAGCATCTTAACCATCAGTGTCAGTATATTTGACAACATAAGCATGTTTACAACATGAGCATAACTACAACATAAGCATATCTATTATCTCTTATTGTACTAAACATGATTTCAATGAAAAGAAAGAAAACAAGGGCTATCATCCCATATCAAGTGTTGTGTATAACCCTAAATATATATGCTACATGGTTGTCTTACATCTTTTACTATTCCCTGAGGAAATTGAGGATACCACTCAAAATCCAACTGACCACTGCTAAGTCAAAATCAGTGCCATACAAGATCTAGGAAGAGCCAAACTCCTAAGATCTTCCCCTCCCCAAGTCAGTAAAGGTATGTCACAGTGACACATAAGGTCAAGCTACTAACAGTCTAGTTCGTCCTTGGTACAGGTCACGACATTAGTGAAAGGAGGTGTGTATGCATACCCTACCATCCAAGGTACAATCGTAGTTGTCCTCCAATATTGTCACATATATAATCACTAAGACACGACCACAGTCATTCTCAATCACATCAGATGTATGAGGCATGACCATAGCCAACCTCCACAATCTGCATTGTGGATGACAAGGATATATTCTCAACTTTCCACCCCCACATACTCAATAGTATGCGCTCCGAGTTTCCCTTAGGAATACTCATTTCACCATCTGGAAAGTTCTGACACTCATATGGATCTATGGAACATGGACTACATGATTAGAGTCTCACTTGATTAGTTTATCCAATTGGGTGAATTAAGCTTGCATCAAACAAGTGGACATACAAACCCTAATTCACTTCTAGCAAGCATATACATATCACAACTTTTAAAAGATGTAAAACATGTGAAACATAATTTCTCATCCCATCATCACATGGTACTATTCACTTGCCATTCATGAGACCACACTAGTCATCATACTATCACAAGATATAAATCCTTTTCATAATATCACATGACATCAACCCTTATCAACAGAAGAGGATTACGCCTCATTCAGGGCTCAACCATGCCCAAAGGTCATTAAGACCATCATACTATCACAGGATATAAATCCTTTTCACAATATCACAAGACATCAACCTTAATCAACACAAGAGGATTATACCTCATTCAGGGCTCAACCATGCCCAATGGTCATTAAGACCATCATACTATTCGCTGCAAGATCATCATTATCTTTGCATGCCTTATAACAAGGCTCAACAACATCACATATATACAATACACCGGATCAGCACAATATTGCATTAATGAGCTAAGAGATATTCATAAACAATCATAGCAGGGTTATATTAACATTAAGAACATTCCTTTATCACATCAACATGCAAGGAATCTAGATATGATTAACCCTCATCATATTCATAATGCTCATGTTTATCATAAGAAAGTATCAACCATGTGGCTATGATAACCACCAATTAACACACTAAGGTTATGATCATATTAAGGAGGTTATTTCACCATCATGCCATCATATAAGAAGGTTAAACAAGAATACTCATCTTTATCTATTTGTAATAGAGTTAGATTAACAAGATAAATTATATTAATGTTACTAATCAACACTCATACCCAAACCCTAACTCACATCATCCCCATTGGATCATGGATGCATAAGGTGAAGCATCACCATCACATTCCATACTATTCTCAAGTATGAACCCACACTTAAATCAAGGTGTAACCATTAGGTTATAGCATACTAAGGTTTCAACAACAATAACAGAGTACTCCATGATTGTATTAGTCTTTTAAGGACTACTCATACCCAATTACCATCATTTAGTTATATTAAAGCTAGGTATAACAAGCTATACCTCATTAGGTTTACATATAAACATAATATGGCTATCATCTCTACTATTCATATGAGTGAATAGGTAAGACTACCTTATTAAGGGTAGGCATACATTTGTTCCATCATCATTCAACCCATATCACCATACCACAATGTCACCCAGAACCATTGGGTGTTTAAAAGGTAAGACCATTGTTGTTTACATAAGTAAACACCTTGAATGAATCATCTATGATGTTATTGAGTTGTGAAATATAAAAGTCACCATTTAACCCTAGACATTCTTTGATTAACAACAATAAGGATTCTGTTGAGTGTAGGGTAAAACCCATAATCGATTGTTCATTTAAAACAAGCCATCCATTGTCAACATAAGCTCATTAAGTTGATCATATAAAGGAAACCATCTAAATCAATTTATTAGGACCAACATACTAAATTAGATATCATTCCACTTTATTGGAGGAAAAAACATTAGATCTTGACCATTGGGTCAAGTTCAGATGTTAAAAGCATCAATTACATTATAGGTCCAACCATTGCATCAAGTGACGTAAGAAACCATTAGTATAAGGCTTAATTGATGCTACAACTATATGATTAACTCACCATAGGTTTTGGAGACCTGATCCACCATCATTAGTGACAATTAAGTCACCATAGGTTGTTAGATCAACACTATATTCATTAATCAACATCAAATATTAAGCTAATGTCATCATTGATTGATAACATCAGTAGGGTACTTAATGGTTGATCATTAAACTTATAATTGATCAAAAACCTGACCTAAGGGGGTGATCATAGGTTCTCACCATCATATGATACATTTGATCCTGACCATCAGTTGTCATGAAGACAAAACCATAGGTTTGTTGCAATGGTACCATCATCGGGTCATGGGTTTATAGAAGAAATTAGCTTTAAACCCTAAAATTGACAATTGGTTGATAGGTGCTTAGCACCATACATTGTAAAACCAACCTGATACAAGTCATATTATACCTTAGGAATAATGTAAACATGATCAGAAGTTCACCTAGAACTGAAATCAGAATAGGGAACATTTTAAAAATCGAAATCCAAGTCAAGCATAGCTTTTTAGTGCATGGATCATCATTTTCAAGCAAGAACATGATCTAGAAAGCTTATGGTAAGCAATAAACGTGGAGAAAGTTATAAAACTTGCCTATAATGAGAATATAAAATCCCACATATAAGAAAACACAAGAAGGTAGGGTATAAAATCCAAGCATAAGTTATAAACTCGTCCATCTAGCACCTTTCTTCATCAAATGAGCAAACCCTAAGCATAAGGAGCAAGAAAGGTAGGATTTTAGAGCTTTAGAGCAATTTCTACCATGGAACAGCAAGGTTCCAACCTAGAAAAAGGTAAAAGGAAGGATAAAAAAGAAATAAATTGAGGAAAGAAGGAAATTCTTACTCTTTTAGGTCAAGATCACTAGAAGGAAGCTTTTTAAACCCTAAAAGGAAGTCAATTGCAACCCTAGATTTTTTTTTCCAAGAAGGTCCCCTATTTCTTCTTCCTTGGATAGGAAATTCACAGAAGCACATAGGAAGGACGAGGTTTGTATAAGGAGGGAAGTGGTGGAGAGAAAATGTCTTGTTTTGGTTCTTAGGGATAAGTATGTGAAACTTTAAGATAAAGAAAAAGAAAAAGGTGAAGTTCTAGTATCTTTCCAAGTGTCCATTGCCTTAAACCATTAACAATATACAAGAACACACATAAGAATCTCCCACACCATCCATATAGACATGCTTATCCCTCGTTTCTTGAATTTCTAAGAAAAACAAATAATTTATTAGTTGATAGCTACTAAAGGTAGCTCATCCACGATGGGGTAAACCCTAAAATACCCTTAGAGAAAACACCTTCAAACCAAGGATTAAATAGGTTCCCCAAGGACCAACAAGCTCAAGAATAATGAGATAATATCCAAGGAACATAACCCAAGTGATAAATGGCAAAGAAAACCTCTCAATTGGGTAAATTGTAGAAAAGTCCAAAATGTTCATAAAATTGCATAACTTGCTCAAATAGTGTCCAAATTGGACCAAATTTGAAGCTTAAGCATGTCTAATGATTTAAAAGAGTATCACAATGTTAGATTAGGGTTATAAAAATTCAATTATGATAATTAAGCTTATTCAACTCATTAAGCAAGTTTAGGGGCCTTACATCATCAAATATGACCTTCAACAAGGGTTGCCATAAAGGTGATGCTTAGGTGCATTATGACATATGGGGACCGAATGTGAGTGATGTAGATGGGATTTTTCCCTCCTACATGAGATTCATATCTAGGGCACTTGATAAGAGAGACTAAGAAACTTAATACTCATGTGAATCAATATATGATATGTGATCTTACATGCATCTTAGACAATATTCTCTAGTTTAAGGAACATGGAGTGAATGTTGAGAGGATGAAAATTCCATGCCTCGACTTTAGTCTATATATTAGAGACAAAGGAACTATACAATCATGGTAAATTTGACAAAAAAATGTTGGTTGAAGTTGTTCTCCAATTTTCTAATTACTTGGGTAGCAATGATGTGTTTCTAGATACTGCTCATTGCTTGTGTTTTCATAAGTTAGTTATGGATATTCACTACCAATGTAACTTGGGACCTATAGGGTTACAGTTATAGGATCTGCCTAGAATAGGATTTTATTCATGAATGATGTTTAACTTGATTACTAAAGTGTTAGATATTCAATTTAAACAACAATGGTTGAGAATTGGCTGCTAGACTATGAACCGACTTGTTCAAGTGTTGAACCGATTGATTCATGTGTCAGGTCTTTTTGAACAATATTGGTTGAACATTTCTTGGACTGGGACATGAACTGACTGGTAAATTTAGTGAACCAACTTGTTCAAGGTCTGAAACGATCGATTCAACTTGTAAATCACCCAGTTCAATAATCAATACGATTGGATCAAGGATTGATGTTGACATCATGTTGTGCATTAATCAAATATTAAAACTCAATGTGATTGAGAATAGGAAACCAAGTGAACCGACTAGTTCAAGTGTTGAATGATCATTTCACATGTAAACCAATCAATTCACCTGTGAATCGACCGGTTCAACATTCACATCTTCTAGAAAATTCATAAAATTCCACCTCTTGGACTCCCAGATGAACTAGAAAGCCTAACCCTTTCCATCCAATATAAAGGGGGACAATATAGGCTTTTAGGAGACATAACAATAAACTCTAAAAATTATTGTTCTCTCTAGTTATGGTAATCAAAGATCCTGAGTAAGTCCTACCCATAAAAAAGGAGGGACAACATGGGAGAGACAATGGGGGTGAGCAAATCCACCCTAGCACATTGATATTTGAAGGGACAACTCCTTCCCGTTAGCTCTGGTAGTGCAAAGTGGAGTTCTTGGTAGTCTATGTGGACTACACAGAGGCTGTAACATCCCTGACCTGGGTTACGACATAAACTTGGAAGTTTTTCTTAAGTAAGTATTTATAAACTCATTTTAATCTTTTGAAAAGAAATTAAGACTCTCCTTGAGTTTAAATTTCAAGTTTGAGCTTATTTGCAAACTATTTGTGCATTATATGATAGTTTGGGTGTAAATTGCAAATTACCCAAAATAAGGGGTTATATTGCAATATGTCACATTTTGAACATGATTCAAATTCTTTAGCATCATAAGAGAGAGGATTATTTGAAGGGGCGTCTTGTGGAAAGCCTAAATTCCAAGTTGAAGCTTGTTTGAATAATGTTTATGCCTTGTGTACCAATTTTGGTGCAAATTACAATTTACCCAAAGTGTAGGGTTGACATGAAAATTACCACCTCTAGAGTGTCCCTCCTCTATCTTAGCATCATCTAGAGGATATAGAAAGAAAGAGGCACCATGTTTGAATCATTTTTGAGTGATCGTATTCTTGGTGATAAAAAGACCAAGAGAGTTGTATCAAGGAGGTCCCATATTGTTTTGTCAACTCTTGAACTTTTCCATGACGGGTTAAGCACCTCAAGGAGGTGATGGATATCGATTTAAAACTTCCCTTGGAAAAAGTTTATCGATTTGTGAATAAAGTGATGTTGAGTTGAAATATCTTTCTCAACAAGATAACTAAGGGTTGAAATATTATTCCTAGATTATCCTCAACGGTTTTGCATGTCAAGATAAATATGCGTGCATGCATGGACACATGTCAACCGTACATGGATGTGTGGCACCTAGTAGTGTAAAATGATGACACCTATTATACACTCTCTCTCATGAACCTCAATTATATATGTCACTCCTTTCACTTACTAGTGAATTTTTTTCGAATCCTACAACCCTCTTTCTCTTTGATATCATGTATAGAAGTTGAGGAGCAAGGACGAGTTCGATCTTTAAGCTGAAGGTGATTCCATGGTCAGATTCAACCTTGGTTGAAGCATGAATCTCAGGTTGTGATTCTTTCTTTCCTTTCTTCTTCACCAAGTTCTTAACTATGGTGATTCCTTGCAAGTAGAGGAGTTGTAAACAAGTCTTGGATCTTTGATAAGTTCATCTTCAACCTTGGGAATGTGAAGCTTTGGAGCTTGGAGCTTTGAAGTTGTTCTTGAGGTGGCTTATATAACTTGAACCTAATCATGTTATTATTCACCTTGAATCTTGCTATACTTGTTAATTTACTTTCAATTTCGAGTTTTCTTAAATAATTGATGAATCCATAAGTTCTAATAGTTGTATAGAGTTGTTGTCCATGAACTACAACATTAAGGAATGAATGTCTAGAGCTTTATGTTGATGACATCATCATGGCACAAAATGATATCAGGCTGAAGCACCTCTTGTCCGATATGGTTGAAGCACCTCTAACCCGATATGGCGATGAAACACAATATGGTGAGATGATACCTCATATACCTTGGAACCCCACACCCCTATTTGTTAGTACACTTGGTTTGGTTTATACTAACCAGTTGTCTAGGCTGTCACCTTAACACATGTTGAAGTGTAGGCCGATACCATGAATGTTTGAATAGGTATGAGCATAAAGGTCTAACCCGATATGCAAACCCTAATTTTAAGCAACCTGATATGAGTGACACACACATACATCTCATGTACAATATGGTGATCAAGTATACACCTCAAGCATGATATGGTGATCAAGGATACACCTCATGCATGATATAGTGATGAACCTACATCTTTCACGATAGGGTGATCAAGTATACAACTCATGCATGATATGGTGATCAAGGATAGACCTCATGCACGATATGGTGATTACCATACATCTCTAGAATGATATGGTGGTGGTCAAACATCTCTAGAATGATATGGTGATGATTATACACCTCATGCATGGTATGTTGACACACACGCACACCTCTTGCCCAATATGAAAGCAAGCACACACCTCTTGGGCGATATGGAAGCATGCCCGATATGAAAGCAAGCACACACCTCTTGGGCGTACAGTTGATAAATGTATTACACCTTTCTTTGTAGCATATGTTATAATTCATGCTTGTAACTTGATTGATGCTAAAATATATTGTAATACACCTAATTAATCAAATGGAACCTTATCGTGTAGTTGCCTAGGCCATAGATTCATTCGGTGTCAAGATTTGTTGAATGGTGAAATGAGTTTAGCTCTGAGTGCATATTTTTGAATATGTGGGGGTGACAGACAAATGTATCCTTACATCCTTATAGGGATTTCTATGTTATCTCCCTGATGAGTACTAGGGTTTTTGGTGTGATCACCCTGATGAAAATGTACTAGGGATTCATGTATGATCTCTCCGTAGAGAGAGCATGCTACGGTAGCTCTTTAGTGAAGATGTCGTTATACTCTGGCAAGCTAGTTGTAGTTTGACATGATGTCACTGGCAGTGGTCTCGTAATGACTGAGACGGGTGAGGTCTTAGAAGTTGACTATTCAATTGACCTTGTATGGTACCGATTTCGACTTAGCAGTGGTCAGTTGGAGCATGAGAGGTATACCTCATCTCCTCTAGGCATAAGTGTGATTTTAAATATGTAATAAGTTGTGTAGCGTATCTATTTAAGGATTGAATATGGAAACATTGGTTGATGTTACATTACTTTTATACATCTTAATTAGATAGATGTTATACATGTTCTTCATATTCCTTCTAAAGTAAATAGATGATTTATAGCTCTGTCATGGATAATTGAACTGCTTAAACAATGTTTTTTCTTTGCTCTGCAATTAAACAATGATTAAACATTCTTATTTTCATAAAAGATCCTCTGCTCATCTTTATACTATTTACCTATAATAATAATAATGTTGGCAGAGAGTTATATCTCTCGCTGGGACATTTGTCTCACCCCCTGGGTTCCACAATTTTCAGGTGGACGTGCACGAGGAGGTAGAGATCGTACTGTAGAGGAAGGACAACAATAAAAACTCAGGTTGAGTGTGCTATCTGTCGTGTCTTGTAGATAAAAGTCCTATGTGTCGCCTCTATACTCTCAGGTCCTTAGGAGTTTGTATGTAATTATTTTATAAACAATCTATGATTTTGGCTTGTATGCCTTGAGGTTTTATGTTGCTTATGTATATGTTTGGACCAAGCAACTGGTATATGATATCCTCGACATAAGATGGTACAATGTATGTACAATGCGAACCATAATGTATATATTGCTTTGGTTCTTTCTTTAAGAGTTTCCTGGCAATGGATCCCTTTGCAAAATGAATTTTTTTATTTTTAGTGATTTTTGTTAATCTGCTGCTAATGGTTATTTCACATAATTACTGGTGGTGATTCATATGTCGATTCGTCACAAGGTTTTGGTAGCAGAGCCTAAGGTTTTCTGAGTCTATAGAGACATATGATTAAGGTTTTTGAGTCTATTGTAAGTCTCCTCCAGTTTATCTTATAGTGACTTCTTATCATATAGGAGAAGAAGTAAAGCTAAAAGATGGCTCGAGTACACAAAGAACATACTGCTGAGAGCAGTGTTGCTGCACCAGTAGGAGGTGTAAGGGATCAGGCTAGAGAGGATTGAGTGCCTGAGAATCCCTATTTTGATCAAGCCATGCTAGAAAACCCATTCTTCCAAGCTCTTTTCGGGAGTTCATGACAAGAAAGACGCATATGGTCGATCGGATTCCAGTACTAGCACCTAGGGCACTAATTCCTAATGAGGGATATGGATCTGGTAAGACCTTTGAGGATTTACACTATGTAGGAGCCACTGAATATGCCGGTACAGCTGACCTAGCAGACGTAGATTTATGACTCACTGAACTGGAAAAATCCTTTAGAATCCTTAGTATCCCAGAAACTGATAAAGTTAGGCATGATGTGTACTTAAAAGGAAGTGTGGGCCATTGGTGGGTCATTGAAGAAGAGTAAAGACCTGGTGTTGATGTTGGATGGAAGGAATTCCGATGTGAGTTTGCCAGTAGATACTTTCCCAAGACTTATCTAGATGAGACAATCTTGCACTTTGAGTGGATTAAACAAGGACCAATGAAGATTAGTGAGTATGAAGCAAAGTTCATGGAACTTCTATGGTTTTGTCCACACATGGCTTCTACGGATGAGGAGAGGATTCAGCATTTTGAGAAGGGTCTAAACGCTGAGTTAACCACACCTATAGCTTCTCTAGAGAATAGAGAGAGGTTTGCCCCTTTGTGGAGTCAGTTAGGAGGATAGAGAGGTTTGTGATTGAGAAATGTGAGGCTAATAGTAGGAAAGGACCTACCCAGTTCCAGGAATAGAGGTATGGAAGTTTCAAGAAACTGAGATTTTCTACACCATTAGCACCATAGAGGTTCAATTCTTAGATGTAGTGGACATCAAGCAAGGGTAGGGGTCGTAGTTTTCTGCCAAGTGGAGCTCATAGTACGGTGTCAATGTTAGTAACAGGACCATCCAGACCACAACGGGACATAAATTTCATCAAGTGTGGGCAGATAGGATATATGATGAGAGAATGTCTAGTTAGAGACATGGAGGTAACCCAACCATAGAGAAAGAGTCAACATGACTCTCAGAGGCAATAGTTCAGCAGTATCACATGAGGACGTAGATAGGCATCCTAAGTAGGTTCATCTACATCAAAAAACAGAGCACGGAGTCAGCAATAGGCAACGACAAGATTCTAAGCTATGAATCAGCCGGAGGCAGTAGTCAATCCATGAGTCATGATAGGTCAGATGGAATTGTTTCATTCTAATATGTCTTCATCCTACTTCATATCTATTTCGATTGATCTGGGTGCTACACATTCCTTTATCACTCGAAAAGTGATTCATGACTGCAATGTGATTGTCTATCGTAGAGCAAATAATTTGTTCTTAGAAACTTCATTAGTCGTATCTATACTATTGTGGGAGGTATGTTCTCCCTATGTTCTTTTGTTTTCAGAACACAACATTCAGGTGGATCTTATACCACTTGAGATGCACGGTTTTGATGTAATTCTTGGGATGGATACACTAGAATAGTATAAGGTTGTCTTGGATTGTGGTTCCAAGCAAGCTATGTTTCCAGACAGTGATGAGACATGAGTCTTTCAGGGGGAAATAAATATTCTTCCAACCTATCTAGAGTCAGCAATGGTAGCTAAGAGATTGATGCAACAAAGATGTGAAGCATTCTTCACACATGTGGTAGACACCAAAGCAGAGAGTCCTGATCTTTTTGAAGTTCCTATTGTTAGGGAATTTAAGGATGTGTTTCCTAAAGAATTTCTAGATATTCCTCCACATCTAGAGATTGAATTTGAGATTAATCAAATTCCAGGTACACAACCCATAGCCCAAACACCTTATAGGATGGCCCCTACTTAGATGGCAGAACTTAAGAAACAGTTACAGGAGTTGCTTGAAAAAGGTTTCATTCGACTGAGTACTTCGCCATGGGGTGCTCCAGTTCTTTTTGTTAAAAAGAAGGATGGGTCTATGAGATTATGTATAGACTATAGACAGCTTAACAAGGTGACTATAAAGAACAACTATCCTCTACCAAGGATAGATGATTTGTTTGACCAATTGTGTGGAGAAATAGTGTTCTCTGAGATAGATCTAAGGTCAGGATATCATCAGTTACGTATCAAGGAGGATGACATACCTAAGTCATGTTGGTATGTATGCCCTGGGAGCCAATCATGGGATGATTGGTGGGATACATTAAGATTGATTTGATAAACATCAAAGGCAAGCTTCCAATTCTTTCTGGTTCAGTCATATGAGATAGTGATAGAACAGATTGAATGTCTAGAGAATGACAGTACTCAATGACGTATGCTTTCAGATTGAGGACCTGAACGATGAGATCATACGGATGCTAAGAGTTTGTATATTCTTGTTATGTCCCTAGTCGGATGTCATTGTGGAAGGTAGATAGACAACAATGACACACAAGACTAGATTGTGGTGTTAGTTGATGATAGAATCTCATTAGTCATGATATAGAGATATCAAACCAAACACATAGGTACTTGTTAGAGAACAAGGTACTGGACAGACCCACCGTGAGTTTGACACATGGAACCATGAGATGATAGTCACAGTCAGTACTCACAGTGATGGTGGTGAGTGTGATTCTTAGACCTGAAATCACTGCACTCAACACATGTCGTTGGGCACACTTTGACATCATCAAACGCGGTCCTGAAACATGGGTTGTTATAAAGGTGATGATTGGGTGGCTTTGAAACATGGGACTTTTGAGGGGCGAGTGATAGATATGGGATTTGTCCCTCCTGAGGGAGTTTGATATCCATGGCCACTTGATGAGTAGGATTGAGAAAGGCGTGCACGCATGTGTGAATCAGTATGTGATACTGATGTCATACATATCTCTTCCAGTCTACTCTGAGATCAAGGAAGTGAATGAACGTTGACAGGATGACTGTTCCATGCCTCGAGTTCATTCGGGATATCAGTGACAAAGGAATTATACATTCGCTGTAACACCATTCACGGATTGTAGGATGAAAGTTGTTCTCCAACTTTCTACTTTCACTTGGGTAGCACTTATGTGTGACTAGGCACCGCTCTTTACTTGTGAAGTCATAAGTGTTATGAACTTTCACTGCCAACTTGATATGGACCTGTAGGGTCACACACATAGGATTTAACCTGGAAGAGGAGTTTTGTCCACAAGCAATGTTTAGATTGATTACTAAAGGAGTTTAGTAGTTCAATTAAACACTCAATCAGTCGATGGCTCAATATCGTATGGTTCAAGGTGTTGGACGCATTGATTGGAGTATCGGATTGATTGAAATCGCATTTGACTGATTCTGCACAACCTACATTCCCAACCGATCGGTTGGAGTGCCCCAAACGGTTGGCTGAGGTTGCTGAACCGGTCGGTTCAATTGTTGAACCGATCGGCTCATGCACAGAGTGAAACGACCGGTTCAAGTGTTGAACCGATCGGTTCAACTGGTGCAATCGAGCAACTTGGGAAAGTCGGATTGGTGAGAATTTTCCTTTCATTTCAAATTGCCCAATTCGATTGGGAATATAATTGGTATTCGATACCAATTGGGAAAGAAACAAGGAAAGTCTTTTTGAGCCGGATTAGGACCATGAAAAAATCGGTTCAGGGCACCAACCGATTGGTTGGAGTGCCCCAAATGGTCGTCTCAGGTCCAACCGATCGGCTCAATGGCCGAACCGATCGGTTCAGCAGTGAACCGATCAGTTCAGGTTGCGAGATGGCTGCTTTTGGTGGAAAATCCCGAACCCTTCTACTCCTGCTTTAGTCCCGCATTGCCCGGGATGGAGAACCCTGTCCCATGACTCTCCTATATATATAGGGGGTATTGGGGGCTTCTCACAGTACAGCTCAGTGCAACCAGTTGCTTTGCAAGTTGTCGTTCTCTCTGGTTTTGGTAACCGTGAGAGAGCCCGAGCAAGTGCTTCCCGCAAAAGGGAGGTGCAGCAAGGGAAGGACAACTGTAGTTGCAATAGGAGGCAGGAGAGCGTGTTGGGGACTAGTACGTCAACAGGAGGGTGCGACTCCTTCCACTTCCTTATGGGACAAGGAGAGTGGAGTTCCAGGTGGTCCGTGTGGACTACTACAGAGGCGGGAGGACACTGCCGCTTAGGAGGACAACTGTCATCCGACAGTCCGGTTCGAGTAGGAGTTGTCAGTCCCGGTGCGACCAGGAGCTGCATAGACACCGTCGAATTCCGGAGTTGAAGACCACGCATTGCGCAAGGTATTGTCGCCGAGCAAGCCTCGGGACAAGGTATGATTCCGCAAACCATCCTTTCCTATTATATAGACATTGACGCGTTTCCTCGGTATGGGTTGGGGGAGAAAATTTTTTTTGTTTCCGCTGTCTTCTCTGTCTCCCCTAAAACCCAGTAGTGGTATCAGAGCCACGTCAACTGCTCTATATTTTAGGAATATCGATATGATCGATTTTGGTTTGTCGCCTTTATTTATTGCATATGATGCGAATAATATCGGCTTTATGCATGTCCAATCCTAAATCCACAAATCCCTAATTACATATATGATATGTATTATTAATGCACTCGATACGCGTCGCCCTTAAACGAGTTTTGTGGTGGATGTATGTAGCATGATTATGGCCTATAAACCCCTATCTGTGATTGGTTGTGTGTGGTTTCTTTCATCTCGGTCTGCGCACCGATCTTCCCTCTCTTAATCCTGATGTAACTCGAAATAATTCAAGATTCTTCCTACCTTTGCTCCCCCCGAATGTAAATTGGGGTTTCTCCTTTTAAAGCAATGTAATAAATAGAATAGGATTTTATTTCCTGTTATGTCAAAGACCGGCGGACATCAAGACGACTGCTCAGACGACCGGTTCAAGGAGTGAACCGATCGGTTGACCTTCCAGACGGTCGGTTCAAGGAGTGAACTGATCGGTTGATGACCGGTTCGAGGAGCGAGACGAGCGGGTGGAAGACATGACGAGATGCACGACGACCAGGCGAACCGATTGGTTGGAGGAGCCAATCGATCGGCTGGTGGCACCCAGACGACCGGCTGGAGAGTACAGATCGTTCATGTGATGAGTTGATCTACTCGGATGGCAAGGCACAGAGTTCATCTTGTACAGGTTGCATGTGATGTAGACCTAGATGACCGTGATTCCTCTTGGCTCGAGGAATCACATTAGGATGGCCATAATCATCGCTTTTTATCGTTTGTGCATGTTTTCTGTGGGACATAGCATGTATATGATATGTACTATGTATTGTGGTGATTGGATATGTATATGTATATAAAACCAAATCCCTTATTAAAATATTAAGTTTTAGATGCCTTCCAAATGCGACACACGTGAAAAGCTTGATCGACCAAGTGTGGGCACGCCCTAGCGTGGTGCACCGTCTATCTCGTGGAAGCGTGAAGGATGAATGTATGGGTCTGCCCTAGCAGGGTGCATATTCATCGTGTTTGCTTTGGGTCAGACTTAACAAGGTGATCTAGATAGGATCTAGTACCTTGAGGCATGGAGATGATCACTGCAAGGAGTTGTAGATGACATATTATCAAGAGTTGCATATGATGCAATTGGCAAAAGTTGCCTACCTGAGAGATCTATGTTGTGGGTGACAGCCCTAGCTGGTCCATGGCTTAGAGGATTTCAGGATCTTGCCCACTAAAGGTTGTACGCTGCAATCTTCCGAATTGATGGTGAGGGCTATCAATTTGAAGTAAAATAGTGGGAGCGATAATTAATTAAAGGCCTAATTATATCGTCAAATTTTCAAATCAATCAAATAAGTCAAAAATGAGTTTTGGATTAAAATTGCATATTTTCCTTTTTGTAGTTCAAATGGCAATAAACAACAACAACTTTTCTTTGCGATTGGTCCTTGACAAGGACAAGCTAAATGGGACAAACTTCCACGATTGGTATCGGACATTGAGAATTGTTCTCACTCAAGAGCGTAAGCTCTATGTCCTGGATACTCCCATTCCAGAGGAACCCGCTCCTAATGCACCAAAGACAGAAAGGGATGCTTACAAGAAGCATTCTGATGATGCCATTGATGCAAAGTGCTTGATGCTATGTTCAATGAACCATGAGTTGCAGAGGCAACATGAGAACATGGGTGTCATAGAGATGATTCTGCATCTCAGGAACATGTATGAAGATCAGGCACGGCAAGAGAGGTACAATGTTTCTAGGGTGTTGTTCAAGTGCGTCATGACAGAAGGAGATCCAGTTGGTCCTCACACACTCAAGATGATTGGGTATGTGGAGAACCTACAGAGACTGGGATTTCCACTGAGCCAAGAGTTGGCTACTGACGTGATACTGCAATCGTTGCAGTTTGTGATGAACTACAACATGAACAACTTTGATAGGCCACTGTCAGAGTTGTTGGGCATGTTGAGGACAGCCGAGTTACAGATGAAGAAGGACAAGCCTAAGTCTGTGATGGTGATCACGAGAAAGAAAGGCAAGTCCAAGCGCAAGGGCAAGGGCAAAGCTAAGAAAGGTTCTGAAGCTAGCCAGGAGTCCAAGCCATCTTCAGCTCTCAAGGCCAAGGGAGGCGTGACCAAGAAAGGAAATTGCCACCATTGTCAAAAGCCAGGACATTGGAAAAGGAATTGTCCTCTCTACCAGGAAGAACAAAAGAAGAAGGAGGCGATTGAAGCCTCTACTTGAAGGTGTCATGTAAATAAACTTGTAACACTTTTTGAGATATATGATATCAAGATGTAAAGTGTAAAGCATTCTTAATTGGGGCAAGTGTTGCCTTTATATATAGGAATACTTTAGTTTATTTTCAGAGAATAAGGCATGTAATACAGTTATGAACTGCTATTTCATACTTGCCAATAGATAGAAACACTTTATTTTTTGCATATTGTATGACAATGATGGCAATTAATAAAGAGATGTTTCAATTTATAAAGATGTGATCTTTGTGGCAATGCCTTATTTATCTTGTGATATTTGATATGCATAAGATAAGATGATACCTAAAAGTTATAGATAACTCAAACAATTTAATTAGCATTAATCATGAGAAATTCATTTCTAGTTTCCATGTGATGGATAAATCTAGACTCTTTTGGTTATAGAACTAGTAAGAGACATGAATATCTTGGACATGATTAATCAATCTTCACTAATGTAGTGGGAGAGTGATTATCCTATTAGGTATAATACATGTGATGTATTTACATACCTATTGGAATAAATGCTAATACTTCAAATGGTGTTTAGAGAAATACCAATATGAATATCTTGAAGTGTTCAAGATTATCATAAATGAAGTACAAATTTGGTAAAGTATTAATTCTTGATGAGATCAATGAATAAAATACTTGGACCAAATGTTTGAGATCCTTATGAGTGTTTATGATAGTGTATCATAGTGAACTCATGATTAAGGCATGGTGATGTCTGAATCAAGAAGGAATCATACTCTAAGGAGTTAGAGAATGATTATCAAATAACTGAATTCTTCTTAATAAAAGAATACCCCACACTAATAAAAGAAATTAAGAATCACAAGGGTTGTGAGTTCTTATATCTTTAACAGATACACCTCAATTATCTATGTGATGAGTTGTTCATATGATGAGTCAACTATCAAGATGAATACGAGGAACCGAATCTTGAGTTATGGTTTAAAACCATTACATCCTAAATGACTTCCATGTGAACCATAAGGTATGACCTTAATGATAGCACTCATTGGATCATATCCATAAGTGCAGATGAGTCTTAAGTGTTAAGACACATGGATAACATTTTGAGAAGGATGATGATTGTTGATTGCAACTTAATGGCTAAGACATTTGGCATATGGATACTAAAACCGCATTCCTATGAGGAATAAAACCAGGATGTGTATGTGACACAGTCTATAAGGTTTATGAATCCACTAATGCAAATGAAGTCTATAAGTTACAATGGACTAATTAATGTGATTGATTGAGTACAAGCAACTCAAAATTGGATCTTTATTTTGATGATATAGTCAAAGGGTTTGACTGATATGTCAAAGATAAAGAAGGGATCTGTGATTTAGTGGGAGCGTGTTCACATTCCACATGTTGATGTGAAATGGAAATGTTCTAGATTGGAAATCGGAATGTGGAAATTATCTTTAAGGAAGATAGAGATGTTTCCTATGTGATAGGAATAGAGATCTATAGAGATAGTTCTCGAAAAACTCTTGACTTGGAAAGAGAGAGCATACATTGGCAATTTGTACTGAAGTGTTCAGTATGCACAGATTCAGTGGGAGAAAACTTGTCCATGTTACATGGAGTTAGTATCCCAAGGCCAAGTGTCCAATTTTTATGAAGAATGGGAACACTAAGAATAGATATGGATCTATCATGTATGTAATCATCCCATTATCTTGCATGTATGACATGGCAAGAATAAAATGCATTCATCATCTTGTATGTAGGACATGGCAATATGATGTGCTCATCCTGATAACTCGTATGTAGGACATGACGAGTGGATGTCTGTCTACTTCCAGTAAGGGTTACTGGAATACCATGAGAACTTGATAAGTGCTTGTGAAGTACTAGTTCTATGGAGATAAGGAAGAGTTTGATGTAAAGAGTTACATTGATGCGAACTTCCGAAAGGAAAGAAAATTAATCGCAAAATATACATAAGATGTATAAAAGAGAATGTTTGTTGATAATTGGAAGTGTTCCAATAAAGCCATTTGAAAAGGGAAATGCCGAGTATCTATGTGTTAGTGAACAGCAGTGGATACTATATGGATCTGAAAGTTCATGAGATGAACTTATATTCCACTCATTGATGACAAGTCTGGAATCCTTGATCATGCAATGTGGCTAAAGGTTAGCAAATGGAATACAAGATCGCATATTACGGCAACTCCATCTCATACGTGTGACGTACAGCGAAGAGATGAGAGACATGTAATTTATACAGACTTTGGCAAGGTGTTGCCATTACTCACTATGTTGGCACTAAAGCACAGTAACATGTGGGACATGTTTGAAGATCACTATGAATATGATTCATGGGTGATTGGCTTGCAGTACAAGTGGGAGTCTGTTGGTATGTATGCCCTGGGAGCCAATCATGGGATGATTGGTGGGATACATTAAGATTGATTTGATAAACATCAAAGGGAAGCTTCCAATTCTTTCTGGTTCAGTCATATGAGATAGTGATAGAACAGATTGAATGTCTAGAGAATGACAGTACTCAATGACGTATGCTTTTAGGTTGAGGACATGAACGATGAGATCATACGGATGCTAAGAGTTTGTACATTCTTGTTATGTCCCTAGTCGGATGTCATTATGGAAGGTAGATAGACAACAATGACACACAAGACTAGATTGTGGTGTTGGTTGATGACAGAATCTCATTAGTCATGATATAGAGATATCAAACCAAACACATAGGTATTTGTTAGAGAACAAGGTACCGGACAGACCCACCGTGAGTTTGACACATGGAACCATGAGATGGTAGTCACAGTCAGTACTCACAGTGATGGTGGTGAGTGTGATTCTTAGACCTGAAATCACTGCACTCAACACATGTCGTTGGGCACACTTTGACATCATCAAACGCAGTCCTGAAACATGGGTTGTTATAAAGGTGATGATTGAGTGGCTTTGACACATGGGGCTTTTGAGGGGCGAGTGATAGATATGGGATTTGTCCCTCCTGAGGGAGTTTGATATCCATGGCCACTTGATGAGTAGGATTGAGAAAGGCGTGCACGCATGTGTGAATCAGTATGTGATACTGATGTCATACATATCTCTTCCAGTCTACTCTGAGATCAAGGAAGTGAATGAACGTTGACAGGATGATTGTTCCATGCCTCGAGTTCATTCGGGATATCAGTGACAAAGGAATTATACATTCGTTGTAACACCATTCACGGATTGTAGGATGAAAGTTGTTCTCCAACTTTCTACTTTCACTTGGGTAGCACTTATGTGTGACTAGGCACCGCTCTTTGCTTGTGAAGTCATAAGTGTTATGAACTTTCACTGCCAACGTGATATGGACCTGCAGGGTCACACACATAGGATTTAACCTGGAAGAGGAGTTTTGTCCACAAGCAATGTTTAGATTGATTACTAAAGGAGTTTAGTAGTTCAATTAAACACTCAATCAGTCGATGGCTCAATATTGTATGGTTCAAGGTGTTGGACGCATTGATTGGAGTATTGGATTGATTGAAATCGCATTTGACTGATTCTGCACAACCTGCATTCCCAACCGATCGGTTGGAGTGCCCCAAACGGTCGGCTGAGGTTGTTGAACCGGTCGGTTCAATTGTTGAACCGATCGGCTCATGCACAGAGTGAAATGACCGGTTCAACTTGTGCAATCGAGCAACTTGGGAAAGTAGGATTGGTGAGAATTTTCCTTTCGTTTCAAATTTCCCAATTCGATTGGGAATATAATTGGTATTCGATACCAATTGGGAAAGAAACAAGGAAAGTCTTTTTGAGCCGGATTAGGACCATGAACCGATCGGTTCAGGGCACCAACCGATCGGTTGGAGTGCCCCAAACGGTCGGCTCAGGTCCAACCGATCGGCTCAATGGCCGAACCGATCGGTTCAGTAGTGAACCGATCAGTTCAGGTTGCGAGATGGTTGCTTTTGGTGGAAAATCCCGAACCCTTCTACTCCTGCTTTAGTCCCGCATTGCCCGGGATGGAGAACCCTGTCCCATGACTCTCCTATATATAGGGGGTATTGGGGGCTTCTCACAGTACAGATCAGTGCAACCAGTTGCTTTGCAAGTTGTCGTTCTCTCTGGTTTTGGTAACCGTGAGAGAGCCCGAGCAAGTGCTTCCCGCAAAAGGGAGGTGCAGCAAGGGAAGGACAACTGCAGTTGCAATAGGAGGCAGGAGAGCGTGTTGGCGACTAGTACATCAATAGGAGGGTGTGACTCCTTCCACTTCCTTGTGGGACAAGGAGAGTGGAGTTCCAGGTGGTCTGTGTGGACTACTATAGAGGCGGGAGGACACTGCCGCTTAGGAGGACAACTGTCATCCGACAGTCCGGTTCGAGTAGGAGTTGTCAGTCCCGGTGCGACCAGGAGCTGGACAGACACCGTCGAAGTCCGGAGTTGAAGATCGCGCATTGCGCAAGGTATTGTCGCCGAGCAAGCCTCGGGACAAGGTATGATTCCGCAAACCATCCTTTCCTATTATATAGACATTGACGTGTTTCCTCGGTATGGGTTGGGGGAGAAAATTTTTTTTGTTTCCGCTGCCTTCTCTGTCTCCCCTAAAACCCAGCAAGTCATCCTTTAGGACAAGGTATGGTCATTATGAGTTTGTATTTATGCCGTTTGGACTAACTAATGCACTAGATACATTCATGGAGTTGATGAATAGAATCTTCCATCCATTCCTTGATCAACTCATAGTGGTCTTCATAGATGACATCCTGATATATAGTACAGATGGTCAACAATATGAATAACACCTTCGTCAAGCCTTAACTTTGTTGAGACAAATACCAACTATATGCTAAGTATAGATAGTGTGAGTTTTGGTTGTTATAAGTGTCTTTCTTAGGACACATTTTCATATATTCATGTAGATCCTAAGAGAGTGGAATCTGTTGTAGAGTGGTAACAACCCAAGACACCAATTGAGATTCATAGTTTCCTAGGTCTGGTAGGTTACTACAGAAGGTTTATTAAAGACTTCAATTCTATAGCATTACCCCTAACTAGGTTGACCGGGAAGGAAGTTCCTTTTTTTTTGGAATGACAAGTTTCAACGTTCTTTCCAGTTGTTGAAAGAAAGGTTGATTAGTGCACCTTTGTTGGTTTTACCTAAGCAGGGAAAGGGATACATTGTTTTCTTTGATGCCTCTAAGAATGGTCTAGGATGTGTGATAATGCAGAGTGATCATGTAGTTTCTTTATCTTCTCGGTAGCTTTAGAAACATGAGGAGAATTATCCGACACATGATCTAGAATTAGTTGTAGTGGTCCACGCATTGAAGATTTGGAGGCATTATTTGTATGGAGAAACATGTCAGATTTTCACAGACCATAAAAACTTAAAGTACATATTCTCATAGTACTATCTGAATATGAGACAATGTCATTGGATGGATTTAATCAAGGACTACGATTGTACAATTGATTGTCATCTAGGAAAAGCTAATGTAGTGGCAGATGCACTAAGTAGAAAATCTTCATCTCCAACCAAAGATAAAGCATAGTTGAATTCTTTAATGTGTTTTAAATGGGATATGTTTGTCTCTTTGAGACAAGTAAATGTACAATTAAAAGTATCATTGTTAGCAAGATTACTGGCTGAGATGCATGTGAAACCTACATAGAAACAACAAATTAAAGAGGCGCAACATGCTGATACCGTGATTCAGCAAATCAGATCAGAGTATAGTAGTGAGAAATGGGATGGTTTCCATGACTCAAAGGATGAGGTAGTCTGTTACCATAGTAGGATGGTAGTACTTGATGCCAATGACTTAAGAAAGATAGTTATGGAGGAATCTCATTCATCCATGTATGCAATGCATCCATGGAGTACTAAAATGTATCATGACTTAAAAGATAAGTATTAGTGTCCTAGATTGAAGAAGGATGTAGCTAAGTTTGTTATGCGGTATCCAGTGTGTCAGCAAGTTAAAGTATAAGACCAGAAGCCTATAGAAACATTGCAACACTTACTTATACTACAGTGGAAATGGGATCACATGACAATGGACTTTTTGGTTGGTCTACCCAGAACAGCCAAAAGTCGTGATTCCATTTGGGTGATAGTTGATAGGTTGACTAAGTCAGTTGATTTTCTTCCTATTAGAACAACCTATACTATTGAAAAACTTGCATAGATCTACATAGATGAGATAGTGAGGTTATACAGAGTTCCAGCTACAATTGTGTCGGGTAGAGGTCCCCAGTTTACAAGTCATTTTTGGGAACGACTATATAAAACCTTGGGTATGCAGTTAAAGTTTAGCACAACGTTTCACCATCAAACAGATGGACAATTTGAAAGGACTATACAAACTTTGGAGGACTTTCTTAGGGCATATGTTCTTCAGTTTATAGGAAGTTGGGACTTACACTTGAGCTTAATAGAGTTTGCCTACAACAATAGTTATCAGACTAGTATTGACATGGCACCATATGAAGCATTATATGGTAGACGTTGTAGATATTTATTATGCTGGTATGAGACAGGAGAATACCAACTTCTGGGTCCTTAATTAGTGCAACAGACAACTGAAAAGATTAAAGTAATACAATAATAGTTGAAGGCTACATAGGATTGACAGAAGTCATATGTCGATAAATGTCGTAGACCTTTAGAATTCCAAGTTGGAGGCAGAGTGTATCTTAAGGTCACTCCTTGGAAAGGTGTTCTCAGATTTGGGAAGAATGGTAAGTTAGCTCCTAGATTTATGGAACCTTACCTAGTGACAACACGGATTAGAAAGGTAGCCTATAGGTTGGAGTTTCCACCTGAGCTACATAGACTGCATCTAGTGTTTAATATATCTATCCTGAGAAAGTGTCATCCTGATACAGAGTTGGTGTTGCATCCTGTAGAGGTAGAATTGAATGAAGATATATCATATGTGGAAGGTCCAATGTTGATTCTTGATAGAAGAATCAAGAAGTTGAAAAAGAAAGACATAGTTCTTGTGAAAGTTCTCTGGCATCACTGTGGCATTGGAGAAGCCACATGGGAGATGGAGGAAGAAATGAGGAGGAAGTACCCTTTCCTTTTCTCTTGAGATTTTGGGGATAAAATCTCTGTTAGGGGTTGATAATTGTAACATCCCTGACTTGGGTTATGGCATAAATCTAGAATTTTTTACTTAAGTAAGTATTTATAAACTTGTTTTAATCTTTTGAAAATAAATTCCAATTCTCCTTGAGTTTAATTTTCAAGTTTGAGCTTATTTGCAAAATGTTTGTGCATTATATGATAGTTGGGGTGTAAATTGCAAATTACCCAAGATAAGGGATTATATTGCAATATGTCACATTTTGAGCATGCTTCAAATGCTATAGCATAATAAGAGAGAGGATTACGCTAAGGGGCGGCTTGTGGAAAACCTAAATTCCAAGTTTAAGCTTGTTTGAATAATGCTTGTGCTTTATGTACCAATTTTGGTGCAAATTACAATTTACCCAAAAAATAGGGTTTATATGCAAATTACCACCTCTAGAGTGTCCCTACTCTATCTTAGAATCATTTAGAGTAGAGAGAAAGAAAGAGGCACCATCTTTGAATCATTTTTTGAGTGATGGTATTATTGGTGATGAAAAGACCAAGAAGAGTTGTATAGTTGAAACCTTAATTGAGTTGTACGAGTTGTAGAGATTATATTGAAGTGCATATCGGCCAAGGAGACATAGAGGAGGTCATGTATCATTTTTTCAACTCTAGGCATTCTCCATGATGGGTTAAGCACCTCAAGGAGGTGATGGATATCGGTTTACAACTTTTTCTTGAAAACATTGTATAAGTTTGTGAATAAAGTGCTGTTGAGTTGAAATATCTTGCTCAACTAGATAACTAATGGCCAAAATCTTATCCCTAGATTATCCTCAAGAGTTTTGCATATCAAGATAAATATGTGTGCATGCATGGACATGTGTCAACCATGCATGGACACGTGGAACCTAGTAGTGTAAAATAATGACACCTCTTATACACTCACTGTCATGAACCTAAATTATCTATACCACTCCTTTCACCTACTAGTGAATTTTTTCTGAATCCTACAACCCTATTTCTCTATGATATCATGCATAGAAGTTGAGGAGCAAGGAGGAGTTCGAGCCTTAAGCTTAAGGTGAATCCATAGCCATCTTCAACCTTGGTTGAAGCATGAATCTTGGGTTGTGATTCTCTCTTTCTTTTCTTCTTCACCAAGTTCTTAACTATGGTGATTCCTTACATGTAGAGGAGTTGTGAACAAGTCTTGGATCTTTGTTAAGTTCATCTTCAACCCTGGGAATGTGAAGCTTTGGAGCTTGGATCTTTGAAGTTGTTCTTGAGGTGGGTTATATAACTTGAACCTAATCATGTTATTATTTACCTTCAATCTTGCTATACTTGTTGATCTACTTCCAATTTTGAGTTTTCATGAATATTTGATGAATCCATAAGTTCTAATAGTTGTATAGAACTATTGTCCATGAACTATAATAGTAAGGAACGAAGATCTTGACCTTGATGTTGATGAGATCATCATGGCACAAATCGATATTGGGTTGAAGCACTTCTTACCCGATATTGTTGAAGCACCTCTAAACCGATATGGTCATGAAACCCAATATGGTGAGATGATAGTTGAAATACCTTGGAACCCCACACGCCTATCGATTTGTACACTTGGTTTGGTTTAGACTAACCAGTTGTCTAGGCTGTCACTTAACACATTGTAAAGGGTAGGCCGATACCATGAAGGTTTCAAGAGGTATGAGCATAAGGGTCTAACTTGCTATGCAAACCCTAATTTTGAGCAACCCGATATGAGTGACACACACATACATCTCATGCACAATATGGTGATCAAGTATACACCTCATGCATGATACGGAGATCAAGGATACACCTCATGCATGATATAGTGATGAACCTACATCTCATGCATGATATGGTGATCAAGTATACACCTCATGCACAATATTGTGATCAAGTATACATCTCATGCATGATATGGTGATTAACATACATCTCTAGAATGATATGGTGATGATTAAACATATATAGAATGATATGGTAATGAGTATACACCTCATGCACGATATGGTGACACACACTCACACACCCCTCTTGCCCAATATGAAAGCAAGCACACACCTCTTGGATGATATGGAAGCAAGCACACACCTCTTGGGTGATATGGAAGCAAGCACTTTCCCGATATGGTGGAAGCATCTCAAATCTAATATACTTGATTGAGTAATACATGAACTGTGTTATGTCAAATGATACATTAATATGTAAAGAGTTTAATGCATTTTGATAAATGTAGGCCAATGTACCTTGAGAAAAGGGTTGAGCCAACTTAATAAAGTATGTTGTAATCAATATCCTAGTGAGGATGAGAGAGAAACCCATACTTTGTGTGATAATTAGTTCATGAGAATACATTGATACTCCTAATATATGTGGAGCTATGAATCAGGGTTTTGATTCTTGATAATATGAATTTGAAACCCTAATTGTCTTGAAAACCTAATTGGCTTGAAACCCTAATTGTCTTGAAAACCTAATTGGCTTGAAACCCTAATTGGCTTGGAACCCGAATCAGCTTGAAAGGGAAACCCTAACCCTAATAATGGAAAGGTTATATTTCTCTTGTATTGCATTGTGATGATATGTACTTGATATTATTTTTATCATAAATACTAACAATGCAGGTATTATGAGATGATGAGCATAGCCAGATATGAGCTATGATGTTTCATATGATACATAATAAATGGGCCTTGTGAACCATGTGAATTACTTGTGCAGCAAGCATAATGTATATTTGGTCTGAGGACCTATAGGTAATAGTTACTCGATAAGAGATAACAATGTTCAGAGTTGAACTAAGGGTTCGAATACCTAGATCTAGTATTCATGATGATGATAATGCTAAAGGTTGAGAATTCCCAAGAATGTGATAAGGGAATGAGATGTCGAGTGTTATGCATTCAATGTGTTCAAAAGATTATGAAAGTACTTGATAAATGTATTACACCTTTCTTTGTAGCATATGTTATAATCCATGCTTGTATCTTGATTGATGCTAAAAGATATTGTAATACACCTAATTAATAAAATGGAACCTTATCGTGCAGTTTCCCAGGCCATAGATTCATTTGGTGTCAGGATTTGTTGAATGGTGAAATGAGTTTAACTTGGAGTGCATATTTTTGAATATGTAGGGGTGACAGACAAACATATCCTTACATCCTGATAGGGATTTTTGTGTGATCTCCCTGATGAATACCAGGGTTGTTGTGTGATCGGCCTGATGAAAATGTATTGGGGATTAATGTGTGATCTCCCTGAAGAGAGTGCATGTTGCGTATGTAGCTCTTTAGAAAAGATACCACTATACATCGGCAATCTAGTTGTAGTTTGACATGATGTCACTGCAAGTGGTATCATACAGACTGAGATGGGTGAAGTCTTGATAGTTGGCTCTTCATTTGACCTTGTATGGTACCGATTTTGACTAAGCAGTGGTCAGTTAGAGCATGAGAGGTATACCTCATCTCCTCTAGGCATAAGTGTGATTGTAAATATGTAATCAGACATGTAGTGTATCTATTTAAGGATTGAATACGGAAACATTGGTTGATGTTACATTACTTTTATACATCTTAATTAGATAGATGTTATACATGTTCTTCATATTCCTTATAAAGTAAATAGATGATCTATAACTCTGTCATGGATAGTTGAACTGCTTAAACAATGTTATTTCTTTGCTCTACAATCAAACAATGATTAAACATGCTTATTTCCATAAAAGATCCTCTTCTCAATTTTATAATGTTTACCTGTGATAATAATATTGTTGGCAGAGAGTTATATCTCTCGCTGGGACTTTTGTCTCACCCTGTGCGTTCCACAATTTTTAGGTGGGCGTGCATGAAGAGGTAGAGATCATACTACAGAGGAAGGACAACAACAACAACAGGTATAGTAGTAAAAACTTAGGTTGAGTGTGTTGTATGTCATGTCTTGTAGATAGAAGTCATATGTGTCATCTCTGTACTCTCAGGTCGTTGGGAGTTAGTGTTACAATGCCAATTTTGGGGTTCTTTTGGGTGGAAATGCAATTTCCCCAATTAATGTATAATTATGTAATTTGGTTGAGTTAAGTGATTGAGTGGATTCCTTTGTTAAATAGCCTTGTGTGATTGAGTTTATAGGGCCTTGTTGGCTATTGGGTCCAATAACAAGAAAAAGGAAATAAAAAGGAAAAGAAATCAATTACTAAAGGAATAACTAAGATAATGAGAAAAGAAAGATGTGGAAGCATCTAGAAGGCTAAGAATTATCCTTCAAGGAGGGATTTCGTATCTTTAGGATTTCTTGGGTTACAAGTGTTGGTATGTATGCCCTGAGAGCCAATCATGGGATGATTGGTGGGATACATTAAGATTGATTTGATAAACATCAAAGGCAAGCTTCCAATTCTTTTTGGTTCAATCATATGAGATAGTGATATAACAGATTGAATGTCTAGAGAATGATAGTACTCAATGATGTATGCTTTCAGGTTGAGGACCTGAACGATGAGATCATACAGATGCTAAGAGTTTGTACATTCTTGTTATGTCCCTAGTCGGATGTCATTGTGGAAGGTAGATAGATAGCAATGACACACAAGACTAGATTGTGGTGTTGGTTGATGACAAAATCACATTAGTCATGATATAGAGATATCAAACCAAACACATAGGTACTTGTTTGAGAATAAGTGTACCGGACAGACCCACCGTGAGTTTGACACTTGGAATCATGACATGGTAGTCACAGTCAATACTCACAGTGATGGTGGTGAGTGTGATTCTTTGACCTGAAATCACTACACTCAACACATGTCGTTGGGCACACTTTGACATCATCAAATGCAGTCTTGAAACATGGGTTGTTATAAAGGTGATGATTGGGTGGCTTTGACACATGGGGCTTTTGAGGGGTGAGTGATAGATATGGGATTTGTCCCTCCTAAGGGAGTTTGATATCCATGGCCACTTGATGAGTAGGAATGAGAAAGGCGTGCACGCATGTGTGAATCAGTATGTGATATTGATGTCATACATATCTCTTCCAATCTACTCTGAGATCAAGAAAATGAATGAATGTTGACAGGATGATTGTTCCATACCTCAAGTTCATTCGAGATATCAGTGACAAAGGAATTATACATTCATTGTAACACCATTCACGGATTGTAGGATTGAAAGTTGTTCCCCAACTTTCTATTTCACTTGGGTAGCACTGATGTGTGACTAGACACTGCTCTTTGCTTGTGAAGTCATAAGTGTTATGGACTTTCACTACCAACGTGAAATGGACCTGCAGGGTCACACACATAGGATTTAACCTGGAAGAGGAGTTTTGTCCACAAACAATGTTTAGATTGATTGGTAAAGGAGTTTAGTAGTTCAATTAAACACTCAATTAATTGATAGCTCAGTATCATAATGTTCAAGGTGTTGGACTGATTGATTAGAGTATCGAATTGATTGACATTGCAATTGACTAATTCTGCACAATCTGCACTCCCAACCGATCGGCTCATGTGATGAACCGATCGGCTGAGCTTGGTGAACCGATCAGCTCAAGTGGTGAATCGATCGGCTCATGGATAGGGTGAAACGATTGCTTCAAGTGTTGAAACGATCAGTTCAACTGTTACAACCGAGCAAGTTGGGAAAGTAGGATTGGTGAGAAATTTCTTTTCGTTTCACTTGCCCAATTTGATTGGAACAAGGATTGGTATTTGATACCAATTAGAAATAAAAGAAGGAAAGTCAATCAGGAACTTATCAGGACCACGAACCGACCGGTTCAGAAGTGAACCAACCGTTTCATGGGTCCCAACCGATCGGTTGAGGTGTCAACCGACCGGATCAGGTCCCCAACTGACCGTTTTAGAAATGAAATGATCGGTTCAGGTTGCGAGTTGGTAGTTTTTGTGGAAAATCTCGAACCCTTCTACTCCTGCTTTAGTCCCATATTGACCGGGATAGAGAACCCTGTCCCATGACCCTCCTATATATATAGGGGTATTGGGGGCTTCTCAAAGTACAACTCAGTGCAACCAGTTGCTCTGTAAAGTTGTCATTCTCTCTGGTTTTGGTAACCGAGAGAGCCCGAGCAAGTGCTACCTGATAAGGGAGGCACATCAAGGGAAAGACAACTACAGAAAGTGACTGGTGGCAGGAGAGTGTGTCAGTGACTAGTACGCTGACAGGAGGGTGTGACTCCTTCCAATTCCTTGTGAGAAAAGGAGATTGGAGTTCCAGGTGGTCTGTGTGGACTACTTCAGAGGAAGGAGATTTTTGCCGCTCAGAGGACAGCTGTCAATCCTGACAGTCCCAGTGAGACCAGGAGTCGTCAGTCTCGGTGCGACCAGGAGCTGCACAGACACCATCTAAGACTGGAGGTGAAGACCGCGCAAGCCGCGAGGTATTGTCGCCGAGCAAGCCTCGGGACAAGGTATGATTCCACAAACCATCCTTTCCTATTGTATAGACGTTGACGTGTTTCCTTGTTCTAGGTTTGGGGGGGAGAAAAATTTTGTTTCTGTTGCCTTCTCTGCCTCCCCTAAAACCCAACAACAAGGAGTCCAAGTTGCAAAGATAATAGGAGAAGAAAGAGATAAAATCAAATAAGCATTTTTAAGAAGGAAAGTTGACATAATCATGAAAATATAAGATATATGTGGAAATATGGATAATGGAATCATTATAAATGAGATTTCGACTCCACATGCTTTATAATGGTAAAAGGAAACAAAATAAAGAAAATAAAAGATTAAGAGAGAGAAAATATGTGTTTTTATACATAATACATTCTTTATAAGTCATTAACTTACAAATGAAGAAAAGGAGTTATTTCTTTTTATTTTCAGCTTCAAACTTGGTATATACGTAGATTAAGTCTTTATAGACTTTCTGATAAAATTTGGGAATAATTGGATGAGTGCTTTGGGATATATGAATTTTACAAAAATTCCTAAAGTGTGGAAGATGTCACGATTTTGTTTCCTAATAGAATTATTTTGATATATGTGTGTGACACTACAACCGTTGGATTCGGATCCAACAGTGGATGTGTTGTCACCTTCCTTGGTCGGATGAGGAAATAGGGGGCTTGGGTTGTGGACTTTCCATTGTGATTATCTTGCCAGATAATGGAGGAATGCTTAAGGAAACTATTTCAACAAGTATAGGGGATCAGTCCGAGTCGATATACCCCAAATTTCTCAGGATTTCATCACCCCTATAGTTGTTGCCCAAACCTGGACTTTGTGGATTCTCGACATCCATAAGAGGGACCTATAAATAAGGGTCCATGAACCTTGTACAGTACCCCTAAGCACACCATAACATTCGCGAGAGGGAGTCGACTTGTTGTGCGTGGCCAATTGTGGAAGGATGTCGACCTGTACCCTGACCAGTTGTACTTCTCGTCAGAGAAGAGCCACTCTATCTCGATGACTCAGGAAAGAATCGGAGCAATTGAGATCACTTTTGAGTTTGGTGGACCTAGGCGGAGCGGCGGGGACCATCGTAGGTTGTTGGGGAGGCTAGATGATCGAGGTCAACCCTAGGGTTGACCACGGTGGGAGCTGCTTCACGCATAGGGGAGGCAACGCAAGGTTGCTGATGACTACCTGCATTTTTTCCATCCTACCCCCAAGAGCGCTGGACCCTAAACCCAATGGTGGGGGCAGAGGTGTCTTTTTCTAGTTTTGCCATCCTGAATAAATGAAAAGCAAAAAACCTTGTAAGTGGATGATGTGGCAGCATCCTATTGGTCAATTGGTCTTTATCTTGTTTAATTCCTAGGAAATAATTGGTAACTCGGATTAAGAAGTATTATATATGAAACTTGATCAGAAAAATACAAAAAATTCAATAAAAATACTAGTAGATCCTCGTTTTGTTTCTAGTTCAAAAAGTATCTAAAGTTGGTATCTTTAAATGATCTAACTAGATCAAAACCCAGGATTTTGAATATTAATGTTTTGATAGAGTTAGTTGATACTAGTAATCAAAGTCTGACTTAATTGCATAAATATGATGAAAAAGATCTAATTGGAGATATATGTTCATAACTTGTGTATTTAGGGTTTCATGTTTTTAATAGTGCATTAAAAGGGTTAAAAACCCTAATTCAGGTAGTTATGAGATTTAATGAATCTAAATATGAAAGAACGTTATTCTATTATGAATGGCCTTGATAGGTTTTGGCGGTCATGGTGGAAGTCGCGGAGGGAGGGGAACCCCACATCATGAAAGACCGCTGAAACCCACAAAATTTGCTGGCCATGATCATGCCCATGGCATCGAACAACACTCTAAGGAAGGAACCACCGCCGTGGAGGCAGACGAAGGGAACAAGGAGGAAAACCCTAAAGTCTCATATAAGAACAAGCATTGTGACGCTCTCACGTACTTGAACCCAATTTCTCCTGATCTCCTATAGATCTCTGACATCTCGGTGGATATAGGGGGTGTCTTGCCATCCATTTCTGACAAGAACGACGTGATCTGGCCTCTCATCAAGAAACACACCATCATCATCAAGGCAATAGGAATTATCATGGGCTTCCAAGTCCTTGTCCAAAAGATACAAGCTTTATGGAAACCCAAGGATTAGTTCATAGTCATCGACTTAGACCAGGGTTACTACATCATCCAACTCTCATCCCAGGATGACTATCTCATGGCAATGACCGGAGTGCCATGGACAGTTTTTGGCAATTATCTATCGGTTCAATCATGGTCCCCATCCTTTAGACCTTCAGACCCAATCCCCTAGAAGCTGGTGGTATGGATACGCATCCGAGAACTTCTAATCTTCCTTTATCAAAACCAGCTACTTTCCAGTATCAGGGACTTGGTAGGGAAGACGATCATGATCAATGCTCACACCTCTCAGGGTTACAGTGGGAAGTTTGCCAGGGTAGCGGCGGAAGTTGAAACACAAAAACCACTCCTTGTGGTAGTCTTCATCGACAATGAACACTTTCACCTCCAATATAAAAACCTCCCGACTGTCTGCATGAAGTGTGGGCATCTAGGTCACAGTGACTCTGAATGCAAATTCACCAATCCCCCTTAGTCAGATCTTGCCTCCTCGTCCATCTCAGTTCCTCTTCCTAGTGTATCCTATACTATGGTGATCCACGCCCAGAAGCCTGAGCGGCGTAAATCTGCTCATAAAGACATCACTCCTGCAACTAAACCCAAAAGCAAGCCAAGGATACAGAGAAGGAGGACGCTACAGTAACCATCTCGGATGATGAGACCCCTACCACCAATCAGGAGGAGGATGATTGGGAAACTATGGTCAATAAGAAAAAGAAACGTTTAGAAAATAATACTAAGGCCGATATAGAAAAAGGGATGCAAGATGGAAGCAATAAAACCTCCCCACCCCACCTATTGACACTGCAGTCAAACTATGAGATGATCAAGTTAGCGATGGGAGGTCTCAGCAACACTCTCCAGACTGCAACTATCAGTTCAAAGCACACAATACCACCAACTCATACCACAATCGACCTCCATTGTACCATCACGGCCAAGGTGGCCCCAATAGCAATGTCTATGTGATGCTACGCAACAGAAAGATTGTGTACCAAACTATTCAAAGTCCTGATAGGGTGAGGAAGAAAGGTTGCATGGGGGAACAACATGATGGTGAGGACACCCCCCAGATCCCAGTAATGTTGCTCAATCCCTCTCATTCCAGGATGCAGATCCATCTGACCAGAGAGATGTTAATATGCAAGTCACTGAAGAAGAAGGTGATGAGTAGTCGGTTGGACTGCGTGTCACATTCAATTAAACCCAGTCCAACCTCCCAATCTTCATCTTAATGAAGCCATGCTACTGGAATATCAACGGAGCCTGCTCAAAAGACAAGATCAACCTTATTAGAGATCTCAAATCATCACACAACCTTCAACTTCTTGCCATCGTGGAGCCGCAATGCAGTGAGAAAGTTGCAGATAAAATCATCCGCAAAGTTGGTTTTAATAACTCTCACTCTGTAGAATCCATTGGCTTCTCTGGGGGGATATGGATCATGTGGGATAACCACAAATGTCACATTCACATCATGACTAACCACTGTCAATTCATCCATTGTAAGGTGAATGTCTCATGGATCTTAACGGTGGTGTATGCTAGCCCGAACCCAATGAAGCGACGCCTTCTTTGGAGCAGATTAGCTGACCTTTCTGTAACCATCCCTTCATCCTGGGCCATTGTCAACGACTTCAACACCTTATTTCATGTAGCTGAGAAAACTGGGAGCAACTACTTCGACAAAGACGCAAGCTCTCACTTTAGTAACTTCCTCATGCAATGCGGTCTCCTAGATATGCAAAGCAAGGGCCATCTCTTCACCTTCCCTCGTGGCAGATTACAAGAAAGGCTCGATCGTCTGGTGGCCAACGAGGAATGGATGGACAATCACCTTGAAACTACCATCATTACCCTTCCTAGGGTGGACTCAGACCACCACCCGCTCCTCCTAAACACTGATCATAGGAAGAAGAAACCTCAACGATTGTTCAGAACCAAAGCCAGATGCCGGAGAATGGTGTCCAATTTCCATTCTGACCTCCTTCCAAGATGGGAAAAAAAAAGAAGATTTCCTTACTACCATCTCATCCTTCAGCTCCCTTGCACAAACCTAGGATAATAAACGTCTGCAGCAACAACACAAAGAGAAAAGAAACCTGCTTAGGTGCATTGAACAAAGACATGTATCATCTACACATCCACCTTGTGGTGTTTCTACTAACCCTTCTTCTACCCTCTAGGAAAAATATGTTTCTATCCTCCAACATGAGAAAGATGATTGGCAACAAAAGGCTCACATAGCCTGGCTAAAATCTGGGGACAACAATACTTGATTCTTCCAATCTTCTGTGAAAGCCAGGCGTTTCTTCAACAAAATCACCAAGTTGAAAAATTCATTTGGCGTCTGGATGAGCTCTCCATATGAGATCAAGACCTTAATACACCAATTCTTCACAAATTTTCTAACTACAACTGCCCCTATCTGTAAATCGCACATTAATGACTATGCAGGCTCTTTTCCACCTCTGTCGTAGAACTATCATCAACTTCTACAACTCATGCCTTCCACAGAGGAAGTGTGCATAACCCTATTCAAAATGGCCCCCTCCAAGGCCCCTGGTCCAGACGGGGTATATACTGAATTCCTCCAATCTAATTGGCCCACTGTGAGTACCTCTGTGATGAAAATAGTCTGCGAGGTTTTCTAGTCTGAACATATCCCTTCCAAGCTTTCCAGTGCACATATGGTGCTTATACCCAAGGTGAAGATGCCTCAGAGCTGTGGGGACCTCAGGATGATTTCCTTCACAAATGGATGCTTCAAGATGATCTCCAAAATACTGGTAGAATGAATCAAACCTCTTCTCAATGATTGGATATCTCCAACTCAATCAAGCTTCATTCCTAGAAGGCAAATCAACGGCAACATTCTTCTAGTATAGGAAGTCATCCATTCTACACGAGAACATAAAAAAAGTAGCTTCTTTGTATCAAACTGGACCTCTCGAAAACATTCGACCGTATGAGCTGGGATTTCATCAGCGATAATTTAAGGTGAACAGGCATGCTGATCAAGATCTGCAACATAATTATGCAAACCATCACGCAAGGTTCTACATCCATCCTCTGGGAAGGCACCCTGTTTAAGCCATTAAAGGCCACACAGGGGGCATGCAAGGTGATCTGATCAGCCCTTACATCTTCGTCCTTTGCATGGAGTGTCTCAGCCAAGAAATCACAAAGAAAGTGAACAATAGTTCATGGAAACCTATGATCCTCTCTACAGGTAGGACCCCACTCATCCATGTCTTCTTTGTCGATGACATCCTGCTCATGGGGGAAGCTTCACTGACACAAGCCAGAGTTATGAAGAATGTGCTTAAAAGGTTCACTAACGCATCAGTTCAACTCAATTCCAAAGAAAAATCTCAATGCTATTTTAGTACCAATACTCAATAGTCTGTAATCTGAGCCATCAGTAGTAAGCTTGGATTCCCAAGGACCACAAATCTGGGAAAATACCTAGGTGTGCCTATCTTACATCATCGAGTAAACAAGGATACCCATGCCAGTATCATTAACAACATAAAGGATTGAATGAATAGATGGACAATGAGACACCTCTCACATGCTGGATGTATCACCCTTGGTCAATCAATCCTACAAGCCTTGCCTACATACACGATGCAGACAGTTCATCTCTCCCCCTCCCTATGTGATGATCTAAATAGACACATTCGTCATTTCATCTGGTCAGGAAACTGGGAACAAAGAAAACTATCTCCTGTTTCTTGGAACAAAGTCACTGCTAGCAAAACTACAGGTGGTCTTGGCATCAAGAATGCCCGCGACCAGAACCATGCCTTAATGTTGAAGAATGCTTGGAAATTCATTAACACCCCTAATGCTTTATGGGTAAAGATCATGTCCGAGAAGTATGTTTGAGGGGACATCATCTCCAGGAAACCATGCTCCTCTGCATGGAGCTTCGTCAAAAAGCAAATTCCTATTCTCAAACAAATGGGCACTTGCATTATCAATAATGGTGAGTCGACCAATGTTTGGACCAACAAATGGATTCTTGGCAACTCCATGCAAGACCTTGTACCATCCTTCCAAATCCCTGAAGGTCTTGAAACCCTAAGGGTCAGCTCAATGCTCTCAGCCCCACATACATGGGATTGGGACTTCATTTACCATTTCCTTCCAACAATGACCTGGCCAGCAATTAAAGCATGCCTGCACCCTAATAGAGAAGTAGGCCCTGACCAATGGAGTTGGTTGCTTGATGCATCTGGTGATTTTACTTCTAAATCAACCTACAACTGGATTCATAACGGTATTGCACCACATATCAATGGCCCCTAGACTCGGATCTGGAAAGCATGCCTACCAGCCTAAATCAAAACATTCTTGTGGCTTCTTCTACATCATGCCATTCTCACAAACATGGAGAAATGCCGCCATCACATTTACATTGAAGAGATATGCTCCATATGTCAAAATGATAGAGACACACTTCTTCATGCTCCTCAAGACTATCCCTCAAGCAAGAAAGTGTGGTCAGGCCTTAACCTGGTCCTTCACCACCTTTAAATCTCTGAAGACACATGGATTACTTTCATTATCATCAAGGCAACCAAAACCTCTGTCGACTCTATAATCTGGCCAGTAGCATGTTGGCATATATGGGCATGTCAGAATGAAAGCATACATCAAGGCAAGTCGAAGGATATCTGCTCCACTATATCCTTTATCAGAGGTTGAGCGTCCACCATTTCTAATCTCCCTAGGGAGAGCGCCAGCGGTAGCATGAATCACTCTCGCAAACATACCAATGTCTGTACCATTGTGAAAAATTCATCTTCACAGATGCATCATACATCATCTCGACCACTCCCTCTGGTGTAGGAATCCACATCGTCGACACTAGAGGGAAATGCAATAGATGTATATGTGAGAAATCCACTGCATCATGTGCTCTAGAAGCAAAACTACAAGCCATCTTCAATGCGGTGTCAATAGTTAGAAGAGAGAACTGGAGCAGTTTCCACCTTCTCTTGGACTCACAACAAGTTGTACAGCTACTGGAGTTAGGTACAACTCCCCCTATCAAACTGAAACCCCACATTGCTAGACTGAAGAGGCTACTGAGCAATGAACTGAGGTTACAAGTAAGCTTCATCCCTAGACATCTGAACTATGTTGTATATGCACTGGTCAAACATGCCTCTAAAACCAATATGTCTTATTTGTTTTCTAGCAATAAGCCTTCTAGGCTCAACTTAGACATTGATGTACCTATGGAACCAATTCTAGACTGCACTAGAGAGCAGGATCAATAAAAAGTAATATCTAGTTTTTTTCCAAAAATAAAAGAATCTAAATATGAGAATTAATCTAGAAGGCATGAAAATAGTGCTATTGGACTAATTGTGGATAAATACCCTTAATTTGGTGATTAGGGTTTCCTAGTGTATAAAAGTGGAATTAATGATAAATTAGGGTTTGCTAACCTAGAAGATGTGAAATATAGTAAGTACGGTTACTTTGAGAATCAAACTATAATTCTTTGTTGAGTTGTCAATCCAATGGAACCTGAAGATTATAATTGGCCTTAATGATTTGGACATGACCTAAAAGGATAAACATGGAGGTTTTAGTGTAAAAAGGATATATTTGACCTAATTGGAATTCAATCATGCCTATGATGTTGAAATTAGAGTGTGTGGATCAAAAGAGCATTAAATATGATAAATGCATTATGGAGGCTAAAACCCTAATAAAAATCCTAAGGTTGGCCTAGAAATCCTAAGGTGGAATTCAAGTCAATCTTGAAAATGTTTTGGATAAAATAATGACACATGGGTGTTATGCATTAATTTCAGGATATTGTTGATTACTTGATTGATTGTTCTTGATTATTCTTGCTTGGACCTCAAGTTACTCTGGATTAGGTATGTGGCTACTTTATGAATAATTTCCTTTAGTTTCATGGTGTTTCCTGAATGTTTGTCGATTGATTACAACCTAAATTGTTGGATGTTCAATTCTACAATCCTATAAAGTCCCTATGATTATCACAATTAAGTATATATGTGTATTCTCGAACCTACATGCCACCCTGATGTACGTTGAATGACCAAGCCCTAGAGGGAAGGTCTATTCAGTCAATCCCCAGAGGGAAGACCATTGGGTACCACGAGAGGTGACCCAAGGCACGAGGCTCAGGATGGAGAAGGTGGCCCTATGTCCCTTGCAAGGATAAAACCCTAAGAGAGGGTAATCTAGGGTTTAGGGCAAAAGCAGTTGAGAATGACACATTGAAAACATAATTTGGATTGTTAATAACTTATTTGTGATAATTAGGTTGTTAGAAACTATTTGTGAAGATTTTGTTTGTCCCCACATACCGGCATATTCATTTATGTTGACCGACATTTTGTTTGTCGGCATTTTAGGAATTATCTAAAATTGGACAAACAGTAAACGGAATTTGTGATGATAAAGTTAATTATTCAAAGGAGGATTAGCTAGTTTGTTTTCTACTATGGATAGAACTTTTAGCACCTATTTTTGCAAGGTATGTAAAATTTAATTTTATTCCAACTTTCAAGTTTAGTTTTCATAGAATTTGATAATTATTTCTGATTAATTGTTAAACCATTGATCCTCTATTTGGGATAACGTCTTTGACCTCTTAGTCTCCCTTGATTGGGGGCTACCGGGAAGTGGGTCATTACATTTGGAATCAGAGCCATGGTTTCTCATTTAATATTTAGTAATTATTAAATTTTATAAACTCTATAGAACCGAGGGAGTTATTAGAGGATTTTCCAAAGACGGAGGTGTCTTGAAAAGGATCACGGTCTGGGGGCTGACAATATTTTCTTCCGCCTTTCGAGTCAGTCACGAGGGCTCCTGGATGCAGTGTGACTGTCTGGCCAATGTCTGAGGTTCTGACTCAAAATAAGATACCTTTAGGACACTCTCATCTATTTCATCCCTTCTCAACCCTAATTCAATTAAGATTCTAAGGTTTAGGGTTTTTCTCTCTCTTCCTCACCCTCTTGAAGTCAGGGTAAGTATGATAAGGATTAAGGAATCCTCCAGCAAATCAATGAAAAGTATGTAAACAAGATGTCATGGACATAAGTTTAATAGTTTAAGCGTAAACTAAATATTAATTACATGCTTAAGGTTGCATGGTGTGTGTTGTCGTTCCCTCGGGATTGCCTTGGAGGTAGAGGCCTCCAGGAAAAGGTAGAGACATGACACATCCTATGAGGACAATGCTAACCCTAACCCTAAGTGGTTGTTAGAAAGAGGGATGACAAGATAAGTTGGATATCACAGTTGACCATGCATGTATGTTCATGGGTTGACATGCGTACTGGTTATGAGTATCCGTGAGAAGCATGAGCTATGTGAGGTTGGTTGGCCTAGTGCCGTTTGGTGACCCAACCGGTGAAGGGTCGTGTCTGTTAGGGTGAAGGATAGATCCTTCAGTGAAGAGGATAATGGTGACTGTATAGAAACGCTTATAGGCATATATGAGCATAGAAGAGCATGCATCTATGTAGGAAGAGAACGTCAGTAGGGCTGGAAGTACGCTGAGACTTAGGTCAAAAGGGTGATGCCTGACAGGTTTGGATATGATCATGCAGAGCTTTGGATAATCTTGATCGAACATAGGTTTGGATCATACATTTTCCCCATGTAGGTGTAGAAACCCCTTGGACTAAGGTATATGTTTGATGAACCCTTCACACATAGGTTGGTGGCATATGCATGTATGTTGTTGGTCCAATGTTAAGGAATAGGAGCAAGTATGACATACTAAGGAACTCGGAGTGGCTTAGTGGGTTGTCTTCTTTCTAGCTACATGCCTAAGTAGCATGTTAGGGCTAGGCCCACTCATGATGATGTAAACCCTGGACGTAGGAACATTTGTGACCTTTGTCTGCTATCAAGAGATAGTTTTGTCCCTTTCTAGGGAAGGACCCATCTATAGGGTGAGTAAAATTCTTTTGTTTAGGTTTGAAGTAATCTAAAGAAGTCTCTCATAAGAGCTTGAGGAGCTAAGTGGAGAGCACCTAGTATGAGCACGAATCTATAGACCCTTGTGTGACCATATCTAAGGGGCATGAATATATGTTGCCATGGAGGTAACCTTATGGGGCCTGACCAAGTTAGGTAGGTCGCCATGATCCCTGTGAAAGGATGTAAGTTTGACCACGAGTTCTTTGAGAGATGATGGAGTTTTGGGTAAAGATTCAAGAATGAGATGTGCTATAATAGAATCCTAAATCAATACTAAGGTCATGAAGGGATAAGACTGATGGAAATAGGAGTTGTCTATTCCCTAGATGCACAAGACCATAGGGTCGAGAGGTAACAACTACTTTTACCCAAGGACCACGGGTTAGAAGGTCGGCCACCTTCATGAGTTCATGGGGCCTAAGGGGTAAAAGTGAGAGGCACTCCTTAGATGCATAAGGGTCGGATCACCCCAAAAGTTCTGTCACCCTAGAGACCTTGAGCTAACGACTAAGGATTGTACATAAAGGAGATATGTTAAGATCCAAAAGGTGATGGGAAAAGTCTTCCCATGGGTGTAGACCCATGATAGAGTTGGTTATGATCTGGAGACATGTGATGTATTTTTCAACTTAGTTTGAAAAGTGTACTAGTGATGTGTGATGCACCATCTCTACTCTTGGAATGGGATGAACTTTGTATTTGGACTGCAGCCAAATGCTTATTTCCTCTCGTTATGGGTGTGAGAGATAGGGCAAAATGCATGCCATACACTAAGGATAAAGATGAAGTGAGCTGAAACATTGCTATGATGTTTGAGGATAGAGGAAGTATCATACCTTTTGATGGATGGTTTACCAACATGAGAAGAACTAAGATATTCATCATGAGGACATTCTTATCAAGGACAGTATGGAATTTATGAGTTATATAAGTTTGAGTTGATAACCAAGATGATGAGCTTGGAGTTTTCTTGACTCAGTTAGACCTAAATCCGAGATGAGGATGATGAGTGGAGTATATGAAGGTTTATGACTTCACCGTTGATTAGCACATAAGGATGTAAGGTGATAATGGATTCTCTTTGTCGAGACACATATGTCTTGTTATCTAGTAGAGAGGATAGAAGAGGTTGTTAGGTGAACCCTAAGTTCGTGAGACATATAGGGATAACACTCTGATACAACCAGACCTGTTGGTCAAGTTAGTGGTTGTTTGATTAGCCAACCTAGAGCTTGATGTGATAGATGGATGATTGAAGAACCTCAGATACACCTCTCCAGAAAGGAAGGTGATGGAACCCATGACTAGAGTGTTTTAGGGTTTATGAGAAGTCCACCCTGAGGAATCATGACATGCAGGAGCTCATGATGTTAAGTACACCTTGCATCATGGTACTACTAATATAACATAAGCGTGTCGTAGTACTTTGAAATGCCTAAGATGAAGAAGTATGTAGAGTTGCACGTGGCTTGCCACCATGCATGCCCGTGGGTGTAGGCCGAACACCAGTAACCCAACAAGTTGCAATAGAGAATGAAGAGTCCCCGAGAGGGAATGGGAGTGGATCACCATGGACGTTGTGGTGAGTCTCCTCTAGACCAAGAGAGGTCATGATGCAATATGGGTTATGGTAGATCGCCTTACCAAGTTGACCTAATCCCTTGCCTAGAAAGAGAGCATTGTTAGTGTGACAGATCTGGTTGAACTATATATGAGGAAGAGATAATTTATCTACACCGTAGTCAAGTTCAATATCTGTAGCATGACCTTAAGATCACTTCCATGCGATGGAAGTAGGTACAAGAAGAACTTGATTCTAGATTGAAGTTTAGCATAGCTTATCACCCCTGACTGGTAGACAGTCAAGAGAGTATGATCCAGACTAGAGGGTCTGATGAGAGCATGTGTGCTCGTTCGAGTGATACATGGGAGCAGTCCTTGCCCTAAGAGAGTTTGCTTGTGATGATAGACACCCTAGCCAATATTGGGATGTAAGAAGCTCTATAAGAGAGGTTGTGTCGGTCACTGCTTCATTCGAATGATTTCGGTGAAAGGACCTTGTGAAGGTTAGAGAAACCACAGTGTGTGCATATAAGGTCACTTTGATCATGCGATGGCTGAGAGAGCCCAGGGGTGACATGAGTCGTGAGCTGATGTGAAGCAGACTGACATGCAGTTCATTGTGGGAGAATAGGTGTTATGAAAATCCGACTCCTCTGAGCTATAGCTGAGAAAACTAAGTCCCCGATACATAGATCCATTTCATATTGATTGGTGGAGATGCTTATGATTAACCTTACCCCTCAGGATAACATGATTTATGATGTGTTCCATGAGTCCGATCTAGAGCACTATGTGATGTACCCGAGTCATGTGTTGAGCTATGAACCTATTAAGCTTCGAGAGAGGCAAAAATGTCCTGAGTCACTTAAGAGGGTACGAGATACCAAGGTGAGAAAGAAATCAGATGTAAAAATATAAGATGACGAAGGTTCTTTAGAAGCACCATGGAGAGGGTGAAGCCACATGGGAGCCATGATGGACATGAGGAAGTCTTATCCAGATGGTTTGTATGTTGGGTGGAATTTTGAAAGCAAAATTCCTATAAGAGGGGAAGGATGTTACAAACCCAAATTTTGGGTTCTTTTGGGTGGAAATGCAATTTCCCCAATAAATGTATAATTATGTAATTTAGTTGATTTAAGTGATTGAGTGGATTCCTTTGCTAAATAGCCTTGTGTGATTTAGTTCATAGGGCCTTGTTGGCTATTGGGCCCAATAATAAGAAAAAGGAAATAAAAAGGAAAAGAAATCAATTACTAAAGGAATAACTAAGATAATGAGAAAAGAAAGATGTGGAAGCATCTAGAAGGTTAAGAATTATCCTTCAAGGAGGGATTTTGTATCTTTAGGATTTCTTTGGTTACAAGGAGTCCAAGTTGCAATGATAATAGGAGAAGAAAGAGATACAATCAAATAAAGCATTTTTAAGAAGGAAAGTTGAGATAATGATGAAAATATAAGAAATATGTGGAAATATGGATAATGGAATCATTATAAATGAGATTTCGACTCCACATGGTTTCTAATGGTAAAAGGAATCAAAATAAAGAAAATAAAAGATTAAGAGAGATAAAAGATGTGTTTTTATACATAATACATGCTTTAGAAGTCATTAACTTGGAAATGAAGAAAAGAAGTTATTTCTTTTGAGTTTCGGCTTCAAACTTGGAATATTGGTAGATAACGTCTTTATAGAATTTCCCTTCAAATTTGGGATTAATTGGATGATATGGATTTTACAAAAATCCCTAAAGTGTGGACAATGTCACAATTTTGTTTCCTAATAGAATTATTTTGATATATGTGCATGGCACTACAATCGTTGGATTCAGATCCAATAGTGGTTGTGTTGTCACCTTCCTTGGTCGGATGAGGAAATAGGGGGCTTGGGTTGTGGACTTTCCAAAGTGATTATCTTGCCAGATAATGGAGGAATGGTTAAGGAAACTATTTCAACAAGTTCAGGGGATCAGTCTAAGTCGATATACCCCTAATTTCTCGTGATTTCGTCACCCCTAGAGTTTTTTGCCAAACTTGGACTCTTTGGATTCTCATCAGCCATAAGAGGGACCTATAAATAAGGGGCCATGAACCTTGTACAGTATCCCTAAGCACACCATAATGTTTGCGAGAGGGAGTCGACTTGTTGTGCACGACCAATTGTGCAAGGATGTTGACCTGTATCGTGACCGACTGTACTTCTCGTCAGAGAAGAGCCACTCTGTTTCGATGACTCAGGAATGAATTGGATCAATTGAGATCATGGTTGAGTTTGGTGGACCTGGGCTGAGCAGCAGGGACCATCGCAACCTGCTGGGGAGGCTAGATGATCGAGGTCAACCCTAGGGTTGACCACGGCAGAAGCTGCTTCACGCATAGGGGAGGCAACACGAGGTTGATGATGACTACCTACGTTTTTACAATCCTACCCCCAGGAGCATTGGACCCTGAACCCAATGGCGGGGAGTAGAGGTGTCTTTCTCTAGTTTTACCAGCCAGAATAAACAAAAAGAAAAAAAACCAAGTAAGTGGATGATGTGGCAGCAGCCTATTGGTCAATTGGTCTTTATCTTGTTTAATTCCTAGGAAATAATTGGTAGCTCTGATTAAGAAGTATTATATATGAATCTTGCTCAAAAAAATACAAGGAAATCAATAAAAATACTAACATATCCTAGTTTTGCTTCTAGTTTGAAAAGTATCTAAAGTTGGTATCTTTAAATGATCTAACTAGATCAAACCCCTAGCTTTTGAATATTAATGTTTTGATAGAGTTAATTGATACTAGTAATCAACGTCTGACTTAATTGCATAAATATGATGAAAGATATATAATTGGAGATATATGTTCATAACTTGTGTATTTCGGGTTTCCTATTTTTAATAATGCATTAAAAGGGTTAACAACCCTAATTCATGTAGTTATGAGATTTAATGAATCTAAATATGAGAATCAATCTCGAAGGCATGAAAAGAGTGTTATTGGACTAATTGTGGATAAATACCCGTAATTTGGTGATTAGGGTTTCCTAGTGTATAAAAGTGGAATTAATGATAAATTAGGGTTTGCTAACCTAGAAGATGTGAAATATAGTAATTGTGGTTCCTTTGAGAATCAAACTATAATTCTTTGTTGAGTTGTCAATCCAAAGGAACCTGAAGATGATAATTGGCCTTAATGATCTAGACATGACCTAAAAGGATAAACATAGAGTTTTTAGTGTAAAAAGGATATATTTGACCTAATGGGAATTCAATCATGCCTATGATGTTGAAATTAAGGTTTGTGGATCAAAAGATCATTCAAAGTGATAAATGCATTATGGAGGCTAAAACCGTAATAAAATCCTAAGGTTGGCCTAGAAATCCTAAGGTGGAATACAAGTAAATCTTGAAAATGTTTTGCATAAAATAATGACACATGGGTGTTATGCATTAATTTCAGGATATTGTTGATTGCTTGATTGATTGTTCTTGATTATTCTTGCTTGGACCTCAAGTTACTCTGGATCAGGTACATGGTTACTTTATGAATAATCGCCTTTACTTTCATGGCATTTCCCGAATGTTTCTCAATTGATTGCAACCTAAATTGTTGGATGTTCAATTCTGCAATCCTATAAAGTTCCTATGATTATCACAATTAAGTATATATGTGTATTCTCGAACCTACATGCCACTCTGATGTACGTTGCATGACCAAGCCCTAGAGGGAAGGTCCATTTGGTCAAGCCCCGGAGGGAAGACCATTGGGTACCTCGAGAGGTGACCCCATGCACCAAGCTCAGGATGAAGAAGGTGGTCTTATGTCCCTTGTAAGGAAAAAAACCCTAAGAGAGGGTAATCCAAGGTTTAGGGCAAAAGCAGTTGAAAATGCTACATTGAAAACATAATTTGGATTGTTAATAACTTATTTGTGATAATTATGTTGTTAGAAACTATTTGTGAAGATTTTGTTTATCCCCACATACCAGCATATTCATTTATGCTGACTGAAATTTTGTTTGTCGGCATTTTAGGAATTATTTGAAATTGGACAAATAGTAAAATGGAATCTATGAAGATAAAGTTAATTATTAAAAGGAGGATTCGCTAGTTAGTTTTCTACTGTGGATAGAACTTTTAGCACCTATTTTTGCAAGGTATGTAAAATTTAATTTTATTCCAACTTTCAAGTTTAGTTTTTGTAGAATTTGATAATTATTTCTGATTAATTGTTAAACCATTGATCCTATATTTGGGATAACATCTCTGACCTCTTGGTCTCCCTTGATTGGGAGTTACTGGGAGGCGGGGCCATTACAGTTAGCATGTAATGATTTTATAAATGATTTGAGATTTTGGCTTATATTTCGCGAGGTTTTATGTTGCTTTTGTATATGTTTGGACCAAGCAACTTGTATATGATATCCTCGAGATAAGATGGTACAATGTATGCACAATGTAAACCATGATGTATATATTGCTTTGGTTCTTTCTTTAAGAGTTTCTTGGAAATGGATCTATTTTCAAAATGAATTTTTTATTTTTAGTGATTTTTGTTAATCTGCTGCTAATTGTTATTTCGTATAATTACTAGTGGTGATTAGGTTCTCAGGTCGTCATAGAGGCGAGGAGGCCATCGTCACCCACTAGGAGGACATCATCAACTGCCATCTATGGTGTTACACCAGGAGGTCACCTTTGCCAATCATCCAGATGTAGGTTGCAAAAAGAGGATGCCGCAGTAAGGGTAGTCGCTGGACTTGATCCAGGAGCAAGTATATGCCTTTCAACCTTCTTTCTCAATTTATTGTTGTTGACTCGGTCTACTGTTTAAGGAAATATTGCAGTAAATATTTGTTTCCTCTGTCATATCTATCACCATATTTCCCTAGACATATGACCAACAATCTTCAATAATCTTCCATGTTGTAAGATTTATAATATTTAACTCACATGCTTGTGATGAATTTACATGCAACATATCTAATCAATCACATATATTTTATTTAGGCTAGTGACGTGGTTCTTACTGCACTAACAAACTCACCCAGGGCTGAAATCCCTAAGTTTTTACCAAAACCTTATGCAATAATACAACCTGCAAGCGGACGGGTCTTATTGCAATATACTTAAGGATCGAATCCCAAGGGACAACGTTTTTAAGAACACTTGCTAGTCGAATCTAGCTCAATCAAAACTAATATTTAGAATAGAGATTGGTTTGGGTTTAATTAAACTGATTGCAAGGAAAGCAAAGAGCAATTTTAAAAGTTGATTAAAGATTAATGATGGGAATCACTGGGATGGACCCAGGTTTCACCACCGCTACACATGCAAACATATCCAAACACGCACATCCAGGCTAGATATAACCATCCAAGTGGAGCTACTACAAACCCCCCATACATATGTTAGGTTCGCGTAAGCATCACCTTAGGCATCAGATGTCTCATCGCCATCCAGATCACACACTTATGGCCTTGAAGAAATAGATATCCAACTGAAGTTATGGGCCCCCCATATGGGCGTTAGGCACACAGAAGTGTCATGGTGGGCTAGCTGTCTCGTCACCTAATAGATCACACACATACGACTTTAGGGAATCCCATCAGAAGTTCTCATCAGGGAGTCAACCGTGTTAATTGACATTGAAAACCTGCATATTGAAGTTCTCGCAACATAGGAATGAAATAGATCATGCAATTAGGTGATCAATCCACAAGCACACATCAAATGATTAACAACAAAATGAAAAGTTATATATAATCCATGGAATGTTTAATGAATGGACATGTGAGCACAGGCAGCGGGGATAGTCCCCACACCCCAGGGAAAAGAAACTACTCGGTTATGGTGAGAGAAACAAAAAGAACAAGAGAGAGGGAAGATTTTGCCATGAGCATGGTGAAGAAGATGATCATAGATTGGTGGAGAGGCAGTCTTCTACACAACGTTGGGGTAGATCTAGATGAGGAGGGAAGGACACAACAGAAGATGGGGCAATCCTTCTCTCTCCACCATCCTTCTCTTCTCATCCTCCTTGCTCACAGCATGAGGAGCAGCTTGTTGACGTGATGGCGTATGCAAGGCATTGGAGATGTAGATGGAGGGTTGTAGATCTGGGTTTCCACCTTAGATCTGGATGAACAAAGGTGCAAGAATGCCATGGGGGTTGCTCTTGGCTATGGATCAGACTCCCCAGGGGTCGAGCGCTTCTTGGGCATAGCCTAGCGGTGGTGGAGTTGATCCCTTGAGAGTTTGGGGTAGGTGGAAATTTATAGAGGTGGAGAGTGACTCTTGTGTGGGTGCTCCTATTGTTAGCACCTTGGTCGAGGTCTTGAGTGTTGGGTCACGGCCTTGTTGTGATCGGTTGTAACTGCGAGCGTGAGGGAAGGTGGTTGGTGTTAGAGGTGCAGACCATGATCGGTAGTTTGAAGTGGTGCCACAAAGCATGAGTGGGGGATGTACACTACGAGTTACACCTATGGTAGCGGGAGACTGTGGTTGATGCGAGAAGGGGCCGCAATTAGAGTCATCGCGACCAAGGTGAGCGGGAGTCACAGACATGTCGAAGAGCTTCCAGGTCACAATCTTGGTGTACAGTAGAGGTGGACGATCACTGCGAGGCAGAGGGGTTGCTGTCGTTGTTGTCGTGGTATAGGAGGAAGAGCCATGGGTGTTGTGGAGACCAACACTATGGGTCGTAGTGATGATCAGAAGAGATCGTGACTAGGGCAAAGGTAGTAGTGTGATCGTGAAGGAGCGGAGAGGTGTCACGGTGTTGGATGAAGAGAAGGGGTCACACTGGATGGTGGACGGCTTCTCGCGGCTGGGGTGATCATGGTGAGGTGTAGAACCCGCAGACTTCATAGTTGTTAGATCATGATCTGGCGATGTAGAGTTCTTGGGAGGGATCACCATCTGCGACTATGGTAGGGTGGACCACGGTTAGGGTTGCAGGAGTGCCCGATGAAGACTACACCGCAGATCATGGTTGTTGCTGAACCGCGGTTGTTGGGGGTCTGAGTCATGGTTGGGGATGGAGTCACAACATGCAGTAGAGAAGGGGTCACGATCAGGAAATGGTTGCGGTCCAAAATCACAGCACCCGACCGTGGATATGAGTGGTGGGCCACAATCAGTTGAATAGAAGGTTAAGATCTCGGTCAAATAATAGGATCCCTTGTGCCATACTTGCCCTGCATAAAGTTGCATGAATCTAATTAAAATCATGGATAAACCAATTAAACTGAGTAGATTCATACATGAGAAGATAAAAATGAATATTTAGAGCAAAATTGGGCCAAAGATGGAGACTGAAACCATGATGAAAATGCATTCATCAAAACACCCCGAACTTAAATGTTGCTCATCCTCGAGTAACACAAAGTCTAAAATAGTCTCCAAATGAATACTTTCAACTCGTGTGATTGCCTCATCTTCACATCACGATCATTTCTTTTCTGCTCTGTATGACTAGGCATCTTAAGTTCCTGAGACCACCGAACACATCTTACAATATTTTTGTTCCTGAGTTTGTTTTCCAACATCACTTCCTCCCCACCTTTTCCAACAACAAGAATTTCTAAGAGTTTCATAAGAGTCCAGAGATACCCACAGAATGACAAGTGTGCACCCGATCTGACACTGGTGTTTTTTTTCAAGATAAGGGAGGCATTCATTGTTCCTTTAGGTGGAAAAGGGAGTGAAGGGTGGTATGGAAGGAATAAATAAATCTCTCCTCTATTTGACTCAAGATTTTTATTATATGGTTGCAATTACATTGATTGCATTTTTTTTGTGTGTGAATCTCTCCTCTATTCAACTCGAAATTGCATTTTTTGTGTGTGAATTGGCTTCTTTTCTTGGCGATATGCCCCTATTACGTAGTGAGGGGTATGGAAGAAGCGAATAAAGAGGGAGATGGTGTGCCACCCCAAACTTAGGGTTTGGCACTATTTTGGCTATTTTTTATTCTTTTTGATGGACGGAGGGGTAAGAAGATGGTAGAAGAAGCATAGAAGAGAGTTCAGATCAGAAAGCAACTTGATTTACAATTCAGTGCACCGAGTTGTTCTCCTTATCATACTCTTCTCAAATAATGACTTGATGAGGATCTAATGGAGATTCCATGCTATTGTTCCACTAGTCAGTTAGGAAGCACAATGTGTTTGATCCCTCTCAGTTCTCCAGATACTTGCCAATTCTACTGATCATGATGTTAGGATTCATAAGCATCACATGGTGATTTCTAACTATTGGCTAGTTTCAGAAATTGTCCCCCTTGAGGCTTCGCTTCGGATAAGGAGGGTATAATGATCTAAAATTGCATGGAGAAATGGGACAACCGGCTAGGTAATGGCTTTAATTGAAACAAAAGCATCAAAACTTCATCAAGTTTCTATATAGTTTCTTTGAAAACTTTAAATTTTGAATTTTTTTATCAAAATTGCAATGATGGAATCTTAAGTTTGAAATAGATAGGAGCGGGTAGAAAGTAAAGTACATACCACCCACCCTCCACCCCGAACTTAGAAATTTGCTCATCTTGAGAAAACTCTAAATCTGAGATGGAGGGAAAAAATCATGCCGGTTGGACCACCAGATGTGGTTGCGTTCCTCTCAGCAACGTGTCCTCCATCTCAAGTCTCAAAAATGAAAACTATCAGAAATTAAGATTGCATCGTTTGATGAATTATTTACTAGGGGCAAAATTTTCTAATTCAAAATTGAAATGTAAAAGTTAAGTTAAGGATCGGGTTGCCTCCCGACAAGTGCCTTTGTTTTATATCAATGGCTCAATGTGAAGCCTTCAATTTTCAGGCGAATAATTAGGTTTGGTAAGATGCATCATTGCTTCAGTTCCTGTGTCAACTGTGGTGAAATATCTCTTCAAGAGTTGGTCGTTTTCCACAAATTCTCCTGAATTTTCACTCCATAAAATGAAAGCACCATGTGGGTAGATGCTCTTGACAATGTATGGTCCAGACCAGGGAGAATAGAGTTTCCCTAGGAATAACCTCAGTCTTGAGTTGAATAGTAGAACTTGGTCTCCCAGTTGAATGTCCTTCCTCGTTACATGACCATCGTGCCACAACTTTGTGCGTTCTTTATAGATTTTGGCATTCTCATAAGATGTCATCTAGAGTTCATCCAACTCCTAAAGTTGCAGAATCCTGGCTTGGTCAGCTTTCTTCATGTCAAAATTCAGCTATTTGATTGCCCACCTAGGTTTGTGTTTGAGTTCTACAGGTAGGTGACATGATTTTCCATAGATGAATCTGAAGGGTGTTGTTCCAAGAGGAGTCTTGAAAGCAGTTTGGTAGGCCCACAAGGCATCATTGATTTTCACAGACCAATCCTTTCAGTTGCTTCCTACTATCTTTTCTAGGATAGCTTTGAGTTGACAGTTTGAAACCTCTACCTGCCCACTTGTTTGTGGGTGGTAGGGGGAAGCTACCTTGTGCATTACGCCATATCTTCTTAACAATGCTTCAACCCTTCTTTCCAGAAAATGAGAACCTCCGTCATAAATCACAGTGCTTGGGACTCCAAAATGGGGAAATACAATATCTTTGAACGTTTTGGTGACAGGTTTTGAATCTCTAGTGACAGTTGGTATGGCCTCCACCCATTTAGAGACATAATCTACTGTGACTAGAAAGTAGAAAAATCAATGTGACAATGGGAATGGACCCATGTAGTCCACTCCCCAAACATCAAAATTCTCGACTTCTTTCCATAGCTTAAGTGGAATCTCATCTCTTTTCGTAATGTTACTTGTTCTCTGACACTAGTCACATGATAGAAAAAAATTTTAGGTGTCTCTGGATATGGTTGTCCAAAAGAAACCACATTGCAAAACCTTCAATGTAGTTTTCTTAGAACTCATATGGCCTCCAACTGGGCCAGAGTGGCATTGCTCTAAAACAAGTTGGTCTTCTTCCTCAGCGATACAACATCTGTAGAGACCATCAACACAAAGCTTGAAGAGGTACAGTTCATGCCAATGATATTGCCTCACATCATGCATGAATTTCTTCAGTGCATTTCCAGTGCATTCAGGGTGGATGACACTGGCCGCAAGGTAGTTCACATAGTCTGATTACTAAGGAGTCACTTCGGTGACTTTCATGAGCTGGTCGTCCGGAAGAGAATCATTAATTGGGATCTTCTTGGTCTCCAGAGGGTGGATATGGCTAAGGTGGTCTGCCACAACATTCTTAGTGCTTTTCTTATCTTTTATCTCCAGATCAAATTCTTGCAAGAGTAGAATCCATCGGATCAACCTAGGTTTGGCATCTTTCTTCGCTAAGAGGTAACAAATAACAACATGATCTATGTAAACAACGACCTTAGAACTGATAAGGTAGGATCTGAACTTGTCAAAAGCATACACGCCTGCTAGGAGTTCTGTGACAAAGTTGATTTTAGCAAAATAATGAGATAATTACTCTTTTGCCCTCATTGTACCTACTAATGGTCCCAAATTATTTTTTCTTATCTTCATAATCATTATTGAGACTCAAATCCAAGATATGGTGACCAATGTGGATTTTATACACATTATAACACTTCAAATTGGATTTATTCATCACATTGTACAAATAAACAAATTGATCTATCAAACCTCATAATTTGGTTCTCAAACTTTTTCTAGATATTTTGCACATTTTGGTGAAGCTTTGATCCAAATTTGAGAACATTTAGACATTCCTACGAATTACTACGATTTCTTGAAGTTAATGCATTGAAAATGCCTTTTTATTGCCCTTTTTATGGACTTTTCCACGTCACTGATCCATTGCAAAAGGAGGGGGCGAACTCCAACCCTCAGATCTGAGACCCACGGATCAGGGCCTCGATCCAACAGCTGCGGGTTTGTCTTCTACCTCCCGTTGATTGTGGGGATGAGACAACTCGGCCTTAATGGCCAATCTCCCGCTCTTGACGTTGTTTCAAAAATCAAAGCGAGCCATATTGCTCCTCTCGCAAATACGAATTAGTTCAGCCCTACTTTGACCTCATTTACTGCTCGCTTCAGCCGGTAAAACGAGATCTTCGCCTCTTTGTCTCACTCCGGCGGCCCTGCCCTTGACCCAGGTCCTACCCAATGCAAACCCTAGTCCTAGTGCTATATAAAAGGCCCCTCGTGCTCGCAATCTTCACGGGAAGCTACGGGACCCTTCCTTGCTCACTCCCTCAATCTCGAGCTCCTCCAAAACATCCCTGATCTCCACCTGCTCCGAGAAGCACTGCCGCGGTGCCGCCGCATAGCCCAGGTTGGGCTTTTCCTTCTAGCAGCGTTGGACCACCACCTAAGGCTCTCTTCCAGTTTGCGAGAATGAGGCCTATTTGGGCGGCACCTTGGTTGACTCCCTCATCCACTCCTGCTCCAGTTAGCTTCCAAGCTGATGAGTTATCCACCGCATCTGCTTCTCGTGCGTGGATACTGAACGAAGGGGGGAAAGTGCCCCAAACCCGCCGGTCCAAAAGAACCCAAGCCAATCACATTTGAACCAGTTATTAGAGATTGAACCGGCCAATCAAAGGCCTGAACCAGGCTCCCAAACAGTGAGCCGCCTAGCTCACATGGTTCGATCTGGATGATTCATTGCACATCCAACGGCCTCCCTTTTTCACAAGATCTAACTCGAAGGATCGACATATTACTCGTGATTTATACTTGAAATCTTCGGTGAAAGGTACGCTATTTATATAACTCCTCCTTGATTGTATTGAAGATACTTTTATGTATCTCTTGACCGTATGCTTGGCTAGTTATTTGGATGAGCTATTGTTCCCTATGATTAGTCTTCTGTTTTTCTATATTATATTTTTAAAAACATGAAAACATAAATTGAATGCCCATTATGACTGCCCATATATTGATAATGATGATGATATTGATAATGTGATAATGTTGATATTGAGTACAACAACCCCCTCATTTGGAGGTGGGACTTGTACATTGGCTTCCTATGTTCCTATGGTGAAAAGGGGCCTAGTGACCTTCCCCATCGCGTTGGGGTAATAGAGTCATACAAAATATATAAGCATGCTTCTTGAATTACAGCATAATGGGAACTCGTAATAAAAGTTGAATTGCTTGAAAAACTTGTCGAATAAATGTTGGATTTGCAAATTGCTTATTATTCTTTGAAATATAAGTCCTGCCAAGCATACTATTTTGTTATAAATCATTTTACTTGATTTTGATAGCGTACCATGCAATTGCATGATTGTGTCTTGATTTTTCTTGATTTTAGGCATTACGAATGGAATATTGAATAAAATTGCTTCCGCACTCATTCACTCTGATGACAAAGATATTTTGGTGAAATATCCATATTGGGTTAGTTTGTTCTTTAATTATCCAGTTTTTGAGTTATTTATTTCTTATTGTATATGCCAGTGTGATTGATCCTACGGGGCCACTCAGGGATGGGCGCTTCAATCCTTTTTCTACTGTTTCGGCAGTAGGATTGAGATTGGGGTAAGAACGGTTCCGTGACAGTTGGTATCAGAACTTACACACTCTCATATACTTTAAGTAAATAATTTCTCAGGTCTCTTATACCCAAGAAACCTTAAAGTCTATAATGGTGAAAATTGAGGTGTCTAGGCTCGGGGTTCTGGCATAATTTCTCCTATCCGTCTTCACGGTGGTTGAGATCCCCCGCTCTACCTGGCCTCTATTGATCCAGAACTGGACCTAAAGGTTCTCTTGTGAAACTTTAGAGAGTCTTCCAGCATCTCATCTCTTCTTTAAGGACAATCCTAAGCCACCCATGTAGATGAAGATTAGGTAGTCTTCTCATCTCATCATGTGGTCCTTCTCATGACCTTTCACCACATTATGTCTCGATTATGGGTAGCTTATGCATGGGAAAATGAATATTGCTAAATCATGAAAGTTGATACCATGATCTGACCTGAAATTGAAAACTCGATTTTGATCAATTAATTTTGAAATCAAATACTCATGATGACCCTAATTGCAAACTCGATTTAATTAAAGCTAGACTACATGCTTACTATGTTTGAGGTAAATGATACAAATTATGATATGGTGAAATAAGGATGACTTATACCTTATACCTCATTGTTGATGAGGTCTCGATTTGATTAATGTCCATGTTTCCCTATTATTGATTAAACCTCAAACATAGTTAAGCAAAACCTATACCCTATTTGATACATATCAGGACTAAGCCATCAAGTGACTAAGCTTAGGACTCACAAAATCATTATGTAAGACCATGATGCAAAAGGTCGTTTCCCTATTGACCATTGATGCTTTTTGCAATCTTAATTTTAATATGATGATAATGGACCTAGATTTTTCACTACTATTCTCTAATTCCTCGAATGCCAATTCAAATCCTTGATTTTTCAAATTATATCACTACCTTGATCATGAAAGGAGAGGAATGCAAATATTAATGTGACTTTGTAAAAACTTGACATTATTGCCCTATCATCTTGAATTTTGATCTTATGACCTTGATATATATGATTTGATCATTGATACTCTCCCTATTTTAATAAGTTCAGTTGATAATGACTAATGTAGGTAATGTACTGGATTAGGGTAGTAGTTGACTCATGACTCCCCTAACCGAGGTCACATCCCTATTTTGACTACCTCTATATTTTCATATTGTTGATTATTTAGAGTCTGGAAAGGTATACCATTTCACCCATTTTAGACTGGTTGACCTAAGCCTAATAGGTTGAACCCATGGTTAATACTCGATCTTGAATATTGACTTGATAATGATTTTGAAATATGACAATGTTGACTATAGCTTGTGGTTTATTTCCTAGATAGACCTAGCTCTAGATCATTCATCAACCTTGGAAACATGATAGTGAAATTATGATATGTTGCTCGAATATTGAATAATGTTGCTCAAAATTGAATATGGATGAGTGATCTCCCCTAAAAGTCTAAATAGGAATCTAAACACTAGCTTCAAAAAATTGAGGATCTATGACTTATGATGTCTAAAATCTCAACTCTTGATATTGATAAATGGACTTGTGACTTATGATTATGAATCTACAAATCCTATGATCACACTATTTGGACATTGAGATATATGATTAATGACTTCAATATCCCAAATCCTGAAAATTTGAAATTATGATGATTTTTGACCCTCTCGATTTATGAATTAGGGTTTAGCTCTCATTAGGACTAGGGTGGGGACTTTCCCATTGAATTTGAGCTCGAAATGATGATATTGAAAGTATGATGTTGTCTTGAAATGTTGAAATGTGAAATCTCAAATCATGGATGTATAACCCCACCTAGGCCAATGGAGAAGCTAGGACCCTGAGATATTGGGATTGAAAGTCACCTTGTACACGTGAACTCTTTTGTTTGACCTAAAATATGATATGTCCAAATTTGTGATCAATATGATGTTTTCCATATTTATGACTCATATGATGACTTTGGACTATATATGCACTGACTTTGAACCCTATTGCTCGATGATGAAATAATGTTAGTACCGAGTTGATTATGATATGGAACATGGAAACTCAATTGTGATTTTTTTGAACTAATTGAAGTTGAGGACATGATTTTGATTTTATACTTGAGGATACCCTAGTATTTGAGGAAATGACTTAGGTTGAATAATATCAATTTTTGAGGATATTTTGAATTTTGGGGACAAAATTCCTTTTTAAGGAGGGAAGAATGTGACAAAGTCTATTTTAGCAAAATAATGAGATAATTACTCTTTTGCCCTCATTGTACCTACTAATGGTCCCAAATTATTTTTTCTTATCTTCATAATCATTATTGAGACTCAAATCCAAGATATGGTGACCAATGTGGATTTTATACACATTATAACACTTCAAATTGGATTTATTCATCACATTGTACAAATAAACAAATTGATCTATCAAACCTCATAATTTGGTTCTCAAACTTTTTCTAGATATTCTGCACATTTTGGTGAAGCTTTGGTCCAAATTTGAGAACATTTAGACATTCCTACGAATTACTACGATTTCTTGAAGTTAATGCATTGAAAATGCCTTTTTATTGCCCTTTTTATGGACTTTTCCACGTCACTGATCCATTGCAAAAGGAGGGGGCGAACTCCAACCCTCAGATCTGAGACCCATGGATCAGGGCCTCGATCCAACAGCTGCGGGTTTGTCTTCTACCTCCCGTTGATTGCGGGGATGAGACAACTCGGCCTTAATGGCCAATCTCCCGCTCTTGACGTTGTTTCAAAAATCAAAGCGAGCCATATTGCTCCTCTCGCAAATATGAATTAGTTCAGCCCTACTTTGACCTCATTTACTGCTCGCTTTAGCTGGTAAAATGAGATATTCGCCTCTCTGTCTCACTCCGGTGGCCCTGCCCTTGACCCAGGTCCTACCCAATGCAAACCCTAGTCCTAGTGCTATATAAAAGGCCCCTCGTGCTCGCAATCTTCACGGGAAGCTACGGGACCCTTCCTTGCTCACTCCCTCAATCTTGAGCTCCTCCAAAACATCCCCGATCTCCACCTGCTCCAAGCAGCACCGCCGCGGTGCCGCCGCATAGCCCAGGTTGGGCTTTTCCTTCTAGCAGCGTTGGACCACCACCTAAGGCGCTCTTCCAGTTTGCGAGAATGAGGCCTATTTGGGCGGCACCTTGGTTGACTCCCTCATCCACTCCTGCTCCAGTTAGCTTCCAAGCCGATGAGTTGTCCACCGCATCTGCTTCTCGTGCATGGATACTGAACGAAGGGGGGAAAGTGCCCCAAACCCGCCGGTCCAAAAGAACCCAAGCCAATCACATTTGAACCAGTTATTAGAGATTGAACCGGTCAATCAAAGGCCTGAACCAGGCTCCCAAACAGTGAGCCGCCTAGCTCACATGGTTCGATCTGGATGATTCATTGCACATCCAACGGCCTCCCTTTTTCACAAGATCTAACTCGAAGGATCGACCTATTACTCGTGATTTATACTTGAAATCTTCGGTGAAAGGTACGCTATTTATATAACTCCTCCTTGATTGTATTGAAGATACTTTTATGTATCTCTTGACCGTATGCTTGGCTAGTTATTTGGATGAGCTATTGTTCTCTATGATTAGTCTTCTGTTTTTCTATATTATATTTTTAAAAACATGAAAACATAAATTGAATGCCCATTATGACTGCCCGTATATTGATAATGATGATGATATTGATAATGTTGATAATGTTGATATTGAGTACAACAACCCCCTCATTTGGAGGTGGGACTTGTACATTGGCTTCCTATGTTCCTATGGTGAAAAGGGGCCTAGTGACCTTCCCCATCACGTTGGGGTAATAGAGTCATACAAAATATATAAGCATGCTTCTTGAATTACAGCATAATGGGAATTCGTAATAAAAGTTTAATTGCTTGAAAAACTTGTCGAATAAATGTTGGATTTGCAAATTGCTTATTATTCTTTGAAATATAAGTCCTGCCAAGCATACTATTTTGTTATAAACCGATTTACTTGATTTTGATAGCGTACCGTGCAATTGCATGATTGTGTCTTGATTTTTCTTGATTTTAGGCATTACGAATGGAATATTGAATAAAATTGCTTCCGCACTCATTCACTCTGATGACAAAGATATTTTGGTGAAATATCCATATTGGGTTAGTTTGTTCTTTAATTATCCAGTTTTTGAGTTATTTATTTCTTATTGTATATGCCAGTGTGATTGATCCTACGGGGCCACTCAGGGACGGGCGCTTCAATCCTTTTTCTACTGTTTCGGCAGTAGGATTGAGATTGGGGTAAGAACGGTTCCGTGACAAGTTCCTTCTCTATAGTTGCATAGTTCCTCTGAGCTTTGTCAAGGGTCTTCGATGCATAGTAAATAACATAATGTTTCTTCTCTATACATTGGCCTAAAACAGCATTGACTGCGTAATCACTGGCGTCACACATAATTTCAAATAGGTGCCCTCAATCTGGAGCTCAAATCATGGGGGTTGACGTAAGGGAATGCGTCAAGTTGTTGAAACTCTTGATGCATTCTTCATCAAAGTGGAAATCAACATCCTTTAGTAATTAGTTTGTCATTGGCTTGGTTATCTTAGAGAAATCCTTGATAAACCTTCAGTAAAAGTCTGCATGACCACGAAACGTGCAAACCTCTCTTACATTGGTTGGGATAGCGAGTTTAGAAATCACTTTGATCTTCGCCTTATCTACTTTGATTCCTCAACTACTGGCCCTATGACCAAGGACAATGCCTTCTTTTACCATAAAGTGACACTTCTCCCAATTTAACACTAGATGTGCTTCTTCACATCGTTTGAGGATGAGGGAGAGGTGCTTCAAGCATGAGTCGTATGAATCCCCATATATGGAAAAATAATCCATAAAAACTTCCATAATAGTTTCAGTTAGACCAGTGAATATGGCTGCCATGTAATGTTGGAAGGTTGCAGGCGCATTGCAAAGCCCGAACGACATCCTTCTGAAGGCATATGTTCCAAAGGGGCAAGTGAAAGTTGTCTTCTCTTGGTCATCTGGATGTATAAGAATTTGATAGAATCCATAGTAACCATCGAGATAGCAAAAATATTCCTAGTGAGCCAGCCGCTCTAAAACTTGGTCTAGAAAAGGCATCGGGAAATGATCTTTGCATGTGGCCTTGTTTAACTTCCTATGGTCGATACACATCCTCCACCCAGTAACTGTTCGAGCAGGGATGAGTTCATTATTTTCATTCTATATCACAGTAGTGCCACCTTTCTTTGGGATAACATGTACAAGACTCACCCATGGTGAGTTAGATATAGGATAGATGATCCACGTAGTGATCAATTTAATAACTTCAAGGTGGACTACTTCTTTCATATTTGGATTAAGTTTTCATTGATGTTCAATAGTCAACTTGTGGTCTTCCACCATGGGGATTTTTTGCATGCAAAGTTCTTGACTGACCCCGCTGAGATCACTCATCTTATAGTCGATATCTTTTCTTCTTTTCCTTAATTCTTTTAGGAGGTTAACTTCTTGTTCGGATGTTAGATTGGAATTTATGATAACTAGACAAACCTTGAGATCATCCAAAAACACGTACTTCAGTCCCTCGGGTAGGGGCTTCATTTCAGGGGCTTCTGGCTTCTCGCATGGCTCTTCAGTTACATTCACAACTTTGAGTTCCTCAAATTTAGCTTCAGGATCTTCTTCTGTAGCATTGAGTTGGAGAACACAATCTTTTACTTGTTCATCAATGGAGTTATCAACATATTGGTTTGTTAGAGCCACTTCTAAAGGATCATCTTGTTCATAATCCTCTTGTGTGAGGAGTGACATTTTCTCTTTGCAATCAATTAGATAGATTTCTTCTTGCATGCTTGGTCTTCACATACTTTCAAAAACTTTGAACTCGAGAGTTTCTTTACCTAGTATAAGGAGCAAAGTTCCTACTTCAACATGAATAAGAGCTCTCGCAGTGGCAAGGAATGGACGGCCAAAGATAAGAGGGTATCTGGCATCTTCTTTTATATCCATGATGACAAAGTCACATGGGACATAAGAGCCTTTCCCTACCTTGACTGGGACATCCTCCATGATTCCTAAAGGAAGAGTCATAGAATTATCTACAAGTTGTATGGTCATACTAGTTGGAAGCAGTTCTGCAAACCCTAGCCTCTTGCAAAGGCTAAGTGGCATGATAGAGATGCTAGCACCAAGATCAGCTAATCCCTTCTTACATGAAGAGTCACCGATATGGCTTGAAATCCCAAAAGATCCTGGGTCTTTCTGCTTCTTTGGCATTTTGCTCTGAATGATATTGGAAGTGGTTGTTGCTAACTTGACTATCTCGTATTCTTCAGTTATATACTTCCTTGTGAGAAGTGACTTCAAGTACTTCATCCAGGCTGGTATCTCAGCCAGTGCATCAAGAAAGGGTATATCAACATGAAGCTTCTTCATTGCTTCCTTGAACTTTTTGAAATGTGTGTCAAGCTTTGTCTGCTTCAAATGAGATGGGAAAGGAGGACGAGACTTGTACACTGGCACATCCGTCTCAGGTGTGTCTTCTGCTTCTACAACAATAGGTTTCTCATAACTTTCTTTGTCAGTACTATCAGCGATTGGTGGTTCTTTCGATTGAGATTCAGGTACTATAGAGTCTTGGGCAGTAACAAAGTCATCATCATCTGTAAATACCATAGGTGTCTTGTCAAGAGGATTAGAATAGTCTTTTCCAGACCTAATTGTAACATCCTTGACTTGGGTTATGCTTTAACCCTAGGTGTTTTTTTAAGAAAGATAATTATATGATTGATATTATCTTTTGAAAAGTAATTAAGGCTCAAGAGGAACTTATATTTCAATTTTAGTCCATTTTGAATAATGTTGAAGGTAATGTTTTACTTGTTTTGGACTAAAGTGCAAATTACCCAAGTTGAGGGGTTAAATTGCAAATTGTGCATTATAATATGTTTCTTGTGTGTTGAAGCATCATGAGAATGAAGACGATGCATAGGTATGGCTACCCCAAGCCTGAGTACCAAGAAAGAGCCGATAAAGCAATGTTTGTGCATTAAAACCTAGTTTTGGTGTAATGTGCAATTTACCCAAAACCCAGGGTTCAATATGAAATTTACCACTTCAAAATAGTCCCTAATATTTCTTGGCATCATGTAGAGAAAAGAAAATGAGAGGGGTGTCTCATTTGTATCACTTTGAAGGAGAGAGAATCTTGATATTAAAATAATCAAGATTTAAGCATAATTGAAACCTTAATTCAATTTAATGCAAAAATAAATAAAATAATTGAAGGCCTTCAACCTAAAACAAGATGGTTGTATTTGCTCAAGTGTGAACGTACTTCCACCTTGCAAAGGCAAAGGAAATATCTACATGAGTGGAGAACCCACTCACATTAAGAAAATAAAAAGAAATATCCACTAACTTATGGATAATAATATTATAAGGGTTAAGGTGCTTAATTTCTTTTCCCTTAATTCATGGATAATGGAAGGGGATTCGGAGGTGAGGAAGATATATTTGCATACAAGGAATTGAGGGGGAATAGCTGGCACCAATTTTGGAATTAAAAGACTTTTATAAAGCATTTTCTCTCTCATTGATTTTTCTTATAAAAACACCTTTTAAAACTCAAACTAAAGGATTTTTCGAATCCACTTCTTCTCTTTGCTTGCAAAAATAACCAAGGGAGCTGGAAGCAACAGGAGGACGATGCCCAACCTGTTGGTAAGCTTCTTGACCTCCTTTCACCTCGATTTCATGGTGGAAACCACAAATCAATGCATGATTTCTTCTTATCTCGATCCCATCTTCAATTCTAACCATTCCTTTTCACTCAAAAGCTTAAGGAACGAACCTTGTGGTGTGAAAAAGCTTCTTCCACCATTGTTGATGTGAATCTCCAAGCTTTGAAGCTAAATTGGAGATGGGTTATATAACTTGAACCCCTATTCATTGTTATTGAATTCAATTTCTCAATCAATTATGTTCAATTGCTCTTCTTACAATTCCTTTGATTAATTGATGCAACTACCATGATAATGGTAGTAGTTTTAGATGGACTAAGGCTTGATGATGATGACATCATCTTAGGCACACATTCCAACAAGTTTCTATTACAGACGGTTTTAAGACCTTGGTCCAAACGGTTTGCAAATCGTTTGGAGGTTTGGATCCCAAACTATTTGGAAGGGTAGACCGTTTGGATAGGTTGACCATTTGAGGTCAGGACCCTAGTACATGTTGGATGATTATCTAATGGATCCAATTGATTGATTCAATATATTGACAATCCTCCAATTAGAAACCCTAATCAGGTTAAGTGCTAAAATTTCAATTGGTTGATTTAAAACTTTGGGTTGATTAACCCAAACGGTCTTAAGACCATTTGGAGATCACCCAAACGACCTCAAGATCATTTGGAGGTCAACCAAGACCGTTTGGAGGTCATCCAAATGACCTCAAGACCATTTGAGGTCAGGTCATATCATAATTTGATGATGATTCATTGATTTCAATTGAATTAGTTCCACAGTGTTAACCATTGATGGTTCCTTGAATTCAAAACCCTAATTGATGGTTTCTTGATTATAAATCCTAGTTCAATTGGGTTCAAAACCCTAATTGATGGTCCAATTGAGGGATGATTCAATAGTTCAATTGATGAATGAATCAAGGATTCAATTAATAGACGGTTCATTAATTGAAACCATGAATTGTTTGTGTTGAAAAACCTTTTTGGTCCATTCGGTTTTGAGAGGATTTGGACCAAACGGTCTCAAGAACGTTTGCGTCCAAACGGTCTCAAGACCGTTTGCGTCCAAACGGTCTCAAGACCGTTTGGGTCCAAACGGTCTCAATACCATTTGGGTCCAAATGGTCTCAAACCATTTGGAGACCCAAGTCTATTTGGTTTCAACACATTTCTTTCTTAAACGGTTTCAAGGGCAATTTGCCCATACGGTTTCAAACCATTTGAATTCTGAGAGACCAAGACCGTTTAGGGTCTAAGTAATCAAAACCATTTGAGGTTCAACATGGCTAATCCATTTGGATATCTAAGGTGATTGAAGACTCAATTGGTTAATCCACTTGGACACCCAATGTAATTGAAGGTTCAATTGATCAAATCTTTTGGACACCTAATGTATTTAGATGGTTGATACCCTTAGTGGGATTAATCATTAATGCATAATGATGCAATAATTAAATACATCATGTTAACCCTAAATGCATGTATTTGAATAAAGAGTAGGCTCAATTTAGTTAAGAATTGAGTAGTGGACATCCTGAATAGGATGAGAGAGAGAGATGCATACATGAAAGATAATCATGTAGCAATCAAGTCTAACACATTCGAAATAAGTGTAGTATATAATTTAGGGTATGATCCTAGATAAAGAGACCATAAAACCCTAATTGAGTTGATTGATGAACTCAAACCCTAATTTAGGGCAATTCTGAGTGAAACCCTAATCTAGGGTAAATGAAACCCTAATTGGGATGAATAGTAAACCCTAATTGTGGGTTATTGAATATAAACCCTAATATGGGGTGATGTGATGTGAATAGTAAACTATAATTTCTAAATAGAGTGAAGGTGTGTGAAACCCTAATTCTGGGTTATACTATATAGCATGAAACCCTAATCTTAGACAATGAAATGATGAATCATTGGTCCTAATTGAACAAAGGGGATGTGTAACCCTGATTGAAATGAAATGGGAAACCCTAACCTTAGTGAGGGAATAGTGGTGTTACCCTGGAATAGCATGGAACTGAAATATGATTGATATATTTGTTATCAGGTGTGCTAACCATGCAGGTATCATGAGATGATAAACATAGCCAGGTATGAGATATGATGTTTTATTTATTAAGATTGTTATTGGTCCTTATGTGCCATAATATGCCTTGTTGCCTAGTAAGAGGTAATAAGAGAATTAATGGGCCTTAAGTTCCATGAGAGATGTGTATGTAACAACTATCATGTTACCTTGGTCAGAAGACCTGAAGGTGATAGTTACCTGAAAAAGTGGTAATAATGCTCAGAGATGAGTCAAGGGTTTGAATACCTAGAACCATATGATTATGGCATTGAGTTTTTGAAGGGATGAGTATTCCCAGTATTGAAATGAGGGATTGAGATCCCAATGTCTTTTAAAGACTGAGAAGTAACTGATGAAAATAGTACATGTTTCTTTATAGCATTTGTCCTAATAAGTTATGTTTGAAAACTTGACTGATGCTAAAAGAATACGATAATGTACTTAATTAACCAAGTGAAATCTTTTCATGTAGTGCTCTGACCATAGATCCATCATTGTCAGTAGCTAGTGATGGTGAAACAGGTTTTCCTACGAGATCTCCTAGAGTTCGCATATTTTTTAATATGTGGGGGTCGATGGGAGAAACTATCCCTACATCCTAATGGGGGAATTGATGGAGGGTAAATTTTAAACTTCTCAGTCCTTCATTATATGTGTCGAGATGGATGTATCACTAATCTCCTGATGATTTTAATGTCGAATCGATGGAGGTAAACATGAAATCTCTCGATTGTGAAGAGAGTACAGTCGCCACTGTAACTCTATAGCAAAGATGCCACTATACCCTAGCAAGCTATGTAGCAGAGACACAAGATGCCCTGCATGAGATCTTGCACTGATCGAGATGTGGGAAGTCATGGAAGTCGGCTCTTCCACTGACGTTTTATGGTGCCAATTTTGACTTCGAAATGGTCGGTTGGAGTATGAGCAGTATATCTCATCTCCTCAGAGCTTAATTATGTTTGTAAAATGTAATCATCCATGTAGTGTATTTGCATAAGATTGAAATACGAGAACAACTAGTTGATGTTACCTTGCTTAGCATGTCCCTGATACATAAATGTTACTTATGTTCTTTAATTCCATATTGAATAAGAGACATGCTGCTTTATCGAGTTATAGCTGAAATACTTGAATAGGAATGTTTCTCTAATCTGCATAGATATTGATTTATCTGCTATTGAAATGTATGATTCCACTGTTCAGTTTATTTCTATTAAACTACAATAATAATGTTTTTGGTGGAGAGTTATATCTCTCGCTGGGGCAATTAACAAATTTTCTCACCCCCGTGGGATCCAACGTTTTTAGGTAGACGCAGACAAAAAGGCAGAAACTTTGTAGCAGGGGAAGAGCAGCAACAACAACAACACAGACAATAGTGATATCCCAGGTGGGGATTGATAACACCAATTTTTGTGATGTTTTTGACCCTTATTTTGTTATCAAAACTTCCCTTTTAACTGCTTTCCTCTCCTTTTATATGCACTTTTGCAATAATTGGCCAAATGACGCTCTTAATTCAATATTTCCATCTTTTGCGGAATTTTCCTTCATTATTGGACACTTTTCTCATCAATAAGGCCGTCCCGACCCACAAACAAGTTCTACACCTGCATCGGCCTTCCAGATGGCTGATACGCTCACTGCCCGACAGGGTAGCGCAACACACCGACACGTGACATGAGGATGCCGCGCAGAAAAGGACTAGCAGGCGACACGTCTTTTACCCGACAGGGAGCCGAGCTCGCAACGACAACTAAAGCTTGTCGCGTGACACAGGCCACCCACCGGCAGGCGCCGCCCGTCACGTCCACCAACAACTGACTTCCTTGTGTCGGGCGATACTGATATCGACCGTCACCTGACTCCGCGACGATAAGGAGGATACGTGGTGCCCCGAGCACCATGACTTCCCCCAACCGCTGCCTATAAATAGCAGCTAAAGGAAGCCAAAAAGACAGGTCGGAACAGGTTGAACAGGCCGGAATTCTGTGCAAGTCACCTCAGGAAAGCTGCGAAGAGTGAGCATATAGTGCCTCACTGCTTGTGTCGGGCGATTCCAGGTGGGTGCTTCCCCATCCCAAGAGGGAGGGGATAGTTCACTTAGGGTCATCCCGGGCAACATTGCAGGCCGATATCGGCCGACATGGAGCCCTGACATAAGTGACCGATACTAGAAGCGACACTCTAAGCCAGACATGATATCGGACCCCGATACGTATAGCTTGTCACGGCGTGTTGCCCGAGAGGGTGCCGCCCGACATGAGCGTATCGGGCCAGGGTTCTCGCACGATACAGTCCGCTCGTCACGGCGTGTCGCCTGAGAGGGTGAGTCACCTGAGAGGGTGAGTCGCCCGACACTACTGTATTGGGATAGGGTCCTGCCTGGTATCAGGCTGGAGGGTCCGCAGTAGTCTATCGTCCTTTTATATCAAGAAGGAGACATCCATCTTTATTTCAGTCATTTACTTCTTTTACTAATGCAATGTAATCAGAACCTTATTCGCTTATGGAAATAGAAGAGTTTAACTACCTACTGCTTATGCTTGGTATTCTTTGTTGAATGATTACTATGTTTAATATTTGAACTCTAGCTTGTACGTTGGATCGCGTTTCGATTAGCTACCGAATCGTGTTTTCCCGTCGCAACAACCTTGAGAGAGGTGTTGTGGCTCTAGTGTTTGGTCTGATTCTGGAGTATGAGAGTGCCCGGAATCGGAGCTGCTTTAGTAATCGTTCCACTCTAATTTAAGTCCAGCAACCTCGAGAGGGGTGTTGATGCTTGGTTAGAGGTACCCGCTCTGAGAGGAGGGGTACAAGATGTTTCTAACGCCGCTTGTTTTACCGAAGTTTTTTCCTTGGTACCTTGCTTTAGCTTTAGTATTATCTCTCTGTTTCTGTTGCATGAAAATCCCTAAAAAAATCATAAATGCCTAAAACCTATGTTTTCCTTGTAACTCCAGTTGGATATAGGGTTTTCTTTTGTTTTATCGATCTTGTTCTGATGTTCCCTTTTGGGAATTTTATCATCTCTTATCCTTGTCGGAGTGTAGCGTGTCGATTCGGCGTTCTCAACACTACCACCCTTGTCCCTGTGTTCGACCCCGTCTATCTACTTCGACCCTGTAATCAAAGTTGCGGGGGGCTAGAAGGTTTCGGGTTAAAAATGTAAAAGCTCAACTACCTCAAATCTGCCTCCAATTTTAGGATGCGCGATTTAGGTCGGTCAACTTTTTGGCTTTGTTGCCGGGGACAAGGAAAAATGGTATTGTTGACGAATCTGAATCCACTAACTACACTCTAGTGCCTCAAACTTAGAAATAAGCTTGACATCACTCTTTTCTTTCTTTCATTATTATTATTCTTTGTCTGAAATGAATAAGTCATATTATTAAGCATAATTGATTTTCTGACTTAATTTTTTTCGTGCTATTTCAGGTACTCTGAAGAACGGTGATCTGTTCCACTGAGCCCCAACTCCAACCGTCATGCCGACTCACATGGAGCCACCCCATTCTGGAGGTGAACACCAAGGGGGGAGGCCTGATTCACCTCCACTTGAAGGCAACGACCGGTACGACGGTAATGATCAACAAGAAGATCCAGAATCGGGAGAGTATGAGGAGTACCATCACCGACACAGACATCGTCACCATCAGAGGCAAAGAAGAAATCGTAATAACCAGGAACAACGTCGGGAGGAAAGTGACAGTGAAGACTCAGACAAAGAGGAGAAAACCCTGAGGGAGTTAGCATCCATGAAAGTCGACAATTCCCGGTGTCCCGTCATTATTCCGCATTTCAACGCCGCAAATTTTGAGCTCAAGCCATCTGTGATCTCCATGATCCAAAATAAAAGCTTCAGGGGGAGTTCCAAGAACGACAACCCTTACCACCACCTAGATGCCTTCAAGAACATCTACGAAACCATAAAGATGTGGGGGGTTCCCCAGGAAGTCATGTACTGCAAGGGCTTCATATTCTCCCTGGAAGACAAAGCTCTATCGTGGTACCTTGGGTTGACCCACCAAGCCCTAAATGGATGGGGAGCTCTGGCTGACACGTTCGTAAACGAATTCTATCCCACTAAGAGGACTGTGAGGAACAGACAGAGGATAACCTCCTTTATGCAGAAGCCCAATGAAAAACTCCACGATGCCTGGGAAAGATACCAGGAATATCAGAGGGACTGCCCTCACCATAAGTACAAGAAGGGTTTCCTAGTAACTACCTTCTATAATGGTCTGACTCCCGATAAAAGGGTGTCACTGAATGCGGCAGCAGGAAGTGACTTCCTAGGGAAGAAGTCGAGCAAGTCTGAGTGGATCATTAAAAACATGGCCAAGCTGCAAGCCAGCGTTAAGTATGATAGATCTGACAGAGGGCAGGCTAAGAGGGTCAGCGAAGGACCCTCTCTTGAATCCAAGGCTCTGGTGTCTATAACTTCTCAGATACAGAGGATAGCGACTCATGTCAAGCAGCTAAAGGAGTCTGGTGGTAAGGGGAAGAAACAAGTTGAAAAAGTAATGAAGTGTGTGACCTGCGGAGAAGGAGGGCATGGGGTGGATAGTTGCATCTACACCCGACCGGATGCATCAAGTGATTCTGACTCTGAGGCCGAGGGGACTGAAAATGTCTCTTTTGTAAACTTTAAAAGGCCGAACCACCCCGGGTTCAGCTACGACAACAAGTATGCGGATGAGAACTCACATCAGCTGCACATCTCCTCAAAGCCACCCCAACCCTTCGAGAAGAGACGAGGACCGAGTCAATACATCAAGAACACCTCCTTCCAGACAAACAAGGGGAATTTCTAGGGTCGGGCTAAGTGCCAAGGATCTACCAAGGAACAAGATAAAGGTTTCATCCAATCGGACGTGTTTGGCCAATTATTTGACTTCGTGAAGAGGCGGGATACTATTAATAATCAGCTAGCACAAAGCGCGCTATCAAATTCGGGCGTTTTGAACTCCTTGCAGGTACAGTTGGCAGATATGCAAGCGCATCAACGCCAGATTGATCAGCAATTGGCTCAAATGGCTGAGTTCATAAAGAATCCATCAGGAAAGATACCATCAAACACCGAGACTACCAAGAAGGCAGGGCTATGACCAACAGAGGCAAGGATCGAGATGTTGAAGACCAAGAAGTGAAGGAGCTGAGGGCGTCAAGCTGGAGATGGAAACCACAGCGCTTCTCGGGAGGCAACCCGAGTTTTCTTTTCTTTCTTAGAATAGGGTGCATTTACTTTACTACAAAACAAACATTACAAACATTTGGGATGTAATAAGGCCCGAGTCAGTGCATGTGCCACATGCGCTGGCTCTATTTTATGGGCCACTGCAGTGTTTTATAGACCGGGATGGGTAATACCATCTGAGGCTGGGATCTTAGCTTTGGGCTAATGATGTTTTACTCATTGACCGTTGTTGTTTCCTAACTTTGATTTTCAAGTTTTTCTTCTCAGCTTTGCTCTGAAGGTCGTATCGGGCAGCTACCCAACCGGCATGATGAACGCGCCCATACGGGCAAGGGTATTTCGGGCATCACACAGGCCGTGACGGATGGCATTCCTAAACGGCATGCACCTGTGTCATGCAAGAGGAGTAATCACCCTTAGGCCAACGGATGGACTACCCGTCTCAGGAATGACCTATCCCAAGGGTCGGCATGTGTCCCAGAATTACCAGCTTTACTCTCGGTCGGGACGGCTATATAAGGGACCGAGATAATACCGTGTCGGGCTACTGCCTTTACTGTTTTACCTACCTGTGTCGTGCTAAGAGTTTCTGAGTTAGCTCCCATGACGTGCAACGTTCACCAGCTCTCGTGTCACGCAGAAGTTTAAGGAAACAGTAAAGGTATAGCCCGACAGCCGTATCGTCCTGCCTTGCCCGACACAACCTCTCTATCGCATGACTTATCGGGCTTGCAATTTCTTAGCTGAGCAACTTTGAATCGCCTGACACGTATATCGCGCAACAGACCTTTTATTCATGATTGCCCGATACACCATGTCGGGCGATAACTGTGTCACCCATCTTTGCACCGCCTCACCTGTTTTGTTGTCGGACGGCACGCTGCATTCCTTTCTGAGAGCCCTATCGGGTGTCTTATCTTTCACAACTGTATCGCCCGACACATCCCTGTCGGGTGACATACCTGACACATATTTATCGCCTTGTCGTCTTGTTCTTTATCGCATGTATGATCTTCTGACGTGACGGGCAGCACCCATATCTCATATTGGGCATGAGACTTCACATCTGAACACTTTGTACCACCCGATGCAGCGTTGTGGGATCGTGCATATCTTATCGGGAAATATCTTGTCATGCATTCAGTTTCCCTTCCTTAAACACCAACACACTTAATTGACTAAGGAGTTTGTTTAATGATAAATGAAATGGCCCGAATCAAGCAGACTGTCGTCCGGGTTGACGAGCAAGGTAGGAGGATCTACACCGAGCCCGCAGGTGAAGCACCCACTGTTGGGCAAAAGCGCCCGAATCCAGAAGCAGCTGGGTCATCAACTGCAGAAAAGAGGATGAGGGTAGGAGAAGTGGTGGCTCCAACACCAACAACAAAGGCAGAACCCCTGGAATACATGCCAGGAAGGTTTGTGCCGAGGGACGACGAGCACGCACGCCGTTATGTTGAGCTGACAACCAAGCTCTTCAGGCCGAGCAGGTTCTGCCACCAGTCTTCTTTCATGGAGTTGGGCATCTTTGAAATACTGAAGAGCATCCTCTCCGCGGCTAGATTGAGGAAGATCTGCCTCAACTGATCTTCCTCTTACACTAAACTCACAAAGGAGTTCATGTCATCTCTCTGCCAAGTGAAGAATTCGGCTGCTGAAAAGAAAGAATACGGCGGAGCAGATAGACTCCAAGCCCGGTTGTACAACTCGGAGCACACAATCTCAGAGAAGATGTTGAACAAGATCTTCTCTTCCAGTGAGGAGGAGAAGGATCTGATGAATAATAGTAAGAGAATCACCGAAGTAGATGGGTTCAACCCTGTGGAGCACTGGAATAGGCTAACCGGCGAGTCATCATTTAAGCTGGGAAGCAAGGTGGCGGCAGTGCATTCGTTTTTCTGGAGAATCATACACAAATTGATGGTGTGCCTGCTGTTCAGCAAGAATGAGTCCAGCAACATTTACACAGAAGAACTCCACGTCATGTGGCACATGATGGAGGAAAGAGTGATCAATCTAGGATGGTTCCTGCTGAACAAGTTGCACCCAATAAGAGATGCCACCAAAGAATATTGCATGGGTGGCATCGTCAACCTGATTGTGACTGGGCTTGGGTACCCTAAGGAGCCGCGAAGTCTGTCGAGGACACAGGGCGATGAGATGATCAACCTCAAATATCTAATGAGGGCCAGCATTATAAAGAAGGAGGGAATGTGCTATATTTACAAATTCGCGAGGACAAACACCCTTCTCCCGCTCCCTAGCTGCGCCAACTACGACGCAGAAAAGCTGGTCTTCACCGCTGAATAAATAGAAGTTGTGGCAGTATATGCAGCTTACGCCGCCACCACCAGACTTCAGGAAAGGGCGGCCGCGAGAGGAGAACAAATCTCTCTCGGCCCAAGACAGGGAAAAGCTTCAACGACCCGCGCCGAGCCTACCGCAATTCCATAGCAACCGACGACAACAGTTTATTGAGCTGTCTTCGCCCCTAATATACCAGCCACAACCACAACAACGACTATAGTGGATGAAGAAGAACCGGTGATCGTTTAGGTCATCGAGATAACAACTGTGGGAGCTGTCGCGGAAGAGATAGCCGCTGCTCCCGACATCCCCATAAGGCATTTAGAGGCAGAGGAAGAACCACATCTGAACGCTAGTAATGAGGTGTTCGCCGCAATCCTTCAGATGGAACTCAAAGGTACGCAGCTGACGCCGACACCACCGCCGGCGTCCCCAGTAACAGCTGCTGAAAAGATCGCCGAGAGCATAGAGGTGGAGCAGTATCCCCCCACACCACGGCCATCTTCACTGCAACGTGAAGGCGAGATAGAGACGGTCGCAAGAGCGTCGACACCTCGCCCAGCGGCATCTGCATCGCAAACAATTGAGATAGACTCTACCTCATCTGGTAGGCCATCACACGAGCAAGGTGTCGCAAGATAGAAGGGAGACCTACAGGAACCCCTCCGTCGCTCGGGAAGATGCTAGGGCATGAGCTCGACTACTTGCAGGACGTAACGGATAACAACTCAGCTACCTATATTTCCTTAACCCGCAAGTTTGCATCTTTCCAAGACAGGCTGAATAGCCAAGAACGAGAGTTGCTGACTCTAACTAGCCTTCCCGGCGGACTAGAAACTTTGACTGTGATGCTTCAGCAAGTTCTCCAAAGCCTCGACAAGATCGAGGAGAGGCTGGACATGAGGGACGACCATCCATGCCGAAGGCAGCTGAGAAGGTCGTTGTCGCCCCCTAGTCGTGGCTCTCCATCTTCTTCATCAACGTCCGCCTCAAGATCAGCATCCTCCTCCGCCTCCAGTGAGCAATCCACAGTGCCCGAGGAGGGGACGCAGCCAAGGTCGACCGACGGAGCTCCAGTAGGATAGGAGAGCTCCCTAGGTATGGAGGAAGAAAATCCCTCAGTCCCCATGGATGAAATTGAAGATGATAACGGAGACATCAGCATCGAGGCGGACTCTTCTAATAAATCAGAGGGAGAAAAGGGGATGTTTATGCAGCCAATAAAAGACACATTCCCCGAGGAAAACGCTCGATGGCAGATAACTTCGTTGAGCCATCAGAGATACCTTCCTTTGAGATGGCCGAATTCGATAGAAGGGTCATCGGCTGCCTGACGATCAGAGACCAGAAACTACTAAACAAGGTCCTAAGATTGCAGGCAGATGAAGAAGACGTCATATGGAGCGACGACTACTTCTCCGTACGACGGGGAGCAATCCACAGCATGTTCCGCTCGCCTGCCATCATCGGCAAAAGACTGTTTAGTGTCCTTGAAAATGTGATAATAGAAAATATCGACATCAGGACAGGTCGGAAGACAATATACAATGCCACCCCAACCTTGGGAAGAAGGCTGATATGGGGAGAACCAGACTCCACTGCGGTGGCCAACATGCTACAACACATCGACGAGCATAACCCAAACCTCGTGTTGGCGCCATACAAGCACCGCAACATATAGTTCCTCTTTGTGGTAGACCTAAGGAACCACGACGTCAGGCTGCTGAACTGCAGTAGTAACGAGGTGCCATGCTCTGGGAATGTTTTCAGTCGCCTGGAGGACAAAAATCTGAGGCTTCTACCGCTGCATCTTCTACGAGCTATCAATCAAGGAGTTAAACGTCACGACGGCGTTTGGAATTTATATTCTATCTGCGAATTTCCCATCCAGGCTGAAGAGGGAAGCGGAAACAGCGCCTTTGTCATCTTAAGTGCCATAGAGGTGCTCAATATAATTTGAAACTTGGGGGCCCTTAGGGGCACATGCTTCTATCGCCGTAGGAGCACATACGCCATGCTGCTGATTAAAGACAGACACTATTTCCGAGACGCAGGGGTACTTGATAGGCTGCTGGAGAATAACCAAGAAGACGAATCTTCACAATCCAGCAGCTCTCCAAAAAAAGAAGTGGAAATAGAAACTGACACCTATGGGGCAGGCAAGCAGTTGGAGACCCTGTGAAAAGTGCACGGGATGGAAGACCCTGCTTCGCCTGAAACTACAGAAGGACTGATCAAAAATTTCGAACGCTTCTCATGCGCTATGCTCACACAGGAGAACGTAAATGAAATCCTTCTGAAGTTATAAATTCTACCCCGGTAGATGTCATTTACAAGGCAGGCGATGTCGTAGTCCCGGTTGATGACTTAAGGGACATGGTAAAAGAAGGAGGATGCTTGGCTGTATCTTTCGTGGCTTCTTACATCCATATATTACAACCAAGGTTCGAACACGCATACATAGCTCACCCTATGTTGTTCAACAACGTTTGCCTCACTGATGAAATAGGAGCAAAGCAGCATTTTTTGGCAGAGTTGGAGAGTGGGGTCCCTAGCCAAATTTTTCTGCCCATCCTGCATTATAACCATTGGACGCTCCTGACAATGTACACTCGGCAATGAACAGGAATCTTTTACAACAGCTCGGACAGCAACAAAAACCATCCAGTGATGTGTACATCAGAATCGTTGTCATCCGTCCCCTTATCTCGAAAATACTATGACGAGGTGTCAAAAATGATCCAACCATTCCTGGACATGCAAGCAAGCAAATGGCATGACCTCCAATTCTGCCATCGCAGTCCGCAGCAGATTCCCCTATCTAACGACTGTCGCATCTTTGTCCTGGAATGGATAGCAAATGAAGCAGTGCCTGACCAGCTCCACCACATCGATTATCACAGCAAAAGAGGAGAATATGTGTGGGAGCTTCTATCTGACGCAGGTGTGCTCATCAACTAACCTCACTGGAATAACATTACCTCACCTTATCTACCTCACAACTCTGAGACAGAGTGTGGAGTAAGTTTGGAGGGGTACCATGTACCAGTGAGGGAGGTATAAAATTTTTGAAAATTTTCTGATTTTTTTATCTCAAATTCTTTATTCTTTTGTTCTTTCCTATATCATGTGTACATATACATATGTTTGCTCATACAACAAAAAAAACAACAAAATTTTGCTTATTTTTTCCCCATATCTATGTAAAAACCTGATACTACTTCTTGCCAAGTTTGTTTTCTATGTGCCCAACATGATGCAAGTTTTGTTATATCTTTATGATAATGCTGCCTCAAATGACAAAAGACTACAAATTTCCACGCCAAAAATTTCAAAAAAATGAATAATCTCGCAACAGCTAAGAGGCATGTATGGAGAAGGAAAAAGCTGCCCAAATAGCCAAAAATCTCTCTTGTTCCCCCTTACCCAATAAAAATTACAAAAAGAGAAAGTAGCCTTATGAGAGTGAATAAAAGCATGAGAGTTGTGCCCAATAAAAGAAAAAAAAATGTATATATATACACACTTGTTTTTTCAAAAGTACCCATATTTAGGCATGGTAGATCTGGGGCAGTGGTACGTAGGATGTGAAATCAATGCTCTAAAGCCAACTGGCTTAGACTGCAGGGACCACTTGCCTGCTAACAGACCCTTACCTGGATGGACTGATGGGAAACAAGAAAAACCCCAAAAAGCCTTAGCCTACCCTATACACAACTTTCTAACCCTAAAGTTGTTTGGTGTGAAAGCTAACTTTGGAATCATACACCAAAGTCTCACTGAATCTATAGAGAAAAAATCTTACTGAAATAATAAGGCAGGAAACGCAAGGTCTTTTGTTTGTAGTAGGGTAGCATTATCTCTAAAGGCATCGCGATTCTTGTTTTACCTCTTGAACTGAAAATTACAATGAGCAAGAAGAAGCATCACAAAATAAAATTTAAATATTGATTGAGGATAATCAAAATGCTAAGTTTGGGGGAGTTGATAACACCAATTTTTTTGATGTTTTTGACCCTTATTTTGTTATCAAAACTTCCCTTTTAACTGCTTTCCTCTCCTTTTATATGCACTTTTGCAATAATTGGCCAAACGACGCTCTTAATTCAATATTTCCATCTTTTGCAGAATTTTCCTTCATTATTGGACACTTTTCTCATTAATAAGGCCGTCTCGGCCCACAAACAAGTTCCACACCTGCATCGGCCTTCTAGATGGCTGATACGCTCACTGCCCGACAGGGTAGCGCAACACACCGACGCACAACATGAGGATGCCGCACAGAAAAGGACTAGCGGGCGACACGTCTTTTACCCGATAGGGAGCCAAGCTCACAACAACTAAAGCTTGTCGCGTGACACAGGCCTCCCACCGGCAGGTGCCACCCGTCACATCCACCAACAGTTGACTTCCTTGTGCCAGGAAATACTGATATCGGCCGTCACCCGACTCCGCGACGATAAGGAGGACATGTGGCGCCCCGAGCGTCATGACTTCCCCCAACCGCTGCCTATAAATAGAAGCTACAGGAAGCAAAAAAGGCAGGTCGAAACAGGTCGAACAAGCCAGAATTCTACGCAAGTCACCTCAGGAAAGATGCGAAGAGCGAGCATATCGTGCCTCAGTGCTTGTGCCAGGCGATTCCAGGTGGGCGCTTCCCCATCCCAAGAGGGAGGGGATAGTTCTCTTAGGGTCGTCCCGGGAAACACTGCAGGCCGATATCGGCCGACATGGATCCCCGACATAAGTGATCGATACTAGAAGCGACACTCTAAGCCCGACACGATACCGGACCCCGATACATATAGCTTGTCATGGCGTGTTGCCCGAGAGGGTGCCGCCTGACATGAGCGTATCGGGCCAAGGTTCTCGCACGATACAGTCCGTTGGTCATGGCGTGTCGCCTGAGAGGGTGTGCCGCCTGACACGGCTGTATCGGGCTGGAGGGTCCGCTGTAGTCTATCGTCCTTTTATATCAAGAAGGCGACATCTATCTTTATTTCAGTCATTTACTTCTTTTACTTATGCAATGTAATCAGAACCTTATTCGCTTATGAAAATAGAAGAGTTTAACTACCTGTTGCTTATGCTTGGTATTCTTTGTTGAATGATTGCTATGTTTAATATATGAACTCTAGCTTGTACGTTGGATCATGTTTCGATAAGCTACCGAATCGTGTTTTCCCGTCGCAACAGCCTTGAGAGAGGTGTTGTGGCTCTAGTGTTTGGTCCGATTCTGGAGTATGAGAGTGCCTGGAATCAGAGCTGCTTTAGTAACTGTTCCACTCTAATTTAAGTCTAGCAACCTCAAGAGGGGTGTTGATGCTTGGTTAGAGGTACCAACTCTGAGAGGAGGGGTACAGGATGTTTCTGACGCCGCTTGTTTTACCGAAGTTTTCTCCTTGGTACCTTGCTTTAGCTTTAGTAGTATCTCTCTGTTTCTGTTGCATGAAAATCCCTAAAAAACTGATAAATGCCTAAAACCTATGTTTTCCTTATAACTCCAGTTCGAGATAGGGTTTTCTTTTGTTTTATCGATCTTGTTCTGTTGTTCCCTTTTGGGAATTTTATCATCTCTTATCCTTGCCGGAGTGTAGCGTGTCAATTTAGCATTCTCAACACTACCACCCTTGTCCCTGTGTTCGACCTCGTCTATCTACTTCGACCCTGTAATCAAAGTTGCGGGGGCCTAGAAGGTTTCGGGTTATAAATGTAAAAGCTCGACTACCTCAAATCCGCCTCCAATTTTAGGACGCGCGATTTAGGCCAGTCAGGGATACTGGCTATCAAGCTTTGTATATAGAGTCATATGTGCCGTCTCTGTACTCTCAGGTCCTAGGAGTCAGTATATAGTGTTTTTATAATCGATCTGAGATTTTGGTTTGAATTCCTCGAGGATTTTGGTACTTGTGCTTTTTAGCAAAGCAATGATGTATATATATTCCTTGAGAAGAGATGGTACATGGAATGTACAATGTGAATTAGTATGTAAATATAATACGGTGGTTCTTGTTTAAAGAGTTTTCCTGAGAATGGATATCATTGTAAATGGTTTTCATTTTTAGTAATTTTTAGTAACTCGCTGCTAGCAAACGCTTCCGCATTATTTAATCTTGTTTCATTGGTTAAGACTAGTTTGTACGTCACAACTTAGTGGTATCAGAGCTCTAGGTTCGTTGAGTCTACAGAAACATAGGATTAAGGTTGTTGAGTTTGTTCTAGTGTCTTCCAGTTTATCTGATAGTGTCTTCTGCTCATATAGGAGAAGAAGAACTTGAAGATGTCTAGATCACATGATGAACACACTACTGAGAGCAGTGTTGCTGCACCAGGAAAAGGTGCAAGCGTTCAAGCTAGGGAGGAACCCATACTTGAGATTCCTCATCTTGATCAAGTTGCATTAGAGTATCTAGCTTTCCATACCCTGTTCGGATAGTTTATGATGACTATGACGCATATGGAAGATAGGATGCCACCACCTGCACCAAGGGCACTAGCCCATAATGAAGGACATGGAGCCAACAAGACTTTTGAACGGCTTCGCTTGGTGGGAGCCACAGACTATGCTGGTACAGCTGACCCAGCTGATGCACATTTGTGTTTGACGGAGCTGGAGAAAGCTTTTAGAATCCTAAACATCCCTAAAGTAGAGAAGGTGGGGCATGTTGTATATCTTCTAAAGGGGAGTGTTGGTCATTGGTGGACCATAGAGGAAGGTAAAAGACCAGGTGTTGAAGTCGGATGGGATGAATTCCAACATGAATTTGTTGCTAGATACTTTCCCAAGACGTATCTAGATGAGAAGATCCCTTAATTTGATAGGTTGAGGCAAAGACAGATGAATATTAGTGAGTATGAAGCTAGATTCATGGAGATTTTATGGTTTTATCCGCACATGGCAGCTACTGATGAAGAAAGGATTTAACATTTTGAGAAGGGATTGAACGCTGAATTGACCACTCTGGTGTCTGCTCTAGAGAACAGGGAGAGATTTGCCAATTTTGTGGAATCTGTTAGGCGGATAAAGAGGTCTGTGATCGAAAAGCAACAGACCAGTAATAAGAAAGTGTATCCTCAGTTTCAAGGACAAAGGTCTGAGAGTTTCAAGAAGCCGAGGTTCTCTGCACCACTACCACCACCAAGGTTTAATACCCCGACGTAGTGGACGTTAAGTAGGGGTAGGGGCCATAGTTTTCCTCCAAGTAGAGCCCCCAGTACAGCATCAGCATCAGTGACAGGACCACCCAAGCAGAGTTTGGGAAGTTACAAATGCTTCCAGTGTGGGAGGTCAGGAGACTTGAAGAGAGATTGTCCTGAGAAAGTCAGAACTATAACTCAACCCTAGAGGTAGAGTTAACAAGGCCCACAGAGGTGACAGTTCAATAATAATTCTAGAGGACGTGGACAAGTGTCCTAAGCTAGATCGTCGGCACCCAAAAACCAAGCATATGGTCAGCAACAAGCAACGGCTAGATTCTATGCCATGAATCAGCCTGAAGTAGTAGTCAACCCTCGGGTTGTGACAGGTCAGATGGAACTATTTTATTCTGATATGTCTTCATCCTGCTTCGTATCTTTGTTAATTGATTTGGGTGCTACGCATTCCTTTATCACTCGAGAAGTGATTCATGACTGCAACATGATTGTTAGTCATAGAGAAGATAGTTTGATGCTAGATACCCCTTTGCCGGGATCTACAATGTTGTAGGAGGTATGTTCTCCCTGCAATCTTTCCTTTTCTGATCATCACATTCAAGTGGATCTTATACCACTTGAGATGCAGGGTTTTGATATAATCCTAGGGATGGACACCTTAGAGAAGTATAAGGTTGTCTTGGATTGTAGTTCCAAATAAGCTATGTTTACAGATGAGGGTGACACATGGATCTTTCAGGGAGATAGAACGATTCTTCCAACCTATTTGGTGTCATCTATGGTAGCTGAGAAGTTGATGAGATAGGGATGCTTTGCATTCTTGGCACATGTGGTAGATACCACAATGGAGAGTCCTAATCCTTTTGAAGTTCTGGTTGGTAGGGAGTTTGAAGATGTTTTCCCTGAGGAACTTCCATGTGTTCCTCCGCCCCGAGAGATTGATTTTTAGATTAATCTAATTTCGGGCACGCAACCGATAGCACAAACACTTTATAGAATGACACCTGCTGAAATGGCAGAGTTCAAGAAACAACTACAGGAGTTGCTTGAGAAAGGTTTTATCCGACTGAGTACTTCACCATGGGGTGCTCCGGTCCTCTTTGTTAAGAAGAAGGACGGATTGATGTGGTTATGCATTGATTACAGACAGTTAAATAAAGTAACAATAAAGAACAAGTATCCTCTGCCAAGGATCGATGACTTGTTTGATCAGATGTGTGGTGCAACTATCTTTTCTAAGATAGATCTAAGGTCAGGATACCATCAGTTGCGTATTAAGGATAGTGATATACCTAATTCTTCCTTTAGGACAAGGTATGGTCACTATGCATTCATAGTTATGTTGTTTGGACTAACTAATGTACCAGCTGCATTCATGGAATTCATGAATAGAGTTTTTCAACCTTTTCTTGATCAGTGTGTAGTCATCTTCATAGATGACATTTTGATCTACAGTAGAGATGCTCAACAGCATGAGAAGCACCTCTGTCAGGCTTTGACCTTGCTAAGAGAGCATAAGTTGTATGCTAAGTTTAGCAAATGTGAGCTCTGGTTACCAGAAGTTTATTTTCTAGGACAAGTAATATCTGCCTCAGGTATTCGTGTCGATCCTAAGAAGGTAGAATCTGTCCTACAATGGGAACATCTTAAGACACTGACGGAGATATGTAGTTTCCTAGGTCTGGCAGGCTATTACAGGAGGTTCATTAAGAACTTTAGTTATATAGCTTTACCCCTAACTAAGTTGACAAGGAACGAGATTCCTTTTGTCTGGATAGATAAGTGTCAACATTCTTTCCCGTTGCTAAAAGAAAGGTTAACAAGTGCACCTGTGTTGGTGTTACTTGAGCAGGGAAAGGGGTACATAGTTTTCTGTGATGAATCTAAGAATGGCTTAGGATGTGTGTTGATGCAGGATAAGCAAATGATTTCTTTTGCTTCTCGATGGCTTAAGAAACATGAGGAGAATTATCCAACACATGATCTAGAGCTAACTGTTGTGGTCCATGCTTTGAAGATTTGGAGACATTATCTCTATGGAGAGACATTCCAGATTTTCACAAACCTTAAGAACCTAAAGTATATCTTCTCATATCATGAGTTGAACATGAGGCAACGTCGTTGGATGGAATTAATCAAGGACTATGATTGTACAATTTATTATCATCCAGGGAAGGCTAATGTGGTAGCTGATGCACTAAGTAGGAAATCAGCAACACTAGCCTTAGGTAAAGAATAGTTAAACTCTTTAGTGTGCTTTAAAAGAGATATGCTTATTTCCTTGATGCAAGACAATATACAACTTAAAGTATCGTTGTTAGCCGAGTTGTTAGCTGAGATGCAAGGGAAACCTACTCTGAGATAGCAGATTAAAGAAGCACAATAAGTTGATACTGTGATTCAACATATTAGGTCAGAGTATGGTAGTAAGAAACGGGATGGTTTCCATGATTCAGATGATCAGGTTGTCTGTTACCATGGTAGGATGGTAGTACCTGATGCTGATAACTTAAGAAAGATAATTCTAGAAGAACCTCATTCTTCAATGTATGTTATGCATTCTGAGAGCACCAAGATGTATCATAACTTAAAAGATATGTATTGGTGGCCTAGATTGAAGAAAGATGTAGCTGAGTTTGTTATGTGGTGTCTGGTGTGTCAACAGGTTAAAGCTGAACATCAAAAGCCCACATGAACAATGCAACCTCTTCCTATACCGTAGTGGAAATGGGATCATGTAACCATGGACTTTGTGGTTGGTTTTCCTAGAACAACCAAAAGTCATGATTCCATTTGGGTGATAGTTGATAGGTTGACAAAGATAGCATATTTTCTTCATGTCAAAACAACCTACACAGCTGAGAAGCTTGCACACATATACATAGATGAGATAGTGTGTTTGCACGGGGTTCTAGCTACAATTGTTTCTGATAGAGGTCCCCAGTTTATAAGTTGTTTTTGGGAATGACTTCATAAAGCTTTGGGTACGCAGTTAAGGTTTAGTATAGTCTTTCACCCACAGACATACGGACAATCTGAGAGGACCATACAAACCTTGGAGGACCTGCTTAGAGCATGTGTCCTTCAGTTTGTAGGAAGTTGGGATCTACACCTGAGCTTGATAGAATTTTCTTATAATAATAGCTATCAGCACAGTATTGATATGGCACCATATGAGGCATTGTATGGTAGACGTTGTAGATCTCCTTTATGTTGGTATGAAATAGGAGAATATCAACTTTTGGGTCCTGAGCTAGTACAACAAACAACTGAGAAGATTAAAGTCATACAACAACAATTGAAAGCTACCCAGGATAGATAGAAATCTTATGCTGATAAGCGTCATAGACCCTTAGAATTCCATGTTCGAGATAGAGTATACCTCAAGGTCTGGCCTTGGAAAGGTATCCTGAGATTTGGAAAGAAGGGGAAGTTAGCTCCTAGATTTATGGGGCCTTATCTGATCATTGAGAGGATGGGAAAGGTAGCCTATAAGCTGGGGTTACCACCTGAGTTGCATAGATTGCACCCAGTGTTTCATATCTCTATGTTGAGGAAGTGTCATCCTGACACAGAGTTAGTTCTGCAACCTGTGGAGGTAGAACTAAATGATGATATATCTTATGTTGAAGGACCTATGTTGGTTCTTGACAAAAGAATTAAAAAGCTGAAAAAGAAAGACATTTGTTTTGTTAAAGTTCTTTGGCATCACCGTGGCATTGAAGAAGCTATGTGGGATCTAGAGGAAGATATGAGGAGGAAATACCCTACACTTTTCTCTTAAATGTTTTCGTTGATGATTTCGGGGACGAAATCCTTGTAAGGGGTGGATAACTTGTAACATCCATGACATGGGTTATGCTTTAACCCTAGGTGTTTTGGTTAAAAAAGATAATTATATGCTTGATATTATCTTTTGAAAAGTAATTAAGGCTCAAGAGGAACTTATATTTCAATTTTAGTCCATTTTGAATAATATTGAAAGTAATGTTTTACTTGTTTTGGACTAAAGTGCAAATTACCCAAGCTAAGGGGTTAAATTGCAAATTGTACATGATAATATGTTCCTCGTGTGTCGAAGCATCATGAGAATGAAGATGATGCAGAGGTATGGCTACTCCAAGCCTGAGTACCAAGAAAGAGCTGATAAAGCAATATTTGTGCATTAAAACCTAGTTTTGGTGTGCAATTTACCCAAAACCCAGGATTCAATATGCAATTTACCACTTCAAAATAGTCCCTAATATTTCTTGGAATCACTTAGAGAAAAGAAAATGAAAGGGTCATCTCATTTGTATCACTTTGAAGGAGAGAGAATCTTGATATTAAAATAATCAAGATTTAAGCATAATTGAAACCTTAATTCAATTTAATGTAAAAATAAATAAAATAATTGAAGCGCCTTCAACCAAAAACGAGATGGTTGGATTTGCTCAAGTGTGAACGCCCTTGTTCCTTGCAAAGGAAAAGGAAATATCTACGTGAGTGGAGAACCCACTCACATTAAGAAAATAAAAAGAAATATCCACTAACTTATGGATAATAATATTATAAGGGTTAAGGTGCTTAATTTCTTTTCCCTTAATTCATGGATAATGGAAGGGAATTCGGAGGTGAGGAAGATATATTTTCATGCAAGGAATTGAGGGGGAAGAGGTGGCACCAATTTTGGAATTAAAAGACTTTTATAAGGCATTTTCTCTCTCATTGATTTTTCTTATAAAAACACCTTTTACAACTCAAACCAAAGGCTTTTTCGAATCTACTTCTTCTCTTTGCTTGCAAAAACGACCAAGGGAGCTGGAAGAAATAGGAGGATGACCCCCAACCTGTTGTTAAGATTCTTAACCTTCTTTCACCTCAATTTCATGGTGGAAACCACAAATCAATGCATGATTTCTTCTTATCTCGACCCCATCTTCAATTATAACCATTCCTTTTCACTCAAAAGCTTGAGGAACGAACCTTGTGGTGTGAAAAAGCTTCTTCCACCATTTTTGACGTGAAGATCTAAGCTTTGAAGCTCAATTGGAGGTGGGTTATATAACGTGAACCCCTATTCATTGTTATTGAATTCAATTTCTCAATCAATTATGTTCAATTGCTCTTCTTACAATTCCTTTGATTAGTTGATGAAACTACCATGATAATGGCAGTAGTTTTCAATGGACTAAGGCTTGATGATGATCACATCATCTTAGGCACATATTCCAACAAGTTTCTATTGGAAACGGTTTTAAGACCTTGGTCCAAACGGTTTCACCACACCGTTTGGAGACCAAACAGTTTGCAAATCGTTTGGAGGTTTGGATCCCAAACCGTTTGGAAGGGTTGACCTTTGGATAGGTTGACCGTTTGAGGTTAGGACCCTAGTACATGTTGGATGACGATCTAATGGATCCAATTGATTGATTCAATATATGGACAATCCTCCAATTAGAACCCTAATCGGGTTAAGTGTTGAAATTTCAATTGGTTGATTTAAAACTTTGGGTTCATTAACCCAAATAGTCTCAAGACCGTTTGGAGATCACCCAAATGACCTCAAGACCGTTTGGAGGTCAACCAAGACCATTTGGAGGTCATCCAAATGACCTCAAGACCGTTTGAGGTCAGGTCATATCATAATTTGATGATGATTCAATGATTTCAATTGAATTAGTTCCACAGTGTTAACCATTCATGGTTCCTTGAATTCAAAACCCTAATTGATGGTTTCTTGATTATAAATCCTAGTTCAGTTGGGTTCAAAACCCTAATTGAGGGTCTAATTGAGGGATGATTCAATAGTTCAATTTATGAATGAATGAATGATTCAATTGATAGGTGGTTCATTGATTGAAACCTTGAATTGTTTATGTGTTGAAAGACCTTTTTGGTCCATTCGGTTTTGAGAGGATTTGGACCAAATGGTCTCAAGACCGTTTGAGTCCAAACAGTTTCAAGACCGTTTGAGTCTAAACGGTCACAAGACCATTTGGGTTTAAACGGTCTCAAACCGTTTGGAGACCCAAGTCTATTAGGTTTCAACACATTTCTTGCTTAAACAGTTTCAAGGGAAATTTGCCCAAACGGTTTCAAACCGTTTGAATTCTGAGAGACCAAGACCGTTTAGGGTCTAATTAATCAAAATCATTTGATGTTCAACATGGCTAATCCATTTGAATATCTAAGGTAATTGAATACTCAATTGGTTAATTCACTTGGACACCCAATGTTATTGAAGGTTCAATTGATCAAATCTTTTGGACACCTAATGCATTTAGATGGTTGATACCCTTAGCGGGATTAATCATTAATGCATAATGATGCAATAATTCAATACATCATGTTAACCCTAAATGCATGTATTTGAATAAAGAGTAGGTTCAATCTAGTCAAGAATTGAGTAGTGGACATCCTGAATAGGATGAGAGAGAGAGAGATTCATACATGAAAGATAATTGTGTAGCAATCAAGTCTAACACATTCGAAATAAGTGTAGTATATAATTTAGGGTATGATCCAAGATAAAGAGATCATAAAACCCTAATTGAGTTGATTGATGAACTCAAACCCTAATTTAGGGCAATTCTGAGTGAAACCCTAATCTAGGGTAATAGTGAAACCCTAATTGGGATGAATAGTAAACCCTAATTGTGGGTTATTGAATATAAACCCTAATCTGGGGTGATGTGATGTGAATAGTAAACTCTAATTTCTAAATAGAGTGAAGGTGTGTGAAACCCTAATTCTGGGTTATACTATATAGCATGAAACCCTAATCTTGGACAATGAAATGATGAATCATTGGTCCTAATTGAACAAAGGGGATGTGTAACCCTGATTGAAATGAAATGGGAAACCCTAACCTTAGTGAGGGAATAGTGGTGTTACCCTAGAATAGCATGGAACTTAAATATGATTGATATATCTATTATCATGTGTGCTAACCATGCAGGTATCATGAGATGATAAACATAGCCAGGTATGAGCTATGATGTTTTATTTATTAAGATTGTTATTGGGCCTTATGTGCCATAATATGCCTTGTTGCCTAGTAAGAGATAATAAGAGAATTAATGGGCCTTAAGTTCCATGAGAGATTCTTGTGTAACAAGTATCATGTTACCTTGGTCAGAAGACCTAAAGGTGATAATTACCTAAAAAAGTGGTAATAATGCTCAGAGATGAGTCAAGGGTTTGAATACCTAGAACCATATGATTATGGCATTCAGTTTGTGAAGGGATGAGTATTCCCAGTATTGAAATGAGGGACTGAGATCCCAATGTCTTTTAAAGACTGAGAAGTAACTGATGAAAACATTACATGTTTCTTTATAGAATTTATCCTAATAAGTTATGCTTGAAAACATGATGCTAAAAGAATACGATAATGTACTTAATTAACCAAGTGAAATCTTTTCATGTAGTGCTCTGACCATAGATCCATCATCATCTGTAGCTGGTGATGGTGAAACAGGTTTTCCTATGGGATCTCCTAGAGTTCGCATATTTTTTAATATGTGGGGGTAGATGGGAGAAAATATCCATACGTCCTAATGGGGGAATTGATGGAGGGTAAACTTTAAACCTCTCAATCCTTCATTATATGTGATGGGATGGATGTATCACTAATCTCCCGATGATGTTAATGCCGAATCGATGGAGGTAAACATGAAATCTATCAATTGTGAAGAGAGTACATCGGCCACTGTAACTCTATAGCGAAGATGCCACAATACCCTGGCAAGCTATGTAGCTGAGACACAAGATGTCCTGCATGTGATCTCGCACTGACCGAGATGTGGGAAGTCATGGAAGTCGACTCTTCCATTGACTTTGTATGGTACCGATTTTGACTTTGCAATGGTCAGTTGGAGTATGAGTGGTATATCTCATCTCCTTAGAGCTTAAGTATGTTTGCAAAATGTAATCAGCCATGTAGTGTATTTGCATAAGATTGAAATATGAGAACCACTGGTTGATGTTACCTTGCTTAGCATGTCCCTGCAACATAAATGTTACTTATGTTCTTTAATTCCATATTAAATAAGAGACATGCTGCTTTATCAAGTTATAGCTAAAAAACTTGAATAGGAATGTTGCTCTAATCTGCATAGATATTGATTTATCTGCTATTGAAATATATGATTCCACTGTTCAGTTTATTTTTATTAAACTGCAATAATAATGTTTTCGGCGGAGATTTATATCTCTCACTGGGGCAATTAACAAATTGTCTCACCCCTGTGGGATCCAACATTTTTAGGTAGACGCAAACAAAAAGGAAGAAACTCTGTAGCAGGGGAAGAGCAGCAACAGGGACAACAGTGATATCCTAGGTGGGGATACTAGCTGTCAAGCTTTGTATATAGAGTTCTATGTGTCATCTCTATACTCTCAGGTCCTAGGAGTCAATAGATAGTGTTTTTATAATCGATTTGAGATTTTGGTTTGAATGCCTCAAGGATTTTGTTACTTATGTTTTTAGCAAAGCAATGATGTATATATATTCCTCAAGAAGAGATGGTACATGGAATGTACAATGTGAATCAGTATGTAAATATAATATTGTGGTTCTTGTTTAATGATTTTTCCTGAGAATGGATCTCATTGTAAATGGTTTTAATTTTTAGTGATTTTTAGTAACCCGCTGCTAGCAAACGCTTCCGCATTAGTTAATCTTATTTCATTGGTTAAGACCGGTTTGTACGTCACACTAGTGGTGACATCCTTCAGTTGCTCTAGATGTTTAGGATTGTTCTCTGGTTGGCCAGCGAAAGGTCCAACAAGTGGCTTAAGGCTAGATAAAAGTTGAGCTAGTTGAGATTCAATAGCCTTCTGGTGGGCTTGCTGGTTTGCTATCATGGTCTGTTGCGACTACAACATCTTCTCAATGGTTGATAGTTTGTCATCAGGAGAGATGGGGCTGGCTTGTTACCCTTGTTGTTGATGTTGATAAGGGACTTGGTTTGGATTTTAGAACTGGGAGTTATTTTGATATTGGTTGTAGTTTCTGTTCTGGAAGTTACCTCTATAGTTCCCTTGATTTCTGAAATTTTTTTGTTGGTTATATTGATATCCCGGCGGGCCTCATTGTTGATTATTTGAACCAAGTTGTCACGAGTTTTCCGCTCCTAAAGGATTTCCATATTGAAAACCCAGATTGTTCCTATTCTGAATTGGGTTATAATATCCTTGACCAGGGATAGCGTTGACAACATTCAGATTTTCCATTTGATCATTATCTCTTTAGCCACAGGCATTACCCAGCATAACATCATAGAGAATATTGCAGGCTTACGTAGAATGATCAGTGCCTTTACACGCTTCACAGAACAATGAAGCTACATTTACTTGTTCTTGTTGTCGAGGGAATGAGCGCCTTCTTTCATAAGCAGAAAAAGATGATTCAAGATTGTATTACTTGATGAGCACGCTTAACTATGGAGTTCTTAGTGATGGGCTCCCAGAAAAGGAGGTGGACCTTGATGATATGAGTAGTTCAATCATTCCTTTCAAGATCAACTTATTTGAGGCCTCAAATCCTAGGATGTTACAATCTCCCCCACTTAGACTCTTGATGTCCTCATCAAGTCTCAACTATATGGCCTCATAATCTCACCCCATTTCAGTGTAGACCCACAATGGCCCATGGACACCCAACTCCCGATCACAGAATACCAGCGTAAGGGTGGCTACGTCAACCATGGACATCCCTTTCCTACATACCTAGACCGCACGGCTCAAGACTGGCATGCCACATGCCCATGTGGGCCCCACCTACTAGAGGGGTTATGGCTCTGATACCAACTGTGATGACCCCAATTTATACATACTTTCCATAGTGACATTCACATATATGTGTGCACTCATATCTATAGATGTCAAAAGGGAAAATATAAGAAATTAAGGTAATCAACTAAAATTAGAGATTTAGCCAAGATCAAAGTTCACATCATCTCATAAAGCCACGCAAACATTCATTCATAAGGATAAAAATAAAGTCATTACATAGAAAGAGAAAATATTGTTCTAAAGCAAGATAATTTTATTACATAGGATCTCAGTCATCCTCAACATCCACTAGGAAAAATAAACTAACATCTAGCAAGAATAAGATAAGAGGGATAGATCTATCTAATAAATCCTCCATGCTTATTAATTTATGCGTTCAGTTACTTTGAGCATGCATTTCACTTTGTTGTCAATTGTTCCTTGCACCTAGAAAATATGAGAAACAAAAACATCAATAAAGTTGGTATGTGGTAAAAAGTTACACTAATAAGGTTGCATAAAGGAAAATATTTTAAAAAGAAGAAAGAGAGATAAAACCATTTCTTAATGCAAAAATCAGGTAAACATTCCTTTTATTGCATTCATTTTGATGCGGTTGTACTACACATACTTGCACTTGACTTACATCTAGTATGGGCAATATAGTATCATCATACATCTAACATGGGCCAAGGAATCATACATCCATGTTAGGCAACATACATCCACACTGGGCTATGTGCTCTAGTAGCTACAACCCATCATACTCATTTATGTTCTATTAGATTTGGCAAAGTATAACTCATACTAGTTCAACCAAGAAATCATATCCAAATACGAGCATTCAAGATAATACACATCATAGGCAACCAGAAATCTAGTCTTATACTTATAAGACCACGTACCTACTTGTTTAGATCAGATATCCAAGGATTTGAATTAATCAAGAAATAAGTCACCCTGTAAGGGAAAGCAAGGGTACAACATCACTATTGGTCCATGTGACCAAGACTAAGATATGTTCTTAGTTATTATTCTTCTTATGTTATCTAATTTGGATCAGGGATTTCCCATATTTTAATTGGGTTTTGATATATTATCAGATCTGATCCATCATAAAATAGTTTGATTAAAATATAATATTTAATTAATCAAATAGAGGATTTTGATAATCTAGGGTTTCTAGGATGGTCGGGTAAAAAGGAAAGTAACCCTTAGGATATTAATGATTTCATAAAATTAGGGTTCGATTCAGGGTTCAGGACCATTCATGATCACTAATCATCATCTAATAATATTAGATTTGTTATGAAGGTGTACCTTTAATTACATGTAGAGAGAAAGACTAGATTTAGGGTTTCTTCTAATCATTTCATCATTTATCAACTTAGACTAGTATTTCGAATTACTTAGAGAATATGGTTTCATCTAGTGTTAAATACATTTTAGAAGTCATACATCATCAAGGAAAACCATTATTAATAATTAATTATAATTAAGGAGGTCATTTAGTCTTTAGGCAACTATTTTTGAAATAGAAAACGGATCTAGGTTCTGATAACATTTTATTTGGATAGAGAATATTTTTCTGATCAAAATGGTATACATGTTTGATATTTTATGATAATCTTAGCATTTACTATAATTTTTCTAAGAAAATCAATGTTCTATTAATTAAGATAAAAAAAGGAAATTACCTTGATCAACGGCTGGATCCGACTGGATCTACGGCTCAGGTTGATCTAAGGATTTACAGATGACTTGTAGATTGCTGAAAAGGTGTTTGATGATTGGTCTGAGCAACTGGAGGCTACTTTTGACTTTAGTTGTTTGCTCCGAACAGGGGATCTGGTCCTTGTTTGCGCCAATGCTCCCGTGAGCAAGGGAGGTTGGACGGGAAGAAAGAGAGGGGTATGTGCAAGTTGCGAGTGAGGATATACTGCCTCGGTAGAAGCTTTGTGACTCTGTGAAGCACATGTTTAGACTGATTGAGGTACAGAGCATGAGCTACAACAATGCAAAGAAGGAATTGATTCTGGCTATACCTTGAGTGTTGATTAGATGAGGGTCGAGAGAAGATCTGCGGTCCTTCTTGGAGTCCTGTGCGACACCCAAGTTCAATGCAGCCGCAAAAGGTGATCCATAGAGGTGGTTGAAGTCTGGTTGGGTGATGCCGCAAGATGTTCTAGTCGATATCGGTCTGGACCAACACGACTTTCTGTGAGTGTTGGGATGCCTCTGCCTCAGTGCAAGGATGGTACATACATAATCTATTGGAGGGAGGAGCTTTAAGGTGTGAGCAGGTTGCTGAGGTTCAGGCCGAAGAAGATGGAGTTGGGTGGAGAAGAGGGGGAGCGGTGATGAGAAATTGAGGGGTCTTTGCAGCTAAAGGAAGGGTTGTGGAGCTACTGAGTTCCTTAAATAGGCACCACGAGGCCTAGGGTTGCCTCCCCTAAAGTGCAAAATGGCTCCATGGCATCGCCATTTGGGTGATTTCGTATCCCTGATCGTTGGGGATATTTCTTAGGCTCGTTGAAAAGATGAGGAGAAGCCGAATCTAAAGAGCTAACTTTGATGAGATATGATCGAGAGGCGAGAGAGAGACAAGGATTCGAAAAAAGGGCGCTACTGAGTAGGCCGAGCTCTGCGAGAAACGGGTGAGGAGGATGACTCAGTCGTCTCTTCCACCGGATCCGGATCCGGATCCGGGCCAGGGTCCATCAGGGTCTAAAAGCTATTATATACATTGATTTCAATTTCTTATATCTCCTAAAAGGTTAATCCAATTAAATTGAAATTTTGAGGAGAGCTTCATGACCTTATTGAGTAACTATGGTATAATTTTGCATCCAATTTCAAAAGTTTGATATGTTTATTTACTAAATACATTATCCCATGTATTTTAACATCATAACATACTAGGGTTTGCATTTTTGCAATTTGTGACACCTCTTTCAGGTTGCTTGAATTTTGAGGGCAAAAATCTTAAAAGGAGGGGAGAATGTAAAAAAGTGAGTTTTATAAAATTTTCTCTCTCTTAAAAGTTTTATTATCATTTTTGTTGACCAAAATACCCTCATATACTTTCCTCACTCAGTTGAACAAAGATGTGTCACAAATTGCAAAAATGCAAACCCTAGTATGTTATGGTGTTAAAATACATGTGATAATGTATTTAGTAAATAAACATATCAAACTTTCGAAATTGGACCCCAAAATTATACCATAGTTACTCAATAAGGTCATGAAGCTCTCCTCAAAATTTCAATTTAATTGGATTAACCGTTTAGGAGATATAAGCAATTGAAATCAATATATATAATAGCTTTTAGACCCTGATGGACCCTGGCCCGGATCCAGATATGGATCCGGTGGAAGAGACGACTGAGTCATCCTCCTCACCCATTTCTCATGGAGCTCGACCTACTCAGTAGCGCCCTTTTTTTGAACCCTCATCTCTCTCTCACCTCTCGATTATATCTCATCAAAGTTAGCTGTTCAGATCTGGCTTCTCCTCATCTTTTCAACGAGCCTAAGAAATATCCCTAATGATCAGGGATACAAAATCAGCCAAATGGCGGCGCCATGGAGCCATTGGCCACTTTAGGGGAGGCAACCCTAGGCCTCGTGGTGCCTATTTAAGGAACTTAGTAGCTCCACAACCCTTCCTTTAGCTGCAAAGACCCCTCAATTTCTCGTCACCATTCCCCCTCTTCTCCACCCAACTCCATCTTCTTCGGCCTAAACCTCAGTGACCTACTCACACCTCAAAGCTCCTCCCTCCAATTAGTTTCGTATGTACCATCCTTGCACTGAGGCGGAGGTGTCCCAACACTCACAGAAGGGTGTGTTGGTCCAGAGACCGATATCGACTAGAGAATCTTGCGGAATCACCCGACTAGACTCTAACCACCTCCACAGATCACCTTTTGTTGTTGCATTGAACTCAGGCACCGCGCGGGACTCCAGGAAGGACCACAGATCTTCTCTCGACCCTCAGCTAATCAACGCTTGAGGTATAGCCTGAATCGATTCCTTCTTTGCACTGTTGTAGCTCATGCTCTGTACCTCCATCAGTCTGAACCTGTGCTTCACAGAGTCACGAAGCTTCTACCGAGGCAGTATATCCTCACTCGCGACTTGCACATAACCCTCTCCTTATTCCCGTCCAACCTCCCTTGCTCACGGGAGCATTGGCACAAACAAGGACCAGATCCCCTGTTCAGAGCAAACAACTAAAGTCAAGAGTAGCCTCTAGTTGCTCGGACCAATCATCGAACACCTTTTCAGCAATCTGCAAGTCATCTGCAAATCCTTGGATCAACCTGAGCCATAGATCCAGTCAGATCCGGTCGTTGATCAAGGTAATTTCCTTTCTTTTTTTATCTTAATTAATAGAACATTGATTTTCTTAGAAAAATCATAGTAAATGCTAAGATTATCATAAAATATCGAACCTATATACCATTTTGATCAGAAAAATATTCTCTATCTAAATAAAATGTTATCAGAACCTAGATCCGTTTTATATTTCAAAAATAGTTTCCTAAAGCCTAAATGACCTCCTTAATTATAATTAATTATTAATAATGGTTTTCCTTGATGATGTATGACTTCTAAAATGTATTTAACCCTAGATGAAACCATGTTCTCTAAATAGTTCAAAATACTAGTCTAAGTTGATAAATGATTAAATGATTAGAAGAAACCCTAAATCTAGTCTTTCTCTCTACATGTAATTAAAGGTACACCTTTATAACAAATCTAATATTATTAGATGATGATTAGTGATCATGAATGGTCCTGAACCCTGAATCAAACCCTGATTTTATGAAATCATTAATATCCTAAGGGTTACTTTCCTTTTTATTTGACCATCCTAGAAACCCTAGATTATGAAAATCTTCTATTTGATTAATTAAATACTATCTTTTAATCAAACTATTTTATGATGGATCAGATCTGATAATATCTCAAAACCCAATTAAAATATGGGAAATCCCTAATCCGAATTAGATAACATATAAAGGATAATAACTAAGAACATATCTTAGTCTTAGTCACATGGACCGGTAGTAATGTTGTACCCTTGCTTTCCCTTGCAGGGTGACTTATTTCTTGATTAATTCAAATCCTTGGATATCTGATCTAAACAAGAAGGTATGTGGTCTTATAAGTATAAGACTAGATTTCTAGTTGCCTATGATATGTATTATCTTGAATGCTCATATTTGGATATGATTTCTTGGTTGAACTAGTAAGAGTTATACTTCGCCAAATCTAATAGAACATAAATGAGTATGTTGGGTTGTAGCTACTAGAGCACATAGCCTGGTGTGGATGTATGTTGCCTAATATGGATGTATAATTCCTTGGCCAATGTTAGATGTATGATGATACTATATTGCCCACACTAGATGTAAGTCAAGTGCAAGTATGTGTAGTACAACCGCTTCAAAATGAATGCAATAAAAGGAATGTTTACCTGATTTTCGCCTGAAGAAATGGTTTTATCTCTCTTTCTTCTTTTTAAAATATTTTCCTTTATGCAACCTTATTAGTGTAACTTTTTACCATGTACCAACTTTGTTGATGTTTTTGTTTCTCGTATTTTCTAGGTGCAAGGAACAATTGACAACAAAGTGAAATGCATGCTCAAAGTACCTGAAGGCATAAATTAATAAGCATGGAGGATTTATTAGATATATCTATTCCTCTTATCTTATTCTTTCTAGATGTTAGTTTATTTTTCCTAGTGGATATTGAGGATGACTGAGATCCTATGTAATAAAATTATCTTTCTTTAGAACAATATTTTCTCTCTCTATGTAATGACTTTATTTTTATCCTTATGAATGAATGTTTGTGTGGCTTTATGAGATGATGTGAACTTTGATCTTAGTTCAATCTCTGATTTTAGTTGATTACCTTAATCTCTTATATTTTCCCTTTTGACATCTATATATATGAGTGCACGCATATCTATGAATGTCTCTATGGAAAGTATATAAAAATTGGGGTCGTCACAGATTTCCTCTTGAACCGCAGCTCGAACTTCTTGCATATGACTTTCTCTTTATGCATTAAGGGCTTGAGCCACCCTTCGGGCAATTTACTTCTCTTGCGCCATCCTAGCTTGGTTCTCTCTACTCTGATGGCGAAAGGTTCTTTCTATTTTAGGGTCAAAGCTAGCATCAAGGTTGGAACTGTTCAAGCGGTGCATGCACTAGTCTTTGTGGGTACCTAGGATGGAAAGATCTTTCTGGAATTAGGCGGGCGGAATAGAGTCAAATTCAAGGAGATGATCGATAGTATAAAAAATAAAAGTAAAATCCTAGATTAATCTCATTTGAACTAGATTTAACTAGATGATTTTGTTGTCCCCGGCAACGACACCAGAATTTGACGTGGTTCTTACTGCACTAACAAACTCACCCATGGCTGAAATCCCTAAGTTTTTACCAAAACCTTATGCAATAATACCACCCATAAGAGGATGGGTCTTATCACAGTATAGTTAAGGATTGAATCCCAAGGGACAACAGTTTTAAGAATCTTTGCTAGTCGGATCTAGCTCAATCAAGACTAATATTTAGAACAGAGATTGGTTTGGGTTTACTAAAACTAATTGCAAGGAAAGTAAAGAGTAGGATTAAAAGTTGATTAAAGATTAATGATGGGAATTGCTGAGATGGACCCGGGTTTCACCACTGCTACACATGCAAACATATCCAAACACGCACATCCAGGCTAGATATAACCATCCAAGTGGAGCTGCTACAAACCCTCCATACGGACGTTAGGTTTGCGTAAGCATCATCTTAGGCATCAGATGTCTCGTCACCATCCAGATCACGCATTTACAGCTCCGAAGATACATATATCCAACTTAAGTTGCGGGCCCCCCATATGGGCGTTAGGCACACATAAGTGTTACCGTGGGCTAGATGTCTCGTCACCTCACAGATCACACACTTACGACTCTACGGAATCCCATCAGAAGTTCTCGCTAGAAGTCAACCACGTTAATCGACATTCAAAACCTACGTATTGAAGTTCTCGCAACATAGGAACGAAATAGATCATGCAAGCAGGTGATCAATCCATAAGCACACATCAAATGATTAACAACAAAGTGAAAAGTTATATACAAGCCATGGAATGTTTAATGAAAGGACATGTGAGCACGGGCAGTGGAGCTAGTCCTTGCATCCCAGTGAAAGGAAACTACTCGCTCATGGTGAAAGAAATAAAAAGAATAAGAGAGAGGGGAGATTCTGCCATGAGCATGGTGAAGAAGATGATCACAGCTCAGTTGAGAGGCAGTCTTCTACGCAATGTAGGGGCAGATCTGGATGAGGAGGGAAGGATACCATGACAGAAGTGGCATGCCTTCTCTCTCCACCTTCTTTCTCTTCTCATCCTCCTTGCTTGCAGTAGGAGGAGCAACTTTTTGATGTGATGGCATATTCAAGGCATTGGAGATGTAGATGGATGGCTGTAGATCTGGGTTTCCACCTCAGATATGGATGAACGGAGGCACACGAATGCCACAGGGGTCACTCTTGGCTATGGATAGGACTCCCCAGGGGTTGAGTGCTTCTTGGGCGCAGCCTGGCCGCGGTGGATTCGATCCCTTGAGAGGTTGGGGAAGGTGGCTATATATAGAAGTGGAGAGTGACTCATGTACGGGTGCTCTTGTTGTTATCACCTCGATCGAGGTCTTGAGTGCTGGGTCGCGACCTTGCTATGATCGGCTGTAACTGCGGGCGCGAGGGAAGGTGGTTGGTGTTAGAGGTGCAGACCATGATCGGTAGTTTGAAGTGGTGCCGCGATGCAGGAGTGGGGGATGTACACCGTGGGTCGCGGATATGGTAGCAGTAGACCGCGGTTGATGTGAGCAGGGGCCATGATTAGAGTCGTCACGACTAAGGTGAGTGGGAGTCATGGACGCGTCGAAAAGCTTCCATGTCATGGTCTTGGTGTACAATAGAGGCGGACGATCACTGCGAGTCAGAGGGGTTGATGTCATTGTTGTCGTGGTATAGGAGGAAGGGCCGCAGATGGTTTTGGAGACCAACACCGCAGGTCGCGGTGATGATCAGAAGATACTGCGACTAGGGCAAAGGTAGCACCACAGTCATGAAGGAGCGAAGAGGTGTCGCAGTGTCAGATGAAGAGAAGGGAACGTAGTGGATGGTGGATGGCTTCCCGTGACTAGGGTGATCACGGTGAGGTGTAGAACCCGCAGACTGCATAGTTGTTAGATCGTAGTCTGGCAATGTAGAGTTCTTGGGAGGGATCGTCGTCCACGACTATGGTAGGGCGGACTGCGGTTACAGTTGTAGGAGTACCCGATGAAGACTACACCGTGAGTCGTGGCTGTTGCTGGACCACAGTTGCTGGGGGTCCGAGTCGTGGCTGGGGATGGAGTCACAACATGCAGTAGAGAAGGGGTCACAATCAGGAGATGGTCGCGGTCCAAAATCATAGCACCTGACCGCGGTTTTGAGTGGTGGGCCACGATCAGTTGAATAGAAGGCTGAGATCTCAGTCGAATAATAGGATCCATTGTGCCATACTTGCCCTGCATAAAGATGCATGAATCTAATTAAAATCATGAATAAACCAATGCAACTGAGTAGATTCGTACATGAGAAGATAAAAATGAATATTCATATCAAAATTGGGCCAAAGATGGTGACTGAAACCATGATGAAAATGCATTCATCAGCTAGTTGGTGACTTTCAACACACTAAGCATTAAGTCATACTCTTCTAAAATAAATTTTAAGGTATAAGTTCTTTTCATCAAGGAAGATGTAGAAGCAAGTCATCATCAAGAGTGGTGTAAAAAAGGGTTTAGATAGGCTTAGCTATATAGTTTTTAGTCTCTTGAACTTCCTCTAGTCATAGGAATGTGAGAGTAAGGATGAAAGAAGTTCGGTATAACTTATACAACGATGTAACTTAATTCCAATACTAATTTATAGTTTACTTCTATGGCTAAATATATTGTAATTACTAGATACAATGTTGATAGTTCACTCTTAAAAGTCAAATTTTGTATTCTTATTCATTATATCTCAAGAGTTTGTCAAATGATAATTAATATCAATTCCCATCAAAGTTTAAAAGTACGGTAATCTTAATATCACCCTTGATAGGTGTAATCCTTGATTAGTGGCCTCTTTTGGGTCATGTAAATTTGAATGAATGATTCTTATCTTGCATATGTCTTCTTCTTTTTCTTGATTTAAACAAGTAGAGAGGCATCATTTTATCATCACAACTATCATATAAGTATCATATATAAGGTTTTATATACAAGAAGTCCATAAGCTTTATAAACAATAGCAAATGCAATCTTGTGAAATTCTAGAGTGATTCTTGTGCAAGAAACAATCAAATGTGCATTTCTTACCAATTAATCCTTCTTTCATCCATGAGTTAACCTTTCCAAAATCCAAGGATAGGTAGATATGGGCCTCTCTTATCTGATATATGATTCAAAGAGCAATACCTAATACATATATCACTCTAGAATGTCTATTACGTATAAGAGACATGATTGATGATGCATTAACAAACTCTTGTTTTAGTAGTGAGACCTTAATTTTGGAATGTTACCCACTGAAGATTGGCTTTATTGATATTGATGTTAGTCAGTCACTATAGTTATCCATAACAAGGACTTACAATATTGCGGACGATGAAGATTCTTTAGATTACTCACCATATGCGAAAAGACTCCAAATAGTTTATGTGATGTTGGCTTAGGCAATTACACGGCTGCAATGCTAGTATTTTTCTCTATGGGTCTCACCTAACTTGATATTCCCCAATCTCTATGACGTGATTCCAATTTTATGAAGTGGTTGGATGGTACGAAGGATTACACATTGGATTCATTAACTAATGATTAGACAATGCTTATGTTGGTGCTCATTAACCTTTCATCGGAAGGTTTTTCGTGCCAGCTTTCATTTAACAATGATACAATATACATTATTTGACTCCAGGTAGTGTGTCAAATTTCCTTTCTATTCCTAAGAGGTGGGCTACACGGTTTATGCCGGCCATAAACTTTAATTACTCTATTTTGGGGGGCACCGTAGACTACCGTCGATTGACCTATCATTTTGTCTTTATGAGTCATGGGTCTGAAAGAAAGAATTCTTTTTTATGGGAAATTATTTTGTCTTTATGAGTTATGGGTCCGAAAGAAAGAATTCCTTTTTTATGGGAAATTATTAATCCAACACAACTTCTATCAAAAATTATATATATATTTCGGAAATATGCAAAAAGCACTAGTAGCACACGTCTTGTTAGTGAATGGAGAAAGAATTTACAATTAATAGAAAAAAAAGATAGTGGATGGAGAGAGACTGTGTAATAAATAAAAGAAGAAGGTAATGAAGAGAGCGAAGATGTAATAAATAGGAAGCAAGAAATAGTGGATAGAGAGAGAAGTCACATTAAATACAAAGAAATAAATAGCGGAGAGAGAGAATGTTACACAAGAATTGTCGTACATGTTTTGTTAGTATTTTTCAAATCTAAAGTAGGCAATGTAATATATGTGAATAACATTGTTTATTTTCAAAATATGTAATGCATCTATAATAATTATTTGTGAACACCATTTGGTTTAAAAAAAAATACTCAGTATAGGATATATTAATGTATATTACATAAATATTATTTATAATTATATATATAACTTATACACTGAAATGATAAACAAAAATAATAGATTTGTCTAACTCTATCTAACACATTTATTAGTACAATTTTAATTTAAAATATACAATTTTCTTAATAATTTTATCACTAATTACAAGTACTTGTGTATTATTCTGCCCTTTCTCATATTTGGAGATCTTTCAACTTCTGGGACTGTATAAAAAATTTCTTTACACAATGCCGAAATAAGTTTTGTATTATGTATTTACGTTAATAAAAAATAAGGTATAATATTTGGTGGAAATAGTGTGCTCTATATCATTACTTTTTCTATATGTTTTCTTTTATTAAATCAATATATCATTTTAGCTTCTTTTAATTAGTCGGTCGAGAACTCGAGATGGGCAACATTTCGTCCCATATGACCCTGTCGCGGAGCTCGAATCAGGACGAAAGACTGAGGTGAGTTTTTTTATCAAAAAATAAGAACTCGAGGTAAGTGTCGAGCTTGATAAAAAGCCCGTCGGTTTTCGCTCCCTTCACTCCTGGAGGCGACCTTTTCCTGTCCAATCGCTCACACGGATTCGCAATTTCGCAGGCTGTGAGGCAAGGTAGAGGCTAACAGCTACCGATGCGGCCAAAAGTTGTGCTTTTCGGGGACTCCATCACGGAGTGGTCGTTCAAGGAGGGAGGATGGGGCGCTGCATTGGCCGATTACTTTGCCCGCAAGGTAAGTACTGCGGGCGACCAGTCACTCCGGTTGCTTGATACCTCACAAACAGTTGCCCGCTCGGTAACTATATTCAGTTGGTACTTGCCCCCTCCCTAATTTGATTTGGCCGCAGGCGGACATCGTTCTCCGGGGCTACAGCGGCTACAACACCCGCTGGGTGCTGAAGGGGCTCGACAGGACGCTCGCCGGCATCAGTAGGGCTGGAGGTTTGGAGGAGTCGCCGGTCGTCGCGGCGGCGACGGTGTTCTTCGGGGCGAACGACGCCGCCGTTCCCGACCGCAGTTGTGGGTTCCAGCACGTGCCCCTAACCGAGTACATAGCCAACCTCAAGTCAATCGTCTCCTCCCTCAAGGTATGCAAAGACATTGCTGCTCTGGGTGTATATTATCCCCCCAATCTAGAAATTTTATGCATCTGAACACCTCTATCCAATAATTAATTAATTACATGCCTTCTGAATGAATTGATCAGGAGAGGTGGCCAGCGGCTGTCATTGTGCTGATCACTCCCCCGCCAATAGATGAAGACGGCCGCCTCAGGTCCGTTGCAGCCTTAGATAATGCTGTTACAACCTGTATCTATTGTCATTGGGCATCCGGCGCCTGTCTCACCGGCCAATTGAGTCAGCGCAGTCGTCTTTATTTGCAGTGGATGACAAGAATCCCACCTCTGTTTTACTCCTCTGTGATGCAGATATCCACTTGGTCTCAACGACGGATCTGGCCCGCCGGAACGGACCAACGAGTCAGCCGGCGCATACGCCAGGGCTTGCGTCGCGGCTGCCGAGGAATCCAGCGTCCCCGTCATCGATCTGTGGACCAGGATGCAGCAGATCCCCGGCTGGGAAAAGACACTGTTAAGGTACACATTAACCATATGCAACAGTTACCTACCTTTTACTAGAATCATGAAGTCCTTGCGTTTTAGACAATTTCGTTGAAGGCCCTATTGTTTACGGGAAAGGGCTCCGAAGTCCTTATATATTACAACTACTTCCTAATAGAGTACAAGAATAAAATAGAATATATTTTTAACCCCTGATGTTCCACTAGAAATTTGAGCTTAGCAAAACCATTGAAATCTAGAACCTCATAATAAAGACGTACATCTGAATCAATATCATTTAACATAATATCATTCATCATTGTAATAGCCATCACCATTTTTTTCCCATCATTATCGTCCAACGATGCTGGAATTAGTTATATAGGTCTTCTTTTTTATTGAGCTCTATAAAAAATCATGCTCACGAAGATGTAGAGATTCTTAAATTTTTTCTTATTACCACTCCCCAAGATAGGTCAGGCTAACTTGTTCTCCTTTTAACCACGCACACCTTTTTATAATAATTCCTTGAGTTTTAGATTTATGAAAATCATTGTTGGGTTTGAAGGTGCTGATACAATAATATTTTACTCAATGATCAATACAACATCATCATTTCCCAATGTCACACTCACTTTGATGTTGTGGTTTTCAAAATTGAGTCGTTCGACTACCAAGGACTTGTATCAAATTATATATATATATATATATATATATATATATATATATATATATATATATATATATATATATATATATATATATATATATATATATATATATATATATATATATATATATATATATGCTGAAAATATGTATCTACTATACCTATTTTATCGTCATATAACTTATTGTACCAACTTGATTCTTGCAAGCAAAAGCGATTGCGCCCTGCGTCAGACGACCTCTTACCTACTTTTGTTTGCATTACGCACAAAAACCAAAAATATCTAAATTGAAAAGCAGAGAGCCCCATGTTTCTGAAGTTAAACCTAACTTGCGTTTGTTTTCTTCTACAAATAATCTATTTATTTAAAAGAAACATAAGATGATAGAGTGTTGACATATGTTTATTAAATCATGCTCACGAAGATGTAGAGATTCTTAAATTTTTTCTTATTACCACTCCCCAAGATAGGTCAGGCTAACTTGTTGTCCTTTTAACCACGCACACCTTTTTAAAATAATTCCTTGAGTTTTAGATTTATGAAAATCATTGTTGGGTTTGAAGGTACTGATGCAAAAATATTGTCTATGAGTAAATTGTAAGTTTCGATATTTTACTTATTGATCAATACAACATCATCATTTGCCAATGTCACACTCACTTTGATGTTGTGGTTTTCAAAACTGAGTCGTTCTACTACCAAGGGCTTGTATCAAATTACAGGAATATATATATATATATGCTGAAAATATGTATCTACTATACCTATTTTATCGTCATATAACTTATTGTACCAACTTGATTCCTGCAAGCAAAAGCGATTGCGCCCTGTGTCAGACGACCTCTTACCTACTTTTGTTTGCATTACGCACAAAAACCAAAAATATCTAAATTGAAAAGCAGAGAGCCCCATGTTTCTGAAGTTAAACCTAACTTGCGTTTGTTTTCGTCTATAAATAATCTATTTATTTAAAAGAAACATAAGATGATAGAGTGTTGACATATGTTTATTAACCTAGCCCGTGATATGAGGCCGGCATGATGCAACACACACGTCAATTATTCGTTCACACTAATTCCAAATTTTACATATTATATAGCTGAAAGTCCAGCCAATAGACAACAAGCAATGCATCATTTTCTAATAAACTAGAACCGTTATTATATGGAGTAGGGTATGGGCGCCGTTGTTTTGTGCCCATCAGAGTACGTGCTCCACTCAGTTACGACGTTTCCCAGTTGATTTCTTCTAATAGAGTTCCTTGGGATGCCTTGGATGATTGATGGGTCGCTAGTTGTAGTTGTAGTGTAGCACATCATACCCAGATGCAAGTTTCTTCGAATCTGGATGAGTTACTTTGAATTTATAAGTTGAAATATATGTCTAAGTTCATATTAGGGGATTTTACATCACCTTCTCTAGATAATCACTAAAGCATTGGAAGATCTCCAACAATATTGTTTTAGCACAAAAAAGTGAGCAACCAACACATAGGCATGCCAATTGAAGATACCCGCTATGAATATTGGGATGGAGGTGTTTATTGTGTCTACAACACAAACAAAAAATCTATTTTTTTCATAGTTGGTGACAAAAAAAAATTTGACCAAATATTAATCCAAATGTATTATTATATTTGAAATATAATACAATGGTTACTATTTTCGGACAAAGTAGTTGTCATGAAAAAGAAGCATGCATCATCATCATCATCATCATCATCTAAGCCTCAATCCCAACTATGTTGGGGTCGGCTACATGGATCCTTCGTTTCCATTCAGCTCTATCATGAGTCATATTCTGATTGAGATGTAGAGATTCAAAATCTCTCTTTATAAGCTCATCCCATGTTAATTTAGGCCTTCCTCTTCTTCTATTTATAGTGTTTGGCTCAATAGCATTGCTTCGTATAGGCGCACTAGTAGGTCTGCGTTGCACATGTCCGTACCATCTGAGTCGGCCCTCACACAACTTGTCCTCAATGCTCGCCACCCCCACTTTATTCCTGATATAATCATTTCTCAAACGATCTTTTCTTGTCTTCCCACACATCCATCTCAGCATACGCATTTCGGCCACGTTCATCTTGTTGAGACCTTGTTTCTTCACCGCCCAACATTCACTCCCATAGAGCATGGCTGGTCGTATAGCTATTCTATAAAACTTACTTTTTAACCTGAGAGGGATCTTCTGATCGCATAAAACTCCAGTTGCACTCCTCCATTTCAACCATCCTGCAGTGATCCGGTGACAAACATCATTTTGGACATCCCCGTCTATTTGAATAATAGAACCTAAGTAACGAAATTTGTCACATTTTGGTATATCTACTCTGTCCAACTTGGCTCCATCATTCACACTGTGAGATTGGCTGAAATTGCAATGCATATACTCAATTTTGCTCCTGCTAATCATCAATCCATTTGATTCCAATGCCTTTCTCCAACATTCAACTTTATCATTCAATCCATCTTTTGTTTCGTCAATCAAAACAATATCATCAGCAAATAACATACACCAAGGAATATCATCCTGAACATTCTTTGTTAACTCATCCATAACCAGAACGAATAGATATGGGCTGAGTGTGGATCCTTGGTGTACCCCAACTGTAATAGGAAAAGTTGGTGTCTCTCCTCCAGGAGTCTTGACACTTGCAGTAGAGCTATCATACATGTCTTTGATCAAGTCAATGTATTGGATAGGCACACCCTTTTTCTCCAAAACCATCCATAACACTTCTCTGGGTACTCGATCATAAGCCTTCTCTAGATCGATAAACACCATATGAAGTTCTATTTTGCTTTGTCTATACTTCTCCATAAGCCTCCTTATCAGAAAAATAGCCTCTGTTGTTGATCTTCCAGGCATGAAACTAAATTGGTTGTTTGATACATGTGTTATAGATCTTAACCTCTGCTCAATAATCCTCTCCCAAAGCTTCATCGTGTGACTCATCAGCTTGATACCTCTATAGTTTGTACAACTCTGAACGTCACCTTTGTTCTTGTAGATTGGGACTATAATACTATTTCTCCACTCATCCAACATCTTCTTGGTCTTCATAATCTTGTTAAAGAAATTTGTTAACCATGTAACTCCCTCATCCCCCATACTCTTCCATACATCAATGGGAATATTGTCTGGTCCGCATGCCTTTCTCATTTTCATCTTTTTCAAAGCATTCTTGACCTCAAATGGTGAAATTCGTCGTGTGTAAATGATATCTCTCGTATTCATGTCACACGAGTCGCTAACATTATATGCAGTATCTCCATTGAAAAGCTTATGGAAGTAATTTCTCCACTGGTTTTTGAAATCATCGTCCTTCACCAATACTCTACCATCTTCATTCTTTATGCATTTTACTTGACTCAATCTTCCTTTCCTTTCTCTTATACGAGCCATTTTATATATATCTTTTTCCCCTTCTCTAGTGTCCTGCTTCTTATACATATCATCAAAGTATCTAGACCTTGCCTCCCGAACCACCTTTTTAGCTTCTTTCTTTGCTTGCTTGTATCTTTGGAACGTTGCATCATCTCCAGATTTGGGCAAGCTCCTATAGATCTCCCTTTTCAGTTTAATAGCCTTTTGTACTTCATCATTCCACCACCAAGTCTCCTTCTGTGGAGGTCCACAACCTTTAGACTCCCCCAAAACCTCTTTGAAAATTTTTGTTATGCAGGAGCTCATGTTATGCCACATAGTGTTAACATCAGACTCCAAGTTCCAAGTTACCTCCTTGATGAGTTTATCATGAAAAGTCAATTTCTTTTCTCCTTTAAGATTCCACCACTTGATCCTTCTATCTTGGTTTCCGTTATGTTTGCCTTTATTGATCTTCATGTTAATATCCAAAACTACCAACCTATGTTGGGTCGTGAGTTCTTCGCCAGAAATCACTTTACAATCCTTGCATATGTTACGATCCACCCGCCTTGTAAGGAGGTAATCAATTTGGCTACAGTTGTACCCACTCTTGAAAGTAATCTTATGAGATTCTCTTTTCTTGAAATGGGTGTTTGCCAAAATCATATCATATGCAACTGCAAAATCTAATATCCTCTCTCCTTCTCCGTTCCTGTTGCCATATCCAAAACCACCACGAACTCTCTCAAATCCAGCATTACCACTCCCCACATGGCCATTTAAATCACTCCCAATAATAATCTTCTCCTCGATCGGTATTCCTTGCATCAATTCATCTATGCCATCCCAAAAATCCTTCTTCGCATCCTCGCTAAGGCCAACTTGGGGGGCATAAGCGCTAATAATATTAAAAATATTTCCCCCAAGAACAACCTTGATATGAAAAAGAAGCATGCAACAATATAAAATCCAAACAAATTAAGTAACACTTTAGAAATTGAGTTTAGAATGTTGAGCTTGGGTGAAGGCTTTTCAAGACTGATTACCACCATGAAGACCACATTTGTCATTCTTATGTAGGAGATTAATAACTCATCTTTTGTCTCCATATGATGACAAGAGAGAAGGGTCGAACAGTCTATTGGCCCTTATATGTTATTGAAGAAAAACTAGAGACCACGAGATACACAACAACAAATGAAATATGGAAGAAGGAAAAACAAGCTATTCAAAGTGAACATGGAATAAGGTGGCACACATGAAGAATTAGCAAACAAAGAAGAGCAATGAGTAGCAATTCACACATAGAAAATGAGCATTGCTCGTATGCAATATATCCACATTTTTTATATGAAAAATGATAGAACAAGTCTTTTCTTTAGAAAGAAGAGGTTCCTTCAAGTAGCTCTTATCCTTCCTATAATAAGTCCTTTTAGGATCCGTTTGGTTCACCGGAAAGAATTAGAGTGGGTTGGTAAATCAGGAAGGTTAGGATAACACCAGACTGAATAGGCAATGTTGTTTTGCAGTCCTGCGTTTGGTTGCAGCATGATAAAGAAATAGGATAATATTTGCGAGGTAGTGGATATGAGGAACAGAGCCGCAATTGGGTGGTAGTTGTCGTTGTTGTATCGCGACTCCTACATGCTCCAAAAATTTCTTGCCTGTGGCTGATTGATTTTCGTTGCTCATTGCGTTTCTGTCAAGGTGCTAGTAAATTCACGATACCATTAATTTACAATCGATTCAAAGAAATATAGGAAGTAATAAAATGCAGAACGTAGATCTTTCTTTTTATAAGCTGAGGGCTCGTCGTCTTCTTTTTGTTTGCCAAATATGCCACTAAAGTCATGGAAATCTATGAACACTAGCTGCTAGCCACGCCGATCAGGCGGCCTTGTCTATGAAACCAAGAAAACAGACTCAGGGTCAAGTTTCTGACGTCAGGAGAAGCTGGAGCGAGAGGAAGAAGACAAGTTGAGGCGTCGGAATAAGCAGCCAACTCGGAAGGAGATAAGAAGTTCAGTTCGACTTTTTTGCGTCTAGAAAAGGGGGTTATGGAGAGGAGATAAAAACTCTGAGAAAAAAATTGGGAGTCGGGGTCTAGACAAGAGAGTCAGGCATGGGGAGAGGAGGGGTCGAGCACAAATACCGCGCAACTCCCGTTGGGGGGGTGCGGAACATCGAAATCCTACTCGGCTGGGTTATCTATCCGGTAGAAATGTCTTCCTAATATTGATTTTGTAAATATAACAAAGGGTTGCACTTGCTAATGGAAATTTAATCCTACCATATACATAATCCTACAAACCAAACGAGACCTTATGGTTCTCATTAAGGGAACGATGTTGGATTTGACCAATGAAACCAAGGAGTCACTCACTCTAATTCCTAAACAATTAAATTGAACAAACATGTTCCATATATTAGAAGAGACAATTAGATATTAATATACTCAATACATAACCGTGTAAGAAAGACAATCAATCAAGTAAATTTGTATTCAATTGAGTAGAAAAAACATCTGATTGAATAGGTATACAAACATAAAGTAGTGTACCTGACCAAGTAACTCATGTAGCCAACCAAGCATTCCATTAAACATCTACTAACTTTGACTGGCTACAAGATGTACTCAATCACATAGCAATTGAATCTGATATGCTCTAACCTACTATAGGGTAATTTCTCTAATTTTATTTGTAGTACACTGGTCCGCTGACCAAGGCCCTTGTAGAGTTTTATGAATGATGAACATCCTCTCTACTTGCCCCATGAACCACTACTAGCCTCAACAATACGCTTTGTCTTGACTCGCATACATCATAGAATCAACTTTCTGACTGGTCATCCTTCCTAGTACTACTCTAGGTTGAGCACACTGAACTATGGAGTTTTAGTGATGAGCTCCCTAAAAAAGAGGTTCACCTTGGTGATATGGGTAATCGACTCATTCCTCTTAAGATCATTTTATCTGAGCCATCAAATACTGGGATGTTACAAAATAAATGATTACAAGTCACAAACATCACAATGCACCAAATCAAATCACACCAGATACAAGGAGACATGCAAATCACACATGTATGTGCATGTGCGTGTGAATTATTTTTACAATACCCAAAACAAAAGAACACAATTAGCCTCAAATTCCCATACCTCTACAGAACAAACAGCCTTTGGCATCCACTCACCTATAATTGGATCTCTTTTGCTTGAAATCAAAATGGTACTAAACTAAATCTGTTGAAGAGGTTTTCAAATGCCCCTCCAAACAAAGATAAGAATTTAACATTCTCTCACATATTTTATAAATATTATAGCATCATTAAAGGACTATCTCCTTAAACATAAATGGCTTGTGGTTGTGAGCTTATTTTTACAATATATATTAACATTCAGAAAGATATAAACTTGGTATTGAACCAAACATCATAATTTAGAATTAAAAAAAAGCATACAAACATGAACAAGACACAAGGATGGGTTTGTATTTGGTGTAAGTATTATGAAGTTCAAAAGAATCTATATGATGAGTGCTCTAATGAGATTACCAATTCACATAAAACCCGACCCCAAGTTACACTTGCATAGTAGAAATCTCTAAGGGTGTGTTGTTCAGTCCTACATGATAGGAATCATGGAGACAACAAGCACAGTAGAAATAATAAAATTTTCTCTATGTATCTTACAAACATAATACTTTGCAACGACGTATTGAAAAAGAGGGTGTGCGAGGTATATCTTTTCATGGAGCAAGTCCAACAATATCCTCCTAGCATGGTGGTATGTATTGCTCCTCACATGCATGGACGGTCCTTGTCGATGTCCTCTGACCGTAGTTGCACAAAGCATGTGCCTATAAATAGTATACACAGAGGGACTAGAACTCCTTGTGGCACCACCTAAGCCAGCGGGAAGGAGAAGCCTCTCACTTGGTGATGTGGTAGCATCAAAATCTCTCTCCTTCTCTTTCTCTCGGGGATGATGAAAACTACGATTCACGTATATGAGCGTCTCTCTATGACCCGACCATCATGCCCCTTTGGATAGGAGAAAAAAGAGTAGGGTTTTCAAAATCATAGGAAATGAACATGATGCGACCGTGTCTAAAGTGGGCCGCTCGTGTACAGACAGATAAGAGCTTAGAATATTATGGAATCATATCATTAATGAATTAATCATTTAATCACACTAATCGATTTATTAATTTTTCATCACCCGACTATCATCTTTAACCAATCACTCAGGATTAGCCAGGACACTTATTATATAAATAAAAAATTTAAATCTAATTAATTTCCCTAAACCTTTTAGTCAATTAAATTGGATTATATTCCAATATTATTCTAGTTGATTACCTAAACAATTTGGCAATCAATTTGATTTGGAACATTTCCAATCATGTCAATAATTGTACTCCTATTCCAATGCATGATGTGTGTGTAATGTTATAGGCTCCAAATTATGTTGGTAGGGGAAGTTCATAATCAAATTATAACTTCACAGGTAATGATTGGTATCTAGCAAAACTGCATTGCCACCCAAGTAATTGAAGAAGTTGGAGAACATCTTCAATCTAGTATAATGACTAGTTTTATAATGATTGCATATTTCCTTGGTCTTTGATATCTATGCGGAATTTGTGGCATGGAAACATCATCCTCTTAATATTCATTCTTTGTTTCTTGATCTATAGTAAACTATTTGAGATACATATGAGTTCAATATCATATATTGACTTACATTAGCATGGCCATACATTTCATAGTCTCACTCGTCAAGTGTAACATCCCTGATCTGGGTTAAGGCCTAACCCTAGAAGTTTTGCTTAAGTAAGTCATTTAGATTCTTGTCTTTATCTTTTGAAAAGTAATTAAGACTAAAGGAGAGCTTATGTTTCAATTTTGGTCCTATTTGAATAATGTTGAAACAATATTTTACCTGTTTTGGACTAAAGTGCAATTTACCCAATTTAAGGGGTTACCTTGCAAATGTCACATGATAAATGTTCTTCAAGTGTTATAACATCATAAGAATGAGAATGATGCTGAGGTATGGCTTCCACAAGCTTAAATTCCAAGAAGGAGCTTGTTTGAATAATGTTTGTGCATTGAATAACTAGTTTTGGTGTAATTTGCAAATTACCCAAAACCTAGGGTTGGATTTGTAAAACACCACCTCTATTATGTCCCTACTATTTCTTAGTATCATTTAGAGAAAATAAAAAGAAAAGGGCGTCTTGTTTGAATTACTTTTGAGGAGAGATAATCTGATAATAAAATAATCAAGATTTAAGCATAATTGAAACCCTAAATTAGATTAGATTGTACCAAAAATAAATATATTAATTGAAGTGCCCATCAAATAAAAAGGCTGTGGTTGAAATACTATAGTAGGAGGACGTCCAAATGCCTTGAGTTGCACCGAAATATCCTAAGTAGGTGAGGAAATCCACTCACATTTGTTAATTAAAAAGTAATGTCCACTAAAAATGGATAATAGTATTATATTAATTAAGGTTCTTAAGCGGTTGCTTTTAATTCAAGGATAAACGAAAGGATTTTGAGAGAAAAGAAAGATGGCTTCACAGGCAAGGAAGGGAGGGGGCATGTGGCAAGAAAGTGGATGAATTTTCTCCTACTTTCTCTCTCCTAGAAAATTAATTACATATATTCAATTTTCTCCTCACTTGAAAGGCTATTTTGCAAACCACTTTCTTTCCTTTCTTTGGCCGACGACCAAGGAGCTTAGGAGTAGGAGGAAAACGTTCTCCAAGTTGAAGGTAAGCTCCATGATCATCTTCAACCTTGGATTGATGGTTGAAATCAGATTTCAACATTGACTTTCTTCTCTCTTCCATCCAATGCTCAACCTTGGCTATCTTTTGCATCCAAAGAGTTGGAAACAAACCTTGGATAGTTGAAGGAGATTCTTTCACCATTAGAGATGTGAATCTTGAAGCTTTGAAGCTACTTTGAAGGCGGGTTATATAACTTGAACCCATCAATGTTATTATTGATTTCAATTTCTCATCATTTGTTGATCTTTTGTTTTCTTCTTGAACAATTGATGAATTTTTCATATATATTATAGTAGAATTCAAAGGTCTAAAGCTTGATGATGATGACATCATCTTAGCACACACCTCAAGAAAATCAGGAGCAAACAGTTTCTTTTGGTTGGTCAAACGGTTTCAAATCGTTAGAGACCAAATGGTTTCAATGGATTCAATGATCAATTGGTCTTATGACCTAATAACTTCAAACAAATCAAATTCAATTTATTTCAGAATCCTAGCTTAATTGATTTCAAGACCCTAGATCAATTGATAACAAAACCCTAATTTAGGGTTAAACGGTTTCAAGTTAATTTGATCAAATGGTTTCATCTCTGATTTGACCAAACGGTCTCAGACCGTTTGATGACTAAACGATCTCAAACAATTTGAGGATCAAATGGTCTCAAACCGTTTAGGGTTAACCAATCATCAAACCGTTTGAGGATCTTGGGCTGAAACAGTTTCGAAACTGATTGATGAACAAAAGATTCAAGACCGTTTAAGGTCTAACGGTCTTCAGACCGTTTAATGATGTTGAGAACAAGACCATTTAAGGTCTAACAGTCTTCAAAACCGTTTCAAGGATTTAGGGCAAGACCGTTTGGATGTTTGGTCCAAGACCTTTTGAAGGTTCAATTTGTCCAAGACTATTTGGAGGTTTGGTCCAAGACCGTTTGAAGGTACAATTGGTCTAAACTATTTGAAGGTCTAATTGGTTCAAACCATGTAAGTACTAATAACCCCATAAGTGGTTGAAGAGTATCTCAAGGTTGATTTCAATGGAAGAACTTCTAAAGCACTTAGGTGATTAGTATAATTAGAGTAATTATCACTTGGTGCCTATGAAAGTAATAAATTCAATACACTATGATAAGCATAGGTGTATACACTTAGTGAAAGGTTAAGTCAACTGAATAAGGTTTGATGGTGATGTGTGTTCCTAGTACATGGAACAATGACAAGTATGATTTAATACTTAAATAATGCTATGTGCTCCAAGATATGTGGAAGCACTGACTTAGGGTTTGGATTAATGAGGTAATCATAAAACCCTAATCAATGGAGAATGAAAACCCTAAATCAAGAAGGATGAGAAACCCTAACCCTAATTTTGGGTAATGGGTTGAGAAATCCTAATTGAAATGGAATGGGGAACCCTAACCCTAATGTAGGGTGATGTTATGTAAAACCCTAATGTAGGGTAATATTATGTGAAACCCTAATGTAGGGTGATGTTATGTGAAACCCTAATATAGGGTGATGGTATGAGAAACTCTAATTAATAAAGATGTGAAACCCTAATATAGGGTAATGTTATGTGAAACCCTAATTGATAAAGATGGGAAACCTTAACCCTAATGAGGGAACAGTGATGCTATCTCTGTATTGCTTAATCTTGATGTGTAATTGATATGGTTGTTATCAAGTATATTAACCATGCAAGTATCATGCGATGATGAGCATAACCAGGTATGAGCTATGATCTTAATGGGCCTTGTGAGCCATTATTTTATTTGTTTCCTAGTGAGAGGTGACAAGAAGTTGAATATGCCTGGTGAGCTATGTGAGATGCTTGTGTAACAAGTATCATGAATACCTTGGTCAGATGACCTGGAGGTAATAGTTACCTGATAGTGGTAACCATGTTCAGTGATGAACTAAGGGTTTGAATACCCAGATCCAGCAAACATGATGATGGTGTTGTTGAGGGATGTGAATTCCTGGTAATGAGATAAGGGATTGAGATCCCAATGTTTTATAAAGTTTGAAAAGTACTTAATAGGAGTATCGTTTCTTCATAGCATTTGTCATAATAATTCTTGCATGAAAACTTGACTTATGCTAAAATAATATGGTAATGTACTTAAATAATCAAGTGGAATATTATCATGTAGAGCCCTGGCCATAGATCCATCATCGTCAGTAGTTGGTGATGGTGAAACAGATTCTCCTGCTGGTTAATCCGGAGCATATATTGTTGAATATACGGGGTTCTCCTAGCTGAAAATAGGAGGATTAGAGTGCAACTTTGCTTGTAGACTCAAGATATGTATAAGAGCATGGTGAACATGCCCATGGCTCAGTGTGATAGAGCATGAATGCGTTCATGGCTCAGAGAGCACGGTGAACTGGCTCGTGGCTCAGATTCACTAGCGTCGGGACCTGTACCAAGGCGGGCTAGAGAATGGGTAGCCTATGGGAGCTAACCCTGTGACTGAGGTCACTTAAGCAAGAGACTACGGTCTTTCTTGTGGTCTCATACTGACCGGGACAGATGAGATCGAGGAGTCCGGTTCTTCCTTTGATCTTGTATGGCACCGGCTTTGGGTTTCGCAACCGAAGGTTGGATTTGAGTGGTACTACTCACTTCCTTAGGGCATAAGAATGATTGTAAAATGTAATCAGCTGTGTAGCATATTTGCTTCAAGGACGAATTACAGAAATCATTGGTTAATGTTACATTGCTTATTATATCCTAAAGTGGATAAATATTATACATGTTCTTCATATTCCTTATTAAAATGGATAGATGATTTACTACTTTATCACTTATAGCTGTAATGCTTTAAAAGATGATATTGCTCTATTATGCTTAATAATGATTAAATCCTGTTGTTCAATAGAGATTTCTTTGGTCAGTTTATTATTGTTTATCTACAATAATAATGTTTCTAGTGGAGAGTTATATCTCTCACTGAGACAATTTCAATTGTCTCACTCCGTTGATCACCAAAATTTTTAGGTGGACGCGGACGAGGAAGTAGAAACCATACAGTAGGGGAAGGACAACAACATTAGGGACAACAGTGACATCTTAGGTGGAGATACTGACTGTCGTGTCTTGTAGATATGAGTCCTATGAATCGTCTCTGTACTCTCAGGTCTTAGGAGTCAGTAGTTAGTATTTTTATGATCGATCTGAGATTTTGGTATTGAATGCCTCGAGGTTTATGTTGCTTATGTGTAGATTTAACAGAGCAATTGTTGTATGTAATCATAGAGAAGAGAAAGTACATGGTATGTACTTTATGGACCAGAATGTATATATAATATTTTGGTTCTTGGTATAAGAGTTTCCTGGAAATGAATCTCTGTGCAAATGGTTTTAATTTTTAGTGATTTTCAGTAATCCGCTACTAATGTTTAATTCTGCTTAATCAGTAATAGTTTTGTGGTCAGGTCATCACAGTTTAATGGTATCCGAGCTTAACATTCGTTGAGTCTACAGAGACATAGGATTAAGGTCGTTAAGTCTGTTCTAGTGTCTTCTAGTTTATCTGATAGTAACTTCTCTCAGGAGAACAAGTAAAGCTTGAAGATGGCTAGATCACACGAAGAACATGCTGCTGAAAGAAGTGTTGCTACACCAGGAGGAGGTGCAAGGGATCAGGCTAGAGAAGAACTAGTACCTGAACATCCTCAATTTGACCAAGCTACACTAGAAAACCCAGCCTTCCATGCTCTGTTTGGGCAGTTCATGGAAACTATGACACATATGGTGGATAGGATGCCACCACCTACACCTAGGGCACCAGCTCACCATGAGGGACACAGAGCTGGCAAGACTTTTAAATGGCTTCGCCGGGTAGGAGCCACTGAATATGCTGGTACAGCTGACCCAACAGACACATACTTATGGCTGACTGAGCTAGAAAAGGCCTTCAGAATTCTTAATATCCCAGAAGCTGAGAAGGTTAGACATGCGGTGTACCTGTTGAAGGAGAGTGTTGTCCATTGGTGGGCCATAGAAGAAGGTAAAAGGCCAGGTGTTGAAGTCGGATGGGAAGAGTTCCGACGAGAGTTCATTAGTAGATATTTTCCTAAGACTTACCTGCTTGAGAAAATCTCTTAGTTTGAGCGGATAAGGCAAGGATAAACGAACATTAGTGAGTATGAAGCTAAGTTTATGGAGCTTCTATGGTTCTGTCTGCACATGGTTGCTACATATGAGGAGAGGATTCAGCATTTTGAGAAGGGTTTGAACACTGATTTAACCACACCAGTGTCTGCTCTAGAGAATAGAGAGAGGTTTTCCACCTTTGTGGAGTCAGTTAGGCGGATAGAAAGGTCGATGACTGAGAAGCGTCAGACCCACAGTAAGAAGGTGTATACACAGTTCCATGGACAGAGGTCCGAAATTTTTAAGAAATAAGGTTTTCTGCACCAACAGTACCACCGAGGTTCAACACTCAGACACAGTAGACATCCAGCAAGGGTAGAGGTCGTAGTTTACCACCAGAGGAAGCTCACATCTCAACATCAATGTCAGTAACAAGACCATCTAGACCACAGTGGGAGAACAAAGTTTGTTATAAATGTGGGAAGATGGGACATCTGATGAAAGATTGTCTAGCTAGAGACATGAGTGTAACCCAACCACCGAGGCAGAGTCAACAACGCTCTCATAAGTGAAAGTTTAGTAGTGGCACACGAGGACGTGGACAGGTGTCCCAAGCTGGCTCATCCACATCCAACAATAGGGCAAGTGGTCGACAACCAACAATGACAAGATTCTATGTTATGAATCAGCCGGAAGTAGTGGTCAACCCATGAGTCGTGACAGGCCAGATGGAATTATTTCATTCTGATATGTCTTCATCCTTCTTCGTATCTATTTTGATTGATCCGGGTGCTATGCATTCCTTTATCACTCGGGAAGTGATTCATGACTCCAATATGACTGTCAGTCATAGAGCAGATAACTTGTTATTAGAAACTCCATTAGTTGGATCTGTAGTGTTGCATGAGGTATGTTCTCCCTGTGTTATTTCTTTTTCAGAGCATAACATTCAGGTGGATCTTATACCACTTGAGATGCATGGGTTTGACATAATCCTTGGGATGGACACCCTAGAAAAGTATAAGGTTGTCTTGGATTGTGGTTCCAAGCAAGCTATGTTTACAGACAATGGTAATACATGGGTTTTTCAGGGGGACAGAAAGATTCTTTCAACCTATCTAGTGTCAGCAATAGTAGTTGAGAAGTTGATGAGGCAAGGATGCTTCACATTCTTGGCACATGTGGTAGATACCAGAGTAGAGAGTCCTAGTCTTTCTGAAGTTCTGATTGTTAGGGAGTTTGATGATGTGTTTCCTGAGGAACTTCTAGGTGTTCCTCCACCCCGAGAGATTGATTTTGAGATTAATCTAATTCTGGGTACGCAACCAATAGCTCAAACACCTTACAGAATGGCACCTGCTGAGATGGCAGAACTCAAGAAACAGTTACAGGAGCTACTTGAAAAGGGTTTTATTCGACCAAGTACTTCACCATGGCGTGCTCCAGTTCTTTTTGTTAAAAAGAAAGACAGGTCTATGATATTATGCATAGACTATAGACAGCTAAACAAAGTAACCATAAAGAACAAATATCCTCTGCCAAGGATAGATGACTTGTTTGACCAGTTGCGTGGTGCAACTATATTCTTTAAAATAGATCTAAGGTCAGGATACCATCAGTTACACATCAATAAAAGTGTCATACCTAAGTCAGCCTTTAGGACAAGATATGGTCACTATGAGTTCATAGTTATGTCATTTGGACTAACTAATGCACCAGTTGCATTCATGAAACTCATGAACAGAATCTTCCGACCATTCCTTGATCAATTCATAGTAGTGTTTATAGATGACATTTTGATTTACAGTAAAGATGCTTGACAGCATGAGCAACACCTTCGTCAGGCTCTGACTTTACTGAGAGAGCACAAGCTATATGCCAAATTCAGTAAGTGTGAGTTCTGGTTATCAGAAGTGTCTTTCCTAGGACACATAATATCTGCCTCAGGTATCTGTGTTGATCCTAAAAAGGTAGAATTTGTCTTGGAGTGGGAACAACCAAAGACACCAACGGAGATACGAAGTTTTCTAGGACTGGCAGGCTACTATAGGAGGTTCATTAAGAACTTCAAATCTGTACCATTACCCCTAACCCAGTTGACCAGGAAGGAGGTTCCTTTTGTCTGGGATGACAAGTGTCAACATTCTTTCCAAACATTGAAAGAAAGGTTGACCAGTGCACCTGTGTTAGTATTACCTGAGCAGGGAAAGGGGTATATTGTTTTCTGTGATGCTTCTAAGAACGGTCTAGGATGTGTGTTGATGCAGGATAAATAAGTGATTTCTTTTGCTTTTTGACAGCTTAAGAAACACAAGGAAAATTATCCGACACGTGATCTAGAATTAGCTGCAGTGGTTCATGCGTTGAAGATCTGTAGACATTATCTTTATGGAGGGACATTCCATATTTTCACAGACCATAAGAATCTAAAATATATCTTTTCACAACATGAGTTGAATATGAGACAACATCGCTGGATGGAGTTAATCAAGGACTACGATTGTACAATTGATTATCATCCAGGAAAGGCTAATGTAGTGGATGATGCACTAAGTAGAAAATCATCATTATCAAACATAGACAAAGCACAATTGAACTCTTTAGTGTGCTTTAAACAAGACATGCTTGTCTCTTTGAGGCAAAACAATGTACAACTTAAAGTATCCTTGTTAGCTGGACTGTTAGCTGAGATGCACATAAAACCTACTCTAAAACAACAGATCAAAGAGGCACAGCAAGCTGATACTGTGATTCAGCAGATTAGATCAGAGTATGGTAGTGACAAACGAGATGGGTTTCATGAGTCAGATGATGAGGTAGTCTGTTACCATGGTAGCATGGTAGTATCTAATGCCAATGACTTAAGGAAGTTAGTCATGGAGGAAGCTCATTCGTCTATGTATGCAATGCATCCAGGAAGCACCAAAATGTATCATAACTTGAAAGATATGTATTGGTGGCCTGGTTTGAAGAAAGATGTAGCTGAGTTTGTTATGTGGTGTCCAGTATGTTAGCAGGTTAAAGTTGAACATCAGAAGCCCGTAGGAACAATGCAACCTTTACCTATACCACAGTGGAAATGGGATCACGTGACCATGGACTTTGTGGTTGGTTTACCAAGAACAACCAAAAGTCATGATTCCATTTGGGTGATAGTTGTTAGGTTGACTAAGTCAGCACATTTTCTTCCTGTTAAAACAACCTATACCACTGAAAAACTTGCACAGATCTATATAGATGAGATAGTGCATTTACACGGGGTTCCAGCTACAATTGTTTCTGATAGAGGTCCCCAATTTACAAGTTGTTTTTGGGAACGACAACATAAAGCTTTGGGTATACAGTTAAGATTTATACCGCCTTTCACCCATAGAAAGATGGACAATCTGAGAGGACTATATAAACTTTGGAGGATTTTCTTAGGGCATGTGTCCTTCAGTTTGTAGGAAGTTGGGATATACACTTGAGCTTAATAGAATTCACTTACAACAATAGTTATCAGCACAGTATTGATATGGCACCATATGAAGCATTATATGGTAGACGTTGTAGATCTCCATTATGCTGGTATGAAACAACAGAATACCAGCTTTTGGGTCCTGAATTAGTGCAACCGACAACTGAGAAGATTAAAGTAATACAACAACTGTTAAAGGCTGCACATGATAGACAGAAGTCATACGCTGATAAATGGCTGAGACCTTTAGAATTCCAAGTTGGAGATAGAGTATATCTCAAAATCTCACCTTGGAAGGGTGTTCTTAGATTTGGAAAGAAGGGTAAGTTAGCTCCTAGATTTATGGGGCCTTAACCAATCATTGAACAGATTGGAAAGGTAGCCTATAAGTTGGAGTTTCCACCTGAACTACACAGATTGCATCCAATATTCCATATATCCATGCTGAGGAAGTTTCACCCTAACACGAAGTTAGTTTTGCAACCTGTGGAGGTAGAGTTAAATGAAGATATATCCTACGTAGAAGGACCGGTGTTGATTCTTGACAAGAGAATCAAAAAGTTGAAAAAGAAAGACATAGTTCTTGTGAAAGTTCTTTGGAATCATCGTGGCATTGAAGAAGCTACATGGGAGCTGGAGGAAGAGATGAGGAGGAAGTACCCTTCTCTTTTCTCTTGATGATTTTGGGGATGAAATCCCTGTTAGGGGTGGATAATTGTAACATCCCTGATCTGGGTTAAGGCCGAACCGTAGAAGTTTTGATTAATTAAGTCATTTAGATTCTTGTCTTTATCTTTTTAAAAGTAATTAAGACTAAAGGAGAGCTTATGTTTCAATTTTGGTCCTATTTGAATAATGTTGAAATAATATTTTACATGTTTTGGACTAGAGTGCAATTTACCCAATTTAAGGGGTTACCTTGCAAATGTCACATGATAAATGTTCCTCAAGTGTTATAGCATCATAAGAATGAGAATGATGCTGAGGTATGGCTTCCATAAGCCTAAGTTCCAAGAAGGAGCTTGTTTCAATAATGTTTGTGCATTGAATAAATAGTTTTGGTGTAATTTGCAAATTACCCAAAACCTAGGGCTGGATTTGTAAAACACCACCTCTATTATGTCCCTACTGTTTCTTAGTATAATTTAGAGAAAATAAAAAAGGGGCATCTTGTTTGAATTACTTTTGAGGAGAGATAATCTGATAATAAAATAATCAAGATTTAAGCATAATTGAAACCCTAAATTAGTTTGTAGCAAAAATAAATATATTAATTGAAGTGCCAATCAACTAAAAAGGTTGTGGTTGAAATCCTATAGTAGGAGGACGTCCAAATGCCTTGAGTTGCACCGAAATATCCTAAGTAGGTGAAGAAATCCACTCACATTTGTTAATTAAAAAGTAATGTCCACTAAAAATGGATAATAGTATTATATTAATTAAGGTACTTAAGTGGTTGCTTTTAATTCAAGGATAAATGAAAGGATTTTGAGGGAAAATAAAGATGGCTTCGAAGGCAAGGAAGGGAGGGGGCATGTGGCAAGAAAGTGGATGAATTGTCACCTACTTTCTCTCTCCTAGAAAATCAATTACATATATTCAATTTTCTCCTCACTTGAAAGGCTATTTTGCAAACCACTTTCTTTCCTTTCTTTGTCCGATGACCAAGGAGCTTAGGAGAAGGAGGAAAATGTTCTTGAAGTTGAAGATAAGCTCCACGATCATCTTCAACCTTGGATTGATGGTTGAAATCGGATTTCAACATTGATTTTCTTCTCTCTTCCATCCAATGCTCAACCTTGGCTATCTTTTGCATCCAAAGAGTTGGAAACGAACCTTGGATAGTTGAAGGAGATTCTTTCACCATTAGAGATGTGAAGCTTGTAGCATTGAAGCTACTTTGAAGGAGGGTTATATAACTTGAACCCATCAATGTTATTATTGATTTTAATTTCTCATCATATGTTGATCTTTTGTTTTCTTCTTGAACAATTGATGAATTTTTCATATATATATATTACAGTAGAATTTAGAGGTCTGAAGCTTGATGATGATGACATCATCTTAGCACACACCTCAAGAAAATCAGGAGCAAATAGTTTCTTTTGGTTGGTCAAACAGTTTCAAACCGTTAAAGACCTAACAGTTTCAAACCGTTTGGTGACCAAACTGTTTCAAAACCGTTAGAGGTCAAACAGTTTCAAACCGTTAGAGACCAAACAGTTTCAATGGATTCAATGATCGATTGATCTTATGACCTAATAACTTCAAAAAAATCAAATTCAATTTATTTCAGAACCCTAGCTTAATTGATTCAAGACCCTAGATCAATTGATACCAAAACCCTAATTGAGAGTTAAACAGTTTCAATTTAATTTGATCAAATGGTTTCATATCTCATTTGACCAAATGGTCTCAGACCGTTTGATGGCTAATCAAACGGTCTCAAACCGTTTAGGGTTAACCAATCATCAAACCGTTTGAGGGTCTTGGGTTGAAACAGTTTCGAAACCGTTTGATGAAAAAAAGATTTAAGACCGTTTAAGGTCTAACGCTCTTCAGACCGTTTAAGGATGTTGAGACCAAGACTGTTTAAGGTCTAACGGTCTTCAAAACCATTTAAAGGATTTATGGAAAGACCGTTTGGAGGTTTGGTCCAAGATCGTTTGAAGGTTCAATTGGTCCAAGACCGTTTGGAGGTTTGGTCCAAGACCGTTTGAAGGTTCAATTGGTCTAAACCGTTTGAAGGTCTAATTGGTTCAAACCATGTAAGTACTAATAACCCCATAAGTGGTTGAAGAGTATCTCAAGGTTGATTTCAATGGAAGAACTTCTAAAGCACTTAGGTGATTAGTATAATTAGAGTGATTATCACTTGGTGCCTATGAAAGTAATAAATTCAATACACTATGATAAGCATAGGTGTATACACTTAGTGAAAGGTTAAGTCAACTGAATAAGGTTTGATGGTGATGTGTGTTCCTAGTACATGGAACAATGACAAGTATGATTTAATACTTAAATAATGCTATGTGCTCCAAGATATGTGGAAGCACTGACTTAGGGTTTGGATTAATGAGGTAATCATAAAACCCTAATCAATGGAGAATGGAAACCCTAAACCGAGAAGGATGAGAATCCCTAACCCTAATTTTGGGTAATGGGTTGAGAAATCCAAATTGAAATGGAATGGGGAACCCTAACCCTAATGTAGGGTGATGTTATGTAAAACCCTAATGTAGGGTAATATTATGTGAAACCCTAATATAGGGTGATGTTATGTGAAACCCTAATATAGGGTGGTGGTATGAGAAACTCTAATTAATAAAGATGTGAAACCCTAATATAGGGTAATGTTATGTGAAACCCTAATTGATAAAGATGGGAAACCTTAACCCTAATGAGGGAATAGTGATGTTATCTCTGTATTTCTTAATGTTGATGTGTAATTGATATGGTTGTTATCAAGTATACTAACCATGCATGTATCATGAGATGATGCGCATAACCAGGTATGGGCTATGATGTTAATGGGCCTTGTGAGCCATTATTTTATTTGTTTCCTAGTGAGAGGTGACAAGAAGTTGAATATTCCTGGTGACCTATGTGAGATGCTTGTGTAACAAGTATCATGAATACCTTGGTCAGATGACCTGGAGGTAATAGTTACCTGATAGTGGTAACCATGTTCAGTGATGAACTAAGGGTTTGAATACCCAAATCCAACAAACATGATGATGGTGTTGTTGAGGGATGTGAATTCCCAGTAATGAGACAAGGGATTGAGATCCCAATGTTTTATAAAGTTTGAAAAGTACGTAATAGGAGTATCGTTTCTTTTTAGCATTTGTCATAATAATTCTTGCTTGTAAACTTGAATGATGCTAAAAGAATATGGTAATGTACTTAAATAATCAAGTGAAATATTATCATGTAGAGCCCTGACCATAGATCCATCATCGTCAGTAGCTGGTGATGGTGCAACAGATTCTCCTGCTGGTTAATCCGGAGCGTATATTGTTGAATATACGAGGTTCTCCTAGCCGAAAATAGGAGGATTAGAATGCAACTTCGGTTGTAGACTCAAGATATGTATAAGAGCATGGTGAATAGGCTCATGGCTCAGTGTGATAGAGCATGAATGCATTCATGGCTCAGAGAGCACGGTGAACTGGCCCGTGGCTTAGATTTACTAGTGTCGGGACCTGTACCAAGGCAGGCTAGAGAATGGGTAGCCTATGAGAGCTAACCCTGTGACTGAGGTCACTTAAGAAAGAGACTGCGGTCCTACTTGTGGTCTCGCACTGACCGAGACAGATGAGATTGAGGAGTCTGACTCTTCCTTTGATCTTATATGGCACCAGATTTGGGTTTCGCAACCGAAGGTTGGATTTGAGCGGTACGACTCACTTCCTCAGGGCATAAGAATGATTGTAAAATGTAATCATCCGTGTAGCATATTTGCTTATGGATGAATTACGGAAATCATTGGTTGATGTTACATTGCTTGTTGTATCCTAAAGTGGATAAATATTATACATGTTCTTCATATTCCTTATTAAAATGGATAGATGATTTACTGCTTTATCACTTATAGCTGTAATGCTTTAAAAGATGATATTGCTCTATTCTGCTTAATAATGATTAAATCCTGGTGTTCAATAGAGATTCCTCTGTTCAGTTTATTATTGTTTATCTGCAATAATAATGTTTCTGGTGGAGAGTTATATCTCTCGCTGGGACAATTTCAATTGTCTCACTCCGTTGATCACCAACATTTTTAGGTGGACGCGAATGAGGAGGTAGAAACCATACATCAGGGGAAGGATAGCAGTATCAGAGACAACAGTGACATCTCAGGTGGAGATACTGACTGTCGTGTCTTGTAGATATGAGTCCTATGAGACGTCTCTATACTCTCAGGTCCTAGGAGTCAGTAGTTAGTGTTTTTATGATCGATCTGAGATTTCGGTATTGAATGCCTCGAGGTTTATGCTGCTTATGTGTAGATTTAATAGAGCAATTATTGTATGTAATCCTCGAGAAGAGAAAGTACATGGTATGTACTTTGTGGAACAGAATGTATGTATAATATTTTGGTTCTTGGTATAAGAGTTTCCTGGAAACGAATCTCTGTGCAAATGATTTTAATTTTTAGTGATTTTTAGTAATCCACTGCTAATGTTTAATTTTGTTTAATCAGTAACGGTTTTGTGGTCAGGTCATCACATCAAGTGGCTAGGATATCACTCCAATAGGACAAACAAATTCTATCTATGTCAGTCATAGTAATCCACATACATCACAGTACACCTAAGCACTGCTTGTATAAAAACCTTTATTTAAGGTCACGTTGATTAGTGTGAAGGCACACAGAACAACATGTGATCACTTTAGTGACTTCAGGTTTAAGGACCACAATCACCACTTTCACATTGAGATGTGATTCTAACTGACATTATTGGCTTCCATGTATAACACTCAAGGTGGGTCTATCCAATACACATGTTCATAACTAGTACCTATGTCTTTGAGTTGATATCAAATATCATGACTAATGAGAGTAGTCATCAATCAACACATATACCCGTCTTAACGTATAATTGTTGTCCTAATTTCCAAAAAAATCCTCTTGAGATCTCTAATTTTAGTATGCTAGGGTTACCATTACACCATTGGTAGAATACTTGCCCCCCTTGATGAATTGAGTATATCTTTGTATCTAGATCATTTGTGAGAGGATCGACAGTAATATCTGAATATTTCTCAAACTACATGAATATTACATCTTTGTTAGTGAAGTCTTTCACTATTTCATATGTTTAACCTCATAAAGCATTTTCTCATGTTTCCCTTAGAATGTCTAGCTTTATCTGTGACAGATAATTATTAAAACCATAAAAAAAGAAGGAAATGACTTTAATACTATGGGGCGATCGAGAAAAAGGTTTCTAAGTCAACAATCCTGATAACAAGCTCAATCTAAAGATATAAAACCACCCTTGGTAATGGATCTAGCCCACATGGTTTCCTTAGAATATTCCAAAGAAATTTTAAAATCACAATTAAAATCACAATTAAAAATCTTGTAAATCCATGTGACTAGAAATCTAAGACATTGACAAACTCAAATTTGTATCCAAATCTATATTATATCCTTCAACCCATGACTTTTTCAACAACTTATCTTTTTTCTTGATATAATACAACATTACTTTTCTTAATATCATAAAGGACATGGTGTGCCAAACACCACCACTCTTTGGAACTGATATCATGTTTTACTAACCTTAATGTACTTACAAAAATTAACCAAGCATGTTCTCTCTACATAGTACTACTCTATCTATAAGTATATTCACTCACTACAGAATGTATGTCATAAGTTGTGGTTCATATTTGTCGCTTTAATAATTTCACTCATGAAAGGCATGCAAATTTATTCTCACTGTGATATTTCATAAATGATCATGAGATTTTCCTTGCAAAAAGGTGCATCTGGCTTTTTTTCCACATCAGTCATTGATATGTCAAAACTGATCAAGGATATAGGAATTCAAATTAATGGATATCAATCTTACATTATTTAACTTTTTGTATCTACCAACAATGATTCTTTAAATTATGTATCCACTTGTTTCATATATGTCAAAGATGATCCACTAAATTGAAAGTCTTAGGTGTATTAAAACCAAAAAATTAGATCCTCACAAAATCAAGTCATATAGAAGAAATTTTGAATGTAATCATTATTATTTTTTGGTCAAACATTTCATTTGTAAGGTCCCCTTTTGCATTAAATGGTCATAATATCCTAATTTTTTATCTTGAAACACTTATTCTAAGAATGGTTTTCGATCCTATAGGTTTTGAATTTTTCAACAGGGATGAAACTTAAAAATCATCACTTTAAAACTCATTCTAATTATGGAATTTCTTTTCCTCATCTAGTAGTAATACTTGTATCTACTCTTGAAAGTTGAGCTTATGTCAAAATTTCTTCCCTTAAACTTATAGATATGTGATTAAATTTAATATTTGTAAGATGGTAGAGTTGGATTCTCATTGAATATATTTCCTAATTTCTATAATATAAAGATGGTGACCATAATAGAAGAAACATCACCATACTTCCATTTAAGACTTCTCACCACATTCCTTGGTGAACTTGATAATATTTTTGAAGTAACAAAAGTAACGTATAATCCTGAACAACCATTGTACACAAGTTTATTGATAAGATAATTTTTCCTCAATATAGCATATTCATAATAAGGTAAGTTGAATTTACACCGACCACTATAAAGTTCATTCCTTCACCTAGGATGAGGGTAAATTCAAAATTTTCATTGCATCCTATATTTTTCTATATCATGATATAATTGATCTCTTTCTTAAAGAAATTTTATGTATCACATTAGGTAAGGATGTAAATCAACTTAAATTCAAATGAAATAATTCAATTCACAACCATACTTCCCAATCTTTTATTTATCTATCCTTACATTATTATTGGTCTATCAACATATCGTCCACTTATAGACTAAAATCTATCTTAGTGGACATGAGACATGTATGATAACAAACAATTGCATTTATTGATAGATAATAAAAAATTGTTACCTACAACACCAAATAAAATACTAAAAACCTCAAACGAAATAATTTCACCCAATTTTAATGAGGGAAAATGTGCCCATTCACATATATTGAATTTAACAATAGTTCCAAATTAGGTTCATACATCTTCCATATAATAGTGAATAAATCAAGTTTCCTTTTATTTTTCCAAGATTGTATCTAGTAATTTAGAAACTCAAGTTTCAATGACTATCTAAAACTTAGATAACTATATACAAATTACAATTACATGGTTTCCCACTAAAACTAGAAAAAAAGGATTTCTTGATTAACTTACAAGAACCCACATTATATCTTGGTATGTTTCTTTATATTGGAGTCTATGATTATAGTTCTAGAGCCAGGTCAAGTTAATTTATAAAAGGTGTATCTTATAGATCACATATAACATGGAAGTCATCGAAACTCAAATATTTGGAAAAAAATAAGAGCGCCTATATAACACAATATTCTTAAATTACCACTTTGGAAAAACTTGTTAGAAAAAATAATCGAAGTGGCGCAATTTATAGGATGCCTAGTAATATTATAAATAAAATATACAATATACTCACTGCATATGAAAGAGAAAAAAATTGAGAAAATATTGAACATGATATTTGCTTCAATGCAACAGATTGTTAGGTGTTTTCCTTTCTGTACAAGAATTTTACTTTTTATGACCCCTTCGATACATCAAAGTTGCAAATACAGAAGACACACATATCCATATATATGTATGCATATATATGTATATGTATATATAAATCTATATATATGTATACATATATAGATATACATAAATATATGTATATATATGTACAATTAAGGATACTAACTTCTTACAATTTTGTTCTCAAAGACAAAACAAATATTGATCAACTCCATCATTTGTGTTCTAAATAGGAAGAATCTATCCAGATAAGAATGTAATTGAACTTGTAAATGGAAAATACAAGTTGGCACATATATAACTATAGTTTGGAATTGGACTCAATTCATGGACTGGGTTTATGAATCTTGACTAAAACTCCTGGTTAAATAGAGAATTCCAAGATTCAGCCATAGAATCAAGGGCAATAAACATGGATAAGGGGGTTACTTGAGGCACTCTCTTATGAATCATTTCTCAATATATCATCAAGAGAGGATCATGTACCTTGCCCCTAAGAGTTAGGATAAATGAAGAAGTTGGTGATCATATACGTTTACTTGATTAGAAGAAAATAAAACTACTCTCTCATATGGGTGATGGTCAATGACTCTATATAGAAGACATAGCAGTGGTCTACTATCTACATCTAGAGGAGTTAAAAGATGATAGTAAATCCTAGATAGCATGCAAACACTTCGCTTATCATGATAATCTAGAATTGTCTACATTTGAATTGAGGTGTCAAAGCATTTTTTGTTGCCAATCACTTGTTGGGAAGGTGCAATTCATAATAATGAGTTGCATGATCTCATCAGGGTCGAGGACCAAGATAGCCATAGAAATTTAGGGTTTATGGAGAAAAATGTTGATTCCCTACAAATCAACTTACTTCACTGATTTGGATAATGACCTTGATTGTGCAAACATATTCGGTAATTGAGTGGAACATCTACATGAACAAGACAATACCGTCTTTACAAGAACATGTTCACACTCATTTAAACTTGTTCTCTATAGAATAAAGGAACAACTAAGAATTAGGTTCATGGGTCATGCCAATAGGTATACGAACTTGGGATATAATACCTAGTATTATACATATTTCAATGAGAGTGTTCAAAATTTAAGACACATTATGATCCATCAACAACTCTGGCATGTTGGCCAATGTGATGAGGGTAGAACATTTAATCAAACATTTTTTTCTAAAAAAATGTGGGTTAGTATTATGAAAATATGACCATGTTATTCTACACTCGGTTGTAGACCAATACCATTAACATCACATGTGACAATAAATGACGTCAGTAGGTTAGTATAGAAGCAACTCCATTAGCTTCATTTATGGCACACTTTCTCATGGTATCACTTACATTATAAGAAATTTCTAGTCATTAATTAATGTTGGATTACACATTCATTTACATTTTCCCACTTTTTTGTAGGCAATCATAACTGGAAATCCTTTCTAAATTCCTAAAAAAAAACCTTCCAATGTTTTTCCTCGTGATATTTCTGATTCTTTATATGATACTGAGGGGATATTTTCAATAGTAGTATATATATTTTATTTTATTTAGTTGCATTCTTCATGTTTTTTGTTGTAATATGGGTTTGTTGGTTTCTAGCACTAAAATTATTTACATTTGGTATCAATTTCATATCTATTAGAAGATTGATAAAATTGATGATACTATTAAAAGTGGTGAATAAGTTATGTTAATGGAGGCTTCATATGTTGAAAATATGTGGATGATCTAGTTGAGAATAATGCACAAGTAATGTTTCTAGTGTATTATAAAAGAATAAATCATAAGGAATAATCACTTGAGTTTCTAACAACCAAGGGTACCCCTTTTCAAAAGGAAAGCCCACATAAGTTTATGAAAAATTCTAGGTTTTGGGTGAAGTAAAAAAATCCGAGATCTAACCCATTGGTAGAGGAAAAATCAAGAAACCATGGAGATGATCCATAGGATGTTTTGCATGTTGCACTACGAGATTGCATTAGCAAAAAGTTGGACTTAAATGAATAGTCTAATGGTGTTCTATCTAGGCCACATTCAAATAATTTCCCAAAATACAATATCTTACAACAATCTTTACGAGGGCAAACAATTAGGGAGAAGTATACATTAGTGGTTGCATAGATATTCCATCAACTACATGATAACATTCTTGACATATATATTGATACAAGAGGATCATCGTTTGGTTTCTAATTTTTTCCAATGAATACAAGAATTGGCTAGTCATATAGAAGCATCGATGAAATTTTAAGTAAAATAATAGAGAGTGAGTAGAGGGATTGGGATTCTACTTCTCAGATTTTAAGAATAAGTCCAAGATGCAAACATAATTAGGAGTAAATGGGGAGTGGAGGAAAAGTACTCAAGTACTACAAGAGGATGGTCAATCAATAGGGACAATCAATTATGGTGATGAGTACCTTGTCTGATCTCGGTAAACAATGCCTAACTAATGGAATAACACGCAAGATGGATGTTGTGACTATGATTTAGTGCATGATCAATCATACAAGGATTATCATTCATATGAATTTGATTGAATTTTTGAAACAAAGGATTTGTTAATGTTCTTTCATTCCTAAGTAATAGTTACATCTACATGTTGACCAACTATTACTTTCATTACTATTTCTGAGTAATAACATTAGGCCAAGCCATATAAGTTGGGATTGTGCAGTTTAAAACTTGTAGTCTCTGAAATATCATTTTCTAGTGGTACACAACAATAGGATTGATGGATCCATCCTTGGTGTTAAAACAAGTTGAAGAGTAGTCAACATTTGTAGTTCTTCATTTTCATAACAACATATGTTTCTCACTACGACTAAGACAATTCAATTTATTTAAATAATGACATGCACGCTTGAAGTCATGTATGAAAAGAAGTCAGTATACTCTCATTCAAGGTTATAACATTTTTGGAGGGTTTCATATAAGTTTCATTTAGAGGACCACAACATTGCATGATACATAATATCAGTTAGGTGATGTGAAGTACTGAAACACAAAAAAGATTCATTTAGAATAAGTTTAACCCCGTTGTGACTATAAATGAGGAGCTTGTACATTCATATCCAAGAGAAAAAAATCTTCTACATCAATAAAACCACAATTGTATTCAAAAGAAGCATGCCACTCTTGCTAGTAGTACACTGCAATGCATAACATTCATACCCATGCTTGAGGCACATAAGTCATCTCAATGTATCTTTTGAATTTTATGTCTCATGATAACATAGTATGATTGTTTCATGGGACAACATATTAATGTCTAAGATAAAAAAAACTCCATATAATACAATAACAACAAAAACTATGTTTGTTAACATAATGGCAATCAAAGGATCAACACTACCATGGCACATTGATGTCGAGAGTCACACAAATTGTTGCATTGCTTTAATATACAAAAAAAAGAACAACCTGCACATGTCCATTGGGGACACCTTTCATGTCATAGTATAGAAAATGCTACTAGTATTTTCAAACAAAAGTTGGTACTAGATTTTTATTTTTCTATTGCTTGAGTTTTACGAGAAACTTAATTTATGCATGTGTCACACCTTATATAAATAGTGAAATCTTAAATAGTTTGAGTTTTAATCTTTCCACTCCTCACTATCAAGATAGTTTTAAGGTAATGTAATTTTTGAAGGAGTTTTTTCAACTTCAATTTTTAAGTTCCTTTACTTTGCATTGCACTTAATAATTGGTTTTTAGTTGAAAAATTCCCTACTATCTGTATTATAGTCATAATTTTCTACATATTAGAAAAATGACAAGATGATCAACCTAATATGCAGAGACCAAATATGGAGGACATATAATGCTAATCAGAGGTGATTTATTTGAATGAGGGCCGCATGAAAATAGTGTTATCAAAGGATACATGGAAACTTGGTGGAATTATTTTGGCATCATCGTGACTAGATACCAACTAGTAGGACTTTTTCCAATGAGAGAAACACTTAATCATCATGTTGGTGGGTTTCAATGAGAGAACTGTACCAAACCAATCACCAAACAATTAAAATAGACAAAGATAAGAAGACAAGGGAAGAGTTGTTAGGAGAACCACACAATTCAACTACTTAACAATTGGTTATAGTAGAAAAGGGGAAATTTTTGTGACTTGGATGGTGAGGCCTTACAATGCATGCTCGAATGAGTTTTTAGATATTATGATTAGATTTTATTGATTTCTACTTTAGGGTAAAAATAATAAGAAAGATATAAAATGGAAGGACATATAGTTGATACATCAAGAATTAAGGACAAGGCACAATATGGATTTCACGATAGAAGTATCACCATGAATTAATAGTCTTATTACATAATATTATAATCATGTACATCATCCACATCCATAAAGTTTACTAGTCATGTGAGCCAATTCCATCATTACAAATATAGATATACACATAGAAGTTGTAGGATTGAGATTCCACTTATTAGTTTTCTATAAATATGGTGAATTCAAAGTTTTCTTTAGGAAGAAGATAGTAGTCAGGAATATATTCTCAATGTAAATAAAAGAGGATAACCACTTGAAGTGGATTGTTTTAGGTGGTCATGAAGACCTAGGCTATCCCCAATGAAAAACATTTTACTTAGGGGAGTAGGGAAAGATTGTTGGCTTAAGAATGACACAACCCATAATATGACATATAAGGAGGTTTTAGATACATTAATCAAAGTCAACATGATTTTAATTGAGATTTTTGGTAATCTTCCTAGTCCTTGATTTTTTTTGGAGGTTACACAATAATCATGCTTAGATTAGGTAACTCTAGTTGCAACCATGGAAATATTGGCGATAGTACTTAGGATTTGGGTAGTCCTTTTTGGCACCTCCTCTTGGATAATACTCTATTAGGCATGAAGAAAGAGCAATTTACTCTAATCCTATGACTTGGGCTAGGGGGAGAAACTTTTAGTGGTGGAAATTTGCCCAAGAAATGGTAAATAAAGGTTGATTCATGTGGTAAGATGATAGTAGAACCTATTATATACAAGTTGAATACTAGTGGAACTATGTTAATCAAACATTACCAAAATGGATATACCTACTCTTTTAGTTGAAGAGAGGTGCTAGAGCTCCAAATTCAAGGTAGAGAAGCAATCAATGGTGACTAAGGAGTAGTTAGAGGAATCAGATTTAGAAAATGTTAGTCATAGTGATGGGTACGATAGCTCATTACCCTAATGGTGGACTGACAAGGATTTGGAGATGAAGGGTTGATCCTCTAGGGATCAATCTACTACAATGAGATGAAGTACAATCATGTTAATTTGAGTGCAGTCATGCCAAAGAAATAGAGTGCCTCAACGAATCATTACATGATCATGTTTAGGGAATCAAATTGTCAATAGGTGAACATAGTATGATGTTATATCTAACAAAGTGATGGTGACAACCAATCATAAAATTATTCTCAATGTCCGAAGATGGGTGGAGCTAAATACTGAATGATAGTGTTGGTCAGAAAGAAGTTGTTATGATATTACCACTGGTAAGTGCATAACCATTTTTGGGGCATGCGTCACTATGGAGATGGCTCAGAGCAACACATGTTTTGAGTATTATCAGCAAAAACTCGAACACGGCTTGTTAGTTTATGATAAGAGTGAACTTAATGATAATTTTTTATTTTTCTACTAAATGTTGGGAAATAGTTTCCAAACGAACTCTTCTTCTTTCATGTTTGGTTGGATTTCGTTCTTTAGTATAGTTTTGACCTATATATGTAGAAAGAGAGCATGTGTTTTTCACCACAAATTTCCACCGAAAGAACGTAAGTTTGATTGATAAAATCTGGCACAATTTTTTTTTTAGTCCGGGTCTTCCTTTTTGTTCTCCCATCAATAGAAACCTTATTGGGTGAGCAAGACTATCTATGTTTCTACCCAACCAGCAACCCAATGCATACACTTGTTAAGCATGGTGACCTTCTTTGCACCAAACACACACATACACGTGGGCACACACACAGAAGCACAAACACACTAGCCCGATTTAGTCTGCTAAGTTGATGAATTTGCATATCTTAGTTGATCAATTTCTTTGCAATGACCGGCTCCCTTACCCAATTTAATCTTCTTAATTACTTTAACAACATACCTCAATTGATCAATTTGTTTACAGTGACGGGCTGCACCTCACCCGAGAAGGAAACAAGGTGGTATTTGAGGAGGTGCTGAACGCACTCAACGTCCATGGGGTAAATATAGAAGAGATGCCAAATGACCTTCCTGTCTTTCCTGAGATCGACCGGGATGAACCTCTGAAAACCTTCGAGAGACTCTAAAGTGAATTCCTGTATGACCTCTAAAATAATTTTCTATATGATTATTCTGAATTAGTGATTGAGGTGTCACAGTCACTGCGTTTTATGTGCACGTTTTTATGGCTTGTATTAATGTACAATCTATGAAGAAGATTAATTTTCTCACCAACTAGTAAGATGTCGAATGGGATTCACATTAGTAATAACTACATTCACGCCATGGATTAAAAATAGTAAAATTTATGTCATTGAATATAGTTTTGCAACTAAAAATGGCTATTAAAGCTACCGTTTTACGTCACTGACTAGTCTGGCATGGAGACAAATTATGTTATTTTCGACGTTGTGTTGTATCTAATTTGCTACTACCCTTCTTTATTGTAGTTTCTTGCAGAACAATAACTCTATAGTTTTGGCGGTAATGGTTTGAAAACGAGCCGAATTGTACTAAACCATAGGTTTTGGTTCGAGACTAGTTAACTGTTTGATGTATTCACAAAGATAACTGTTGCATAACTTGCATGGTCACGCATACACCATTCCCTTTCTGTCGCAAGACTTACAACCCGTTCAAGAGGGCCCCAATCATGGCTACTAACTACTAACGTGATGATCTTTACTCATCGGATCTTATTAAATTTGTGCCTCACGATGTTACTTGAGGTACCGCTAATGCAAATATGGTGACTCCAAGGACACATCTCAATCAGATTTGTGGTCTACAACCCAAGGCTACATGTGGTACCCATCTTTTATCAAGTGTCGTCTTAAAAGGTGACCCATCAGGTATTGTGATGTATACAGCAATCTACACGTATTAGATTGTGTGACCATCACACGTCCCAAAGCACGAAAAAAAGGGAAGACATGATCGCTAAGTTACAAACATTCCGTTTGTAAAATTTCATAGAAACATACTCTGTACCGTTGAGTCTAGCAGAAATATACTTTACATAAAACTGTTGTTGCAAGGTTAACAGATGCATATATCACAGTTCTAACAGGAATCCATTAATTACAACTAAACAGCTCCTGATCCCTGCCGTTTCCTGAAACTTAAGGAGATCGTACGTGGGTTTATAAGAAAAAAATAAAAGAAAACTATCCGAGGATCAAATCCATTAATTAGTTGCTATCTGGGGGTGAGACATGGTGTTGAGGATCCGGGCCACTAGGCACCAGTCTCTTTATCTCGTCCTCCGCCATGGCCCGATACTTGCTCCTACGATGGTGGTGGCCGTGGCGGCGGCCCAGTGAAACCGTCCTGTTACTGCTGGTGACACCACCTGCACCGGACGGCAAACTCGCACGGAGCGTTGTGACCGCGGCACTAAGTCTGAGACTTACAGAAACAACCAGCAAAAGGACACAAGCAATTGCCTTCAAGCACTTGGTTTTGTTCCCCATGAGACCCGCCGGCAACCTGCAGGACGCTTGAAAAAGAAGAAAAAGGGCCGGAGACACGCTACCGACTTCCAAGAGACAGAGCACTGACACAGATGAGCTCCTTAGTGAGATATGTGTCTCGATCCGAAGGCACATATATAGACAGAACGGAAATGCAGATATGCATTCTCGCTGGTTGGTCGACATGTGCATGCATGGGTTTTCTGTAGCTAGGGTTAGTGCTGCCAACAGGAAGCGGATTGGGTTGGGTATTTCAGTAGTGGTAGTTGATATTAATTGTTTATCGAGCACTAAGCATCGGCACGAACGTTTGATCCGACGCGGCAATCCGTCGCCATTCCACCTTGTGGCTACTCGCCACTGGTTCCTCCAGTGGGTTGCCCGAGGTATACTAATTAGCAGGCGTCAGCAGATGGCACTTTAGCGACGAATAAACCGTTCTCAAATACTGAAAGGCTGAATCCACCATGGCTGTGGGATTAGATAATATACACGAGCGGCGCGGTTGATCTCTTTCCTCTTAACTTAAAAAGCTTCTACCCTTTATAGACTATAGGTCATTTGTTTATTGTTCAAAACCCACGGGGACATGAAAACGGGTAGGATATGGTTCAGTCAGGCGAATTCTGTAACTGCTGCTACATATTATATTCCGAACTTTCATATTCTCGCATGCCAATTCTGATTATGGGCATATTTGATTTGTTTTGTATATAGCTATATTGGACGGTAGCTCTAGACCCAAGGGGCCGAGTCAAAGGGGGCAAGAGGGATCTATTGCCCCCCCCCCCCCCCCCCCCCCCCCCCAACACACACATACATTTTTTTAAAATTTTTGTGATATATAAATATTTTGATAATTGGGTTTTATTATGTATACACCTTGTAAAGCCTTGTAATGTCTGAGGGCACATTTTTTGTTGGTGTTGTCAATTTGATACTTGAATTTAGTACTATTATAGATATTATGTTTCTATTGTAATTGTAATTTTATGTCTACATATATTGTTTACAACTCATTTTATTCATAATCCATAATGATGTAGCGGTTGGGGTTTGTGTTGTGGTGTAATAGGTCATAAGTTCAAATCTTATGGTTAGTATTTAAATTTTTTTATACAAAATATGTCATTTTCTCTTTTAAACTTGTACCTAACTTTTTCCAAAGACATCATAGTATGCTTTAATTTTTGTTGATATAAAATCAAAGTCTTAATGTTATAAAAAAGCAGTAAACTTCCTAAATAAAAAATAATTATAAAAACTACTCATACGAGAGAGAGAGATATGGGAAGATCTTTTAAATTTTAGTCGAGATGACGATTTCGTAAAATTGTGATTGATAAAGTTTCATAAATCTTTGTTGTTAGAAGAAAATTTCTACCAAAAAGAATTCTATATTATATAATGAGAGCATAAGGAAATTCATTAACAATATTAAAAAAGGATGAATTTTACCTTTTATCAAATATATATATTGTTCATCTTTCTTTATATTTAACATATTTTCACTATTATTTAAAATAAACATTGTATAATACAACCATATCTATTATTTAAAAGAACATCTAATGGTAATAGATTTAATAAAAATATTTGTGTCCTGTCAATGTGATTTTCGTTATTAGAATTTTTTTTCCATCTGTAGCTTTGAAAAATTCTTCATAAAATATCATGTTTATGTTTATAAAAATTATTCCACCATAGGAATGACTAGGAGAAGCATAAAGAGAAGACAAAAATGATTCATGCCTAATGTATCTTTCTTTTTACATAGTGTTTCTTTCTTAAACTCAATTGGTCCAAAGAAAAATTATATCACATACTTCAAAATAATTTCATAAATCTGATCTAATTCCTATTTCTATTCATAGATGCTTACGTTTTGTATACATTATTTCAGCCTCAAATATAAGGGAACTACTTTCTTCTACTCATTAATAAGACATGAAGGAAGTTGTGTGAAACAAATCAAAGCATGTAATGCTAGAATGACTAGATGTGATTGTCCCACATGTAGATATCAACTTACAATCAATCATTTAACAACTAGTTCATTGAAGCATCACAATTTTAGTGGTCTTAGATATCAAAACAATTAATATTGTTTTTATTTTTAGTTGTCATCTCATATTATTATAGAATTAAACTTAAGTCCTTCAAATATTAACAATCATTAGTGGATGTTTTTCATCAAATACATAGATGATATTTATTATTCATAGTCTCATAATTTATGTCATTATTTTATAGTATTTTAGAGGATTGGATTTGCTATCCAAAAAGGACTAGCGGTGCAATGCCTTTTTTACTCTATTGGAATGTTTTTCATACTATAAGTCTACAATTTTTATATCATGTCCTTCACTGGATTGTTGCAATGCCCTTTTACTCTATTGGAAGTTGAAGAATAACATTAAAATGAATTGTTAAACTAAATAAAATGCCATATAAAGTCGCAATACAAGTTATGTGGTGGAAAAATTTGCTAACCTAATCAACTAGGGATAAGAAGTGTGTTAAACTAAATGACACAATATAAGATCTTTATTAAAATTAAACAACACGAGATAATAAACTTTTCTTAAGGTATATTTTACTCTCAACCATGGAATCCTGGCTCCACCCCTACTAGACCCCACAAATAAAAATGTAAATATGGTTTGCTGGTGCTGGAATAGTCACCAAATCTAGAATTTAAATTCCTTGAACAAAACTCTCCCTTGTCTGCTAACCCTAACACTAGGGAAATTAGGTTGATAGGAAGAGATTGTAAGTCTCTACCTCTCCAATCACTCATACTTTCAAGGTTCGCTAAACCATTCTGGTTCTAATATTCAATGGCAGAAGACTTGGAAGACTATTATACACAATTAGTGATAGAAAAGGAATAGAATGGCAACCTTGACCTAGTTGAAGAAGACATATGGGGATCAAAGAATCATGTTGATCTATCCTTAACAATAAGACTTTTGAAAGATCATCCAAATTATGTTCGCATTGTGAAGATGACGTTTACACAAGTTTGGGAAACACCTGGTACTTATAAACACCATTGAAATTTCATAATACGTTACCTAATCTTCCACTGTGGTATTGGTCAGTCAAAGCAGACAAGCAATAGTGATAAAGAGGAAGAAATGAATCTAGCTATGGGAAAATGAGGTAGGAGTGAAGATGATCGAATATCTTCTACTCAACATTGTATATAAAAGTGTAGAGAAAAGTTGGTAGGTTAGGAACTATGTTGGGGGAAATCAAGTATAAGATATTACTGTTGACCAAGCCCATAAAGAATGACAATTTTTTAGTTAGAATTATCAGATCATGGACAACCCCAAACACAAGAATGCTCTCCAAACATGCTTTTGGAGGGGGTCTACACATGGTCATCATCATGGATTTTTATGATTTTTGTAGCTTGTCATGAAAGAATTAAAATACATTCTTGGTTTATTGATGAATCAAATGAATCTAGCATGGGTATATAGGAGGGAGATGTCTTTGGTGAAAAAATATAGAAGAAGGGATCGGGAGTTACTGAAGTCATCAATTTTAATACATGTTCACATATAATGAGAATAATGAGACCCTAAAAGTGTTTTCCATATACAATTCAACCACAAAAAGCATACCTTCTAGTTATCCTTTTTGGTAGTTCTAATGAGATTGTTATTGACAATGAAAAATAGGCAGGACTCTTAAAGCTGGCCATACATATATAATCTTTTACGGTAGTCATTAATGATAGTAATATTCTTGATCAGGGATTTACATGAAAATGTGATGCATGGTAGTGATTTCATTTTTAACCAACCCTAATGAATCTATAGACCCTAGACGCTCCAAGTTACACCTGTATTGTCCTCTAGTATGACTCAAACCTAGTATTGTATATAGAAGCCATACATCTTCATTTCAGTGACACTTGAGTTATATAAAATTCTATAAAAAAGTGATGTACTTGTGTTTTTACCATGGATACCAAACTAGTGATCAAGTTAAGGGTTTCCTAATACCAAGGATTTGTATTTATTGAGAAGCTCACTCAACAATTTTTTGCATTATGTTGTTTTCTTTATTCCAATATTTCTTCACTTGTTGGATGATTTCTAGAGGTGCTTCAAGGTAAAAAGTTATATGATAGTTGGTAATTCTCTATGGACTATCAAATAGGATAGAGTTGGTGATCTCCCTACACCCATAACTGAATGAAATTGAAGGTAGAGTCTCTAATTTTAGAAAAGGAAACATGTTTTTGTACAACCACGACTAAGAAAAAAGGACATATTTGATCTTTTATTTGATATACGTGTATATAATGTAATCATTCATCTAGGATAATGATCAAGTTTCCCAATCTTGTGTTGGGTTTTAGGGGAGGCAGAGAAGGCAGCGAAAACAAAAAAAATTTCTCCTCCCCAAACTCAGAATAAGGAAACGTGTCAACGTCTATACGATAGAAAATGATGGTTTGTGGAATCATACCTTGTCCCGAGGCTTGCACGGCGACAATACCTCGCACCTTGCACGGTCTTCACCTCTAGTCTTGGACGGTGTCTATGCAGCTCCTGGTCACACTGGGACTGACGACTCCTGGTCTCACCGGGACTGTCGGGATTGACATCTGTCCTCCGAGCGACAGAAATCTCCCGCCTCTGAAGTAGTCCACAGAGACCACCTGGAACTCCAATCTCCTTGTCTTACAAGGAATTAAAAGGAGTCGCACCCTCCTGTCAGTGTACTATTCGCCAACACACTCTCCTGCCACCAGTCGCTTTCTGCAGTTGTCTTTCCCTTGCTGTGCCTCCCTTATCGGGTAGCACTTGCTCAGTCTCTCTCTCAGTTACCAAAACCAGAGAGAACGATAACTTCACAGAGCAACTGGTTGCACTGGGTTGTGTACTGAGAAGCCCCCAATACCCCTATATATATAGGAGGGTCATGGGACAGGGTTCTCTATTCCAGGCAATGTGGGACTAAAGCAGGAGTAGAAGGGTTTGAGATTTTCCACAAAACAACCAACTCGCATCCTGAACCGATCATTTCACAACTGAAACAGTCGGTTGGGGACCTGAGTCGGTCGGTTGATACCTCAACCGATCGATTGGGACACCTCAACCGGTCAGTTCACTTCTGAACCGGTCGGTTCGTGGCCTTGGTCAGTTCCCGATTGACTTTTTCTCTTTTGTTTCTAATTGGTATCAAATACTAATCCTTGTTCCAATCAAATTGGGCAAGTGAAATGAAAGGAAAATTCTCACCAATCCTACTTTCCCTACTTGCTCAGTTGCAACAGTTGAACTGATCGTTTCAACACTTGAAGCGATTGTTTCACCCTGTCCATGAGCCGATGGACTCACAACCTGAGCTGATCGGTTCACCAAGCTGAGTCGATCGGTTCATCACATGAGCCGATCGGTTGGGAGTGCAGATTGTTCAGAATCAGTCAATTGCAGTTTCAATCAATCCAATACTCCAATCAATGTGTCCAACACCTTGAACATTATGACATTGACCTATCAATTAATTGAGTGTTTAATTGAACTACTAAACTCCTTTAGTAATCAATCTAAACATTGATTGTGGACAAAACTCCTCTTCCAGGTTAAATCCTATGTGTGTGACCCTGCAGGTCCTTTTTCACGTTGGCAGTGAAAGTCCATAATACTTATGACTTCACAAGCAAAGAGCGGATCCTAGTCACACATCAGTGCTACCCAAGTGAAATAGAAAGTTGGAGAACAACTTTCAATCCTACAATCTGTGAATGGCGTTACAGTGAATGTATAATTCCTTTGTCACTGATATCCCGAACAAACTCGTGGCATGGAACAATCATCCTGTCAAAGTTCATTCACTTTCTTGATCTCAGAGTAGATTGGAAGAGATATGTTACGACCCCACCTCCCGATAACCCCCACTTAAGGGAGACCGAGAGGTCGAAGCCGCACACATAAATTCTGGATCAAGGTTCAGCAATTAATTGATAACAATTAATAAATTCTACTATACTAAACTGAAAAGCTGTAATAAATAAAACTTTTGCATACCTTTGAAAATTTGGAACACTAATACTTCTATCCAGAACTCTGGCTAACTAACTAATCCTCCTTGGACTTTAATTAGTGTATTTCACAATATAACGGATTACTGTTTGTCCTTTTTGTTTTGTACCTAAAACGCCGACAAACAAAATGTCAGTCAGCCAAAGCTGGTATGTGGGGGATTCACTAATCGTGCAATTATCCATAACAATTATTGCATCCAATTATCAATTAACAAACAATATTACATTTTAAGTATAACTACGCGATCCATGTGTACCCTATCCCCTGCGCTGTCCCTGCAGTGGACCTGGATACTACCTCCCTTATGGTAGATTTCCCATTTTACCCCTCATGACTTCACCTAATAGGTGAATCAATTTCTAGGGCTGAGTCACATGGAACTACCCGTGGATAGCCCACTCCTTAACTCATGGTATGCTAAGAGTCTCATGGCACTACACATGTGTAGCCCAGTTTCTAACTCATGATACCCTAGACCTTGCTCTAGGTTATCCTTAGCCTTGACATAGCCACAGGGGTGGACTCAGATCTATCTAGTCATACATATATAATCATTGTGATAGCCATAGTCACTTTATAGAGGCAGGAATTAAATCATCCAATAGTTATTTCACACATTTAGGGAAACATCGGTAAAACCTCAGAAAACTAAGCGGTATAGCCATAAGCGTAACCACATACCTCTTATTGCAGTTTCAGATACAGAATCAAGAATGAAGAAATAGAATATCCAAGTAAGCAAGAAAAGGCACAGAAACCCTGAAATAAAAATACAAATTTACTTTTATTAATATTTATCCAACATCATTATGTCCCTTAGGGTTTCTATCCAATTTTAGGGTTTTCTTGAAAGTTAGGGTTTTGCTTTCATTTTCAATTGCTATGAACCCTAATTCATCAAATTCCCTTAAAACCTTTAAGTTACCTCCTTGTAATATTCCTAACAATTTTAGGATCATTATATAACAAATTACTGGAATAACAAGGTTCCCTTTTTCTTTAATCCTAAATTAGGGTTTTCATGTACATTATCTCTCCTTTTTAGACATAAACCCTAATTTAGGCACATTTGCAATTAAAATGGATTAAAACTTCATATTATTAATAAATAGGTTAATATCCTTCTATTCAACCCATTAGGTTACAAAGAAATATCTTTTCCATGTAATTAGGGTTTCCAATTAATTTAGAATGCATTTTACTAACCATTCAAGTACTTTTGCAAAACGAACTGGAATTAGATGCTATAGTTATTTTTAACAGATTCCTTATAATTTTCTACCCAACTTTCATATATAACTTTTCCCTATACGAGATTCCTAGCAATTACTGTGATTTTAGCAAGGAAAACACTTTTCTTGATTATTTGATAGAGAGAAGGATTTACCAAAAATCCTGGGCCGTTCGATCAGTGCGCCGGTGGATCGCGCGTTGATCTGACACTCTGCGTCAGAGGCCTACACTAAAGCTGAGGTGCACGCAGGTGCGGCTTGTCACCCGTTGGATCGCGTCCTGGTCCACGATGGATCGTAATCTAGCGGGTGGCGTTGAAGCGCTCCACTCAGCAAGTTAAGGGCGCGCGTTTTGCCTGAGATCGTCGGATCTCAAGTCGGCCCACCGTGATCCCCGATCTAACGCTTCCTGCTCGTCGTCCCCTTCTGCTCCTTTCTAAAATAACACGCGCGGCGGCGCCGCGGCTGAGGCTCGCCGGAGCAAAGTGAATCGGACACACGAGAGCGATCTGGTGCAAAAGGAGTGGCCGCCTGGGATCGTGAGGGTGAATTGAACCGTGAGGACCCCTATATATAGGGTGTGGAGAGTTCCCTCTAGGGTTTCCAACCCATCGCCGAACCTTGCTCCTGCCCAATTGGGCGTTTCGTCTAGAAGCACCCAAAGGTTACCAAATCGGGGTATGGGTGGCTCGGAATCTTCTTCTGATCACAATGGAAAGATTTCCAAGATAGCCCATCCATCAGGAGATGAGGAAAGAGGTGGGGAAAACCCACCTGTAAGCTGCGCTATAGTCCCCGACCCTTGGGACTTTGACGAAGAGTCCTGATCCGTTGGATTAATATCCAACGGTCACCATTATCCACGTTGACTCAGAAAAAGGAAAAGAAATCCCAATAAAACAAGGAAAGTCCCTATTTTAAAGATAACTTGAAAATTCAATTACTCCCAATGCATAAGTCATTTTGGCCTCTTAAAGGAAATTCATTCACACGTTTATCTCTCATTGTACAAAAATTGGAGTCATTATCCCAAGGAAACGAGTCCTTTTCTTCAGTTTCAAGTTATCCCTTATTTAATGGTATTTTCCACATATTCTTTATTTCCTTGGCTATTATTCTATTCATTTGGGTTCCTTGAACCCCAAGGATCTTTTATAATATGAAAACTTATTATGGGAAATTATTTTCTAGCCTTTTTATCACTTTCAACCATTATCTTATATTATTCCATTATTCCCTTGTATTCTTTTATTAAATGGAATTCCCTTTTTCATTTCTTTTTATTTTTCTTTCAAATGGGCTTAATGGCCGATAAGGCCCATCAAGAAAGCATGCAAGGCCATTATATATGAAATTCATTCAGAACACACCATGAAATCACACATTGGTCTTATTTTATTTATTTAGAAGAGATTTACAAATCTCATTACATATATTGGAAAATGAGGTTATAACATCCTCCCCTCCTTATAGGAATTTTGTCCTCAAAATTCAACAATCAAAGAAACAAATTTGGATATGCCTTTTCCATGTCCGTCTTTAGCTCCCATGTGGCCTCATCCTCTCCATGGTGCTTCCAAAGAACCTTCACCATCTCTATATTCTTATTTTTGAGCTCTTTTACCTTGGTATCTAGAATCCGCAAAGGCAACTCGGGATAAGACAACTTTCCTTGAAACTGAATTGGTTCAATGCTCAGCACATGGCTTGGATCTTGCACATATCGCTTCAGATTGGACACGTGAAACACATCATGCATCATACTGTATTGAGGGGGTAACGCCAACCGATATGCGGCTTCACCGATCCGTTCTAATACTTCAAACGGACCCACGTATCGGGGACTCAACTTTCCTCTATTTTTAGCTATAGCTCGGAGCGGTCAAATTTTTAGAAAGACATGTTCTCCCACAGCGAAATGCACATCAGTCCGCTTCGCATCAGCATACGACTTCTGTCTGTCTTGGGCTCTCTTTAGCCTTTGCCTGATTAAAGCGACTTTATCAAGATACACTTGGAGTTCCTCTGACCTCAATAAGGTCCTTTCACCAACTTCATCCCAGTGAAGTGGTGACCGACACGGTCTCCCATACAGAGCTTCATATGGAGGCATCCCGATACTGGCTTGGTAACTATTATTGTAGGCAAACTCAGCTAAAGGCAGGTACTGCTCCCATGATCCACCCCAATCGAGCATACAAGCTCGCAGCAGATCCTCTAAGGTCTGAATCGTCCTTTCTGACTGACCATCTGTCTGGGGGTGATAGGCGGTACTGAACTTTAACCTTGTTCCTAGTTCCTCTTGAATCTGCTTCCACAACTTGGAAGTAAACTTTGGGTCTCTATCAGAAATGATGGAACCAGGTACGCCATGCAAGCGTACTATCTCTCTGATATACAGCTCAGCTAAATCTGACACCTTGGCAGTGGTCTTTAAGGCAAGGAAGTGTGCTGACTTGGTAAGGCGATCTACCACAACCCATATCGCATCATGACCTTTCTTGGTCCGGGGTAGACCCACCACGAAATCCATGGTGATCTGCTCCCATTTCCACTCTGGAATCTCTATAGACTGTAAAAGTCCGCCGGGTCGTTGGTGTTCAACCTTCACCATTTGGCACGTAAGACAACTGGCTACATAAGCTGCAATGTCTCTTTTCATCCCTGGCCACCAGAAAAACCTCTGCATGTCCTTAAACATCTTTGTAGTCCCTGGGTGTACCGTGTACTTAGAACCATGAGCCTCTTGTAAGATACGTTCTTTCAGTGGTGAGTTTTCAGGAACCCATATACGATTCTCAAATCTGATTCCTCCATCTACTCCCAAAGAAAGACGAGTCTGAGGCTTCTGCATCAAGCCTTTCATCTTGTCAAGTCCTCCACTGGCCAACTGTGCTGCGACAATTTCACTTAGTAACTCAGACTGTATCTGGATATTGGCCAACCAAACTCGATCATCCAACGGTTGAGGTGACCATTCCACCAATTCTTCTAAGCTCTTCCACTGACTAGACAAAACAGCTGCACACCTGAGCTGCTTTCGACTTAAGGCATCAGCTACGACGTTCGCCTTTCCTGGATGATAGGCAATGGTGAAGTCGTAATCTTTCATGTACTTCATCCATCGTCGTTGTCGTAGATTCAAGTCTTTTTGCGTCAGAAGATACTTCAGGCTCTTATGGTCAGTGAAGATCTCAAAAGTGGCACCATATAGATAATGTCGCCAAATCTTTAATGCATGAATGATAGCAGCTAACTCCAGGTCATGTGTCGGGTAATTCACCTCGTTTGGCTTGAGCTGTCGGGAGGCATATGCAACCACGTGCCGATTCTGTTCCAACACACAACCAAGTCCCATCTTTGATACATCGGTGAAGATCATGAAACCCTCATTGCCGGATGGTAATGTCAAAACTGGTGCAGTGGTCAACTTCTCTTTCAGCTCCTGGAAATGAGCCTCACAAACATCAGACCACACAAACTTCACATCTTTCTGAGTCAACATAGTCAGAGGTAAGGCGGTCTTTGAGAAATCTGTGATGAAGCGCCGATAATATCCTGCCAACCCCAAGAAGCTTCGTATCTCGGAGGGGTTCTTCGGTGCTGGCCAGTCTCGAACTGCTGACACTTTAGCTGGATCTATGGCGATCGTTCCTCCCGAGATGATGTGTCCAAGGAACATGACTCGGTCTATCCAAAACTCACATTTAGAGAATTTCCTGTAGAACTTCTGCTTTCTCAAGATATCAAGGACCTTGCTTAGGTGGTCTCGGTGTTGATCTAGGTCATCAGAATAAACTAGTATGTCATCTATGAACACTATGACAAACGAGTCAAGGAAGGGTTGAAACACATTGTTCATAAGGTTCATGAACACACTAGGTGCATTGGACAACCCAAAAGGCATAACCACGAACTCATAGTGGCCATACCGGGTCCTGAAAGCGGTTTTCGGGATATCCTCACTTTTGACTCTCAACTGGTGGTAACCCGATCTCAAATCGATCTTGGAAAAGACTCGAGCCGACTTCAACTGGTCAAACAAGTCATCTATCCGGGGTAAAGGGTATTTGTTCTTAATGGTAGCCTGGTTGATCATACGGTAGTCTATGCACATTCGGAGCGAACCATCCTTTTTCTTTACAAAAAGAACCGACGCTCCCCATGGTGATGTGCTAGGGCGGATAAAACCCTTGTCCAACAATTCTTGTAATTGCTTCTTTAGCTCAAGCAACTCAGTAGGGGCCATCCTATAGGGTGCTCGGGAAATAGGGTTTGTACCGGGAGCTTGCTCTATTGAAAAATCTACCTCTCTCTCGGGAGGTATCCCGGGTAAAACATCAGGGAAAACATCTGCATAGCTTCGTACTACCTCTATCTCCTCTAAGGGTTGTACTTTGGGTTCTGGCTCGGTGACTACTGCTAAGAAGGCTTGACATCCTTTACTCATCATTTGTTCTGCCCGCAAAGCCGACACATACAGGCTGGTGGTGGCATCCTTCCTACCCCTAATGACAAAAGGTGGGTGACCTGGTCTCTTAATGATCACTTTCTTCTCCCTACAGTCAATGTTGGCCCGATAGGTATAAAGCCAATCCATGCCAATGATTACATCCAAATCATTCATGTCAAGAAGGATAAAATCTGTAGGAAACTCATGATCTTGATATTTCACAGGTATCACCGGAGTTTTCAAAAGGGAAGTAAAGATCCGACCACTCGGGGTTGTAACATCTAAGACATAACCTAGATCCTTGATATCCAAACAAAGCATAGTTGCAAGATTTCTCGAAATGAAAGTATTAGTAGATCCAGAGTCAAATAAAGCTTTCACATTATGTCCCATAACTTCAAGCATGCCTACATTGTTTTTCATCATGCATTAGACCATTACATGCTTAACTTTAAAACATAAAAGAAAACTCTAAGGGTTATTACCCTCGATCAACCGATTTGCATTAACTTGAGCCTCCTCATTGTCAATGGCAAACACACGAGCTTGCCTTCTTTCTCCTGCAGGTGGGGCTACAGCTATAGGTGGAGCTGCCACAGGTGGTGCCGCTGCTGGTGGGGCTGCCACAGATCCTTGTTCTCTGGGCTCTGGCATAGGACAGACAGATTGCAGATGTCCTTCTTGGTGGCAACGAAAGCAAGTCTTCTTCTTGTAGCGACATTCACCGACGTGACCCTTCCCGCAGGTGCGGCAAGGGGGTCGGTTGTTCTCCTGACGAGGTTTCCCTTTTCCTCCATGTTTACCTTTAGCTTGATGACGTCCTGGACCCTTCTTGTGGTTGTTTCTCAGGCCTTGGGCTCCTTCAGTAAAACCCAAGTATCCCTTGGGTGGAAACGGGGCAGGCATCACGGTCCTCTCCATGTCTAAAGCAGTGTTGTAGGCTTCGACGAAAGTTCTTGGCTTGCTTGCCATCACATGGGGCCTGATGGCAGGGTGAAGGCGCTCTATGAAGTGATCCACCCTTCTTTCTTCATCCATCTTGTACCCAAAGCGTTCCAGGATCCGGAACTTACGCCCGAAGTCTGCCACAAAAGAGTTTCCTTGGGTCATGTTGGTGAACTCCCTTTCCTTTTCCTTCTTAGTTGAGACTGGGATGAATCTGGCGGTGAAGATCGTCTTGAAATCAGCCCATGCCATGGGCTCCTCCGTCAAGTCTCTGCCAGTGATGTGGGTTTCCCACCATATCTTAGCTGCCCCTTCCAAGAGATGAGCAACAAAGAGGACCTTCTTGCGTGGTTGAACTTCAAGCATGCGGAATCCATTCTCGACTGCAAGCAGCCAAGTTTCTGCTTTGTCGACCACCTCTGTCTTGTCCTCTCCCCAGAACTTCTCAATATTCAACTTGACGAAGTCCAGGATGGTGGCTCCAAGTCGAGGACGAACTGGATGCGGCTCACCATTCTCAGCTCTGGCCAGGTCACGGAGGGCCAAGGCATTAATGGCCTCTGTCAGCTTCTTCTGCTGCTCAATCCACAAAGCCTTAGAGGTGTGGATCATCATAGTCGGTTCTGGACTTCCAGCTTGATCTTCCTCCATCTGGTCTTCTTCCTCGTACACATGCTGCTCTTCATACCCTTGGTCCTGCTCTTGATCAAGGTTTCCGAAGGGTATCAGATCAGGATTAGGGACCTCATGAGTGGCTTCTTCAGGCCTCTTTCTCTTCTTAGAGGATTCACCATCAAGGTTCCTCTTTCGCTTTTCAGAAGACCCCTTTCCCTTATGGGGAGGCCAACCACTCCTTGCTGGTTTCCCAGAGCCCTCAGGGATAGCAACAGTATTTGTACGAGCCATCTACATAAGTATAACAAACAAATCTTTAGTTTATCATTAAACTAATTATACTTATGTCAGTGATATCTCATTACATATCTTTTATTAATTTGATGGAGAATTCCTTAATCCTTAACTTATTTGCCCATACCACATGAGGGTGGGGAAGAGAGAGAAATCCCTAACTCTTAAGTCCTTAATAGAAATTGTGATGAGAAGGGATGAATAAGAGGAGAAAATCCTAAAGGTATCTTATTTCGATTCAAATCCTAGGACATCGACCAGGCAGTCACACATTCCGGGAGTCCTCGTATTCTGATTAGCGGTGCGAAGGAAAATTTTGCCAGCCCCCGGAAGTGATCCTTTTCTAGACACCTCAGTCTTTCGGAAAATCCTCTAATAACTCCCTTGGGTTCTACGGAGGTTGTAAAATTTAATAATTATTAACAATTAAGTGGAGAACCATGGCTCTGATACCAAATGTTATGACCCCACCTCCCGATAACCCCCACTTAAGGGAGACCGAGAGGTCGAAGCCGCACACATAAATTCCGGATCAAGGTTCAACAATTAATTGATAACAATTAATAAATTCTACTATACTAAACTGAAAAGCTGTAATAAATAAAACTTTTGCATACCTTTGAAAATTTGGAACACTAATACTTCTATCCAGAACTCTGGCTAACTAACTAATCCTCCTTGGACTTTAATTAGTGTATTTCACAATATGACAGATTACTGTTTGTCCTTTTTGTTTTGTACCTAAAACGCCGACTAACAAAACGTCGGTAAGCCAAAGCTGGTATGTGGGGGATTCACTAATCGTGCAATTATCCATAACAATTATTGCATCCAATTATCAATTAAAAAACAATATTACATTTTAAGTATAACTACGCAATCCATGTGTACCCTATCCCCTGCGCTGTCCCTGCAGTGGACCTGGATACTACCTCCCTTATGGTAGATTCCCATTTTACCCCTCATGACTTCACCTAATAGGTGAATCAATTTCTAGGGCTGAGTCACATGGCACTACCCGTGGATAGCCCACTCCTTAACTCATGGTATTATAAGAGTCTCATGGCACTACACATGTGTAGCCCAGTTTCTGACTCATGATACCCTAGACCTTGATCTAGGTTATCCTTAGCCTTGACATAGCCACAGGGGTGGACTCGGATCTAGCTAGTCATACATATATAATCATTGTGATAGCCATAGTCACTTTATAGAGGAAGGAATTAAATCATCCAATAGTTATTTCACACATTTAGGGAAACATCGGTAAAAACTCAGAAAACTAAGCGGTATAGCCATAAGCGTAACCACATACCTCTTATTGCAGTTTCAAATACAGAATCAAGAATGAAGAAATAGAATATCCAAGTAAGCAAGCAAAGGCACAGAAACCCTGAAATAAAAATACAAATTTACTTTTATTAATATTTATCCAACATCATTATGTCCCTTAGGGTTTCTATCCAATTTTAGGGTTTTCTTGAAAGTTAGGGTTTTGCTTTAATTTTCAATTGCTATGAACCCTAATTCATCAAATTCCCTTAAAACCTTTAAATTACCTCCTTTTAATATTCCTAACAATTTTAGGATCATTATATAACAAATTACTGGAATAACAAGGTTCCCTTTTTCTTTAATCCTAAATTAGGGTTTTCATGTACATTATCTCTCCTTTTTAGACATAAACCCTAATTTAGGCACATTTGCAATTAAAATGGATTAAAACTTCATATTATTAATAATCAGGTTAATATCCTTCTATTCAACCCATTAGGTTACAAAGAAATATCTTTTCCATGTAATTAGGGTTTCCAATTAATCTAGAATGAATTTTACTAACCATTCAAGTACTTTTGCAAAACGAACTGGAATTAGATGCTATAGTTATTTTTAACAGATTCCTTATAATTTTCTACCCAACTTTCATATATAACTTTTCCCTATACGAGATTCCTAGCAATTACTGTGATTTTAGCAAGGAAAACACTTTTCTTGATTATTTGATAGAGAGAAGGATTTACCAAAAATCCTGGGCCATTCGGTCAGTGCAACAGTGGATCACGCGTTGATCCGACGCTCTGCGTCAGAGGCCTGCACTAAAGCTGAGGCACGCGCAGGTGCGGCTTGTCACCCGTTGGATCGCGTCCTGGTCCACGATGGATCGTAATCTAGCGGGTGGCGTTGAAGCGCTCCACTCAGCAAGTTAAGGGCGCGCGTTTTTCCTGAGATCGTCGGATCTCAAGTCGGCCCACCGTGATCCCCGATCTAACGCTTCCTGCTCGTCGTCCCCTTCTGCTCCTTTCTAAATAACACGTGCGGTGGCGCCGCGGCTGAGGCTCGCCGGAGCAAAGTGAATCGGACACAGGGGAGCGATCTGGTGCAAAAGGAGTGGCCGCCTGGGATCGTGAGGGTGAATTGAACCGTGAGGACCCCTATATATAGGGTGTGGAGGGTTCCCTCTAGGGTTTCCAACCCGTCGCTGAACCTTGCTCCTGCCCAATTGGGCGTTTCGTCTAGAAGCACCCAAAGGTTACCAAATCGGGGTATGGGTGGCTCGAAATCTTCTTCTGATCACAATGGAAAGATTTCCAAGATAGCCCATCCATCAGGAGACGAGGAAAGAGGTGGGGAAAACCCACATGTAAGCTGCGCTACAGTCCCCGACCCTTGGGACTTTGACAAAGAGTCCTGATCCGTTGGATTAATATCCAACGGTCACCATTATCCACATTGACTCAGAAAAAGGAAAAGAAATCCCAATAAAACAAGGAAAGTCCCTATTTTAAAGATAACTTGAAAATTCAATTACTCCCAATCCATAAGTTCTTTTGGCCTCAAATTTTAAAGGAAAGTCATTCACACGTTTATCTCTCATTGTACAAAAATTGGAGTCATTATCCCATGGAAACGAGTCCTTTTCTTCAGTTTCAATTTATCCCTTATTTAATGGTATTTTCCACATATTCTTTATTTCCTTGGCTATTATTCTATTCATTTGGGTTCCTTGAACCCCAAGTATCTTTTATAATACGAAAACTTATTATGGGAAATTATTTTCTAGCCTTTTTATCACTTTCAACCATTATCTTATATTATTCCATTATTCCCTTGTATTCTTTTATTAAATGGAATTCCCTTTTTCATTTCTTTTTATTTTTCTTTCAAATGGGCTTAATGGCCAATAAGGCCCATCAAGAAAGCATGCAAGGCCATTATATATGAAATTTATTCAAAACACACCATGAAATCACACATTGGTCTTATTTATTTATTTAGAAGAGATTTACAAATCTCGTTACATATATTAGAAAATGAGGTTATAACAAGATATGTATGACATCAATATCACATACTGATTCACACATGCGTGTGCACACCTATTTCAATCCTACTCATCAAGTGGCCTTGGATATCAAACTCCCTCAGGAGGGACAAATCCCATATCTATCACTCACCCCTCAAAAACCCCATGTGTCAAAGCCACCCAATCATCACCTTTATAACAACCCATGTTTCAGGACTGCGTTTGATGATGTCAAAGTGCGCCCAACGACATGTGTTGAGTGTAGTGATTTCAGGTCAAAGAACCACACTCACCACCATCACTGTGAGTACTGACTGTGACTGCCATGTCATGGTTCCATGTGTCAAACTCACGGTGGGTCTGTCCGATACACTTGTTCTCTAACAAGTACCTATGTGTTTGGTTTGATATCTCTATATCATGACTAATGAGATTCTGTCATCAACCAACACTACAATCTAGTCTTGTGTGTCATTGTTGTCTATCAACCTTCCACAATGACATCCGACTAGGGACATAACAAGAATGTACAAACTCTTAGCATCCGTATGATCTCATCATTCAGGTCCTCAACCTGAAAGCATACGTCATTGAGTACTGTCATTCTCTAGACATTCAATCTATTCTATCACTATCTCATATGACTGAACCAGAAAGAATTGGAAGCTTGCCTTTGATGTTAATCAAATCAATCTTAATGTATCCCTTCAATCATCCCATGATTGGCTCTTAGGGCATACATACCAAAAGACTCCCACTTGCACTACGAGCCAATCACTCTTGAATCATATTCATAGTAATCTTCAAACATGTCCCACATGTCACTGTGCTCTAGTGCGAACAAAGAGAGTTATGGAAACACCTTGCCAAAGTCAGTATAAATTGCATGTCTCTCATCTCTTCACTGTACGTCACACGTATGAGATGGAGTTTCCGTAATATGCGATCTAGTATTATTTTGCTAACCTTTAGCCACATTACATGATCAAGGATTCCATACTTGTCATCAATGAGCGGAATATCTATAAGTTCATCTCATGAACTTCCAGATCCATATAGTATCCACTGCTGTTCTCCAATGCATAGATACTCGACATTTCCTTTTAAATGGTTTTATTGGAACACTTCCAATTATCAACAGACTTTCACTTTTATATATCCCATATATATTTTGTGATTAATTTTCTATCCTTTCGGAAGTTCGCATCAATGTAACTCTTTACATTGAACTCTTCCTTATCACCATAGAACTAGTACTTCTCAAGTACTTATCAAGTTCTCATGGTATTCCAGTAACCCTTACTGGAAGTAGATAGACATCCATTCGTCATGACTCACATACGAGTTATCAGGATGAACACATCATATTGCCATGTCCTACATACAAGATGATGAATGCATTTTGTTCTTGCAAGGTTAATACATGCAAGATAATGGGATGATTACATACATGATAGATCCATATCTATTCTTAGTGTTCCCATTCTTCATAAGAATTGGACACTTGGCCTCGAGATACTAACTCCATGTAACATGGACAAGTTTTCTCCCACTGAATCTGTGCATACTGAACCCTTCAGTACATATTGCCAATGTATGCTTTCTCTTTTCAGGTCAAGAGGGTTTTTGAGAACTATCTCTATAGATCTTTATTCCTATCACATAAGAAACATATCTATCTTCCTTAAAGATAATTTCCACTTTTGGATTTCCATTCTAGAACATTTCCATTTCACATCAACATGTGGAATGTGAACACGCTCCCACTAAATCACATATCCCTTCTTTATCTTTAAAATATCAGTCAAACCCTTTGACTATATCATCAAAGTAAAGATCCAATTCTGAGTTGCTTGTACTCAATAAATCACATGGATTAGTCCATTGTGACTTATAGACTTCATTTGCATTAGTGGATTCATAAACCTAATGGGTTGTGTCACGTACACATCCTTGTTTTATTCCTCATAGGAATGTGGTTTTAGTATCCATATGCCAAATGTCTTAGTCATTAAGTTGCAATCAACAATCATCATCCTTCTCAAAATGTTATCCATGTGTCTTAACACTTAAGACTCATTCGCACTTATGGATTTCATCCAATGAGTGCTACCATCAAGGTCATACCTTGTGGTTTACATGGAAGTCATTTAGGATGTAATGGTCATAAACCATAACTCAAAATTCAGTTCCTCATATTCATCTAGATAGTTGACTCATCACATGAACAACTCATCCCTTAGATAATTGAGGTGTAAGGATATAAGAATTCACAACCCTTGTGATTCTTAATTTCTTTTATTAGTGTGGGGTATTCTTTTATTAAGAAGAATTCAGTTATTTGATAATCATTCTCTAACTCCTTAGAGTATGATTCCTTCTTTATTTAGACATCACCATGCCTTAATCATCAGTTCACTATAATAATCACTCATAAGGATCTCAAACATTTGGTCCAAGTATTTCATTCATTGATCTCATCAAGAATTAACACTTTACCAAATTCATACTTCATCTATGATATTCTTGAACACTTCAAGATATTCATATTGGTATTTCTCTAAACACCTTTTGAAGTATTAGCATTTGTTCCAATAGGTATGTAAATACATCCCATGTATTATACCTAATAGGATAATTATTCTCCCACTACCATTAGTGAAGATTGATTAATCATGTCTAAGATATTCATGTCTCTTACTGGTTCTCTAACCAAAAGAGTCTAGATTTATCCATCATATGGACACTAGAAATGAATTTCTCATGATTGATGCTAATTTGATTGTTTGAGTTATCTATAACTTTTAGGTATCATTTTATCTTATGAATATCAAATACCATAAGATAAACAAGGCATTGCCACAAAGATCATATCTTTAAAAGATTGAAACAACAACTTTATTGATTGCCATCATTGTCATACAATATGCAAAAATAAAGTGTTTCTATCTATTGGCAAATATGAAATAGCAATTCATAACTGTATTACATGCCTTTCAGGCTGAAAATAAACTAAAGTACTCCTATCTATGGCGGAAACATTTACCCCATTTATTGAGTGCTTTACACTTTACATCTTGGTATCATATACCTCAAAAAGTGTTACAAGTTTACTTTCATGACACCTTTAAGTAGAGACGCCTGTCGCCTCCTTCTTCTTTTGTTCTTCTAGATAGAGAGGATAATTCCTTTTCCAATGTCCTGGCTTTTGACAATGGTGGCAATTTCCTTTCTTGGTCACGCCTCCCTTGGCCTTGAGAGCTGAAGACGACTTGGGCTCCTGGCTAGCATCAGAACCTTTCTTAGCTTTGCCCTTGCCCTTGTTCTTGGACTTGCCTTTCTTGCTCGTGATAACCATCACAGACTTAGGCTTGTCCTTCTTCATCTGTATCTCGGCTGTCCTCAACATGCCCAACAACTCTGAAAGTGGCTTATCAAAGTTGTTCATGTTGTAGTTCATCACAAACTGACTGTAGGATTCTGGCAACGATTGTAGTATCACGTCAGTAGCCAACTATTGGCTCAGTGGAAATCCCAGTCTTGTAAGGTTCTCCACATACCCAATCATCTTGAGTGTGTCAGGACCAACTGGATCTCCTTCTGTCATGACGCACTTGAACAATGCCCTTGAGATATTGTATCTCTCTTACCGTGCTTGATCTTCATACATGTTCCTGAGATGCTATATCATCTCAATGACACCCATGTTCTCATGTTGTATTTGCAACTCGTGGTTCATAGAGCACAACATCAAGCACTTTGCATTAATGGCATCATCAGAATGCTTCTTGTAAGCATCCCTTTCTGCCTTTGGTCCATTAGGAGCAGGTTCCTCTGGAATTGGAGTATCCAGGACATAAAGCTTTCGCTCTTGAGTGAGAACAATTCTCAATGTCCTATACCAGTCGTGGAAGTTTGTCCCATTTAGCTTGCCCTTTTCAAGGACCGATCGCAAGGAAAAGTGATTGTTGTTTGTTGCCATTTGTGCTACAAAAGGAAATATGCAATTTTAGTCCAAAACTCATTTTTGACTTATTTGATTGATTTGAAAAGTTGACGATATAATTAGGCCTTTAATTAATTATCGCTCCCACTATTTTACTTCAAATTGATAGCCCTCACCATCAATTCGGAAGATTGCAGCGTACAACCTTCTAGTGGGAAAGATCCTGAAATCCTCTAAGTCATGGACTAGCTAGGGCTGCCACCCACAACTTAGATATCTCAGGTAGGCAACTCTTGCCAATTGCATCATATGAAACTCTTGATAAGATGTCATATGCAACTCCTTGCCATGATCATCTCCATGCCTCAAGATGCTAGATCCTATCTAGATCACCTTGTTAAGTCTGACCCAAAGCCAACACGATGAATATGCACCCTACTTGGGTAGACCCACACATTCATCCTTCACGCTTCCACGAGATAGATGGTGCACCACGCTTGGGCGTGCCCACACTTTGTCGATCAAGATTTTCACGTGTGTCGCATTTGGAAGGCATCTAAAACTTAATATTTAATGAGGGATTTAGTTTTTATATACATATACATATCCAATCACCACAATACATAGTACGTATCATAGACATGCTATATCCCACAGAAAACATGCAAAATAATAAAAGCGATGATTATGGACATCCTAATGTGATTCCTCGAGCTAAGAGGAATCACAGTCATCTAGGTCTACATCATATGCAACCTGTATAAGATGAACTCTGTGCTTTGCCTTTCTGGGTTTGATCAACTCATCATATGAATGATCGGCTCGCCATCAGATTGGTCGGTTGGGTGCTACCAGCCGATCGGTTGGCTCCTCCAACCGATTGGTTCGCCTGGTCATCGTGCATCTCATCATGGCCGCCACCCGCTCGTCTCGCTCCTCGAACCTGTCATCAACCGATCGACTCACTCCTTGAACTGATCGTCTCATCTGTCGTCTGGATATCCGCCGTTCTTCGACATAACAAGAAATAAAATTCTTTCCTATTTTACATTGTAAAAAGAGAAACCTCGAGTTACATTTGAGGGGAGCAAAGATAGGAATGAAATCTCGAATTATTTCGAGTTACATCAGGAATAGGAGAAGGAAGATCAGTGCGCAGACCGAGATGCAAGAAACCACATACAACCATACACATATAGGGTTTATTGGCCATAATCAAGGTATACATCCACCACAAAACTCGTTTAAGGGAGACACGTATCGAGTGCATTCATAATACATATCATTTATGTAAATAGGATTTGTGGATTTAGGATTGGACATGCATAAAGCCAATTTTATTCGCATCGTATGCAATAAATAAAGGCGACAAACCAAAATCGATCATATCGATAATCCCTAAAGTATAGAGCAGTTGACGTGGCTTTGATACCACTGTTGGGTTTTAGGGGAGGTAGAGAAGGCAGCGGAAACAAAAAAAATTTTCCTCCCCAAACCCAAAACAAGAAAATGTGTCAACGTCTATACGATAGGAAAAGATGGTTTGTGGAATCATACCTTGTCCTGAGGCTTGCTCGGTGACAATACCTCACGCCTTGCACGGTCTTCACCTCCGGTCTTGGACAGTGTCTGTGCAGCTCCTAGTCGCACCGGGACTGACGACTCCTGGTCTTACCGGGACTGTCAGGATTGACAGCTATCCTCCGAGTGGTAGAAATCTCCCGCCTCTGAAGTAGTCCACACAGACCACCTGGAACTCCAATCTCCTTATCTCACAAGGAATTGGAAGGAGTCACACCCTCTTGTCAGCGTACTAGTCTCCAACACACTCTCCTGCCACCAGTCACTTTCTGTAGTTGTCTTTCCCTTACTGTGCCTCCCTTATCGGGTAGCACTTGCTCGGGCTCTCTCTCGGTTACCAAAACCAGAGAGAATGACAACTTCACAGAGCAACTGGTTGCACTGGGTTGTGTACTGAGAAGCCCATAATACCCCTATATATAGGAGGGTCATGGGACAAGGTTCTCTATCCTGGGTAATGCGGGACTAAAGCAGGAGTAGAAGTGTTTGAGATTTTCCATAAAACAACCAACTCGCAACCTGAACTGATCGTTTCACAACTGAAACGGTCGGTTGGGGACCTGAGCCGGACGGTTGACACCTCAACCGATCGGTTGGGACACCTCAACCGGTCAGTTCAGTTCTGAACCGGTCGGTTCGTGGCCCTGGTCAGTTCCCGATTGACTTTTTCTCTTTTGTTTCTAATTGATATCAAATACCAATCCTTGTTCCAATCAAATTGGGCAAGTGAAACGAAAGGAAAATTCTCACCAATCCTACTTTCCCAACTTGCTCGGTTGCAATAGTTGAACCGTTCGTTTCAACACTTGAAGCGATTGTTTCACCCTGGCCATGAGCCGATCGACTCAGAACTTGAGCCGATCGGTTCACCAAGCTGAGCCGATTGGTTCATCACATGAGACGATTGGTTGGGAGTGCAGATTGTGCAGAATCAGTCAATTGCAGTTTCAATCAATTCGATACTCCAATCAATGTGTCCAACACCTTGAACATTATGACATTTAGCTATCAATTAATTGAGTGTTTACTTGAACTACTAAACTCCTTTAGTAATCAATCTAAACATTGTTTGTGGACAAAACTCCTCTTCCAGGTTAAATCCTATGCGTGTGACCCTGCAGGTCCTTTTTCACATTGGCAGTAAAAGTCCATAACACTTATGACTTCACAAGCAAAGAGTGGTGCCTAGTCACACATCAGTGCTACCCAAGTGAAATAGAAAGTTGGAGAATAACTTTCAATCCTACAATCCGTGAATGGTGTTACTGTGAATGTATAATTCCTTTGTCACTGATATCCCGAATGAACTCGAGGCATGGAACAGTCATCCTGTCAACGTTCATTCACTTTCTTGATCTCAGAGTAGATTGGAAGAGATATGTATGACATCAATATCACATACTGATTCACACATGCGTGCGCATGCCTATTTCAATCCTACTCATCAAGTGGCCTTGGATATCAAACTCCCTCAAGAGGGACAAATCTCATATCTATCACTCACCCCTCAAAAGCCCCATGTGTCAAAGCCACCCAATCACCACCTTTATAACAACCCATGTTTCAGGACTGCGTTTGATGATGTCAAAGTGCGCCCAACGACATGTGTTGAGTGTAGTGATTTTAGGTCAAAGAATCACACTCACCACCATCACTGTGAGTACCGACTGTGACTGCCATGTCATGGTTCCATGTGTCAAACTCACGGTGGGTCTGTCAGGTACACTTGTTCTCTAACAAGTACCTATGTATTTGGTTTGATATCTCTATATCATGACTAATGAGATTCTGTCATCAACCAACACCACAATCTAGTCTTGTGTGTCATTGCTGTCTATCAACCTTCCACAATGACATCTGACTAGGGACATAACAAGAATGTACAAACTCTTAGCATCCGTATGATCTCATCTTTCAGGTCCTCAACCTGAAAGCATACGTCATTGAGTACTGTCATTCTCTAGACATTCAATCTGTTCTATCACTATCTCATATGATTGAACCAGAAAGAATTGGAAGCTTGCCTTTTATGTTTATCAAATCAATCTTAATGTATCCCTTCAATCATCCCATGATTGGCTCTCAGGGCATACATACCAACATCTTGGTGGTTGAAAATTCAACTAGGTATGGAGTGTTATTTATTTGGAAAATTTTAAGTCGTGTTATATGTCGTATAAAATCTTTTTGTAATTCGTTATTCCACTATATTTTCTTTCTTAATTTTAAATTAAGTTATATCTCACATACTGTCTTTCTTGATTCCTTCTTTCACCCACTCTTTATAATTTATTAGAAGACAATTTCTACTAATTTGTAATTTTTTTTCATTTTCCAAAAAGTCTAAGTGGGTTCATTCACCCCCCTCTTGACTCCTATTTCTTTTGGTATCAAATCACGACCTCTAGGTAACTTCCAACCAATCTAGAAAAATATTAGGGAAAAATGTTCTAGAATGATCAACATAGAAGGAGTGGATCATACAAAGTATTCTCTCTTCAATTAACCAAGTAACTCTATCTAAAGAGAAAGATGCAATTCCTTTTTCAAGGGATCAATTGTGATTTGTCAAAGATGGCAATTAGAGAATGCAAATCACCAACCACACAATATGAATCATGAATGCGAACACAATAGAAATGACAAATATAAAAACCAAGGTTATAAGTATAATTTATTCAGCACTTATGATTTATGAATTTGGAATAAACTTCTATGATTCCTACTATGAAATTTGGAGAGAACTTTTAGATATACATGAGGGTACCAACCATGCTAAAAAATCCATGATAAACATGGATACACAATAGTTGGAATTACATCATATTGGGAAGAATGAATCTATATATTAAATATATTCAAGATGTTCTATTCTTGTTAATGAACTAACATATCTTGGTAAGAAAGTTACCAGAAAAGAGCTTGTAACTAAACCTTAAGATCTCTTACTCCCAAATATGAAAGAATGTAGAAACCATTCAATAATCTAATGACCTCACCAAGATTGTAGTACATCAAGTGAATCTTAATATGTATCAAGTAAAACTAAAGGGGATATTTGATATGAAGAGGATCACCTTAATAAAGACATACTAGAAACTTGAGCTTCAAAGTTATCATTAAATAAATCATCTGATGAAGAAGCAAATTATGTAAATGTTAAATGGTGAAAATGTTTTCTAACAGAACTCTTTACCCTCCTCTTTCAAGTGCTATGTATGAGAAAGAAAATGATAGGTCAAAGTTAGTCTCCAACACATGAAAAGAAGGAAAGAACTTTTTTAGGAACAAGGAGAATAAGAAAGAAAAGAATGATAAAGCCTACACAAATGCATGGGACTAAAATTTAGAGAGATGGTCCAGTGAAGATAAGGATTTAATTATTAAAATATGGTGGCCTAATGCCATACATATGAGGAGGACTCAAAATGAAAGTCAAAGGAATCAAACCTCATCAACAAATGGGAAAGAATTTTCTCAACATCATCATTTTAAAGTAAGATGAGGAAGGTTAAGAAGACATAAACATAGCATGCCATATGAAAAAAGTCATATTACAAAAGTCCAACAAGTTAGATCTTATTGGGCTTTCCAAATATGAAATAATTGAGACACTTTATGATACCAAAAATAGAATTCTTGGACATAGAGCTCATTTTAGAATGTTGTCTAAACTAGTAGAATATTACATTAGAAAGTTGAGGACCTTAAATATGAGTTCAATGAGCTCAAAACTTCTCAAACTACTAGTGATTTTGTTAAAGTGTCTTTTTGTATGATCTAAATTGATGCTATAAATAAGTCAAAGTGAGAAAATGCTGGATTTTTAATTACCTATATGATCAAACTATATGAATGGAGATCATAAGTGAACAATGCATATTGATATAGCACTGAATCGGGATCAAACCATAGGGAGATGATAAACTTAGGTGGAATCTGGTATAATACTTAGTTTGTAATGAATTATTCTAATGTTATTTACTATCCTATCGATATCTAATGTAGTTTTTGGAATTCTAAAAGATGATTTTCTGATTAATATCTACATACTAGTAAGATATATTATAAAAAATACAAATTGTTGGGTTTTATGGGTGGAGACATGTGCATTAGAAGTAATAAAATTTTGTTTAAAACCCATGAGAAGATCTTGTCAACAATAACGTACTCTGAAACAGGGGCAAAAAATATACCTTGTATTGGAGATAATCCAATAGAAATGCTCACACGGTGGCGTGTAGAGTGTGGTTGATCACGTCCTCTAAAGGGAGACACTCTCAACACCTAGGTCGCTACATTGTCCAAAAGGAATATGGGAAACTCCACATCCTGATTCATGACTTGGAGGGAAGGAGAAACCTCTCTCAGTGATGTGTTACTGTCAACCTACTATTAGTATGTATGCCTAGAGATCTAATCATATGATGATTGTAATGGCATATCTTGTATATGATTTGATTAAAAATTAGACAATCTTCAATTTATTCTATTATATTCAGTTATGAGATAATGATGTAACATAATAAATGTCTAAGGAATGATGTTAGTTGATGACGTATGACTTCAGGTTGAGGGCATGAACAATGAGATCATACATATGTTAAGATTATATATATTCTTGTTATGTCCCTAGTTAGTTGTTATTGTGGAAGGTGATATATCAATATCACATCAGACTAGAGTGTGTGTTGATTGATGACAAAATATCATTAGTCATGATATGTGATATCAAATCAAATACACAGATACTTGTTAGAGTATAGTGTATTAGACAGACCCACCTTGAGAGTGATACATGGAGACCATGGAATGGTAGTAAGAATCAACTCTCATGGTGATGGTGGTGATTGTAGTTCCTAGACCTGAAAACACTACACTAATCACATGTCATTTGATCTACTTTGAAATCATCCAATGTGACCTTGAATAGTGATTCTTAGATATATTTTGACACATAGAGAATGACTGTGTATGATGTATATGGGATTTGTCCCTCCTATATAATTTTGATATTATGGCCTCCTGATAATCAAGACTGAGAAATGCATGGCCATGCTGATGTGAGTAAATATGTGATATTGAGCTCACATATATCTTATATAGTCTACTCTAGTTCAAGGAATAAGGATTGAGTGTTTTAGAGGATGATGATTCCATACCCTAGGTTCAATATGGATAACTGAAACAAAGGAACTATACGATCACTGTAACACTAATCATAGGTTGTAGGTTGAAGTTGTTCTCCAACTATCCAGTTACTTGAGTAGTAATGATGTCTAAGATTCTTTCCATTAGTAACACACATGAAAATCTTGATCAACCAAGTGTGGGCACCCCAAGGATGGTACACCATTTATCTCATGGAAGTGTGATGGTAATAGTGTGGGTCTGCCAAGTAAGGTGCATTATTATCATGTTGGCTATTGGGTCAGGCTTAACTGGTGATTCTTAGAGAGTCTAAGCCCAGATTCATGTAGATGATAATAGTAAGGAGATGCCATCTATCCAAGATTTGCATAATATGCAATTGAAAAATGTTGCCTACCTTAATAATTGGTCATTAGAGCCAAGATTGGTTGGGTAGTTACTGAATTGTTTTGTTTTTGGCCTACTAGAAGATTGTACTCTGCAATCTTCTGAATTGATGTTGAGGTCTATCAATCTAAATAAAATAGTGGGAGTGATAGTTAATTAAACACCTAATTAATATCAACCTTTCAAATAAAAAAAAATCAAAATGGTTTTTGACAAATGCAAATTTTCTCTTGTAGAATCAAATGGAAAACACTCAGCCATACTTGCAAACTTTCAGATGTCTGGAAACCACGAAGAACATGCTCCTGAGCATAGTGATGCTGCATCGGTTGATGGAGCAGATGGACGGGCACATGAAGATCGGGTGCCTGAGGTCCCCCAACCAGACCCAGCCATACTTGAACACCCTGCCTACCAACAGCTTATGGGGCAGTTAATGGCTACGATGAATCTCATGGTTGAGCGATTACCAGAGTCTCCTCCGCGAGCACATGTTCCCCATGGAGAAGCATCGGGTATTGGGAAGACCTTTGAGCGGCTTCGCCGAGTCGGAGCTTCGGATTATGCTGGAACGGCTGATCCAGCGGATGCAGATCTGTGGCTGACGAGTCTTGAAAAGGCTTTCCGGATCCTCGACATCCCCGAAGCAGACAAAGTAAAGCATGCTGTCTACCTTTTGAAGGGTAGTGCTGGTCACTGGTGGACCATCGAGGAAGAGAAGCGGCCTGGTGAGGTGATCTGTTGGGAAGTGTTTCGGTGCGAGTTCGTCACTAGATACTTTCTGAAGACGTACCTGGATGAGAAGATCAGTCAGTTTGAGAAGTTGCGGCAAGGAACGATGAACATCACCGAGTATGAAGCTAAGTTTATGGATCTATTGAGGTTCTGTCCTCACATGGCGGCGACAGATGATGAACGGATCAGACATTTCGAGAAGGGTTTGAGTGATGAGTTGACAACCCCTGTGTCTGCGCTGGAAAAACGAGAGCGGTTTGCTACGTTTGTGGAATCAGTTCGACGGATCGAGAGGACAGTAAGGGAGAAAAGAGAGTCGGTGTCTCTTAAAAGACCTGCTCAGTTTCAAGGACGAAGGTTTGGTGGCTTCAAGAAGCCCTGGTTTTCAGCACCGTCAGTGATGAGAAGTTTTGGTGTACCATCTCAGTGGTCTCCGAGTAAGGGGAAAGGTTATGTTTCTTCACCATCTAAGGCACACAGTTCAGCTTCGGTGGCAGTGACAGGGCCATCTAGGCCACGAGTTGACAATAGAGCATGTCATCTCTGTGGACAAGTCAGGCATTGGAAGTTCAATTGCCCGAATAGAGATGTTGAAGTGACGCAGCAACCGAGGCAGAGTTTCCAAAAGTCTGAGAGACCACAGCCCAGTGGTAGCAGAGGACGAGGACGCAGTCAAGCGTCTCAAGCTGGATCGTCTGCTCAAGGGAGAAGAGGTCGTGGACAACAAGCTACGACTCGATTCTATGCCATGAATCAGCCGGAGGCGATAGTCAACCCGCGAGTGGTGACAGGTCAGATGGAGTTATTTCATTCTGATATGTCTTCTTCTTGCTTTATATCTGTTCTTTTTGACCCGAGTGCTACACACTCTTTTATCGCCTATAGTATGCTTGAAAACTGTCATCTACCTGTTAGTTGTAAGAAGGATAGCTTGTTGTTAGAAACCCCTCTTGATGGTTCCTCTTTGCTTCGAGAAGAGTGTCCATCTTGTGTTTTGTCTTTTTCGGGACACATCATTCAGGTGGATCTCATACCACTTGATATGCATGGTTTCGATGTTATCCTTGGGATGGATACCTTAGAGAAGTATAAGGTTGTCTTGGACTGTGGTTCCAAGCAGGCGGTGTTTGATGTTGCTGGAGAGAAGTGGATCTTCCAGGGAGATAGGAAGATTCTTCCGACGTGTCTGGTGTCAGCTATGGTGGCAGATAGGTTGTTGCGACAAGGATGTGAGGCGTTCTTAGCTCACGTTGTGGATACCGTTGTGGATACCAAGGCGAAAGGCCTTAACCTTGAAAAAGTGTCAGTGGTCCGAGAGTTTGCAGATGTGTTTCCCGAGGAGTTTCCTGGTGTTCCTCCACCCCGAGAGATCGATTTTGAGATCAATCTGGTTCCGGGAACGCAGCCGATTGCACAGACACCTTATAGGATGGCTCCAGCAGAGATGGTAGAGTTGTAGAAGCAGTTACAAGAGTTGTTGGAGAAAGGTTTCATTAGACCGAGTACATCACCTTGGGGTGCTCCCGTGTTGTTCGTTAAGAAGAAGGATGGTTCGATGTGGTTGTGTATAGACTACCGACAGTTGAACAAGGTCACGATCAAGAATAAGTATCCGTTGCCGAGGATAGATGACCTGTTCGATCAGTTGCATTGTGCTACAGTGTTTTCGAAGATCGATCTACGGTCTGGATATCATCAGTTGAGGATAAAGGCGGATGACATACCAAAGTCAGCTTTTAGGATGAGGTATGGTCATTTTGAGTTTGTGGTTATGCCGTTTGGATTAACCAATGCACCTGCTGCTTTCATGGACCTGATGAACAAAGTGTTTTGTCCGTTCTTATATCAGTTTGTTGTAGTTTTTATAGACGAAATCTTGATCTATAGTCGGAACCGGCTAGAGCATGAGCAACATCTTCGTCAAGCGTTGACTCTCCGTCGTCAACATCAGTTGTATGCTAAGTTTAGTAAGTGTGAGTTTTGGTTGGATGAAGTGACTTTCTTAGGTCATGTGATATCTGCTGAAGGAGTCAAAGTAGATCCGAAGAAAGTGGAATCCGTTGCGGATTGGGAACAGCCGAAGACGCCGACGGAAGTTCGTAGTTTCCTTGGTCTAGCAGGATACTACCGGAGGTTTATCAAGGACTTCAGTTTGATAGCTCTACCGATGACGAAGTTGACCAGGAAGGATGTACCTTTTGTTTGGAATGATCGATGTCAGCAAGCTTTCCAAAGTTTGAAGGAAAAGCTAACCAGTGCTCCAGTGTTGATCTTGCCAGAATCTAGAAAAGGCTATGTTGTTTTCTGTGATGCGTCCAAGAAAGGTTTGGGTTGTGTGCTGATGCAGGAAGATCATGTGGTTTCTTTTGCTTCACGACAACTTAAGAAACACGAGGAGAACTATCCGACCCATGACTTGGAGCTGGCAGCAGTGGTTCATGCGTTAAAGATTTGGAGACACTATCTTTATGGGGAAGCGTGTCAGATCTTTACAGATCACAAGAATCTGAAGTACATCTTCTCACAGCAAGAGTTGAACATGCGACAGTGTCGGTGGATGGAGTTGATCAATGATTATGATTGCACTATCGAGTATCATCCTGGTAAGGTGAATGTGGTAGCAGACACGCTTAGCAGAAAGTCTTCTACTCCCAAGAAGGCACAAATGAGTTCTTTGGTATGCCATAGGCGGGACATGTTAGTCTCCTTACGGCAGATGAACGTACAGATGGAGGTTTCCTCGTTAGCTGGACTTTTAGCACATATGCAAATCAAGCCCACGTTGAGACAGCAGATCAGGGATGCACAACAAACGGATGATACAATACAGCTAATCAGATCAGAGTTTGGCAGTGAAAAGCGTGATGGGTTCCATGAGTCAGAGGATGGAGTGGTTTGCTATCATAATAGGATGGTGGTTCCAGATGCTGATAATCTGAGGAAGTTGGTGCTCGAGGAAGCACACACGTCGATGTATTCTATGCATCCAGGTGTCACCAAGATGTACCATAGTCTGAAGGACTTGTATTGGTGGCCCGGCCTGAAGAAAGATGTAGCTGAGTTTGTGGCAAGGTGTGCGGTATGTCAGCAAGTAAAGGCTGAGCATCAAAAGACGGCAGGTACATTGCAACCTTTGCCTATACCACAGTGGAAATGGGATCATATAACCATGGATTTCGTAGTTGGTCTACCCAGGACAACTAGGAATCATGATTCCATTTGGGTGATAGTGGACAGATTAACGAAGTCTGCCCATTTCATACCTGTGAAGACCACATATACAGCTGAAAAGCTCGCTCGAGTATATGTGGATGAGATAGTTCGTTTGCATGGTGTGCCAGCAACGATAGTTTCTGATAGAGGTCCTCAGTTTACAAGTCGTTTTTGGGAACAGTTGCACAGGGCGATGGGAACGCAGTTGAAGTTCAGTACCGCTTTCCACCCGCAGACAGATGGACAGTCTGAGAGGACTATTCAGACTTTGGAGGATCTTCTTCGTGCTTGTGTTTTGCAGTTCCTAGGCAGTTGGGACGTACATCTCAGTTTGATAGAGTTTTCCTACAACAATAGCTATCAGCGGAGCATTGACATGGCTCCCTATGAGGCTTTGTATGGGAGGAAGTGTAGATCTCCTTTGTGTTGGTATGAATCAGGTGAATATCAGCTTTTGGGCCCTGAGTTAGTACAACAAACGACAGAAAAGATCAAGGTGATACAACAACAGTTGAAAGCGGCACAAGACAGGCAGAAGTCTTATGCAGACAATCGTCGATGACCCTTGGAGTTCCAGGTGGGAGACAAGGTGTATCTTAAAGTCTCTCCGTGGAAAGGTGTGCTGAGGTTTGGACGGAAAGGTAAGTTAGCTCCCAGATATATGGGGCCTTACCCAGTCTTAGCACGTGTTGGCAAGGTGGCTTACAAGTTAGAGTTGCCTCCAGAGTTGCACATGTTACATCCAGTGTTCCATGTCAGTATGCTGAAGAAAAGTCATCCAGATACAGGAACAGTGATACAACCAGTTGAAGTTGAGCTTGACAAAGATGTGACTTATGAAGAGGGTCCTATGATGATCCTTGACAGAAGAGTCAAGAAGTTGAAGAGAAAGGATATGGTTCTTGTGAAGGTCCTTTGGCATCACCGTGGCGTTGAGGAAGCCACGTGGGAGCTTGAGGAAGAGATGAGGAGGAAGTATCCCTCGCTTTTCTCTTCGGATTTCGGGGACGAAATCCTTTTGTAGAGGTTTATGGCTGTAAGGACCCTGACCTGCATTTAGGGTTTACCCTGTTTTTTTTGCTTGATCTTGGTGCTTTGGTTCTTGCTAATCACCTTTGAGTGGTGATTAGGGTTTGGTTGTGCTTTGTTGAGAGTTCGAGGGGCTACTTGCAAATAACCCAAGTTTAGGGTTTTGTGGGCAAGTTTGCCATCTTGTGAGATGTTTTTCCTCTTTGCTTCCTCTAGGGTTGAGAGGAAGGCTTGGGCTTGTTGTTTGAGTCCTTTGGGCCTGAGTTGAGCTTGTTTGGGCCTTGGAGTTCCTTGTTTGGGCTTGCTTGAGCCTTGTGTCGCCTAGGGCAGGTGGTGTGTCGCCCAATTGCTTGGTGTGTCACCCAGTAGCTCTTGTTGTGTCGCCCAGATGGTTTGGCTTGGTTGATGGACACATGGTGCACATCTTTGACAAGTGCCTTATGGCTTGCGTGAGAGGTGGCTTGAGTTGGTGGACATGTGTCCCTTGGGTGGGCGACACATAGCATGGTTGTACCTTGGTTTCTCCTCCCCTTCTTCCTGTATAGGTAGCTCTTCTCCTTGCCTTAGTCTCCTTTGCTCTTTTGGTCTCCCCTCCACCCTTGGTGCACGATACCCCTCTCCATCTTGCTTGTGTTGGCCGATACACTTCCTTGGAGCTGAAGTGGTGGCTGATACACCTTCCTGGAGCAGCTTGGTGGACGATAGCTTTGGACCTTGGAGTGCTTTGGAGCTTTGGTGGCCGACAACCTTGGAGCTCAAAGTGCATCTTCTTCCTTGGAGCTTAAGGCGGGTTGCATAGTTTCTAACCCTAATTCTCTTACCTCTAGCTTTAACCTTGTTACATGTTAGTAGACTAGCTTAGTTCCTTTCTTGTACATCTTGCTTATATACCTTAGTGGCCGATATCCCTCTCTGCGGTTTAGGGTTCCTTGTATACCTTGCTTTTTAGGGTTTGTGCTCCCTTGTGTTGGAGGTTGAAGGTGACCTAGGGTTGGGTGATACCCCTTCCTTGTGGGTGTGTTGAGCGACACACTTGCCCCTAAGTTGAACGATATGAGTAACCTTGGGTTGAGCAACACCTTTGTCTCTGAGTTGGCCGACATGATCCCCTTTGTTCTTGTGTTGGCCGACATGATCCCCTTTGTTCTTGTGTTGGCTTACATGATCCCCTTTGTTCTTGTGTTGGCCGACATGGTCCCCTTTGTTCTTGTGTTAGCCGACATGGTGACCATGTTGGGCGACATGGCACCTTGGGTGGACGATATGATGAGTCCTTGTGGGTGGCCGATACCCTTGCCCATGTGTTGGGCGATAGGGTGATCTAGGGTTTGTTGGCCGATATGATGAGTACCTTGGAGATGAACAATACCCTTCCTTTTGTTGGCTGATATGGTGAGTACCCTTTGAGATGGGAGATACTCTCTCTCTCTCTCTCTCTCTTGTTGGGCGATATGGTCTGATGGTGTTGGGCGACATGGATGTCCTTGAGTTGGACGATAGAATGCGTGCTCTTGTGTTGAGTTATCTCCTTGTCCATGTGGTGGACGATAGGGCCAAGTAGTGCCATGTTGGACGATAGGCTATGTGCCCTGATGGCCGATACCATGATGGCCGATACCATGTTGGGCGACATGCCTTGGGCCATGATGGCCGATAGGGTTAGTGTGGTGGCCGATACCCATGTTGGGTGATAGGTTTCAGATGAGGGTTGTGAGGCTATAGTGAGGGTATGAGTTTCTTTGGTGACAGTCCCTTATGTGATAGAAGTGGATGTTTTAACCAATAAAACGATGGTGGTGTTTGTGATATCATCAATATGTAATATGTTGCCTTGCAAATAATAAGGATGCTAATGGTAGTAATGTATATGATGATAGCCCTCATGTAATAGATGCATGATGTGACCCATTATGCTTAATTGTTAATGATAATGAAGATGATGATAACTACTCTAGTAGTTTGTTTAATGATAATAATGTTGGTAATAATGATGCTAAGTGACAGTTACATTAAAGGTTGCTTCATGATAAAGATGACAATAGTTGATGACATAGTAATGACCTTGTTAATAATAGTGTTGGTTCTGTAAACACAACATGATCCCTATATACCCTGATTGTTTGTACAATCTCGATATAAGGGTAAGTATCAGTATGGTTGTTTAATGATGTACTTAACATACTCGGTTACCAAATAAGTGTAAAAATTGGTAATTAGATTATCTTGAATGATCTTTCATGATAGTGAGCATATTCCTTATGTTGAATCTACAATTATTGCATACCTTAACCTTGCAGGTGATGACTTAGCCATGAAAGGGCTATGTGACATATGTAATGAGTAACATTACTTTGATAATTGCTCTATAAGATTATGTATGTGATGTGTTGGTCCCATGATGATGATGTGAGCCTTAAGAGGCAGTAACAATACATGATGAAGGGTTGAGACCCTGTGGTATGTGATGATCCTTGAGATGGATCTGGATGGTTAGCAAGAGGCCAAGTGATAACATGTGATATTGGATCCTTAAGATGGATCAGGTTGATATGAATAGATCATAATATAATGTTCTTTACTTTCTGTTATACCTTGCATGTCATACAACTTGGTTGAATCTTACAATCCATCTAAAAGATACTAATTAAGTACAGTGAAATACATCATGTAGTTTGCCCTGGCCATAGATCCATCATCGTCAGGACTTGGTGATGGTGAAACAGGTTTTCCTACGGGTTAACCTGGAAGCACATATTGTTGAATATGTGTAGGTTGCTCCTAGCCTGAAAATGAGGAGGTAAGAGTGTAACTTCGGTTGCAGACTCAGATATGTGTGTAGAGCATGGTGAACAGGCCCATGGCTCAGGATATGTGATGTATGGAGCATGAATGCATTCATGGCTCAGAGCACGGTGATCAGGCCCGTGGCTCAGTTTTACTAGCGCCGTGACCTGTACCAAGGCAGGCTAGAGAATGGGTAGCCTATGGAGCTAACCCTGTGGCTTAGACCACTTCAGCATGTGACTGCGGTCCTGCTTGTGTTGTACTCATGTACTGACCATGAGGTGGGAGGTCATGGAGTCCGGCTCTTCCATTGACCTTGTATGGCACCGTCTTGGGTTTCGTAACCAAAGGTTGGATTTGAACGGTACGGTTCAAATCCTCAGGGCATAATAAAATGTAATACAGCCGTTTAGTATTTACTAGTCATATCAAATACGAAACATTAGTTGAGGCCTTGTTTGTGTAATATTCCGTTATACCTTGCAGGTCATGTGGTAATCTACCTTATCTTGATAATTAGGTTATATGGCATTATACCCTGTTCTAATAATCCTGTTACATGTTGATATACCTTATCTTGATAATCATATTCATTTGAAAGACATCTGGGTATAAGTTTTAGTACAGCTGGTATGCTTGCCGGTAAGAATGATCTTGCTATATATATATATAACTGCTTCTGATATATCTGCTCATGTTATAATTGCTATTATAGTTTCTCTTGCTGAGGTTCTATGGTTGCGGTGGGGAGCTATGTTTCCTGCTGGGACAATTGTTCAATTGTCTCACTCCGCTGGTTTACACCCTTTTTAGGTGGTCGAGGTAGACGTGGTCGTGGTTGTGGTGTTGCGGACGAGCAGCTTGAGGAGCAGTAGAAGGCAAGTGATGGACATGCTGCTGTTTTGGATGTTTTGTAGTAGAGTCTAGAGTCATCCCTGTACTCTCAGGTCCTTGGCAGTGTTTTGACGATGTTTCACGAAGATCGTTCGATGATATCTGTATATCCTGCTGTTGGCCGAATGTGGGCCTTTATGTATATATGAACAGGTGGTGAACTCATGTGATGGATGAACAGCTGTTCCTGAGCTGTGGACACATGTCAGATCTTGTGTGCATGTTTATATGACATGTTTCTGTGCAGGATGAGGACTGGAAAGTAATAGTTTCACAGTTTATCAGTTTTCCGCAATCGGTTTTAATTGACCCGTGTTTTTGATAATCTATGGTTATGGTGTTTTCCGCACGTTTTCGTGTAACACCTCGTTATCTATGTGATAATGGGATGTGTTGCCACATACAAGCCACTCCATCCAGATCTAGATCTAGATCTACATCCGGATCTAGATCTATTGCATCTACACTGTGCCTACCCCACCATCACATCCACGAGCTGCTTCTTCTGCTATGAGCGAGGACTATGAGAAGAAAGAGAAGGTCGAGAGAGAAGATTTGCCCCATCTGCCTTGGTGTTCTTCCCTCCTCATCCGGATCTACCCCGATGTTGTGTAGAAGACTGTTTCTCCACCAAGCTACGATCATCTTCTTCACCATGCTCATGGAGGAATCTTCTCTCTCTCTTGTTATTCTTGTTTCTCTCACTATGAGCGAGTAGTTTCCTTTTGCTGGGGTGTGGGGACTAGCCCCGCTGCCCATGCTTACATGTCCTTTTACTAAACATTCCACGACAATGTATATAACTTTTCATTTCATTTTTAATCATCGATGTGTGCTTGTGGATTGATCACCTACTTGCATTTATCTTGTTCGTTTCCTATGTTGCGAGAATTTCAATGTGTAGGTTTTGAATGTCGATTAACACGGTTGACTCCCTGATGAGAAATTAGATGGGATTCCCTAAATTCGTAAGTGTGTGATCCGTGAGGTGAGAGACATCTAGCCCACAGTGACACTTCTGTGTGCCTGACGCCCGCAAAGGGGGCCCCACAACTTCAGTTGGATATATGTATCTTCGGAGCCGTAAGTATGTGATCTGAATGGCGACAAGACGTTTGATACCTAAGGTGATGCTTACGCAAACCTGACACCCGTATGGGGTTTTTTGCAGCAGCTCTATTTGGATAGTTATATCTTGCCTAGATGTTTGTGTTTGGATGTGTTTGCATGTGTAGTAGTGGTGAAACTCAGGACCACCGTAGCGATCCCCATCATTAATCTTGAATCAACCTTTAATCATGTTCTTTACTTTATCACTTTTAGTTTAATTAACCTCAAACCAACCTTTGTTCTAAACATTAGTCTTGATTCAACTAGATTCGACTAGTAAAAGATTCTTAAAAATGTTGTCCCTTGGGATTCGATCCTTAACTATACTACGATAAGACCCGTCCACTGGCGGGTGGTATTATTGCACAAGTTTTTGGTTAAAAACTCAGAGATTTCATCCCTGGGTGGGTTTGTTAGTGTGATAATAGACCACATCAAATTTTGGTGCCATTGCTGGGGACAACAGAATCATCTAGTCAAATTTAGTTCTTTTGAGACTAATCTAGGTTTTTCTTTTACTTTTGATACTATCGAGAATATACTTGAATTTGACTCTACTTCGTCCATCTTACTCCTGAAAGATCTTTCCATCCTAGGTACCCTCAAAGACTAGTGCATGCACCGCTCAAATAGTTTCGACCTTGTTACTAGCTTTGACCCTGAGGTAGAAAGAACCTTTCATTATCAGAGTAGAGAAAACCAAGCTAGGATGGCTCAAGAGGAGGAAATTTCCTGAAGGATAGCTCAAGCCCTTAATTCACAAAGAGATAGGCTTATGCAAGAATCTAGAGCTACAGTTCAAGAAGAAATCCAAACAGCCCAAGCGGCAACTCAACAAGCTGAGTTACAAAAGGACCTTAGAGAATTCTCAATCCCTAAAGCTGTTGATGTTCATCACCCAGTTCAACCTCCTTCCATCAATGCTCCTAATTTTGAGATAAGAGCACACTAGGTTACACTGCTTCAGAATAGTCCTTTCTCTGGTAAGCAAGGAGAAGATAGTCAAGAACATCTTCTGAGGTTTATAGATCTATGTGCTATGACAAAGCATAATGGAGTCACCGATGATGCCATAAGACTCTGTATATTTAAAATTTCTCTTACTGATAGAGCTATGAGTTGGTACAACTTCTTGCAATGCGAACCAATCACCACTTGGGAACAACCTTGAAAATGTTTTTCTAGAAAAATTCTATCCTCCTTCCCTCACCTTTGAAATCAGGGGCCGAATAACACAATTCACTCAGGTCCCTAGAGAAACCCTTGCAGAAGCATGGGAAAGATACAAAGACCTTCTATGCAAGTGTCCACACCACAACATTCCTAAGAATCAGGTCATCAAAATCTTTTATAGGGGTGTGGATGATGATATCAAGAAGTTCTTAGACTCCTCATCTGGAGGAAACTTCATGAGTCAAAATTATGATAGCGCATGGAAAGTTGTTACCCTTGGAGCTAAAAACCAAGCTAATTGGGGTAGACCTGTAAGTAAAGGAGTGCTGAAGGTTGCTATGGCAGAAGATACTCCTGAGTACAAGTCTATTGATGAGTCTCTAAAGCTTCTAGTTGCCAAGCAAGACCAACTTGAATAATCTTTTATTGCCTATGAAAGGAGACGCTCGCCCCCTCGACAATAAGAACAAGTCAAGTCAGCTTCACTATTCTGTGAAGCATGTAAGGGAATTGATCATTCTACTCTAGCTTGTAACATTCTCTATGATGTCATTTTGGGTAATACTTGTGGCCAAGGAGATAATGGTCAAATAGAAAATCTGAATGTTGTCAGCACTATCACTGGTCAAATATATTATAATCCTAATCAGAATAGGAACCATCTGGGTTTTCAATATGGAAATCCTTTATGAGAAGAAAACTCACGACAACTTGGTTCAAATAATCAACAAAGAGGTCCACCAGGTTTCCAATATAACCAACAACCAAATTTTGGGAATCAAGGGAGATTTAGAGGTAACTTCCAGAATAGAAACTACAAAAAGTTTCAGAACAATTCTCAATTCCAGAATCCCAACCAAGTCCCCTATCAACAACAGCAACAAGGGTAGCAAGTCAGTCCCATCTCTCCTGACGATAAACTCTCATCTATTGAGAAGATGTTGCAGTCGCAACAGACTATGATAGAAAACCAGCAAGCCCATCAGAAGGCTATTGAATCTCAACTAGCTCAACTATTGGCTAGCCTCAAGCCACCTATTGGAACTTTCAGTGGCCAACCAGAGAACAATCCTAAAAATCCAGAATAACTAAAGGCTGTCACCACCAAGTCTGGGAATGACTATTCTGATCCTCCTATCAAGACACCCATGGTTGGTACAGATGATGATGATCTTGTGATTGCCCAAGACTCTACAGTACATGAATCTCAACCGAAAGAAACACCTACCGCTGATAAGACAAACAAAGTAAGTTCAGAAGCACATGTTTCTACTGAAGCTGAAGAAACACCTGAACTAGATGTGCCAGTGTACAAGCCTCGTCCTCCTTTCCCAGCTCATTTGAAGCAGACAAAGCTTGACACACACTTCAACAAGTTCAAGGAAGCTATGAATAAGCTTCATGTTGATATACCCTTTCTTGATGCTTTGGATGAGATACCAGCCTAGAAAAAATACTTAAAGTCTCTCCTCACAAGGAAGTATATAACCAATGAATACGAGACAATCAAGTTAGCAACAACAACTTCCGATATCATCTAGAGCAAGATGCCAAGAAGCAGAAAGATCTGTGATCCTTTGGGATTTCATGCCATATCGGTGACTCTTCATGTAAGAAGGGATTGGCCAATCTTGGGGCTAGCATCTCTGTCATGCCACTTAGCCTTTGTAAGAGGCTAGGGTTTGTAGAACTGCTTCCAACTGGCATGACTATATAGCTTGCAGACAATTCTATGACTCTCCCCTTGGGAATCATCTAGAATGTCCCAATCAAGGTAGGAAAAGACTCTTATGTCCCATGTGACTTTGTTATCATGGACATAAAAGAAGACGCCAGATACCCTCTATCTTTGGCTGTCCATTCCTTGCCACTACGAGAGCGTTGATTGATGTTGAAGCAGGAACCTTGCTGCTCAAATTAGGTAAAGAAACCCTTGAGTTTAATGTTTTCGAAAGCATGTGAAGACCAAGCATGCAAGAAGAAGTCTACTTGATTGATTGCATAGAGAAAATATCACTCCTCACACAAGAATAGTATGAACAAGACGATCCTTTAGAAGTGACTCTTACAAACCCGTCATCTGAAAAATCCATTGACGAACAAGTTAAAGATTGTATTCTTCACCTCAACACTGCCGAAGAAGATCTGGAAGCAAAATTCGAGGAACTCAAGGTTGTGAACACAACTGAAGAGCCATGCGAGAAGCCAGAAGCCCCTGAAATGAAGCCCCTACCCGAGGGACTAAAGTATGTGTTTTTGGATAATCTCAAGGTTTGTCCAGTTATTATAAATTCTGACCAATGACCGAACAAGAAGATAAACTCTTGAAAGAATTAAAAGAAAGAAGGAAAGCTATCGGCTACAAGATGAGTGATCTCACTAGGGTCAGTCAAGCACTTTGCATGCATAAGATCCCTATGGTGGAAGACCACAAGCTGACTGTTGAACATCAACGAAAGCTTAATCCAAATATGAAGGAAGTAGTCCACCATGAAGTCATTAAATTGCTCACTACTGACATCATCTTCCCTATTTTTGACTCACCATGGGTGAGTCATGTACATGTTGTCCCAAAGAAAGGTGGCACTACTGGGATACATAATGAAGATATTGAACTCATCCCCACTCGAATAGTTATCGAGTGGAGGATGTGTATCGATTATAGGAAATTGAACAAGGCAACTCGTAAGGATCACTTCCTGATTCCTTTTCTAGATCAAGTCTTAGAGCGATTGGCTCACCAGGAATATTTTTTCTATCTCGATGGTTACTCTAGATTCTATCAAATTCTTGTACATCCAAATGATCAAGAGAAAACTACTTTTACTTGCCCCTTTGGAACCTATGCGTTCAAAAGGATGCCTTTTGGACTTTATAATGCTCCTGCCACTTTCCAACGATGTATAGCAGCCATATTTGCTGGACTCACTAAAACCATTATGGAAATTTTCATGGATCAGCTCTCCGTGTATGGGGATTCGTACAACTCATGCCTGAAGCACCACTCCCTAGTCCTCAAACAATGTGAAGAAGCACATCTTGTGCTAAATTGGGAGAAATGTCACTTTATGGTAAAAGAAGGCATTGTCCTTGGCCATAGGGTCAGTAATCGAGGAATTGAAGTGGACAAGGCCAAGATCGAAGTGATCTCCAAACTCTCTATCCCAACCAATGTAAGAGAGGTTCACACATTCCTTGGTCATGCAAGCTTTTATAGAAGGTTTATCAAAGATTTCTCCAAGATAACCAAGCCAATGACCAACTTTTTACTAAAGGATGCTGATTTCCATTTTGATGAAGAATGCATCAAAAGTTTCAACAACCTAAATCATGCTCTTACAACAATGCCCATCATCCGAGCTCCAGATTGGGATCACCCATTTGAAATTATGTGTGATGCCATTGATTACGCTGTGGGTGCCATTTTAAGCCAATGTATAGAGAAGAAACATTATGTCATTTACTATGCATCGAAGACCCTAGATGAAGCTCAGATGAATTATGCAACTACTAAGAAGGAACTCCTAGAATTCGTGTATGCCTTTGACAAGTTTAGATCCTACCTCATTGGTTCGAAGGTCATTGTCTATATAGATCATGCTACTATTTGTTACCTCCTGAAAAAAGAACGATGCAAAACCTAGGATGATACGATGGATTCTCCTCTTGTAAGAATTTGATCTAGAGATAAGAGATAAGAAAGGTACAAAGAATGTTGTAGCAGACCACCTCAGTCGTATCCACACTCTGGAAATTGAGAAGATCCTAATTAATGACTCTCTTCCAGATGATCAGCTCATGAAAGTCTTGGAAGCTACTCCTTGGTACTCGGACTATGTGAACTACCTTGCAGCTGGTGTCATCCACCCCGAATGTACTAGAAATGCATTGAAGAAATTCATGCATCATGTGAGGCAATATCACTGGGATGAGCCATACCTCTTTAATCTCTGTGCTGATGGTATCTACAGACATTGTATAAATAAGGAAGAAACTCATCTTATTTTAGAGCAATGCCACTCGAGCCCAGTCGGAGGTCATATGAGTTCTAAGAAAACCGATTTGAAGGTTTTGCAATGTGGTTTATTTTGGCCAACCATATCTAGAGATGCCTATAACTTTGTTTTGTCATGCGATAAGTGTCAGAGGACGGGTAACATAATGAAAAGAGATGAGATGCCACTTAAGATATGGCAAGAAGTCCAGATTTTTGATGTTTGGGGAGTGTACTACATGGGTCCATTCCCATCCTCGCATGGATTCTGCTACATCCTGGTTGCAGTTGATTACGTCTCTAAATGGGTAGAGGCCATACCAACCGTAACTAGCGATTCCAAACATGTCATCAAAATGTTCAAAGACATTATATTTCCCCGTTTTGGAGTCCCACACACTCTGATATCCGACAGAGGTTCTCATTTTTTGGAAAGAATCTTTGAAGTGTTATTGAAAAGATATGGTGTAACACACAAGGTAGCTTCTCCCTACCACATGCAAACAAGTGGGCAGGTAGAGGTTTGAAACCATCACCTCAAGGATATCCTGGAAAAGATAGTAAGACGCAACCATAAGGATTGGTCAGTGAAAATCAATGATGCCTTATGGGCCTACCAAACTACTTTCAAGACTCCTCTTGGTACAACACCCTTCAGACTCATCTATGGAAAGTCATGTCACATTCCAGTAGTGTTGGGTTTTAGGGGAGGCAGAGAAGGCAGCGGAAACACAATTTTTTCCCCCCCAAACCCAGAACAAGGAAACACGTCAACGTCTATATAATAGGAAAGGATGGTTTGTGGATTCATACCTTGTCCCGAGGCTTGCTCGGTGACAATACCTCACGCTATGCACAGTCTTCAACTCCGGTCTTAGACGGTGTCTGTGTAGCTCCTGGTCGCACCGAGACTGACTCCTCCTCCTCCTACCGGACTGTCAGATGACAATTGTCCTCCTAAGCGGTAGTGACCTCCCGCCTCTGTAGTAGTCCACACAGACCACCTGGAACTCCACTCTCCTTGTCCCACAAAGAAGTGTAAGGAGTCACACCCTCCTGTTGACATACTAGTCGCCAACACACTCTCCTGCCTCGAGTTGCAACTCCAATTGTCCTTCCCTTGCTGCACCTCCCTTTTGCGGGAAGCACTTGCTCAGGCTCTCTCTCGGTTACCAAAACCAGAGAGAATGACAACTTTGTAGAGCAACTGGTTGCACTGAGTTGTAATTTGAGAAGCCCCCAATACCCCTATATATAGGAGGGTCATGGGACAGGGTTCTCCATCCCGGGCAATGCGGGACTAAAAGCAGGAGTAGAAGGGTTCAAGATTTTCCATAAAAGCAACCAACTCACAACCTGAACCGATCAGTTGACACCTCAACCGATTGTTTGGGACACCTCAACCGGTCGGTTCACAAGTGAACCGGTCGGTTGGAGATCCTGGTCGGTTCCCGATTGACTTTCCTTCCTTTTTGTTTCTAATTGGTATCAAATACCAATCCTATTCCCAATTAAATTGGGCAATTGAAACGAAAGGAAAATTCTCACCGACATGACTTTCCCAACTTGCTCGGTTGCACTAGTTGAACCGATCAGTTCAACACTTGAACCGCTCGTTTCACTCTGTACATGAGCCGATCGGTTCAACACTTGAGCCGACCGATTCAGCAACCTCAGCCGACCGGTTCACACTTGAACCGATCAGTTGGGAATGCAGGTTGTGTAGAATCAGTCAATTGTGATTTCAATCAATCCGACACTCCAATCAACATGTCCAACACCTTGAACATTATGATATTGAGCTATCAATCAATTGAGTGTTTAATTGAACTACTGAACTCCTTTAGTAATCAATCTAAACATTGCTAGTGGATAAAACTCCTCTTCCAGGTTAAATCCTATGTGTGTGACCCTGCAGGTCCATTTCACATTGGCAATGAAAGTCCATAACACTTATGAGTTCACTAGCAAAGAGTGGTGCCTAGTCACACATCAGTGATACCTAAGTGAAAGTAGAAAGTTGGAGAACAACTTTCATCCTACAATCCGTGAATGGTGTTACATTGAATGTATAATTCCTTTGTCACTGATATCCTGAATGAACTCGAGGCATGGAACAGTCATCCTGTCAACATTCATTCACTTTCTTGATCTCAGAGTAGACTAGAAGAGATATGTTATGACATCAGTATCAAATACTGACTCACACATGCATGCACGCCTTTCTCAATCCTACTCATCAAGTGGCCATGGATATCAAACTCCCTCAGGAGGGACAAATCCCATATCTATCACTCACCCCTCAAAAGCCCCATGTGTCAAAGCCACCCAATCATCACCTTTATAACAACCCATGTTTCAGGACTGCATTTGATGATGTCAAAGTGTGCCCAACGACATGTGTTGAGTGCAGTGATTTCAGGTCAAAGAATCACACTCACCACCATCACTGTGAGTATTGACTGTGACTACCATGTCATGGTTTCATGTGTCAAACTCACGGTGGGTCTGTCCAGTACACTTGTTCTCTAACAAGTACCTATGTGTTTGTTTTGATATCTCTATATCATGACTAATGAGATTCTGTCATCAACCAACACCACAATCTAGTCTTGTGTGTCATTGCTGTCTATCTACCTTCCACAATGACATCCGACTAGGGACATAACAAGAATGTACAAACTCTTAGCATCCGTATGATCTCATCGTTCAGGTCCTCAACCTGAAAGCATACGTCATTGAGTACTGTCATTCTCTAGACATTCAATCTATTCTATCACTATCTCATATGACTAAACCAGAAAGAATTAGAAGCTTGCCTTTGTTGTTTATCAAATCAATCTTAATGTATCCCACCAATCATTCCATGATTGGCTCTCAGGGCATACATACCAACAGACTCCCACTTGCACTGTGAGCCAATCACCATTGAATCATATTCATAGTGATCTTCAAACATGTCCCACATGTTACTGTTCTCTAGTGCGATCATAGTGAGTAATGGCAACACCTTGCCAAAGTCAGTATAAATTGCATGTCTCTCATCTCTTCACTGTACGTCACACGTATGAGATGGAGTTGCCGTAATATGCGATCTAGTATTCCTTTGCTAACATTTAGCCACATTGCATGATCAAGGATTCCATACTTGTCATCAATGAGTGGAATATCTATAAGTTCATCTCATGAACTTTCAGATCCATATAGTATCTACTGCTGTTCTCTAACACATAGATACTCAACATTTCCTTTTAAATGATTTTATTGGAACACTTCCAATCATCAATAAACTTTCACTTTTATACATCCTATGTATAATTTGCGATTAATTTTCTGTCCTTTCGGAAGTTCGCATCAATGTAACTCTTTACATTGAACTCTTCCTTATTTCCATAGAACTAGTACTTCTCAAGTACTTATCAAGTTCTTATGGTATTCCAGTAACCCTTACTGGAAGCAGACAGACATCCACTCATCATGTCCCACAAACGAGTTATCAGGATGAACACATCATATTGTCATGTCGTACATACAAGATGATGAATGCATTTTATTCTTGCCATGTCGATACATGCAAGATAATGGGATGATTACATACATGATAGATCCATATCTATTCTTAGTGTTCCCATTCTTCATCAGAATTGGACACTTGGCCTTGGGATACTAACTCCATGTAGCATGGATAAGTTTTCTCCCACTGAGTCTGTGCACACTGAACACTTCAGTACAGATTGCTAATGTATGCTCTCTCTTTTTAGGTCAAGAGATTTTCGAGAACTATCTCTATAGATCTCTATTCCTATCACATAGGAAACATCTCTATCTTCCTTAAAGATAATTTCCACTTTTGGATTTCCATTCTAGAACATTTCCATTTCACATCAACATGTGGAATGTGAATACGCTCCCACTAAATCACATATCCCTTCTTTATCTTTGACATATCTGTCAAACCCTTTGACTATATCATCAAAGTAAAGATCCAATTCCGAGTTGCTTGTACTCAATCAATCACATTGATTAGTCCATTGTGACTTATAGACTTCATTTGCATTAATGGATTCATAAACCTTATAGATTGTGTCATGTACATATCCTTGTTTTATTCCTCATAGGAATGCGGTTTTAGTATCCATATGCCAAATGCCTTATTTCTTAAGTTACAATCAACAATCATCATCCTTCTCAAAATTTTATCCATGTGTCTTAACACTTAAGACTCATTTGCACTTATGGATTTCATCCAATGAGTGTTACCATCAAGGTCATACCTTATGGTTGACATGGATGTCATTTAGGATGTCATGGTCATAAACCATAATTCAGAATTCGATTCCTCATATTCATCTAGATAGTTGACTCATCACATGAACAACTTATCACATAGATAATTGAGGTTTATCTATTAAAGATATAAGAACTCACAACCCTTGTGATTCTTAATTTCTTTTATTAGTGTGGGGTATTCTTTTATTAAGAAGAATTCAGTTATTTGATAATCATTCTCTAACTCCTTAGAGTATGATTCCTTCTTGATTTAGACATCACCATGCCTTAATCATGAGTTCACTATGATACATTATCATAATCACTCATAAGGATCTCAAACATTTGGTCTAAGTATTTCATTCATTGATCTTATAAAAAATTAACACTTTACCAAATTTGTACTTCATCTATGATAACATTGAACACTTCAAGATATTCATATTGGTATTTCTCTAAACACCATTTGAAGTATTAGCATTTGTTCCAATAGGTATGTAAATACATCACATGTATTATACCTAATAGGATAATCATTCTCCCACTACCATTAGTGAAGATTGATAAATTATGTCCAAGATATTCATGTCTCTCACTGGTTCTCTAACCAAAAGAGTCTAGGTTTATCCATCACATGGAAACTAGAAATGAATTTCTCATGATTGATGCTAATTTGATTGTTTGAGTTATCTATAACTTTTAGGTATCATTTTATCCCATGCATATCAAATACCACAAGATAAACAAGGCATTGACACAAAGATCATATCTTTTAAGATTGAAACATCAACTTTATTGATTGCCATCATTGTCGTACAATATGCAAAATAAAGTGTTTCTATCTATTGGCAAATATGAAATAGCAGTTCATAACTGTATTACATGCCTTATAGGCTGAAAATAAACTAAAGTACTCCTATCCGTGCCGGCAACACCTGCCCCAATTATGAGTGCTTTACACTTTACATCTTGTATCATATACCTCAAAAAGTGTTACAAGTTTACTTTAATGACACCTTTAAGTAGAGACGTCTGTAGCCTCATTCTTCTTTTGTTCTTCTAGATAGAGAGGAAAATGCCTTTTCCAATGTCCTGGCTTTTGACAATGGTGGTAATTTCCTTTCTTGGTCACGCCTTCCTTGGCCTTGAGAGCTGAAGACGGCTTGGACTCCTGGCTAGCATCAGAACCTTTCTTAGCTTTGCCCTTTCCCTTGCGCTTGGACTTGCCTTTCTTGCTCGTGATCACCATCACAGCCTTAGGCTTGTCCTTCTTCATATGTATCTCGGCTGTCCTCAACATGCCCAACAACTCTGACAGTGGCCTATCAAAGTTGTTCATGTTGGAGTTCATCATAAACTGACTGTATGATACTGGCAACGATTATAGTATCACGTCAGTAGCCAACTCTTGGCTCAGTGGAAATCCCAGTCTTTGTAGGTTCTCCACATACCCAATCATCTTGAGTGTGTGAGGACCAACTGGATCTCCTTCTGTCATGATGCAGTTGAACAACACCCTAGAAACATTGTATCTCTCTTGCGGTGCCTGATCTTCATACATGTTCCTGAGATGCTGAATCATCTCAATGACACCCATGTTCTCATGCTGTCTCTGCAACTCATGGTTCATAGAACATAACATCAAGCACTTTTTATCAATGGCATCATCAGCATGCTTCTTGTAAGCATCCCTTTCTGCCTTTGGTGCATTAGGAGCGGGTTCCTCTAGAATTGGAGTATCCAGGACATAGAGCTTTCTCTCTTGAGTGAGAACAATTCTCAATGTCCGATACCAGTTGTGGAAGTTCGTCCCATTAAGCTTGTCCTTTTCAAGGACCGATCACAAAGAAAAGTTGTTGTTGTTTGTTGCCATTTGAACTACAAAAGGAAATATGCAATTTTAGTCCAAAAACTCAATTTTGACTTGTTTGATTAATTTGAAAATTTGACGATATAATTAGGCCTTTAATTAATTATCGCTCCCACTATTTTAGTTCAAATTGATAGCCCTCATCATCAATTTGGAAGATTGCAGCGTACAACCTTCTAGTGGGCAAGATCCTGAAATCCTCTAAGTCATGGACCAGCTAGGGCTGTCACCCACAACATAGATCTCTCAGGTAGGCAACTTTTTCCAATTGCATCATATGCAACTCTTGATAAGATGTCATATGCAACTCCTTTCCATGATCATATCCTTGCCTCAAGGTACTAGATCCCATCTAGATCACCTTGTTAAGTCCGACCCAAAGCAAACACGATGAATATGCACCCTACTAGGGCAGACCCACACATTCATCCTTCACGCTTCCACGAGATAGACGGTGCACCACGCTAGGGCGTGCCCACACTTGGTCGATCAAGCTTTTCACGTGTGTCACATTTGGAAGGCATCTAAAACTTAATATTTTAATGAGGGATTTGGTTTTATATACATATACATATCCAGTCACCACAATACATAGTACATATCATATACATGCTATATCCCACAGAAAACATGCACAAACGACAAAAGCGATGATTATGACCATCCTAATGTGATTCCTCGAGCCAAGAGGAATCACGGTCATCTAGGTCTACATCATATGCAACATGTACAAGATGAACGTTGTGCCTTGCCATCTGAGTTGATCAACTCATCTCATGAATGATCTGTTCTCTCTGGCCGGTCGTCTGGGTGCCACAAGCCGATCGGTTGGCTCCTCCAACCGATCAGTTCGCCTGGTCGTCGTGCATCTCTTCATGGCCACCACCCGCTCGTCTCGCTCCTCGAATCGGTCATCAACCGATCGGTTCACTCCTTGAACCGAACGTTTGGAACGTCAACCGATCGGTTCACGCCTTGAACCGATCATCTCAGCTGTCGTATTGATGTCCGTCATTCTTTGACATAACAGGAAATAAAATCTATCCTAATATTACATTGCTTAAAAAGGGAAACCCCGAGTTACATTCGGGGGGAGCAAAGGTAGGAAAGATTCTCGAATTATTTCGAGTTACATCAGGAATAGGAGAGGGGAATCAGTGCGCAGACCGTGATGCAAGCAACCACATACAACCACACACAGATAGGGTTTATTGGCCATAACCACACTATACATCCACCACAAAACTCTTTTAAGGGCGACGCGTATCGAGTGCATTAATAATACATATCATATATGTAATTTGGGATTTGTGGATTTAGGATTAGACATGCATAAAGCCAATATTATTCGCATCGTATGTAATAAATAAAGGTGACAAACCAAAATCGATCATATCGATATTCCTAAAATATAGAACAGTTGACGTGGCTATGATACCACTGTTGGGTTTTAGGGGGGGCAGAGAAGGCAACGAAAACAAAATTTTTTTCCCCCCAAACCCGGAACAAGGAAATGTGTCAACATCTATATAATAGGAAAGGATGGTTTGTGGACTCATACCTTGTCCCGAGGCTTGCTCGGCGACAATACCTCGCGCTATGCGCAGTCTTCAACTCCGGTCTTGGACGGTGTCTGTGCAGCTCCTGGTCGCACCGGGACTGACTCCTCCTCCTACCAGACTGTCAGATGACAGTTGTCCTCCTAAGCGGCAGTGACCTCCCGCCTCTGTAGTAGTCCACACGGACCACCTGAAACTCCACTCTCCTTGTCCCACAAGGAAGTGGAAGGGGTCGCACCCTCCTGTTGACGTACTAGTCGCCAACACACTCTCCTGCCTCCAGTTGCAGCTGCAGTTGTCCTTCCCTTACTGCACCTCCCTTTTGCGGGAAGCACTTGCTCGGGCTCTCTCTCGGTTACCAAAACCAGAGAGAAGGACAACTTTGCAGAGCAACTAATTGCACTGAGTTGTACTTCGAGAAGCCCCCAATACCCCTATATATAGGAGGGTCATGGGACATGGTTCTCCATCCCGGGCAATGCAAGACTAAAAGCAGGAGTAGAAGGGTTCGAGATTTTCCACAAAAGCAACCAACTCACAACCTAAACCGATCGGTTCACAAGTGAACTGGTCGGTTGGGGACCTGAACCGATCGGTTGACACCTCAACCGATCGTTTGGGACACCTCAACCGGTCGGTTCACAAGTGAACTGGTCGGTTGGAGATCCTGGTCAGTTCTCGATTGACTTTCCTTCCTTTTTGTTTCTAATTGGTATCAAATACCAATCCTATTCCCAATCAAATTGGGCAATTGAAACGGAAGGAAAATTCTCACCGACCTGACTTTCCCAACATGCTCGGTTACACCAGTTGAACCGATCGGTTCAACACTTGAACCACTCGTTTCACTCTGTACATGAGCCGATCGGTTCAACACTTGAGCCGACCAGTTCAGCAACCTCAGCCGACCAGTTCAACACTTGAACCGATCAGTTGGGAATGCAGGTTGTGTAGAATCAGTCAATTGCAATTTCAATTAATCCGACACTCCAATCAACATGTCCAACACCTTGAACATTATGATATTGAGCTATCAATCAATTGAGTGTTTAATTGAACTACTAAACTCCTTTAGTAATCAATCTAAACATTACTAGTGGATACAACTCCTCTTCCAGGTTAAATCCTTTGTGTGTGACCTTGCAGGTCCATTTCACGTTGGCAATGAAAGTCCATAACACTTATGACTTAACAAGCAAAGAGCGGTGCCTAGTCACACATCAGTGCTACCCAAGTGAAAGTAGAAAGTTGGAGAACAACTTTCATCCTACAATCCATGAATGATGTTACATTGAATGTATAATTCCTTTGTCACTGATATCCCGAATGAACTCGAGGCATGGAACAATCATCCTGTCAATGTTCATTCACTTTCTTGATCTCAGAGCAGACTGGAAGAGATATGTTATGACATCAGTATCACATATTGACTCACACATGCGTGCACACCTTTCTCAATCCTACTCATCAAGTGGCCATGGATATCAAACTCCCTCAGGAGGGACAAATCTCATATCTATCACTCACCCCTAAAAAGCCCCATGTGTCAAAGCCACCCAATCATCACCTTTATAACAACCCATGTTTCAGGACTGTGTTTGATGATGTCAAAGTGTGCCCAACGACATGTGTTGAGTGCAGTGATTTCAGGTCAAAGAATCACACTCACACCATCACTGTGAGTACTGACTGTGACTACCATGCCATAGTTCCATGTGTCAAACTCACGGTGGGTCTGTCCGGTACACTTGTTCTCTAACAAGTACCTATGTGTTTGGTTTGATATCTCTATATCATGACTAATGAGATTCTGTCATCAACCAACACCACAATCTAGTCTTGTGTGTCATTGTTGTCTATCTACCTTCCATAATGACATCCGACTAGGGACATAACAAGAATGTACAAACTCTTAGCATCCGTATGATCTCATCGTTCAGGTCCTCAACCTGAAAGCATACGTCATTGAGTACTGTCATTCTCTAGACATTCAATCTGTTCCATCACTATCTCATATGACTGAACCAAAAAGAATTGGAAGCTTGTCTTTGTTGTTTATCAAATCAATCTTAATGTATCCCACCAATCATCCCATGATTGGCTCTCAGGGTATACATACCAACAAGTAGAACTCAAACACAAAGCTTGGTGGGAAATCAAACAACTGAATTTTGACATGAAAAACGTTGGCCAAGCCAGGATTCTGTAACTTCAAGAGCTGGATGAACTCATGATGAAAACTTATGAGAATGCCAGAATCTATAAAGAACACACAAAGTTATGGAATGATGGTCATATGAAGAGGAAGGACATTCAAGTGGGAGACTAAGTTCTACTGTTCAACTCAAGACTGGAGTTATTCCATGGGAGACTCCGTTCTCGTTGGTTTGGGCCATACATTGTCAAGAGCATCTATCCAAATGGTGCTTTTATTTTTTGGAATGAAAAGTCAAGATAATTTGTGGAAAATGGCCAACGCTTGAAGAGATATTTCACTACAGTTGATACTAGCACTAATGAATCAATGAATCTTTCCAAACCAACATATCTACCAGAAAATTGAAGGAATCATGTCGAGCAATAAATGTAAAACAAAGGCACTTGTCGGGAGGCAACCCGATCTTTAACTTAGTTTTTCTTTTTAGTTTTGAATTAGAAAATTTTGTAACCGGTAGATAATGTATCACAAGATGCAATCTTACGTCCTGATAATTTTCATTTTTGAGATTTCAGATGGAGGACACATGCTGATTGGAATGTAACCACATTTGATGGTCCAACCGGAATGATTTTTCCCCTCCATCTCAAATTTAGAGTTTTCTCGAGATGAGAAAATTTCTAAGTTCGTGGTGGAGGGTGGGTTGTATGTACTTTACTTTCCACCCACTCCTATTTATTTCATACTTAAGATTTCATCGTTGCAATTTTGAGCAAAATTTTCAAAAGTTTTCAAAAATTTTGAAGTTTTCAAAGTATTTTGTATAGAAACTTGATGAAGTTTTGACACTTTTTGTTTTAATCAAAGCCTTTATCTAGCCGGATATCCCATTTTTTTCATGTAGTTTGAAATCATTATACCCTCCTTATACGAAGCGAAGCCTCAAGGGGGACAATTTCTGAAACTAGCCAATGGTTAGAAATCACTGTGTGAATCTTATGAATCCTAACATCATGATCAGTAAAAATGGCAAGTGCTTGTCAAACTAAGAGAGATCAAACACATTGTGCTTCCTAACTGACTAGTAGAACAATAGCATGGAATCTCCACCGGATCCTCATCAAGTCATTATTTGAGTAGAGTAAGATAAAGAGAACAACTCGATGTACTGAATTGTAAATCAAGTTGCATTCTAATCTGAACTGTCTTCTACGATTCTTCCACCATCTTCTTACCTCTCCGTCCATCAAAAAAGAAAAAAAGCCAAAGTAGTACCAAACCCTAAGTTCGGGGTGGCACGCCTTCTCTCTCTATTCGCTACTTCCATACCCCTCGCTATGTAATAGGGGAATACCACCAAGAAAAGATGCCAATGTGCACACAAAAATGCAATCTCGAGTCGAATAGAGGAGAGATTCACACAAAGAGGGAAAAAATACAATCAATGAAATTGCAAACATACAATAAAAATCTTGAGTCGAATAGAGGAGAGATTTATTTCTTCCTTCCATGCCCCCATTCACTCCCTTTTCCACCTAATGGCATGATGAATGCCTACACTTACCAAATTCCTAAAAACACTAGTGTCAGATCAGGTGTGCACTTGTCATTCTGTGGGTATCTCTAGACTCTTACAAAATTCTTAGACATGCTTGATGTTGGAAAAAGTGGAGAGGAAGTGTGTGAGAAATGAACTCAGGTATGAAGATATGGAAAGAAGTGTTCTGTGATCTTAGGATGTTGAGATGCTTAGTCATACTAAGAAGAAAAGAAAAAATCGTGATGTGAAGATGAGGCAATCACACGAGTTGAAAGTATTCGTTTGGCGACTGTTTGAGATGTTGTGTTACTCGAGGATGAGCAACGTTTAAGTTCGGGGTGTTTTGATGAACACATATTCATCTTGGTCCAGTCGCCTTGCTTGGCCCAGTTTTGCTCCTTTTATTCACTTTTATTGCTCAAAACTGTCATACACATGTTTACTTAGCCTAATTGGATTTTTCCTAATTTTGTTTGGTTTATCCATGGTTCTAATCGGATTGTGCATCTATTTGTAGGTTGAATTGGGCACTTGGGCCTATGATCACTAGGGCTCATCTGTTAATAATTGGCCCTTCATCTTCATGCTAGTCTGATCACAGTTTGCCCTAGCACTTCAGCAAACCACTATCATAGTGACTTTATAACAACCGCGACCAGTAGCCTTGCCAGAAGTCCTCTCACAACACCGTGCCCGAGGACTCCCTCTCAACACAATTGCGACATCCCATAATCGTGACTGCAGTTCCTTAGGCGATGCCGCGACCAACCCTCACAGTAGCACCGATGCCCGTGATCATCCCCTCTCTTCCCTGGACCGCGACTTGCTACTCTAACCCTAACCACACTCGCGGTATTCTTCTCTTTCCCCCTCCCATCGTGATCAATGCTTTGACAATAGTCGCGACCGATGCCTGCTTCCACTTCCAAGACCGTGGACACCTGCCCACGATTCCAAGAACCATGACCACAACAAATACCGATCTTCTTCTCCTCCCCACAATTGCGACCATGTCACCACCTTACTGTAATCACATCTGCATCACGACCCATCTCCGTCTCCTCCTGCCACCTCGATCACGATCTGTCGTTGTTCCCGCACCTCCACCTTCAAGCTCTTCCATGACAACATCTTCCACCACATAGCAACTGTGGTATGCTGAACTGCGACCGCAGTTCCCAATGATCGTGCCTGCGGTGTTCTGTTCACCTACAACGATCATGACTTCCATCATAACAGACCACGATTGTCTGACATCGCGACGTGCCTCTACAACCATCTCCAGAAATTGTGACCTTCCACCTCCGTTGATCACGATCACCTCTGTAGCTGCCAACTGAGCCGTGACCTGGTCTCCTCTCCAACTGTGATTAGCAGCAACCCTATCTCTGCCTGCTACCCTTCGTCTCAGTCACAATGGCGATATATACACATCCAACCCTCGCCCGCGATCACTGCTCTAAGAATCATGACCTGCAGGGCAACTAACCATGACCGTGGTATCAACTAATCACGACCTATATGGCAACTAACCGCGACTGTGGTATCAACTAATGGTGACTTGCAAGTCAACTAACCGCGACCGTGACAAAACTACCGTGACCTCCTATGTTGGACACAATGCTTCCGCCTCCTTCCTGCTTCATCGCAGTAGCACCTTCTACTGCACCAACCCTAGCAACAACAAATGACCTACCTCCTCTTCTCCTTACCACTGCCAATGGCAGGTCCACAACCAGTAACCAAGGTTCGTAAAGCCGGGCCCACAACCTCTAAAGCACAACCATGACCTGCAACACCCAAAACCATAAGTTACTGACTAAGACAGAGAAGATCGTGACCCAAGAACCACGACCAACAATCATGACCAAAGAATCACGACCTACTACCAAATAATTGTGACCGTGAAAGTAAGTCGGTGCAAGCCTGCCTATAAATAGAACACAACCCCCAACCATTGGGGCATCCTCTCCAGATGTCGTTAGGCTGCAGGTTTGTCCTGATCCTAAGGAGACGATCTCCACATCCAAGGGCCTGCCTCCATGGTGGTCTTGTGCCCCATTCACCCAGATCTGAAGTGGAAACTCAGATCTGCAAGCCTCTCCATCCAGATCTAGATCTAGATCTAGATCCAGATCAAGATCTGTTACATCTATGTCGTGCCTACGCCACCATCACGTCCACAAGCTGCTCCTCCTACTGCATGCGAGGACTACGAGAGGAAAGAGAAGGTGGAGAGAGAAGATATGCCCCATATTCCATGGTGTTCTTCCCTCCTCGTCCAGATCTACCCCGATGTTGTGTAGAAGACTGTTTCTCCACCAAGTTGTGATCATCTTCTTCACCATGCTCATGGCAGAATCTTCTCTTTCTCTTGTTATTCTTATTTCTCTCACTATGAGCGATTAGTTTCCTTTCGCTGGGGTGCGTGGACTAGCCCGGCTGCCCATGCTTACATGTCCTTTTACTAAACATTCCATGGCAATGCATATAACTTTTCATTTCATTGTTAATCGTCAATGTGTGCTTGTGGATTGATCACCTGCTTGCATTTATCTTGTTCGTTTCCTATGTTGTGAGAACTTCAATGTGTAGGTTTTGAATGTCAATTAATGCGATTGACTACCTGATGAGAAATCGGATGGGATTCCCTGAAGTCGTAAGTGTGCGATCCGTGAGGTGATGAGACATCTAGCCCACGATGACACTTCTATGTGCCTGACACCCGCAAAGGGGAGCCCACAACTTCAGTTGGATATCTGTATCTACAGAGCTGTAAGTATGTGATCTAGATGGCGAAGAGACGTCTCATACCTAAGGTGATGCTTATGCAAACCTGACGCCCATATGGGGGGTTTTGCAGCAGCTCTATTTGGATAGTAATATCTTGCCTGGATGTTTGTGTTTGGATGTGTTTGCATCTATAGTGGGGGTAAAACCCGGGACCACCCCAGCGATCCCCATCATTAATCTTTAATCAACCTTTAATCCTATTCTTTATTTTCTTGCTTTTGGTTTAATTAACCTCAAAACAACCTTAATTTTAAACATTATTCTTGATTCAACTAGATTCGACTAGTAAAAGATTCTTAAAAATGTTGTCCCTTGGGATTTGATCCTTAACTATACTGCGATAAGACCCGTCTACTTGCGAGTGGTATTATTGCACAAGGTTTTGGTTAAAAACTCAGGGATTTCAGCCCTGGGTGAGTTTGTTAGTGCGACGATAGACCATGTCAATGAAATAACATAACAAATGTCTAGAGAATGATATTACTCAATGACACATGTATTTAGGTTGAGGACCTGAAAAATGAGATCATATGGATGTTAAAAGTATATGAATTCTTGTTATGTGACTGATTGGTTGTTATTATGGAAGGTAAATAGATAGCAAAAAATCATAATATTAGAGTGTGAGTTGGTTGATGACAAAATTGTATTAGTCATGATATGGCAATATCAAACCAAGCACACATATACATGTTATAGAATAGTGTATCAGATAGACTCACTGTTAAAGTGATACATGGAAACCATAACTAGGTAAGTTACAATCACATCTTATAGTGATGGTGGTGTTTGTGGTTCCTAGTTTTGAAATCACTACACTCAGCACATGTCGTTCGGTACGCTTTGACATCATCAAACACAATCCTAAAACATTGGTTGTTATAAAGGTGATGATTGGGTGGTAGTGACACATGGGGACTGATTGTGAGTGATAGAGATGGGATTTGTCCCTCCTATGGGAGTATGATATCCAAGGCCACTTTAGTTAGCGAGAATGAGAAATACATGTCCATGTACATGTGAGTCAATATATGATATTCAACTTACATATATCTCATACAGTCTGCTATAGTAAGAAACATAGATTGAATGTTGAATAGGATGACAGGCCATGCCTTGAGTTCAATCTAGATTTCGGTGACAAAAGAAATATACAAATACTATAACACCATACACAGATTGTAGGTTGAATTTGTTCTCCAACTTTCCATTTACTTGGGTAGCAATGTTGTGTGACTAGACACCACTCATTGTTTGTGATGTCATAAATTGTTATGGACATTCACAACCAATGTAATATGGGACCTATAGGGTCACACACATAGGAACTCATCTAGAAGAGGAGTTTGATCTTGGATGATGATTGAATTTATTACTAAAGTGTTTAGGTATTAAATTCATGCAACAAAACAATTGACTGGACTGCTAAACGATCCGTTCAAGTGTTGAGTCAATCGTTTAGTGTCAGTCTGATTGTATTGTACATTGGCTGGAATTTAGCCTTAACTGGGCTTCCAAATGCCTGTATCACTTATGTGAGACTACAGTTTCACGTGGTGCAAGATGCCCATATCGTCTACAACAAATGATCATTTTGAGGGTGCAATTCAATTGCATTAAGGATTGGTGTTGGCCTCATGTTATGAATTAATTAGAAATGAATTGCCATAATATGTACAAAACTAACAATTGTCTCACAGTGCGAGATGACAATCTGGGTTGCCATATGTCCATTTCGGCTACCACATGCTGTGAAGTTTTTAGAATTGTTGCAAACATTTGAGATCTTCTAGTCCCTTCCACTCATGCACAGACTAGGAACCCTGGCCCTAACCCCGAATATAAATAGAGGGGTATTGGCGGCTTCCCAAAACACAATACAGATAATTGAGAATCAATTGCTCTGACAATTGTTGTCCTCTTTGGTTGTGGTAACCAAGAGAGCCCAAGCAAGTCCTACCTGACTAGAAAGGGATAGACAAGGGAGATAAACAACTAAGGATCATTGTTGTAGGAGAGTATGTTGGTGATTAGTACAAAAACGTGAGGGACAACTCCTTTCTGTGCATTCTAACAGGATGACAAGAGTTTTAATTGGTTCGTGTGGACTTCTCTAGAGGCGAGGTGGCCTTTTCTCTTTGTGAGGGAGGACGATGTCAGTTAGCAATCTGTGATGAGAGGAGCTACTAAAAACGACAATATTTGAGTCTACTGTTTGTGGAGGAGCAGTTGGATGAGTCCTAGTGAAACTAGGACCTGCACAAACACCATCCAAGACAAAGTGCACATCTACATCGACAAGGATTGTTGTTGGACTTAGTTTAGGACAAGGTATACCATCCTTTCCATTGCATAGTTATTGACATGATATGTTGGTTCATGGGAAATATGTCAGTAATTTTTTTGTTTCTGTTGCTTATCTGATGTTGCATTTTCTGACAAAATTATCCAAACTTAAAAAATACCAACAACAAAGGTATAGTTGAAAATTCAAAGATGAAGTTGTTTCAAGAATAAAGAGCCTTGATGAGGTTAAGAGGAATGTGTTTACTCATGAAAACATAGTTAATAGGCTTAAATAATGGCTTGATTAATTGATGTTGTAAGTTGCATGCCATGGGGAGAAAAGAATCCCTTCTCAAATGTAGTAAACCCAAACAACTAAAGTGTAACACCCCATCCACAACAAAACACGATTACATGCTAACCAGCAGATTACCAAAAATCATGGGAAATTAAAACCGATTTACAACAAGCACCACAAGATGAAGCATATCACATCTGAGCCAATACTTTTCTTTCATAACATATTTTCAAGGTGTTACAACAAAATTTCCCATTATATCATCACATGAAATAACTATTCCACATGCTGATTTACATCAAGATACATAAACTAAAAACTGTACATCGATCGTAATACAAGAAACATCAAAATGCTCTCTAGAAGACCTGAGTGTACATGGACGACACATAGGATTCTACTGCTAGACACTATCTAATCCACCAGGTATGATACCTCTGCAGATCATCTGTATCCACATGATCTTCATCTCACCAGGCACGTCCACCTAAAAAGGGTTATTAACCAACAGGGTGAGACACACAGTCCCAATGGGAAACATAATCCTCTACCAACTTTATTAGATCACAGAAAACTGATATAAGCAGATTATAAGGAGAAACATACTAAGCAAGCTCGCTATTTTAACATTCTTACCATACTATCCAGGAGGCATATAACAGGCATTCTTTATGGAACATGATTGACAAGATAAGCCTTATATGAACTCATCTCAAATAACCTACAAGATATAACTAGTGCAACTATACATGCAAGGCCTCAACCAATGTTCCATGTTTTGCCTTAAGCAATATTTTCTAAACGGCTGGATTACGATTTATTTTGCCCTGAGGAAGTGAGTCATACCGCTCAATTCCAACCTTTGGATGCGAAGCACAAAGCCGGTGCCATACAAGGTCAATGGATGATCTGGACTCCATGACCTCTCCTCCTCGTGGTCAGTGCACGATAACCAACAAAGTGGCCTCAGCCACATGGTCAGTCCCGCAGGATTCCCTCTCTCTAGCCCGACTTGGTACAAGTCTCGACACTACTATACATCTGAGCCACGAGCCAATTCACCGTGCTGCCGAGCCATGAACACATTCATGCTCTATCACACTGAGCCATGGGCCTATTCACCATGCTCTTATACACATCTTGAGTCTACAACTATAGTTTCATTCTAATCCTCCTATTTTAGGCTAGGGGAAACCTCACATATTCAACAATATGCGCTCCAGGTAATCCCACAGGATAAACCTATTTCACCATCACCAAATACTGACGATGATGGATCTATGGCCAGGGAAAACTACATGAAAGATTCATCTGTAAATAGTTAATGTATTTTGAGTAGATTGTTGGGGTAATCAAGTTGTATTAAGCAACCACATATAAAACATGAACAACACTAGATTCAATATATTGGTGTTATATTGCTACTGCTATTTCCATTGCCCTCAACAATCATCACATTGCCATGGGATATAAATCCCTCACATCACCTCATAGTGCTACTTCCTCTCAAGGCTTCATCATTACACATCATCATGGGATATCAATCCCTGAGTTCATCACATTACACCAGTGCCTCTCAAGGCATTATCAACATCATTAGGGAATGTCAATCCCTCATATCATCACTACAGGATCACACCTCAACAGGCGTTTCTCATCATACTGGTGATATATGTTATCTCATCAACAATACATATCATTATTACTTAGATATTGCACATATATCAAGTGCTATACAAAGCACATAATCATATAATCACCATAGCTCTTACTTGTCTATGATTTCAATACACATGCATGGTTATCTTGCATAAGAAGGAGATAACTGGATCACCAAACATTGAACTTAGATCTTAGAGAACATATTATGATCATCATGCTATTAGGAATTTAAGTGCACAGGATTGGAACAACATCCATGTTCATAGCTGTGTCTGTAATCAATTTATATTATTGTTATCAAACTATGAGCATCCATCATGCCCCATATCTCATGAACATATCTTTGATTATCATGTCATCAAGATTAAGGTTTATAGCATTGGAATATTCTTCCATCATTATGGACATATGCAGATTAATGTCATAACTGGTGTATGAAACAATACATACTACTGTTGCCACATCATGGGTATCCCATCATACCCTATACCTCAAATCACATGCACATCATCCCTAAGGATTAACTTTAAGGATCATACACAATGATCCACCTTCCAACTTAATCAGAGGTTCATCTATCATTAACCATAGGTAACTACTATATAAGGGTTCACAACCTATCTTGTCATAGCTTCATCAACAACAAAGATGTACACTCAAGATAACGTACATAGGGGTATCGTGTTAGAGCACAACCCTCACTAAAAGTGTCGCATACCCTTACCAAAACAAGGTAGCGATGAAAAACCCTCACTAAAGGGGTATTGGGTAGAGTACCAACTCTCACCCAAGGTTGTCGGCTACAAGCATGTCATACATTCATGCACAAAGGGGGTATCGTGCCAACCAAGATCTATGGTGTGTTGTGCAACCTGATCCAGAGTTGTGTATCGTGCATCCATGCAAGGTCGATATCAAGTAACTAGGTGGAAGGGTGTGTGTCGTGCAGCACATGGGCATCACCTATTGCCCATAACCGTACCGCCCATTAGGGTTAGTGTTTCATACCGGGCAACCCTCGACTCTCTACCGCCTAAGGCCATATCGGCCAAGGTCATAGCGCCCAACAAGCACACCCACTTGGTTAACACATCAAGATACTCAAGGGGCTCTCATACCACCCAAGGTACACTACTTCAACGTTGCCATGACGCCCATGCTACCCTATCATCCAACTAGGGTTAAGACCCTATAACGACCAAGACACTGTATTGTCCATCCCTCACTTGTATGTCCAGGGTACATGTATCGGCCAAACCTCAACTCTAAAGCCATCCAAGCTATTAAGCATATACTCATGTCCAAAAGAGGGAACATGTATCGGGAAAGGCATATCGGCCAATGTATCTTATCCCCGTATAGGGTATCGGCCAAACACTTCATCCTTGTTTTCCCAAGCTATCATGTACATGATATGCTTATATTGGGTTATGGCTGATGATATTGGCCAAGATCTCCTATAGATGTATGACAAGCAAGCAAGGGTGTCAAGTTAGGTCCTTCACCAAGGCATATCGGGCAGGGATACTTAGTCTCACCCAAATGCTTACTCAAGATTAGGGCTCTCATCCAAGAGTATCGTGCAAAGCACATCATGGCCACATATCCCAACATTATATCAGTGAAGGATCAAGGTGTGAACCATAATACTCAAAAGCACCCTATTGGTCAACTAGGGTTAGGGAAACCCTATCATTCAAGACTCCATGTCAGGAATCTAGGGTTAGGATCATCCTGTCGGCCAAAGCAAGCATATCGCCCCAAACTAGGGTTAGGGCATTTGTACCGCCCAAGGCACCACTTCTAGGGCTATCGCCCACACCAAGGATCATCTTAGCGGTTCCAAAGACATCACCACCCTATTGCCCAAGATATTAACTAAGGGTTCAGCTCCAAGAGAATTTCGTGCAACAAGGGTAGATCATCTATATCACCCAGGACAACCCTATCACCCAAACTAGGGTTGAAGCTCCATATCGTCCAAGACACTAAGGTTAGGGTTTTATGTCGGCCAACCACCATATCGCCTACCACCCTCATCTTTGGGTAGAGGTGAATACATGTCACAAGGTCAACAAAGGTTTCACTTAGAATATTATCCAAGACTCAACTCTAGAAGAGGGTATTGGGCAACAACCTCAAGGAGCCACCATGTAGTACATATATCGGCCAAGGGACCAACTAGGTGTCCACCAACCATATCATCCAAACCCTAACCCTAGGGTAGGAAAGAGGTATCGGTCACCAAATCATACCTCCCCAAACATCTAGCCATAGGCTCACCTTTCAAGTCCAAAGGAGAGAAAGGGATATTGCCACAACCCATCAACCAAAGCATAACTTATTAAGCAAGGTACTATATCGGGCAAGCATAGTTGTAATGGGCAAAATGCTCATATCAGGCTAGTCATCTTCAACCTCTAGCCACCCATTAAATTTTTTCACAAGGAAAACAAGATAAAGGCAGTAATAAAACGTAGCATTCCCATTAGATAAGATTTCAAGTTTCATATATACATCTATCATGGAGAAAGGTATCGATTTAAGTACAAGAACCAATATATGCATATATGGAGAGTGTGCATAATAGAGATGATTAAGAGTTATGTAACCCACCTTAAGAGGGTCTCCATGAAAGGCACGAATCTCCATGGTCCAAGAAGCAACACACGTTCCTCTCCAAGAACATCATCCATCCAAAGCTCCAAACATGCCTTCGGTACCATTACCATAACCTCAAGAAACAAAGGAAAAAGAAGAAGAAGATACCATGGTTATGAATAGCTCAAGAAGAAGAAAGGAGGGGAGATAACCACGGCCTTGACTTCTCACATCAAGGGACTATCCATGACCGTGAGGGAATGAGGAAGGTGAAGAAGAAAGCACAAGGAAAAACTAGCAAAGAAGCATGACTCACCAAGGTCAGATCTTGAGCAAGGAGTCTCCATGGCCAAGGTGCTCGTCCTCCCAAGCTTCATGGGAGTTTCCTCAAGCTCCTAAGCTTCCATGCTCATCCCATACAGGTAGGGCAAGGAAGGTAGCCAAAAGGGAGCACTTGGTCAAGGAGGAAGGGGGTTATATATACCAAGGAAGAGAGAGGTAGTAAGGGAGAGGTGTCATAACCACATAAACCAAGGTGCCACTTGCTCTTGCACTTAATGCCACATGTTGCCATCCTAACAGCTCATGCACGGCCTGGTGATACACTCTAGAATGTGTATCATGCTTCTGGGCACTGACATGGCCGATACACCCCTCTTGGGTGACACACCTTCAAGCCCTAGTCGATACACAAAAAGACAAGGTGGCATATGTGACACATATATGATATAAAGACCATATAGAGATGTCACTCCTCAAATATCAACCAAACAAGGTGCCCCAATCTCCATCCACGTCCTAGATGATGCCAAACAGAAGCAAGAAGACTCTAGAGATGATAAATTGCATATTGACCATCTACTTTGGGTAATTTGCAATTTACACCAAAACTAGCACATAAAGCATAAACATCAACCAACCAAGCTCAAACATGGAACATAGGTCCTCCAAAAGGCTCCCCACATCATAATTCTATTTATAATGATGCTAGAGAACTAAAGGCATGCTTTACATGTGACATATTGCAATATAACCCCTTGCTTTGGGTAAATTGCACTTTGGTCCAAAACAAGCAAACATTTCTCAAACAGCATCCAAACGGGACCAAACTAGAAACATGAGCTTGTCACATTATATCAAAACATCTAGAGAGATTAGATTAAGATTATAAGAACCTTTCATAAGAAAAGCAAAGAGGGTTAGCCTAAAACATGGGTCAGGGTCCTTACATAAAGTGTTTCCCAATACCCTATTTTCACATCTCAAATGCAATTACTACAACTGTTCTTTCAATATCCTCAAGGACATCCTGTATGAATGTATATAAAAAGCACCAAGGGCCCATATCACAAGAACATTACAAATACCGAGTGCCAACCATAAAATCTACCTCATGAAGAGAATGCTCGTCCACAATTACACGATCAAATACCTCAATGTCCTTCACATAAAAATATTAAGGTCCACCTCCACAGTCACTACAAGATCCACTTCTTCATGTTATCAAGTTAGTGCAGTCACATTGCTTATAAGTAAAAAGACTCTTGAGAGGCCAAAGAGAAAAGTGAGAATTGATACTATGATGAATGGATAAGTAGATACTTTGACTCCACATGTAAATGATTTTGTGATATTGGACCATGATATCATCACAGTAAACAATGATAGTGTGACCGTGAGTGAAGATTTTGTAAGTTTTGATAATATTTTGATTCCAAGAATTAATCCGGTTGCTTGCATGTAAGAGGCTATAAACGAACCTTCATATCTTGATTCCTTAGATGAACCTCACCATCTAATATGAAGAAAACACACTAAAATGACATTCTTGAGATATCTAAGCAATATAAGATCAATATCACATGACTTGATGCAATAAACTAATTTTGGAATATGCCAAAATCTTAAAGTATACGTACACTTAAAGTTTAATACATCTAGGAGAATGCCAAATAAGGTTATCCTGATGAAGCAAGTGATCTCCATACTATAAAATCCCGCTCTAGCCTCAACTAAGGATTTTATAGGGACTATAAGTAGCTAGGGTAAGTGATATGAAATGTGGAAACAAGGCAAAAGAAACACTAGAGTTACTTGAGAAAAAAGACCAATTCATACATGAAGGTAGTAGAGAAGTTTTGGGGAGAACAATCATGGTGGAAGTAGGTTTTTATATTGGGGATTTTAGTGGATTCTTGGGGATTTTTACATCATGATTGTTCTGGATTAGAATGACCATTGTGTACTATAGGTAGAATGACCATGGTTGTTGGGATGGCAAATTTATAGAGTTGAAACATGAAAATGTAACGTCCCAGGATTTGACGCCACATATATAATGATCTTGAAATGAAAGATTGGATTACCCATATCACCAAGGTGCACCTCTTTTTTAGGAGCCCATCACAAAAGAACTCTATAGTTAAGCATGATCAACTTCGAGTAGTACTAGGATGGGTGACCAGTCAGGAAGTTGACCTAAGCTTGCGTGTGAGTGTGGATAAAGCACGCAGTTAAAGATAGTGGTGATCTATGGGGCCAGTCATCATTCTTGAAACTCTACTAGAGCCTCAGGAAGTTAACCTCAACTTGGACGTGCAGTCCAGGCATGTTGGAAAGGACTATCCATGGTGATGGATCCACCCTTGTGCAAGTAGTCGTGGTCAGGAGCTAGGTGTAAAATGGCCATGTTGGGTCTGCACTAAAATGGGAAAATTTTATGAGGCCACATAGTTGAGCCATGATGAGGACGTCAAGAGTCTAAGTTGGGGAGATTGTAATGTCTCATGATTTTATCCCTCAGATATAATAATCTTAAAAGGAATGATTTGACTAACCATATCGCCAAGGTGCACCTCCTTTTTTGGGAGCCCATCATTAAAAAACACCATAGTTAAGCATTCTTAGCTTGGAGTAGTACTAGGATGGGTGACCAATTGAGAAGTTGACCTCATCTTGTGTGTGAGTGTGGATAAAGCATAGTTAAGGATAGTGGTGATCTGTGGGGACATTCATCATTCCTGAAACTCTACTAGAGCCTAGGGAAATGGGCCCAGGCATTATAGAAAATATTGGGAAATGACCACTACTGTTCTAGTTCAAAAATGGTCATTTTGGTTGATTTATGGAACAATCATTTGGAATGAATGACCAATTTGGGTATGTATGGTTAATGACATGGATTATGGGGTTTAGGATATGAAACAAAGTTCTTACGAGAACATGACTTTTCTAGTGGATTCCATATAACACTAATGTCTAATTATTTAACCCAGGACCAATTGCATCAATGTAGTTCTTGAGAACTTAGGGTAGGTTGGAGTTGATCTTGATGAATCCTTGGGATCCTCCATGTATGGTTAATGCCTTATATCTACCTCCTTCTCCACCTTCCATTAATTATTGGTCAAATACCTATTAAAAGTTCAAATGACTTTATAAGTGAATTTCATATGAAATGCGATTTGATGGTAAAGAAACATACAATCTAACTATCTCAACATGTATAATGAGAAAGAAAAAAAGCATATAGAGTCCCATACTAGGGGTCCATCATTACCCAATGATAATACATACATGTCCCTGAGTATTCTCCAACTATATCTTTTTTCAACTAAATCAATTTTGAAATGGAAAATGCATCCAAGAAGATGTTTATTATCTAAGAAATATCAACCATGACTTCATACATAATGGTCACTCCTTTCCTCTCATCGTGTGAAACCCAATGAAACCAATCATAGAAACCAAAAACTTCCCATACAGGGAATGAAAGACTTGATTACAAAATGTAGATACCATCTTCAGCTTCAGTTCTATTCATCCTATGACGTAGGTTATATATCTACACCTAAGTGGGTGGCACTATACCTAAGGACCTTCACCATTAGTCTAGGGTAAGCGAGAACCTATGACTAAGGTGTAGTGTTGGTTGCTATAAAAGGCAAAACCAAGATAACAATAGAAGTTTTCCGTCGATTAATAATTAAGAAAATGACAACATAATCTAATATCATAAATAATTATAAGATTGTTGTGGGATTATAGTCATCATTTTTTCTTAGGAAATAGAAAATGTAGCTCTGCATCGGCTAGAAGGAAGAAACCAATGTTCATGTATGACTCATGTAGGTCGACTTAATTTAATTGATGTTTTGCTTCCTTATCAGTTAATTAAAGTGGTAAGGATAGTTGTGTCATCAGGTTTGTTGAGAAAACCAGTGACATAGATCTACATCATCAATTTTTATAGGCAACTGAAGTTGAAGGTCTGGTTTTTTTATAGCAAGTCTGCGTATCTGATGTCTGGATATTCAACATGATGTAAAACCTATAATTCATTACAACAATAGGTGCCATCCCGTGTTTCAATTAGCAACAAGCCAACAATAATTGCAAAACCTTCAATAAAAACACATACAAGAGTTCACATCCACACAATTCATTCAAACACATGCAATTCCATTCTCATCCACACTTCATTACATTCTAATGCACATATGTGTATACATAATTATTTCAAACACATGCAATTTCATTATCATCCATATGTACAAATGAAACTCATCATATTCATCTCTCTTCATGTTCCTCCACACACATCAATATATACACACATACTTCACATATGTGCCACTTTCATCCAACTTTAAGTGGAAAAAAGTCATTACCATCATAAGTATATAGAAAAAATGACATCTAATTTTCAAACCATCATATTTTATCCAGATCAATTATAAATTTGACTTACTTAATGAAGGATTATGCCCACTCTACTCCTATCTCATACAACTCTTTTTTTTTTCTATAAGGCTTTATTTTTTTAAATAGATGCAAAGAGAATGGCATAACTTAAGAGTTTGCTTTGAATTTTTGTATTATCAAATGGGACTGTTTATTTATGATTAAAGACTATACATATTACCTTTCGTATACACTAAATATTTTGTGACGTATGTTTGACAATTAGGTCCATATACTGCAACATAATATCCACATGGCAAATATTTATCTTGTATATGAGCCTATATATTTATTTTTATACCAAAGTTAGTATATAAAAATAATCATAGTTGACATATATATGCATTAGAGTATTAAAACTAACTTAACATTCTTCCAAGGTATTGTTTTCTTTTTCTTATCTACCTCTCATATGGCTTGTATGGCTTCGTTTACCCCCCACAAGTTAAAGTAATACATTTAATTGCATTATTAAATAGTCATGCAATGATGCATATATTAATATATGTTGGTTAATATAAAAAAAATACTTACACTATAGTTTCCACTTTCATTGCATGTCCTTCACTCCCTAATTTGCTCCCTGAGTGATCAAGATAATACACAACCATCATGTTCGACACAATGACCAACAACTCCCAATGCCTATTACCAAGTGAAAATAAGACAAACAAAAGAATACTCATGTTCCAACAATAGATATAATTCATAAGTTAAATTTACAAGCAAAAAGCCCAAACCATACATTTCAACATTGAAAGGATCTACAATCACATTCTTTCCCACATTTGAAAAATACATAAATGTGATGGAGCAGTAATAACTTACATAGAATTGGTCCATAAATGCACATCTAATCAATGATGGAACTAGAAAGTCCATATTAGTTAATGTGATTTGTGCACTTAGCGTCTATAAGTAGATGCAAAACATATGTGTGTTAATATATTAGAAAACAATTCAACATATATTTTCACATATATAGAACAAAGTAACTAGGAATAAGATCTCACCCAATGTTCTATCATAGTTGTATTCAGATAATCATATTCAACTAACTCCACAATTTCTGTCAAGAATACACTAGTCTCATGATCTGGTACTGCAACGTCCTCTTGAATACAGACCATCATAGTTGATCATTTTTCTACATTGTCTAACCATAGTGCCAACCCCCTGCACTTAAGACCTAACTGTCCAAGTAGGACCTATAGAATAGAAGTGGGTCCCAAAGGCTTTGAAGGATGAACTATAGGGGGATTCTTAGGCATTATGGCCTACACAAACATAATAGAATAATCGATGCACTTGCAATGACAATTTGTCATATATTCTCAATGAGGACTCCAACTTAATTTGGGTCACACAACCATGCCACCTTATGCTTCTCCTATCATGTTGTGCTTGAGGTGGCAAGTAGCAGTGGTTTGTTTATTTATTCTTGATAGGAAATTTGGATACTGACACAAAGCACACCTTGGAAAATTGGAGCACCATGAATTTTTTTTCCTGGAAAGTGTATGAAAGCCTCACCCAATGCCACAACATAGAAGGTAGGTTCTAGTAATGCAAGACAACATTTTCTCAACACTGACAATTTTGTATATAGAGTTATATATACTCATACATGACATATCATAGATTCACTTGGAAGACTGTTATATAAAAAAATCCTACATCAGGTGTGGGAGCTGGTTGGTCAATGAGATTACTACCAACCATCTCTATCTGAGGAGGGTCACCATATAAGATGAGTGGTGCGGCTGTAGTACTGTCTGAGGAGGTTGAGACTTAGAAGCCTAAAATTAACTCATTGCTTCTTCTATTCTCATTGCAATAATTTCCTCTACCTCATCTTGTAACAATCCACCATTCTTTAAATATATATGCTTGTGCTATGATATTCCAAAAAAGGAGTTTGTCCCAACACCAACCCCATCATTGCTAATACTTCCATGATGCTCTAGAGTACCCGGAGCAATATTTAATACATACCTTTGGTCGTTAGGGATGAACATGCCTTGTTTTCCTTGCTCATAGATTTCCCATTAATCATCATCAATAGTAATTGACCAGTAAAACATAACAATCAAGGGTGAGAGTTGAATTTCACCACTTTTATAGCCACCTCAATGGTTTCAAGATTGGGTATTTCTCTAGAGCGGCTTGTCCTCACACGAAAACATTCCTTGTGGTAAGGTAGAGGTGCATGAGTAGTAGGAGACTCAACAAACTTAGGAGTAGGTTGCTCAAAAGAAGAGCTTGCTCTCTCTATTGAAGATGCCAAGCATAACCAATTGGACCGAACCTATGGTCCTACACATTCTTTGCATCCCTTTATTTTGAGTATTATGTATAGACTAGTTAATCCAAAACTTTTGATAATTATGTAATACATTAAATTCATATAACTAATCTGAATAATGTATTTCAAACTTAAACTTCATACCTTGAATTCATAAGTTTTCCTTGAAGCAACAAACACTTCCCACACACTATTAACAAAATAGGTCCATTTATCAGTGGCATGCTTCTTTCTTTTGTCACTCATTATGTAATTTCTTGAAAGGTTTGTCCTCAAATTCCTCAATATCCTTCCACAACATTGCAACATATTTTGAAGATGCAATTTTTCATCATGGTCAAAAGTGTCCCACAAAAGTTCATATACTCAACAAAAGGATCTTTGTAAATAGAATTGTACATATTTTCAAAAAATAGAATTGTGCATATCTTTCAAAACAAAATATTTCACTACTACATCCTTCCAAATGAGCTTTTTAATGGTAGGATCAACTTTATGCCAAGATTCTACTATTATTGACACTTTTCTACAAACAATAACCCTTAAAAATTTCCTAAAAGAACTAGGATGCTTCACAATAGGATTTCATTTTTCATCAAAGTCAAATTCTAGTTTTGGACCTTTGCCCCTTTGCGTTGATAACTTGTACATGAAAGAGATTCCTATAATATGTGCATGGTCACACTTCTCCTTAACTGACCCAACTAGATTGTCAGGGTGCACATCCTCACAATGCTCATCCTAAAATAGTCAACAAACATGTATAAGCGATAAAGAATGTAACTTATATAATTGTTACCTATAATGTAATATTCACATATACATAATAAAACAATACAAATTACACTAGACTCATCCTCACGATGCACATCCTCAAAGTCAAACACCATATGAACAATGTCAAATTAAAAATAGTCAAGAAGCACATGTATGTGATAAACAATGTAAAATAAAAATCTTGCATATGAAGCATATATAACTATCATAGAGAATGTAAAATGTGTAACAACAAGGAGGAAAATATGTGTGGTGAGTCATGACTAATTTTTGTTATTAATTCTTTCCTTATAACCATTTCACATAAATCCATTATAGATTTGATGCCATGTTTGGTCTTACCTGGTATATTCAAAAAGTACCAATCACATGATCACATACATTTTTCTCAACATGCATGACATCAACCCAATGCCTGACTACCAAACAATTCCATTGAGGAATAGTACATTCTAATCTCTTACCAAACACATTGATGATGTCATTTACTCTTTCATAAACATCCTCCCTTGATAAAGGTTTGAGGGCACTCCTTTCCTCAGCCATGCCATTGATTTATTTCCACAACCTTCAGTAAGGATGCACATTTGGAAGAAACCTTCAATGACTAAGATTTACAATCTTTACACCATGTTTTAGTTGTATTGAATTAGTGTCCCCTCACATATAGGGAATGTATGTGATCCTTTCATACTATTATTCAGGAGAGTCATTAGTAGTACAAAACAACATTGCATGAAAATAAATGTCTCTCTACAAGAAGCATCATTGTGACAACCTGAATTCACTCTCTCCTCTATTCTATACTTTCTCTCTCATCAGGTGGAATCTTACTCAATTTAATGTCAATAACATGGTTTGAGTGTTGTGACACTCCAAATTGATCATCAATGACTAATTGCACACAAACTTTAATATGAGAATTGAACTTAGTGTCATGCTTCAATGCACCAGGCTTTTATAATTAATGTTTGCACCAATTTATATATCGTTTTTTTGCTCCCCAATAAATTTATATTGTAGAGGTCTCAATTATATTTCCAATAATGCAAAAATTATCCCAAATTGACCCTCCAAACCCAAGTTATGGACTTATGATGATTGGTTAATTGATCTTATTTCTTTTGGATTTTTTGAGCCTTATCAGGCCCAATTGAGTGTGACCCAGCTGACACCCTCATTTGAGAAACCATAATGCACATCGTTTCTTGTCTATTGGATCTTAGTTCCAAGATCCAAAAGTTGTAGAGCCATCTTCAAACTCACTATGTACCATGTGGCACTGCCAACATGGTTCCTTTCCATTGGCCAATGGGCTTCAATTCTTGATGATTTCAAGTAATTAAGACTCCTTTTTTCTCCGTCTTGACCCCCTCTCACATTTTCCTCTTTTATACTTCACTTTCACACACCCTACAGTTGTGTTCACAACTTCTTCAAGCTTCAGCAACCATGGTAGCGCCACCAAGGTGCTGAGCTTGGAGCTTTGCCCCTCGGTCACCCTGATTCCTAGATGAGCCCAAGGATAGGCTCCCAGGGCTAGCCCAGTGGGAAGAAACCTACTCATGGGCTCCCAATCCCCCCCTTTCTCCTTCTCTCATCTCTATTGAGAACATTTTCTGCAATGTTGTCGTGGTGCATTGTAGGTCAGGCACCTAGAGGGCAGCAATTGGTGGCCACTATGACGAAAATGAGCGACAACTTGCTGTAACCCAACAACCAACAATCACTAGGTTCAATTCCTGGGCACCACCCCTCACTAGTATGTCATTGGCCGACCAAAGACCATGGACCACTAGATGCATCATATGGCATGGGAGGTGTGTGCCATAGAAGCACTGGATCCTGCATCTATAATTGTGATGGAGCACATCATAAATAGGTAGCACCTAAAGTCCTTTTTATATAGTTTTATTGAAAAACTTCAAAAAAAATATCTCCATAATACCATGGCCAATCTATGTAATATTATATATGAATTCGTCATCTCACTGGGTTCTATGCAATCAACACACTTTCAGACCCTAAATCTTCTTCTAGTTCTCCTAATTTTCTAAAATACAAGTTTTTACCTTGTTTGACCATGATAAATTCCTGACTATGCTTTATATTGAAACTTGATGCATTCTTACCCTCTTAACCTTGAAATCAATACAATGTACCTCTATTCAACATAAGTATCAACCCCTAACTCTCTTTTTGTGTATGATTATTTGAAATGTCTCTCAATGCACGTATGTTCCCCATATATGTCTGTACTTGATTATGCTTATTTCCAAAATGATGACTTTACAAATTTTGTACATCCAACCCCTTTAATGACTGAAATCAATAACACCATGATGACTAGAGACCATAATTTCTATGTTCACTCTATGTTTTATATAATGAAGTATGTGATTCTTTTCACACTTGTTTGTCCAATTTGACCTATATGGCTTGATTTGTGTTCTCATTATCTAGAATTTTTATGAATCCTTTTATCTTATTCAATAACTTAAATTGGAGCTCTATTTAATCTTTGTATACACTTTAATTTGGATGTCCCATTTAGGTCATATGTTGAACCTAATGGTATAAGTGTTATATACTCGATTCTAAATGCATATTGATATTGTTGAATCAATCCCTGGATCCCTAAAGACATCCACCTAATATTGAATACTCTTGTTATGTCCTAAACTTACTTATCTAAATCATCCTTTATTTATGAACATCTTTACGACGTGCGTCATGAACCTTGTTTCCCTATTGTGAATCTTTTGACCCTAATTTGTACACCAGTGACATGAATCATGTAAGGACTACATAAAGTGCATGAAACGTCAAAATGGCATGACATATGAAACACACCTTCGTGATGACCTCTAAATCAGTAGAACATTCAATAATGTACTAATAACCAATTTAGAAACTAACTTGGCTAAAACCCTAAAATGGAACTAATTACGATTTAGTGATGAGAATCTAATACATGTTTTCAATCTAGTGCTTAATTGGGTATAGCTTGTGGAATGATGATCAAGGATAAGTTAGGTTATGAAATCTATATGTTAGGTACGAGATTCAATAATTATATGACTATGGAATTCTTTTTGAATTCTGATACATGTGTATTTTTGTTCATTTGCTCAAATATTGCCATGTAGTATTCTAGTATTGTACTCGATGTTTATTTCTTCAATTTAATAACTTGCAAATGTAATATAAAACTCCATTGTATAAACCTTATGCACCTGCCTATATTCCAAGGGTAAGGTCACAATGTTGGGAACCCTACTTGAGTTGTCAGGATAGGGCAGACTATGTCGACCAAAGGGTTAACTCTAGGCAATGGACTTGAGGTCCCTCATGTATAAAAGGGTTATCAAATCTTGAGTACCCTTATGGACCCTTACAATGGGAGTTTGCTCAAGAGTATTACATCTACATGATATTTTGGTATAATTGGAGTATAATGACATAAAACATGGCTCTTTATTTACTAAGAACTTAACTCATTTACTCTCATTCTTTTTTTGATGCAATCTTTTCAAATTATGTATACATATCTTTCTTCCCTATATTCAATACCTCGTGTGTTGACCCACTTGTTCCACATATGTTTTAGGTTCAGAGATGGCTAGGAGTGGATGGCTTGATGAGCTATTTTCTTGTGTACTTGTCATAAGATTCCTGGTATACATGAGAACACTTGTACAATCTGACTCTTGAATATGTAAAAATCTTTTATTTTTGAAATTTCTTTACATCATCCATATTTTTTAGGGCTTGGTGCCATGCCGGCCTTCCATTTTTGGGATTTACCTCTTTGTGACCTTCCCAACTGAGGTTTGCCACAGTCATTTCCAAAAGGGTCTTGGGAAACCTCCCCTTTCTAGGGCTTGGTGACATGTCAGCCTTCCCTTCTGGGGATTGACCTCTTTGTGACCTTCCCGACTGGGGCTTGGTCATAGTCATCTCCACAGTGGACTTGGGAAACCTTCCCGTTCTAGGTCTTTGTTCCTTATCAGCCTTCCGTTCTGTGGTATGACCTCTTTGTGACATTCCTTGTTGGGGCTTGGTCATAGTCACTCACTTCCTCAATGACTTCTCCTTGTGTCCCTCAGAGATGGCATACTTGGGTTCAAAGAAAGTATGCACTTTCATGTTTCCTTCACACTTTAGGTGACATTCCAGGTTACCCTAATCCTCAAGTTGATTTGTGAACTCACCCTCTAAGGGAAGGTACTAACTTAGTGTGCCTTCTTGACTCACAGGAGGAGGTTAGGCTCTCTAGCCACAGCCTAGCCTCACAGGTTTAGGGTTTTACCTCCCCCATATGTCCTTTTCCCATTCTTAGGTTGACCCACTCCGGGTCGGGACACTAACCCTAAAATTTGAATGAGGGTTTAATATTTTCTTTTTTATGTAACCATTGGTTGCTTATGTTTCTTACAAACTTTTTATGTAACCATTCATTTCTTATATTTCTTAAAAACCCTTCACATGAATCATGAATTCCTTGCTTCACATACATGATTGCATGGCAGACCGAGTCACTTGAACTCATTTGGATTCTTTTCTTACTAAATTTACCCTAATTAGAGTTCATATGGGTAGGGTTACTATTTAGGCCACACTACTCATGTTTCCAAGATTAGGGTTTTTTGTTAGGTTTAGGGACTACACCCCACATCTTAGGGTTTTATGATTCATGTGACCCACTAAGGGTTTTCTTAAACAAACCCTAGCTCAACCTACAACTTACCCCATCAAGGAAAACCCATAATACTATTTTTGTTCTTCACTTTATCATCATTTTCTTAAAACATGTATATTAATTGGTGGAGGATATCATAATCGTATTTACTCTCAAAAACCCTAATCCTGTGATTAGAACAAAAGTTCCTTATAGGGTTTATTAAGCAAGGAGATAAGAAGTAAATGAAGTTAGAGATGAGGAACTTAGAGGAGGCATTACTTCAAGAAAACCCTAGGTTTTGTCTAGGCACTTCAAGAAAACTATTAAATATTATTTGAAAATTTTGGGGATTTGATACCAAGTTGTGACCTCACTTTTCAGTGTCCACCAATTAAAAAAGGATCTTAAAGTCCAAAGACATTCCCTCAATCTCCAAGGATCTAGATTAAACAAACAACAAATAATAGCAAATAATTCCCATTACAAAAATATTGTTTACAATATGTATAATAATACTCCTCTAAGGAATTACATGAATTTCCAACATGGGAGCAATACATATGGGAAGAAGTATTTGACCAATCCTACTTTACTTATCTTTGATGTCTTCAGTTAATTTCATCTATTTCACCATATTGATATCTTCATTTATTATAGTTAAATAAAATGTTGACAACAATATCCCTAATCATGACCAGTTGCCGACGGCGGCTTCCGCTATGGAGATAGGGCGGGCGACTTAGGGCTCGTAGAGGGCGGCTTCGGGCTCGGGGGAGGGGGCTTCAGCGTCCGACGGATGCCACCCTACTCCCCCAAGGCCTTGACTCGGCTCGATCTCCATCGTGTCTGTCTCAGGCGGGCGACAGTTTTTTTCTCCTCCACCCTCTCCTCTTCTGCTGTGGCGGGGCTGGGATCCTGGCTTTGATCTCAACCCGTGCTGTGTCGGGCGGCAGTTTGGGAGGGGCGGCTTCAGCTCCATTTCCTCCACCGGGCCTCTGGTGGCGTTGGTGGTTCCGTCTTCCTCACAGATCTGGTGGTATCGAGCTCTCCCACCCCCTTTCAGTAGCTTACATTTTTTGAATATGGTTTCTAGCCCTTCCTTCGTGAAGGCTTCCGAGCTCTAGATTTCCCCAATATTTTGGCCTCGGTTTTTTCTGTCTTTGTTGGCTTGTTTAGCCAGTGGTTCTGGCAGTTTATCTGCCTTTTGTCGTCGCTAGTCGGCATTTATCTGTCACGTTTTGCTGTGACCTCCCTTCGGGAGAGCGATGAGATCTCTAGCCACGACTAGATCTCATATTTGCTTTGGATTGATCTTACTACTCAGTTATATGGCTTCGTTTGAGTTGATATACGAGCATAATACCATCTTGTTCCAGCACCTCTACCACTACTCAATGCTCAGGTTGAAGGAATTCTTTAAGAAAAGCTACTTAAGACAACCTCAAGGAAGAAGAATCAATGCAGAAATGTCCCTCTCTCGTTCCAATATGAGTTGTAGTGCCTTTGGGTTACTGAACGTGATGTTTGTATGTTCTCTTTGTATCTTTCTTCCCAATTGTAGATTCCGTATGACTAACAAGTAATGAATCGATCATTTTGCTCTAAAAAAAAATGTTGATAATGAAATTATCATATATATTTATATATTGTGTAAGAGGGGTGCATAAAAAAGTGTGTAAGTAGTATAACAACATATAAAAAATCAATTACTTGCAAATATGAACTGGAATTTTCATTACATGTTCTAACCCATACTTGATATGCTATCCTGGGCATAATCATTGTCCCTTCCAGGGCCCATGTGCATCACCCCTTGATACATGTCATTCTAGGGTCCAAAATATGATATATTTCTTTAAGTGATACTCTTAGTGGCATTATAACTGAATAAAATGTAAATAATCATCCCACAATTTATTTCATCAATCCTCCAAAAGTGCTCAACAAACAATCACTACTACAGTAATGGTCTATAGGGTCAGTTTTTGAAATCCTGTAGTGTCACTTTTTAACCGACTATTAAGTGGTCGTCGCTATAGAATTTGATCTATAGGGTCGGTTTTTTTAAGCAAAGAAAACTGACCTTATATAGTAAAAACCGACCCAATAGGGTGTAAAAAAATGACACAAGCTAGAAAAGAAACTGCGCCCGAGGTTATAAGGTCATTTATTCATACAAAAATTGACCCTACAGAGGACCTGTTAGGTCGGTTATTTTAAAAACCTGACCCAATAGGGTAGTTGATCCCTGTGTTTTTAAGGTCAGTTGTTACCTAAAAACCGACTCAACAGACAAACTGTAAGGTCGATTTTAAGCAAAAAAGCGACCCAAAAGACTAGCTTGCTAATCCAACAGAACTTCTAAGGTTAGTTATTCCTTAAAAACCAACTCTATAAGTTATCTGTAAGGAAGGTTATCCACAAAAAACTGACCCAAGAAGTTACAAAAAATAAGCTGCTGATCCCAGATCCTATAAGGTCAATTTTTAAGAAAAAACTGACCCAAGAGATCTACAAGGTCGGTTATTTAAAATGACTGACCATATAGGTTAAAACGACCCAAAAGACAAGCTTGCTTATCCAACAAAACTTCTAAGGTCGGTTATTCCTTAAAAACTAACCCTATAATTTATCTGTAAGGATGGTTATCCTCAAAAATCTGACCCAAGAAGTTACAAAAAATAAGCTGTTGATCCTAGATCCTATAAGGTCATTTTTTTCTTAAAACCCAACCCTAGAGATCTACAAGGTCGGTTATTTAAAATAACCGAACCTAAGGGTTGTAATATTTTTTAAAAAATTCTGCGGAACATAATAGAAATCTTTAGAACAAAAATCTGCAGATCAAAACCTACAATAGAAAGTAGACTTGCAAATGATGCGAGCCAGAAATTCATTCCAAATCCACATTTGCTAGCTTTTATGTCCATTCGAATTATCAATTTCCAAACCATACATTCATAACAAAAATGATTTATATATATATTCAGTCGAGACATTCATACACATAGCACATCATAACAATCAAAAAATCATAGATTGCAAGTCTGAGATGATATTAAAAATTAATGTCAGATACAAAAGTAAATTTAAAAGATTTCCAAAACCACATACATAAATGGAGTTGACATATGCATTCAATCCAATGCTATATTAATTTCATTTAGAAAACATCTGACCACTCTTCTCGAAATTCATTTAAGTCCTCTGGTGTGTAAGGTTGAGTTGTAAAGATATACAACATAAAATGCACATGCTAATATTTTATAAAATAACAACAACTCACTTGTAAATTTATGATGCTATTCTTTATTACCAGATCTATAGTCCAAATGTCTTGTGATGCTTGTTTGATAAAAGATTGCATATATTTCATTACATAGTAGCCATAAGCCTAGCCATTATTTTGTATAGGACACTACAAATAATGAATTATACTTAATGTTAGTAAACTACTATAAACAAGGTTGATATAAGACTATAAGAGTTGACATATAAGAGTTGAAAATTAGTACATATAAGACTAAGCAGTTGTCAAAGTAGCTACCTTGACATTTTTCAAACTCAATTTCTTTAATTTTGTGGGTATTTGTCCTCCACCTTCACAAAAAGCCTTTACACCCCTATCAATTAAATGATAGTTGGTAAAATAGAAATTCAAAATAGAAATATCATGTTGAAGCATAACAAATGACTAAATTTATGCTTACTCCATAGTTGGCAATTTTAGTTTGTGGCCCCTTACTATTTTTCCTAATGAGTCATGATAACAAAGAGTCATCAATTTTGGGACAACCACCAATAAATCCTAATGTCTAGATCTAAGAATAAATCAAACATTAAAATAAAGAAATTTATTCATTATTAAAATTATATTGAATAATAATACTTACTGGACATTAAAAGGAATTAGAATAATTTCCTTTCCCAAACTAGCAAAATATTTGAATGTAGTAGAGAAGTACTCATTCACATCCTCAATATGTGTCTCCACCTGACTAGTGACTGAAGGAACTAAGAATCCAACATTCTTTATATCAAAGTTTATGGCCTCGATATATAAGTGGTTGTATAACATTTGTAATTATTTTCATATATAAAAATAAGTTAAAAATGTGTATTGGAATTTTCTATATTTATAGATCCTTACCTTATCCTTACTTCTAATATCGAAGTATTTAGCCAATCATATCGAAACAACTCTATAATATCATCAAGAAAAATATAATTGTCAAAGTCCCTCCCAGTTGCATCTTCTGTTAAATTGACCAACATTTGTAATCCCGAGCTTTGGTTGGCTAAGTATCGACACAAACATTTACATTTACTTCCCAACTCATCGAATGTGGATTCTCGAATAAAAGATGGCTTGGGTATAGGAGAACGACTAGTAGAATTTTTACTTTTTGTTTTGCAAACCTGTTAATTAAATTACATACTTAAATTACACGAGTTCATATATGTAGTCAGATATGAAAAACATAGTAGAATTCAGGTATACCTTGTCATTGATAACCAAGTGTCTAGGCCAACCCACGACAACACCCTCTACTTCTTCAACTGTACTATATTCAGAATTAGGTATGGGTAGTGGTTTGTTCCCCATTCCGTCATACACAAGATGGATGGACACACAAAAAATGTCATTAGTAATTGGTTGGCAGTGCAATGTACCACCAAGGTTGTATACCTTATCCTCTGCTACAACATTATATTCTGGAACCTCCACTGCAAGTTTACAGTTCATACAAATCTAGAATTGAAATAATATAAGTTATATATGAAGCGGTAAACCAGACACCTACTATATATATATATCATACTAATAACACAACATATAGAACAAACTTACTGTATATTGTTGTGGTGGGTCATTGGGAGTGCTCCCACGACCTTCTACAGCTGAAGCATGAGCTTGTACCTCATCATCTGAGTGACACACAGTTTGAATAGGTTGAGAAGGTTGAGTAGGCTGAAATGAAGACATTATTTCTTTTACTTTCTGTGCTACTAATGCTTCAACTTCCTCTTATGTAAGACCTCCTGTACGTCTTTTAGATTGTGAAGGGCCAAAATAACACTTGATTCCTATGCCATCTCCTAATCCCCTAACACGACTAGGATGTTCCTTCGTACCAAGAGCAACTGATAGTTCATCCATGCGGCCAGTTAGGATGAACTTTCCTTCCTTCCTTCCTTTACTTATGGAGATCAACCTATTCATAGTTAATAAAAATATTAAATCACATATCAATTAGATATAAATAAATCAACATTTGTGGGAGTTAGTCTTTACTTAGTTGGGATAAACCTACCATCTTTTGTGCCACCTCCTTGAGTCAGGGTTGACAATTTCACCTGCTCGATTCTTACGAGCATCAATCCACTACACGTGTAGGGGTGGACGCTCAGCTTGAGTTGTACTAGACTCTTCTTGTGGGACATTGTTAAAACAAACCATCATTGACTAAGCAGAAGTGATTATTAACAGCAGATTACTGAAAATCACTAAAAATTAAAACCATTTTCAAAGCGATCCAGACACCGGAAAACTCTTTTATCAAAAATAAATGTATTATATTTACATCCTGGTTCACAAGTACATGTCATGTACCATCACTTCTCGAGGATTACAAGCATCAACTACCCTACTAAAACTATACACAAGCAGTATAACAACCTCGAGGCATCATGCCAAAATCTCAGATTGTTTCATTAAAAGTACTAACTACTAACTTCGAGGACCTGAGAGTATAGAGACGACACATAGGACTCTCTATACAAAACATGACAACCAGTGTTTCCACTTGGAATGTCACTGTTGTCCCTGTTGGTGCTACTACTGCTCTTCCCTTACTGAAGGGTTTCTGCCTCTTCTTCTATGTTTACCTAAAAAGTTGGATCCCACAGGGGTGAGACAATTGAAAATTGTCCCAACGAGAGATATAACTCTCCGCCAGAAATATTATTATTGGAGTTTAATAGAATAAAACTGAGTAGAAGAATCATATATATTCGATAGTAGATAAATCATTATTTAAACAGATTAGAGCAATATTCTAATTCCAAGCATTTCAGCTATATCTTGATAAAGCAACATATCACTTATCCAATAAGGAATTGAAGAATATGTACAACATTTATCCATCTAGGATATGCTAAGCAAAGAAACATCAACCATTGATTCTCATATTTCAACCTTTAGTAATTACGCTACACAGCTGATTACATTTTACAAACATACTTAAGCCCTGAGGAAATGAGGTATACCGCTCATACTCCAACCAACCATTACGAAATCAAAATCGATACCATAGATTGGTCAAGGAGGAGCAAGATTCCGATGACCTCATCCTCCTCAGTCAGTGTGAGGACAAATGCAGGACATCTTGTGTCTCTACTAAATATCTTTCCAGGGTATCCTGGAAACTTCACTATAGAGTTACAGTGGAAATAGTACTCTCTTCACAATCGAGAGATTTCATGTTTATCTCACATTGATCCAGTATTAATATTATCGGGAGATTCATGATACATCCATCTTGGCATCGGGAGATTAGTGATACATCCATCCCGACATATATAATGAAGGATTGAGAGATTTAATGTTTATCTCAAATCAATTACTCCATTAGGGCGTAAGGATATTCATGCCCATAACCCCCACATACTCAACAGTATGCCCTCTAGGAGTTCCCATAGAAAAACTTGTTTCACCATCACCAACTATTAACGATGATGGATCTATGGCCAGGGCTCTACATGATAAGATTTCACTTGGTTAATTAAGTGCATTACCATATTCTTTTAGCATCAGTCAAGTTTTCAACTATAATTTATTATAACAAATGCTAAAAAGAATGAGTAATACTTTTATCATATACTTTTTGAAACTTTATAATCATTGGGATCTCAATCCCTTGTCACATCATGGGCATTCTCATCCCTTAACATCTCATCATCATGATTATGGAATATGGGTATTCAAACCCTTAATTCATCAAAGAACACTTGTTACCACTCATCAGGTAACTAATACCTTCAAGTCATCTGACCAAGGTAAACATGATACTTGTAATATAGGCATCTCACTTGGCTCTCAAAGCCCATTAATCTCTTGCTACCTCTTATTAGGCAACAAAGCATATTATGGCTCACAAGGCCCATAAAACAAATTTCAACAATAAAAAATCATAGCTCATACCTGGCTATGTCCAACATCTCATGATACTTGTATGATTAGTACACATGATAACAGTTATATCAATTACATATCAGCACTATACAATGTAATTGTAACATCACTATACACTCATTAGGGTTAGGGTTTCCCAAATTCATTTTAATTAGGGATACTCATCCATCACCCAAAATTAAGGTTATGATTTATCATCATATTACCCAACATTAGGGTTTCATGCACTATAATCCAAAATTAGGATTTCACATACCTTCATCCTATATTAGGATAGGATTTCATATAGCATTACATAGCATCACCCTAGAATATAGTTTCACATCATATCTTTGTATTAGGGTTTCACATGCCATTACCCTTGATTAGGGTTTCACATGACATCACCCTTGATTAGGGTTTCACATGACATCACCCTTGATTAGGGTTTCACATGAAATTACCCTTGATTAGGGTTTCACATGTCATTAACCTTGATTTAAGGTTCATAATAACTTTTCCCCAAATTAGGGTTTCTTAAAGCATCCTCTTAAATTAGGGTTTTTCATTATATTACCCTGAATTGGGATTTCTCATATCATCACCCCATATTAGGGTTACATCATTACCCTAGATTAGGGTTGCACCTAGCATTTCCCTAAATTAGGGTTAGGGCTCATCACCCTTCTCAATTAGGGTTTCATGATCTCTTTATCAAGGATCATACCCTAATTACATATTGTATTCATATTGAGAGTGTTGGGTCTTAACTACTACATGATTATTATACATGTATGAATTCCTCTCTCTCTCTCATCCTCTCTAGGATGTTGATTACTTCAAACTTGATTAGATTAGGTCAACCCCTCATTCAAGTGCATACATCTATGGTTATCATAGTGTATTGAGGTACTACTTTCATAAGCATCAAAGATTAACCACTCAAAATGTACTAATCACTTAAGTACCTTAAAGGTACAACCATTGTAATTATCTTTGATATACATCATTAATAATCATGGGGTTTAACCATACTTACCTAGTTTGAATCAATTAGACCTTCAAATGGTCTTGGGGTATTAGACCTTTAAACAGTCTTGAATTATTTTGTCCTTCAATCGGTCTTAAAGTTCTTTGACCTTCAAACGATCCTGATCCATACCTTCAATCGGTCTTAAGACCGTTAGACCATCAAACGGTCTTGATCTAAAAAACTCTAACCGTTTGAATAAAATATAATTAACTCCAAACGGTTTGAAACCGTATGAGCAACTCATCCTTGAAACTCATTGAACATTAAACGGTTTGAGACTATTTGCTCTCCAAACGGTCTGAAGACCGTTTGAACCCAAACGGTCTCAAGACTGTTTGGACTCAAACAGTCTCAAGACCGTTTGGTCCAAACTACCTTGAAACCGAATGGACCAATTAGGGTTTCCTCCAATCAATAAAATGATTTTAGGGTTTGCTTTATTGAATCACACATCAATTGGACCATTGAAAGTACATTAAATTACAGCCCTTGGATCTCCAACCATCCATCACATCCATTGACCTCCAAATAGTCTTGGGATCTTTTGGTCTCAAACAGTCTTGAGACCGTTTGCCCTCAAACGATCTTGAGACCGTTTGAGCCATTCAACTTAGAAATTGACTCAATCGATTTAGGGTTTCAACCATTTAATCCAATTAGGGTTAGTAATCAATGAATCACCCATCCTTGAATCCATTAAAATTAAATCAATTTGAGCCATTGGATCCCCATCATTCACATCAACAATTAACTCCAAATGGTTTGAAGTTCAATTACCCTTCGATCTTGAGATCTATTACCCATTCGGTCTTCAACTCAATTGCCCATTCGATTTTGAAGTAGATTACCCATTCGATCTTGGGTTCAATTACCCATTCAGTTTTGAAGTAAATTACCCATTCAGACTTGGGTTCAATTTCCCATTCGGTCTTGGGTCCAATTACCCATTCGGTCTTGAAACCGAATCAACTCAATCAGTTTTGAAACCGAATCAACTCAATCAGTTTTGAAACCAAATTAGCTCAATCGGTTTTGAAAACCATTTTCCCATTCCATTGTTGAGGTGTGTGCTTGAGATGACATCATAATCTTCAAGCATCAAACCTTCGAAATCAATTGTGATTCTTATGGTGATTTCAATAACTAATAAAAAAAATCGAGAAAGAAGAAATGTTCAACACATGATGAATAAATTGCAAGCAATAATGACATTTAAGGGTTCAAGTTATATAACCCGCCTTTAAAATTGAATCCAAGCTTCAAGCTTCACGTATTCAATGGTGAATGACGCTCTCTCAACTGTTCAAGGTTTGTTCTCAAGTCTTTGAGTGAAATGAATCGCTAAGGTTGAAGATTGAATGAAGAAAAGAAGAAATTAAGCATTGAATTTCAATTTCCACCATGAAATCAAGGTTGAAGATGACTATGGAGCTTACCTACAGGTTGGGGCACGTACTCCTATTTCTCCTATGCTCCCTTATGTTCAACCAAAGAAATGAAAGAAAAAGGAATCGAAAAAGGCTTTCATGTGGGTTGAAAATAGGATGTATATTAGGGAATTTCAATGAGAGAGAAAGTGATAAATAATTCCTTCAACTCCCAAAATTGGTGCCACATACTCCCCTCCATCCCTTGCATACGAAGCCATCTCCCCCCCTTGTAATTCCTCTTCATTATCCATGAATTAAAAGAAGACAAATTAAGCACATTAACCAATATAATAATAATATCCAAAATTGAGTGGATATTACTTTTTCGTGAGTGGGCTCTCCACTCACTTTAGATATTCCGTTGCCTTTGCAAGGCACAAGGACGTTCATACTTATGGCAATTCAACCATCACAGTTTTGGTTGAAAGACAATTCAATTAATATATTTATTTTTTCATTAAATTGAATTAGGGTTACAATTATGCTTAAATTTTGATTATTTTAATATCAAGATTCTCTCTCTTCCAAAGAGATTCAAATGAGATACCCCTCTGATTTTATTGTCCCTACTTGATACAAACAAACATTAGGGACTCTCTAGAAGTGGTATTTTGCATATTGAACCCTAGGTTTTGGGTAAATTGCACATGACACCAAAACTAGGTTTTAATGCACAAACATTGCTTAATAAGCTCTTTCTTGATGGTCAGGCTACCAAAAGCCATACCTCTACATCATTCTCATTCTTATGTTGCTTAAAAACTTGGGGAACATTTTATCATGAAACATTTGCAAGTTAACCCTTCAACTTGGGTAATTTGCACTTTAGTCCAAAATAGGAAACACATTGTTTTCAACATTATTCAAAAAAGACTAAAATTGAAACATAAGTTTCTCTTGAGCCTTAATTACTTTTCAAAAGATAAGAGCAAGCATATAATTATTTTTCTTAAACAAAACATCTAGGGTTAGAGCATAACTCAGGTCAGGGATGTTACAAATTATCCACCCCTAACAGGGATTTCATCCCCAAAATCATCAAGAGAAAAGAGAAGGGTACTTCCTCCTTATCTATTCCTCTGGCTCCCACGTAGCTTCTTCAATGCCACGATGATGCCAAAGAACTTTCACAAGACATATGTCTTTCTTTTTTAGCTTTTTAATTCTTTTATCAAGGATCATCACATGTCCTTCAACATATGATATATCATTATTTAATTCTACTTCCACAGGTTGCAAAACTAACTTTGTGTCAGGATGACACTTTCTCAGCATGGAGATATGGAACACTGGATGCAACTTATGCAGCTCAGGTGGTAACTCTAGCTTATAGGCTAGCTTTCCAATTTGTTCAATGATTGGATAAGGCCCCATAAATCTAGGAGCTAACTTTCCCTTCCTTCCGAATCTAAGAACACCTTTCCAAGGCGAGACCTTGAGATATACTCTGTCTCCAACCTGGAATTTTAAAGGTCTTCACCGTTTGTCGGCGTACGACTTCTGTCTATCCTATGCAGCCTTTAATTGTTGTTGTATTACTGTAATCTTCTTAGTTGTCTGATGCACAAGCTCAGGACCCAAAAGTTGATACTCTCCTATTTCATACCAACATAAAGGAGATCTACAACGTCTACCATATAATGCTTCTTATGGTGCCATATCAATAATGTGCTGATAGCTATTATTGTAAGCAAATTCTATCAAGCTCAGGTGTAGATCCCAACTTCCTACAAACTGAAGGACACATTCCCTAAGTAAATCCTCCAAGGTTTGTATGGTCCTGTCAGACTGTCCATCTGTCTGTGGGTGAAAGGTTGTACTAAACCTTAACTGCATACCTGAAGATTTATGTAGTCATTCCCAAAAACGACTCATGAACTGGGGACATCTATCAGAAATGATAGTAGCTGGAACCCCGTGTAACCGCACTATCTCATCTATATATATATGTGCAAGCTTCTCAGCGATGTAGGTTGTTGTAACAGGAAGGCAATGTGTTGTCTTAGTCAACCTATCAACTATCACCTATATGGAACCATGACCTTTGGTTGTTCTAGGCAAACCAACCACAAAGTCCATGGTCACATGATCCCATTTCCACTACGATATAGGCAAAGGTTGCATTGTTCCTGTAGGCTTCTGATGTTCAGCTTTAACCTGTTGACACACCAGACACCACATAACAAACTCAGCTACATCCTTCTTCAATCCTGTCCACCAATACATATCATTCAAGTTGTGATACATTTTGGTGCTCCCTGGATGCATTGCATACATTGAAGAATGAGCTTCCTCCAGAACTAACTTCCTCAAGTCATTGGCATCAGGTACCACCATCCTACCATGGTAACAGACTACCTAATCCGCTGACTCATGAAAGCCATCCCATTTCTCACTACCATACTCTGACCTAATCTGCTGAACCACAATATCAACTTGCTGTGCTTCTTTAATATGTTGTCTCAGAGTAGGTTTTATGTGCATCTCAGCTAACAGCCCGGCTAACAACGATACCTTAAGCTATATATTGTTTTTCCTCAAGGAGATAAGCATATATCTTTTAAAGCACACTAAGGAGTTCAATTGTGCTTTATGTAAGGTTGGTGATGATGATTTCCTACTTAGTGAATCAGCCACTACATTAGCCTTCCCTGGATGATAATCAATTGTACAATCGAAGTCCTTGATTAACTCCATCCAGCGGTGTTGTCTCATGTTCAACTCATGTTGTGAGAAGATATATTTTAGATTCTTATGGTCTGTGAAAATCTAGAATGTTTCTCCATAGAGATAATGTCTCCAGATCTTCAAAGCATGGACCACATCAGCTAGCTCTAGATCATGTGTCAGATAATTCCCCTCGTGGTTCTTAAGCTGTCGAGAGGCAAAAGAAATCACTTGATTATCCTGCATCTACACACATCCTAGGCCATTCTTAGATGCATCACAAAAAACTATATACCCCTTCCCTTGCTCAGGTAACACCAACGCATGTGCACTTGTTAACCTTTCTTTCAATAGCTGGAAAGAATGTTGACACTTATCATTCCAGACAAAAGGAATCTCCTTCCCGGTCAACTTGGTTAGGGGTAAAGCTATAGAACTGAAGTTCTTAATGAACCTCCTGTAATAGCCTACCAGTCCTAGGAAACTGCGTATCTCTGTCGGTGTCTTTGGTTGTTCCCATTGTAGAACAGATTCTACCTTTTTAGGATCAACACAGAAACCTGAGGTAGATATTACGTGTCCTAGAAAAGAAACTTCTGGTAAATATAACTCACATTTGCTAAACATAGCATACAACTCATGCTCTCTTAGCAAAGTTAAAGCCTGAAGGAGTTCCTGCTCATGTTGTTGAGCATCTCCACTGTATATCAAGATGCCACCTATGAAGATTACTATGAACTGATCAAGAAAAGGTCGACATATTCTATTCATGAGTTCCATGAATGTAGCTGGTGCATTAGTTAGTCCAAATGACATAACTACGAACTCATTGTGACCATACCTTGTCCTAAAGGCAGAATTAGGTATGCCACTCTCCTTGATATGCAACTGATGATATCCCAACCTTAGATCTATCTTAGAGAAAATAGTTGCACCGCGCAACTGATCAAACAAGTCATCGATCCTTGGCAGAGGATACTTGTTCTTTATGGTTACTTTATTCAATTGTCTGTAATCAATGCATAACCGCATTGGTCCATCCTTCTTCTTGACAAAGAGAACCGGAGCACCCCATGGTGAAGTACTCGGTCGGATAAAACCTTTCTCAAGCAACTCTTACAGCTGTTTTTTGAGCTCTACCATCTCAGCAGGTGCCATTCTATATGGTCTTTGTGCTACAGGTTGCGTAACCGAGATTAGATTAATCTCAAAATCAATCTCTAGAGGCGGGGGTACACCTGGAAGTTCCTTAGGGAAAACATCTTCAAATTCCCTAACTATCAGAACTTTAGAAAGATTATGGCTCTCCATTGTGGTATCTACCACATGTGCCAAGAATGCAAAGCATCCTTGTCTCATCAGCTTCTCAGCTACCATAGCTGACACAAGATAGGTTGGAAGAATATTTCTATATCCCTAAAAGATCCATGTGTCACCGTAATCTGTGAACACATCTTGCTTGGAATCTTAATCCAAGACAACCTTATACTTTTCTAGGGTGTCCATCCAAAGAATTATATCGAACCCGTGCATCTCAAGTGGTATAAGATCCACCTGAATGCAATGTTCAGAAAAGGAAAGAATGCATGGAGAACACACCTGCTGCAGCACTGTAGATCCCAACAAAGGGGTTTTGAATAACAAACTATATGCTCTATGACTGACAGTCATGTTGTAGTCAATGATCACTCTTCTAGTGATAAATGATGGCATAGCACCCAGATCAATTAAAACATATATGAAGCAGGATGAAGACAAATCAGAATGAAATAGTTCAATCTGACCTATCACAACTCGAGGGTTAACTACTGCTTTGGGTTGATTCATCGCGTAGAATCTCACTGTTTCTTGTTGTTGACCCTGTGCTTGGTTGTTGGGTGCTGACAAACCAACTTGGGATGCTTGTCCACGTCCTCTGGCACCACTCAAAAACTATCAGCTCTGAGAGCGTTGTTGACTCTGCCTCTGAGGTTGAGTCACACTTACATCTCTAGCTCGACAATCTTTCATCCAATGCCCCATCTTTCTGCATATAAAACAACCTCTGGTCTCCCTCTGTGGCCTGGGTGGTCTTGTTACTGATACTGATGCTGAGCTATGGGCTCCTTCTGGTGGTACACTACGACCTCTACCCCTACTCGATGTCCATTACGTCTGGTGCTATTGGTGCAGAAAATATCAGTTTCTTAAAACATTTGGACCCTTGTCCTTCAAACTGAGTATACACCTTCTTACTCTTGGTCTGACGCTTCTCAATCACTGACCTTTCTATCCGTCTCACGGACTCCACAAAGGTGGAAAACCTCTCCCTATTCTCTAAGGCAGACACGGGAGTGGTCAAATCAGTGTTTAACCCCTTCTCAAAATGTTGAATTCTTTCTTCACCAGTAGTTGCCATATGCAAACAAAACTGCAAAAGCTCCATGAACTTAGCTTCATACTCGCTAATGTTCAATGGTCCTTGCCTTAACCTCTCAAATTGAGAGATCTTCTCATCTAGAAACTTCTTGGGAAAGTATCTATTGACGAATTCTCATCGGAATACTTCCCATCCGATCTCAACACCTGGCCTTTTGCCCTCTTCTATGGTCCACTAGTGACCATCACTCCCTTTCAGAAGGTACACTGCATGTCTGGCCTTCTCTACTTATGGGATATTGAGGATTCTAAAAGCCTTCTCCAGCTCAGTCAGCCACATGTCTGCATCTGTTGGGTCGGCTGTACCAGCATAATCTGTGGCTTCAACCCGGTGAAGTCTTTCGGAAGTCTACCCGACTCCCTATCCTTCATGGTGAGCTAGTACCCTAGGTGCAGGTGGTGGCATCCTATCCGCCATATGCGTCATGGTTGTCATAAACTACCCAAATAGATCATGGAAGGCTGGGTTTTCCAATGTAGCCTGGTTAAGCTGGGGATGTTCAGGTTTTGGTTCATCCCTATTCTGGTTCCTTGCACCTCTTCCTAGTCCAGCAATCCTGCTCTCATCAGCAAGTTCTTCGTGTGATCCAGACATCTTTAAGATCTTCTTCTCCTCCTATATGAGCAGAAGACACTATCAGATAACTGGAAGACACCAAAACAGACTCAACAACCTTAATCCTATGTCTCTATAGACTCAGCGAACCTAGAGCTCTGATACCACTTATTGTGGGACATTGTTCAAACAAACCATCATTGACAAAGCGGAAGCGATTATTAATAGCAAATTACTAAAAATCACTAAAAAGTAAAACCATGTTCAAAGAGATCCAGACACCGGAAAACTCTTTTATCAAAAACGAATGTATTATATTTACATCCTGGTTCACAAGTACATGTCCTGTACCATCACTTCTCGAGGATTACACGCATCAACTGCCCTGTTAAAACTATACACATGCAGTATAAAAACCTCGAGGCATCAAGCCAAAATCTCATATTATTTGATTAAAAGTACTAACTACTAACTCTAAGAACCTGAGAGTAAAGAGACGACACATAGGACTCTCTATACAAAACATGACAGCCAAGGTCTCCACCTGGAATGTCATTGTTGTCCATGTTGCTGATGCTACTGCGCTTTCCTTACTGAAGGGTTTCAACCTCTTCTTCTGTGTTTACCTAAAAAGTTGGATCCCACGGGGGTGAGACAATTGAAAATTGTCCTAGTGAGAGATATAACTCTCCGCCAGAAATATTATTATTGCAGTTTAATAGAATGAAACTGAGCAGAAGAATCATATATATTCGACAGTAGATAAATCATTATTTAAACAGATTAGAGAAATATTCTAATTCCAAGCATTTCAGCTATATCTTGATAAATCATCATATCGCTTATCCAATAAGGAATTGAAGAATATGTACAACATTTATCCATCTAGGATATGCTAAGCAAAGCAACATCAACCATTGATTCGTGTATTTTGACTTAAGCAATTACGCTACATGGCTGATTACATTTTACAAACATACTTAAGCCCTGAGGAGACGAGGTATACCACTCATACTCCAACCGACCATTGCGAAATCGGTACCATACATAGGTCAAGGAAGAGTCAGATTCCCATGACCTCATCCTCCTCAGTCAGTGTGAGGACAAATGCAGGACAACTTGTGTCTCTGCTAAATAGCTTTCCAGGGTATCCTGAACTTCGCTATAGAGTTACAATGGCAGCTATACTCTCTTCGCAATTGAGAGATTTTCATGTTTATCTCACATCAATCCGATATTAATATTATCGGGAGATTCACTATACATCCATCCTGGCATCGGGAGATTAGTGATACATCCATCCCGGCATATATAATGAAGGATTGAGAGATTTAATGTTTATGTCACATTAATTCCTCCATTAGGGTGTAAGGATATTTGCGCCCATAACCCCCACATACTCAACAGTATGCCCTCCAGGAGTTCCCGTAGGAAAACCTATTTCACCATCACCAACTACTGACGATGATGGATCTATGGCCAGAGCTCTACATGATAAGATTTCACTTGGTTAATTAAGTTCATTACCATATTCTTTTAGCATCACTCAAGTTTTCAACTATAATTTATTATAACAAATGCTACAAAGAATGAGTAATACTTTTATCAAATACTTTTTGAAGCTTTATAATCATTGGGATCTCAATCCCTTGTCACATCATGGGCATTCTCATCCCTTAACATCTCATCATCATGATTATGGAATAGGGGTATTCAAACCCTTAATTCATCAAAGAACACTTGTTACCACTCATCAGGTAACTAATACCTTCAAGTCATCTGACCAAGGTAAACATGATACTTGCAATACATGCATCTCACTTGGCTCTCAAAGCCCATTAATCTCTTGCTACCTCTTATTAGGCAACAAAGCATATTATGGCTCACAAGGCCCATAAAACAAATTTCAATAATAAAACATCATAGCTCATACCTGGCTATGTCCAACATCTCATGATACTTGTATGATTAATACACATGATAATAGTTATATCAATTACATATCAGCACTATACAATGTAATGGTAACATCACTATTCACTCATTAGGGTTAGGGTTTCCCAAATTCATGTTAATTAGGGATTCTCATCCCATCACCCAAAATTAAGGTTATGATTTATCATCATATTAACCAACATTAGGGTTTCATGCACTATAATCTAAAATCAGGATTTCACATACCTTCATCCTATATTAGGATAGGATTTCATATAGCATTACATAACATCACCATGGAATAGAGTTTCACATCATATCTATGTATTAGGGTTTCACATGACATTACCCTTGATTAGGGTTTCACATGACATCACCCTTGATTAGGGTTTCACATGACATCATCCTTAATTAGGGTTTCACATGACATTACACTTTATTAGGGTTTCACATGTCATTACCCTTGATTTAAGGTTCATAATAACTTTTCCCCAAATTAGGGTTTCTTAAATCATCCTCTTAAATTAGGGTTTTCATTATATTACCCTAAATTGGGATTTCTCATATCATCACCCCAGATTAGGGTTACATCATTACCCTAGATTAGAGTTACACCTAGCATTGCCCTAAATTAGGGTTAGGGCTCATCACCCTTCTCAATTAGGGTTTCATGATCTCTTAATCAAGGATCATACCCTAATTACATATTGTATTCATCTTGAGAGTGTTGAGGCTTAACTACTACATGATTATTATACATGTATGAATTCCTCTCTCTCTCATCCTCTCTAGGATGTTGATTACTTCAAACTTGATTAGATTAGGTCAACCCCTCATTCAAGTGCATACATCTATGGTTATCATAGTGTATTGAGTTACTACTTTCATAAGCATCAAATATTAACCACTCAAAAGGTACTAATCAGTTAAGTACCTTAAAGGTACAACCATTGTAATTATCATGGATATGCATCATTAATAATCATGGGGTTTAACAATACTTACCAGGTTTGAATCAATTAGACCTTCAAACGGTCTTGGGGTATTAGACCTTTAAATGGTCTTGAAGTATTTTGTCCTTCAATCGGTCTTAAAGTTATTTGACCTTCAAACTCTCTTGAACCATACCTTCAATCAGTCTTAAGACCGTTAGACCATAAAACGGTCTTGATCTCAAAACCTCTAAATAGTTTGAGACCGTTTGAATAAAATATAATTAACTCCAAATGGTTTATAACCGTATGAGCAACTCATCCTTTAAACCCATTGAACATTAAATGGTTTGAGACCGTTTGCTCTCCAAACGGTCTGAAGATTGTTTGATCCCAAATGGTCTCAAGACTGTTTGGACTCAAACGGTTTTAAGACCGTTTGGTCCAAACCACCTTGAAACCAAATGGACCAATTAGGGTTTCCTCCAATCAATCAATTGATTTTAGGGTTTGCTTTATTGAATCACACATCAATTGTACCATTGAAAGTACATTAAATTACAGCCCTTGGATCTCCAACCATCCATCATAGCCCTTGACCTCCAAACGGTCTTGGGATCGTTTGGTCTCAAACGGTCTTGAGACCGTTTGAGCCATTCAACTTAGAAATTGACTCAATCGATTTAGGGTTTCAACCATTTAATACAATTAGGGTTAGTAATCAATGAATCACCCATTCTTTAATCCATTAAATTTAAATCAATTTGATCCATTGGATCCCCATCATTCACATCAGCAATTAACTCCAAATGGTTTTGAAGTTCAATTACCCATTCGATCTTGAGATCCATTACCCATTCGGTCTTCAACTCAATTACCCATTCGGTTTTGAAGTAAATTACCCATTCAGTATTGGGTTTAATTACCCATTCGGTGTTGAAGTAAATTAGCCATTCAAACTTGGGTTCAAATACCCATTCGGTCTTGGGTTCAATTACCCATTCAATCTTGAAACCGAATCAACTCAATCTGTTTTGAAATCGAATCAACTCAATTGGTTTTGAAACCAAATTAGCTCAATCTGTTTTGAAAACCGTTTTCCCATTCCATTGTTGATGTGTGTGCTTGAGATGACATCATCATCTTCAAGCTTCAAAATTTCGAAATCAATTGTGATTCTTATGGTGATTTCAACAACTAATCAAAAGAAAATCGATAAAGATGAAAGGTTCAAAACATGATGAATAAATTGCAAGAAATAATGACATTTAAGGGCTCAAGTTATATAACCTGCCTTTAAAATTGAATCCAAGCTTCAAGCTCCACGTATTAAATGGTGAATGAAGATCTCTCAACTGTCCAAGGTCCGTTCTCAAGTCTTTGAGTGAAATGAATGGCTAAGGTTGAAGATTGAATGAAGAAAAGAAGAAATTAAGCATTGAATTTTGATTTCCACCATGAAATCAAGGTTGAAGATGACTATGAAGCTTACCTATAGGTTTGGGCACGTCCTCCTATTTCTACTAAGCACCCTTGTGTTCAACCAAAGAAAGCAAAGAAAAAGGAATCGAAAAATCCTTTCATGTGGGTTGAAAATTGGATGTATATAAGGGAATTTCAATGTGAGAGAAAGTGATAAATAATTCCTTCAACTCCCAAAATTGGTGCCACATACTCCCCTCCATCCCTTTCATACGAAGTCATCTCCCCTACCTTGTAATTCCTCTTCATTATCCATGAATTAAAAGAAGACAAATTAAGCACCTTAACCAATATAATAATAATATCCAAAATTGAGTGGATATTACTTTTTCTTTAACTAATGTGAGTGGGCTCTCCACTCACTTTAGATATTTTGTTGCCTTTGCAAGGCACAAGGACGTCCACACTTATGGGAATTCAACAATCACATTTTTGGTGGAAAGACAATTCAATTAATATATTTATTTTTGCATTAAATTGAATTAGGGTTTCAATTATCCTTAAATCTTGATTATTTTAATATCAAGATTCTCTCTCTTCCAAAGAGATTCAAATGAGACTCCCCTATGATTTTCTTATCTCTACTTGATACCAAGAAACATTAGAGACTCTCTAGAAGTGGTATTTTACATATTGAACCCTAGGTTTTGGGTAAATTGCACATTACACCAAAACTAGGTTTTAATGCACAAACATTACTTAATAAGCTCTTTCTTGGTGCTCAGGCTAGCACAAGCCATACCTATGCATCATTCTCATTCTTATGATGCTTCAACACTTGAGGAACATTTTTACCATGAAACATTTGTAAGTTAACCCTTCAACTTGGGTAATTTGCACTTTAGTCCAAAACAGGCAACACATTGTTTTCAACATTATTCAAAAAGGACTAAAATTGAAACATAAGTTCCTCTTGAGCCTTAATTACTTTTCAAAAGATAAGAGAAAACATATAATTATTTTTCTTAAACAAAACATCTAGGGTTTGAGCATAACCCAGGTCAGGGATGTTACACTTCTCTAGAAGAGAGTTACTTGTCTTGTAGTTGGCGGCATAAGGCATAACCACCGGTCCCCAAGTGACGGTCATGCACATGTTTGGCCCGTATTTCCTTTTGGGCCTCATGAATAGCCTGATCATTTAAAATGAGGTATTGCAATTTAGACTTGGGAAACATATATAAAAATATTCACCTCCTTAATTGTATAAAAAGATTCATACAATACATCACAATCTTTATTACCTAGAACTCTTCTGATTTCCTAGATGCAACAAATCTTTCCCACACCTCATGATCTATAAATATATATATATCTGTTGTTTTCTTCTTTTGTTTAGGATTATCTATAAATTCCCTTTTGAGATATGTCTTAAAAGCACTCCATCATACACCACAAAATTGTAGCACTTTTTTCTTGTGATCTTTTTCATTTAGTTGAAAAACACCCTATACATACAAAAGAAGATATAATGTTATTTTAACAAGGATATGTCTTTCCAAGCAAAACTAAATTATAACCAATAAAAAAACATATTAAAATAATATCACTTCAACTCACAGATATATCTTTCAATAGGAGGTCTTTTAAGGCATCAGAAACATCATGCCAATTTTCTATATCTATTGCCACCTTACTACGCATGGTCACCCCTATGTAGTGCTTGAAAGCACTAGCATGTTCCCCAATAGGTGCTCCTGTGACATCAAACTGGATTGGCAATTTCTACCCTTTGGCCCTCAGCTCCTACAACCTACGCATCAGTGTGGGACCTCTACATTTCTTAGCATCACCACTACCATCCTCATGGTGCTCAAGCTCAGAATGTTCATCTTCACTTGCCATTTTAGAACAACATACAAGTATACATGATAAAAGAAACATAAGAGTGATAATAAAAGAAAAAGTCATTGAATGATATATGATGTATATTTAAAAGATTACATGCTTGAATGATAATAAAATAAATAATTCAAAGAATATATGCCTCTAGTATTGGTTGAGTTGTTAGTCAAGTAAAATTCCTACAACATGGTCTTGACATTTATAGTATTCATCGATGTTAACTTCAACATTTACACTTGGAAAACCAACTGAGAATGGGCTGGAATCATCATACTTTTCGTAGTATTCTTCTTCATTTATAGGATCTACAATAAACTACCTTTTTCCATGAAGAAAGATAGACCAAATTTTATTTTCTGTGTCATCAATATAGAATATTTGTTTTGCTTGGTCTGCCATGATGAATGGTTCATCTTTTTTTCACCAATCTTTTCAAAATTCACCAATGTCAAACCCAACTCAACTACTAAAAATCCTTTGTTGTTATCAACCCAATTACACCTAAAGATAGGAACTCTGAAATTTGTATAGTCCAATTCCCATATGTCCTCAATGATGTCGTAATATGACATCTCAGCTTCATGTGGTCTTTTATCTTTCGCACTAGAAAAATACAATGAACAAGCTTGAACAATGACCCCACTATTTTGGACTATACTACTTTCATCTTGACGCTTAAAATCCTTTTATGTCATATCCTTCATATGACATGACATCCATTTTTGTCTTAAAGGCGAGCCATTTTATGTTCTCAACAACATTATTCAGTGATTCAAATAGTTGATCAAAGACATTCTTTTCAAACCAACTAATAAATATTTGATTATGCTCTCTTGCAAGCCACATTGAACTGGATCACGGATGATTTCTCTTGATAAGATCATTGTGTTCTGTGATGTAGCTACTAACTTCATCGATGTTGTGTAAAATATACAAATGTGATTGTTCCCACAACTCACGACTAATTCCTTTCACTTGTGCTCCCAGAGTTCCTTTGCCACCATAAGATTCAGTGTGATGGTAATTTTTTAGTTCGCTAGAAGTTTTGTTATAATTCAAAAAAATCATTGCAAAAGTCTATCACCTCCCTGGCAACATAGCCCTCAATAATACTCCCTTCAGGATGATAACAATTCTGAACATCACCATTAAAAACACTCATGTAGCGTTCAAATGGATACATCCAGTGTAAGAAAATTGTACCCATCATCTTCACCCCCTTGTTATATGTAATACAAGATGAACCATGATATCAAAAAATGAAGGAGGAAAGTACATTTCAAGATGAAACATGGTAACAATTACATCTTTTTGTAATTTATTGAGAGTATCAGGATGTATCACTTTGTTGCATATTTCATTGAAGAAGAAACATAGTCTTGTGGTTACAAACCTTACATGCTTCAACAATATAGATCAAATTGCCACAGGTAAAATTTGTTGCATTAAGGTGCGACAATCGTGAGATTTGAGACCTATCAACTTCAAATCCTTCTTTGATACCAATCTATGAACATTAGAAGAGTATCTTTGTGGAACTTTAATATTATACAAGCACTCACAGAAAGTCTTTTTCTCCTGCTTTGACAAAGTGTAACAAGCTGGTGGTAAATATGTGCAGAGACCCCTGATCTCCACTGATAATTCTTTTCTTATACCCATTAATTCTAAATCTTTTCTAGATTTGATGTCGTCTTTACTCCTTCCCGGTATATTCAATAGCATACCAATGATGCTATCACAAACATTTTTTTCAACATGCATGACATCAATGCAGTGTCTAATTGACAAGAATCTCCAATAAGGAAGATCTCAGAATATTGACCTCTTCTTGTATACAAATTTGTCACATGCGAGAGTATGACAACTTGAACTCTTTCCAAATTCATTAATAATATCTTTCACCCTGTCATATACAACATTTCCTGGTCTAGTTTTAGGAGCACTTTGTTCCTTAGTTGATCCATTAAAGTTTTTGTGTTGCCTTCGATGAGGATGCACTTGTGGGAGAAATCCCCGATGACCAAGATATACAATTTTACCACCATGTTTCAATCGGATTGAATCAGTATTTTCCTCACAAATAGGACATGCTTTGTATCATTTTATACTATATCCAGACAAATTTCCATAAGTTGGAAAGTCATTAATCGTGAAAAATAACATAGCACGCAAACTAAAGATCTCTTCGTGTGAAGCATCATATGTCATAACACCTTCTTCCCATAATTTCATTAAGTCATCAATTAGAGGTTGAAGGTAAACATCAATGTCATTTCTAGGTTGCTTTGGCCCTGATATCAATATTGACAACATCACATACTTATTTTTCATACACAACCACGGAGGAACATTGTATATAACAACCACAACAGGAAAAGTGCTATGTTGGCTGCTTAATGTACCATAAGGATTCATTCCATATGTACAGATTCCAAGTCTTAAGTTTCTTGGTTCTTTACCAAATTGAGGGTATAATAAATAAATTTTCTTCCATTGTGGTGAATGAGATGCGTGTTGTAGGATGCCATCATCATTGGCCTTTAACTCCCCATGCCAAGACAAATTTTGCACATCTTCAAATAAGCATTGAAATCGTGGTATTATTGGTAGATACCACATCACCTTGGTAGGAGAGCCATTTATATCCTTAGCTGAATTTGTGGTCTTGTACCTTGACGCACCACATTTTGGACAATTTATAAAATTACTATAGTCCTTCTGAAATAACATGCAATCATTTGGACATGCATGAATCTTCTTAGCCTCCATTCCCATTGGGCACATTATTTTCTGTGCTTGATATGTCGAAATTGGAAGCTCGTTGCCTTCAGGAAGAATTTCATTTAACAAAGACAACAATGAAGTGAAACTCTTATCGCTCCACCAATTTTGAGCTTTAAGATTATATAATCGCATCACAACACTCAACCTCGTGAACTTAGTACAATCCTTATATAATAGTTTTTCACCATCATGGACAATGTTTGCAAATAAAGAAGGTGGATCAATGACATTGTCCCAACAACTATGTAGCATCTCATCAACCATATCATCCTGAATCAGTTAATCCTGAATCGGTTCATCATTGACATTATCATCATTATATATATCTTCTATGCTACAACTATTAGTATTGACATTTTTTGATCCATAATTAAATTTTTCTCGATGCCAATACCATTCATTATAAGCTTGTATGATCCCATTGCATATGACATGATTTTAAATTTCCTCAATAGTATCAACTTTCAAATTGTTACCACAATTTCTACATGGAAAATAGACCCTATCTATAGGTAGTTTCCTATGTTCCTCAGCAAATCTGATAAATTCATCAAGACCTTTGGCAAACTCTGGATTGCAACGGTTCTTGATAGACATCCAACTTTGATCCATTTTCTAGATCACATTAAAGTTAATTATAAAAGTGTACCACCTATCAAAATGGTTATTGTTGATACTCTAAGTTGTAAGGTTTTATTGATAGGAAGTTAATTACTTTTGTACTAAAGTGTACCACCTATCCCATTTTTGAATATTTAATCTCAGTAGTAATTGTATAATGTATGTTTAGTTTTTAAGAAAATTTCAGTAGCATTACCGCTAAGTTCTCCAAGTACATCGATGTAAATGGAAAATAACCACCTACATATGTATCTAGAGAACAAATGACGAAATACTACTAAAATTTTCTTCAAAACTAAACATACAGATACACTTACATCCTGAGTGAGATTAAATATCCAAAAACAGCCCCAGACCGGGGACTATCTAATGAGTAAATTTTGAATGGGTTTCTAAGTTGATACATAAATGTATTATTGTCATATTTATATATTAAGTTAAACATCATTCATCGATGATCTCATCTATAAACCCTAAAGTGTCAATCTGAGACTACAAAATGTTTACCCTCATATTTTTGGAATGTATACAATGATTACATATGTGATTAATAACAAAATGTAGATATGAAAGAATACATATTTTTATTATGGGTTGATTTACTAGTCAAATAAAATGAAAAAAAAACAATGTAACTGACCTTGGCCGCAGAGATGAAAATGAGAGAAGATCGTGGGCAGTGGAAGGCACGTAGGTGGCAAAGAGCAAGAGGATGACCACCGAGCATCGGAGCTACTATGAGTAAGAGGATGACTGTCGTGAACAACATGGGTACATCAAGAATACTTCCATAGATAAACATTCATTATATGTACTGAATTGAGAAGAATCAATTAGGTTCTCTTTACAAATATATATACATAAATAAGTTAAAGCAGATAGTTATATGAGTGAAACAAAACAACTTATCAATTTGCAGTAAAAATATTAATCTCATTCCCTATGTACAAGAGTAAACAGGCAAATATAAACAGTGCAAACTGTTTATCCCATGACTAAGATTGTTTTATAACCCGACAAGAATAGGGAATGAAATGAGGATGACATGCATGCATCATTCATTGATGACATATTTTATAATACAGAGGCATTGGAGGAGCTTCACTGATTGGGGCAAGGGGTTTGGGGATTGATCATAGTGTGGCTATGGTTCTGTGATATTGGATTTCAATTTACAACAATGTTGATAGTAACAAAGTAGGTTGGCGGCAGATGGATTTTAACCTGGGAATAATAGCTAGCACTGCCTAGCTGGGCTTTGACAAGTCATCTTGAAATTTGAGCTGCCAGCTATTGGGCATGGTATGCTATCTCATCTCCCCAACTACAACCATTCACTCTGCACCAGCTTGTTCAGTCACTCACATACCCATCATCGTTATTCCCCAATCCATCTAGCTAGCTAGCTAAGCGGCACCTTCTTCCTCTGTTCGCCCCACACCATGGAAGGCCTCCAGAGCGAATTCCACCCATCGACACCCTTCTCCTCCTTGTTGTCTCTGCAAGCACACTCACATTCCTATCCTCATCGGTGAAAGGGCCACATTACCTCTATGACGGCACCTACATTAGGTCAAATACAAAAAAAAAGGTGGCGACCTTACCTCTGCATTTGGGTGCTTTTGGGTGGCTACGACGGCGGTGATGCTTTCCTCACATGTGTTGCAGTAGGGGGTGGTCTTCGGACCTATGCGGTAGCAGCAGGTTCCCTTCTCTACTCTCTCGAAAGTGGCAACATCAAGGATCCTTATGGCAGCAGCAACAACACACAACTTTTTTCTAGCTTCACGCGATCGCTAAATGAAAAACCAGGTTCCAGTAACACTTAGAAATCAGACCTCTAAGGTCGGTTCTAAGTAAATCACTGACCCAACATCTTAAGTTGTGCCCAGACCACTTGTATGGTCGGGTAACTTAAAAAACTGACGCTATAGAATTATGCTACAAGGTCGTTTATTTTGAGAAAACTGACCCATGAGGTCCAAAGTGGTGTCCGTATTTTTTGTTGACATATAAGGTCGGTTATTTGGAAAAATTGACCCTATAGATCGAGGAGCAAAGCCAAAGTCGAGCAAAGTTTTGTCGCGGGAAACCTAATGGGTCAATTTTTATGATAAAACCAATGCAATAGTGTATTAGGTCAGTTATTCTAGTAAAAATGATGCTAAGGGAAGCAACATTATTGGCCAAAAATGTAGTAGTGAATGGATGTCAATAACATGAGTACTCATAATTATAACCACATACGTCAATGTAGAACCATACTGACCATGCAATCACACTTCAAGTACTTTAAGAATATCATCCAATAAAGAAAGAAAAGATGAATCCACACAATCAATATTTAATCTTCATGTATGCATATGCCAAAGTGTCATGATCATATTATTCAGATTAAACCCTACTCAAGTCATAATCTAGAAATTTAGGGTTGTCTCGGGTTTGGATAAGGAATAAGGGCACAAATGCTAATTCTGATGGACCATAATCCCTTATTTTTATAAACCCACATTAGATATTATGTGAAACCCTAATTATTAGATCTTTGCATTTTGGAGACTTATATCAGGTTATGCAGGGATCAAGATTATCATAAGTAATCGTTGCTTTTAAAATCATAATTCATTATGTATATGTGATTATTAACCTATAAGCCTTAAATATTCATGATCATCTTGGATTCTTATTATGTTAAGAAATGTCAGGTTACAACATGAAATGAAAGCATATAGTGTATTCAACACTTTAACTATGAATTCTTGGGTTTCCATGTATTAATCATCCTATTTAAATGTTCTAGGCATACGTTTGGAACTAGGATGCCAATCAAACATTAGTTCTATTGTATTCATGTTCCTCTTGTTTTCTTAATCAAAATGACATATCATATTACCATATTTTGAGTTAGGATTTATGTGCTAGAATTAAAGCAAGATAAGCTTACTTGAACCAATGGGAGTGTTACACATAATAGAAAAATGATTTAAATAGATATATTTATTGGGCCAATTTTTCTCAGGGAAACGAGACTCGTTCTCTTGTACTTTCTGCATATACCACAAGTACTTGTGGGTCATTTGGCACAAATCCATCCCCTTCCTCACAAAGAAGTTTGGCTCGCATCTCACCTCTTGTACGCACCTCTATATGCCAATTCGGTGACAAAGGGGAGTTTCTGCTAGCCCTGCTACATGGCTCCCAAAGCTTGGAGCACTAGCAGAGCTCCTCGAGAGTCTAGGGAGTGGCAGTAGGTGGAGGCGGGTGCTGTGTGAATGGTGAAGGAGGAGCCACTGTAGATCATGGTAGGTGTTCAAAGATCTATAGGAGTATGAGAGTGGCGTTGGTGGAAACTGGAGAGGGGTCAGTCATGTCCTCATTCCTGGCTAGGGACTAAATCAATGACATTGTTGGATGTTGCTAAAGGTGTTAGCAATAGAAAGAACAAAAGTGGAGGATTTTGGCCGAGAGGGATTTGTTGGGTTTTAGCGGAGGCAGAGAAGGCAGCGGAAACAAAAATTTTCTCCTCCCAAACCCAGAACAAGGAAACGCGTCAACGTCTATACAATAGGAAAGGATGGTTTGTGGAATCATACCTTGTCCCGAGGCTTGCTCGGTGACAATACCTCGCGGCTTGCGCGGTATTCACCTCCGGTCTTGAACGGTGTCTGTGCAGCTCCTGGTCGCACTGGGACTGATGACTCATGGTCTCACCGGGACTGTCGGGATTGACAACTGTCCTCCGATCGGCAGAAATCTCCCGCCTCTGAAGTAGTCCACACAAACCACCTGAAACTCCAATCTCCTTGTCCCATAAGGAATTGGAAGGAGTCGCACCCTCCGGTCAGTGTACTAGTCACTTACACACTCTCCTGCCACGAGTCGCTTTCTACAGTTGTCTTTCCCTTATTGTGCCTCCCTTATCGAGTAACACTTGCTCGGGCTCTCTCAGTTACCAAAACCAGAGAGAACGACAACTTTACAGAGAAATTGGTTGCACTGTGTTGTTCTTTGAGAAGCCCCCAATACCCCTATATATATAGGAGGGTCATGGGACAAGGTTCTCTATCCCGGATAATATGGGACTAAATTAGGAGTAGAAGGGTTTGAGATTTTCCACAAAAAAAACCAACTGCGCAACCAGAACCAATCATTGCATTTCTGAAATGGTCGGTTGGGGACCTGAGCCGGTCGGTTGACACCTCAACCGATCGGTTGGGACCCATGAAACGGTCAGTTCACTTCTTACCCGGTCAGTTCGTGGTCCTGGTCAGTTCCCGATTGACTTGTCCTCTTTTGTTTCGAATTGGTACCAAATACCAATCCTTGTTCCAATCAAATTGGGCAAGTGAAACGAAAAGAAATTTGTCACCAATCCTACTTTTCGAACTTGCTCGGTTGGACCAGTTGAACCGATCATTTCAACATTTGAACCGATTGTTTCACCCCGTCCATGAGCCGATCGACTCACCTCCTGAGCCGATTGGTTCACCAATCTCAGCCGATCAGTTCATCACATGAGCCGATCGGTTGGGAGTGCAGATTGTGCAGAAATAGTCAATTGCAATTTCAATCAATCCGATACTCTAATCAATGTGTCCAACACCTTGAACATTATGACATTGAGCTATCAATAAATTGAGTGTTTAATTGAACTACTAAACTCCTTTAGTAATCAATCTAAACATTGTTTGTGGACAAAACTCCTCTTCCAGATTAAATCCTATGTGTGTGACCCTACAGGTCCATTTCACGTTGGCAGTGAAAGTCCATAACACTTATGACTTCACAAGCAAAGAGTAGTGCCTAGTCACACATCAATTCTACCCAAGTGAATTAGAAAGTTGGAGAACAACTTTCAATCATACAATCCGTAAATGGTGTTACAGTGAATGTATAATTCCTTTATCACTCATATCCCAAATGAACTCGAGGCATGGAACAGTCATCCTGTCAATGTTCATTCACTTTCTTGATCACAGAGTAGATTGGAAGAGATATGTATGACATCGATATCACATATTGGTTCACACATGCGTGCACGCCTTTCTCAATCCTACTCATCAAGTGGCCATGGATATCAAACTCCCTCAGGAGGGATAAATCCCATATCTATCACTCACCCCTCAAAAGCCCCATGTGTCAAAGCCACCCAATCATCACCTTTATAACAACCCATGTTTCAGGACTACGTTTGATGATGTCAAAGTGTGCCCAACGACATGTGTTGAGTGTAGTGATTTTAGGTCAAAGAATCACACTCACCACCATCACTGTGAGTACTGACTGTGACTAACATGTCATGGTTCCATGTGTCAAACTCACAGTGGGTCTGTCCGGTACACTTGTTCTCTAACAAGTACCTATGTGTTTGGTTTGATATCTCTATATCATGACTAATGAGATTCTGTCATCAACCAACACCACAATCTAGTCGTGTGTGTCATTGCTGTCTATCTACCTTCCACAATGACATCTGACTAGGGACATAACAAGAATGTACAAACTCTTAGCATCTGTATGATCTCATCGTTTAGGTCCTCAACCTGAAAGCATACGTCATTGAGTACTGTCATTCTCTAGACATTCAATCTGTTCTACCACTATCTCATATGATTGAACTAGAAATAATTGGAAGCTTTCCTTTGATGTTTATCAAATCAATCTTAATGTATCCCACCAATCATCCCATGATTGGCTCTCAGGGCATACATACCAACAGACTCCCACTTGCACTGCGAGCCAATCACCCTTGAATCATATTCATAGTGATCTTCAAACATGTCCCACATGTTACTGTGCTCTAGTGCGAACATAGTGAGTTATGGCAACACCTTGCCAAAGTAAGTATAAATTGCATGTCTCACATCTCTTCAATGTACGTCAAACGTGTGTGATGGAGTTGCCGTAATATGCGATCTAGTATTCCTTTTCTAACCTTTAGCCACATTGCATGATCAAGGATTCCATACTTGTCATCAATGAGTGGAATATCTATAAGTTCATCTCATGAACTTCCAGATCCATATAGTATCCACTGCTGTTCTCTAACGCATAGATACTCGACATTTCCTTTTAAATGGTTTTATTGGAACACTTCCAATTATCAACAAACTTTCACTTTTATACATCATATATATAATTTGCAATTAATTTTTTGTCCCTTTTCCGGAAGTTCGCATCAATGTAACTCTTTACATTGAACTATTCCTTATCTCCATAGAACTAGTACTTCTCAAGTACTCATGGTATTCCAGTAACCCTTACTGGAAGTAGACAAACATCCACTTGTCATGTCTCACATACGAGTTATCAGGATGAGCACATCATATTGCCATGTCATACATACAAGATGATGAATGCATTTTGTTCTTGCCATGTAAGATAATGGGATGATTACATACATGATAGATCCATATCTATTTTTAGTGTTCCCATTCTTCATAAGAATTGGACACTTGGCCTTGAGATACTAACTCCATGTAACATGGACAAGTTTTCTCCCACTAAATCTGTGCAGACTGAACCCTTCAGTACAGATTGCCAATGTATGCTTTCTCTTTTTAGGTCAATAGGTTTTCTAGAACTATCTCTATAGATCTCTATTCCTATCACATAGGAAACATCTCTATCTTCCTTAAAGATAATTTCCACTTTTGGATTTCCATTCTAGAACATTTCCATTTCACATCAACATGTGGAATGTGAATACGCTCCCACTAAATCACAAATCCCTTCTTTATCTTTGACGTATCAGTCAAACCCTTTGACTATATCATCAAAGCAAAGATCCAATCCTGAGTTGCGTGTACTCAATCAATCACATTGATTAGTCCATTGTAACTTATAGACTTCATTTGCATTAGGGAATTAATAAACCTTATAGGTTGTGTCACGTACACATCCTTGTTTTATTCCTCATAGGAATGCGGTTTTAGGATCCATATGCCAAATGTCTTAGTCATTAAGTTGCAATCAACAAGCATCATCCTTCTCAAAATGTTATCCATGTGTCTTAACACTTAAGACTCATTTGCACTTATGGATTTCATTCCAATGGGTGCTATCATCAAGGTCATACCTTATGGTTCATATGGATGTCATTTAGGATGTAATGGTCATAAACCATAACTCAAAATTCGGTTCCTCATATTAATCTACATAGTTGACTCATCACATGAACAACTCATCACATAGATAAACAAGGTGTATCCGTCAAGGATATAAGAACTTACAACTCCTTGTGATTCTTAATTTCCTTTATTAGCAAAGTGTATTCTTTATTTAAGAAGAATTTAGTTATTTGATAATCATCCTCTAACTCCTTAGAGTATGACTCCGTCTTGATTTAGACATCACCATGCCTTAATCATGAGTTCACTATGATATACTATCATAATCACTCATAAGGATCTCAAACATTTGGCCCAAGTATTTCATTCATTGATCTCATCAAGAATTAACACTTTACCAAATTTGCACTTCATCTATGATAATCTTGAACACTTCAAGATATTCATATTGGTATTTCTCTAAACACCATTTGAAGTATTAGCATTTGTTCCAATAGGTATGTAAATACATCACATGTATCATACCTAATAGGATAATCATTCTCCCACTACCATTAGTGAAGATTGATTAATCATGTCCAAGATATTCATGTCTCTTACTGGTTCTCTAACCAAAAGAGTCTAGATTTATCCATCTCATGGACACTAGAAATGAATTTCTCATGATTGATGCTAATTTGATTATTTGAGTTATCTATAACTTTTAGATATCATTTTATCTTATGCATATCAAATACCATAAGATAAATAAGGCATTGCCACAAAGATCATATCTTTGAGATTGAAACATCAACTTTATTAATTGCTATCATTGTCATACAATATGGAAAAATAAGGTGTTTCTATCTATTGGAAAATATGAAATAGCAGTTCTCAACTGTATTTCGTGCCCTTTAGGCTGAAATAAACTGAAAGGTACTCCTATCTATGGCAGCAACACTTGCTCCAATGATGGGTACTCCTTTCTTGGTCCTTTCACAAAGGCCATCACTTCTTTGTGGATATTGCATATCATATATGACATATCAATATCTTGGTATCATATACCTCAGATAAAGAAGCGGTTCATTTCATGATACCTTAGGTGGAGATCTCCATCCCCTCCTTCATCTTCTTTTGTTCTTCCATATATAGATGGCAATTCCCTCATACACCCTTTCCCCATGTGCCTTGAGGTTGAAGACGGATTGGGCTGCTGGCTAGCATCAGAACACTTCTTTGCTTTGCCCTTGCCCTTACCCCTAAGACTTACCTTTCATTGATCTCATCAAAGATTTAGTCTTTATTCATATTTGCCTCTACTGTCCTAAACATGTCCAACAACTTTGTCAACGCTTGTCAAAGTTGTTCATGTTATAGTTTATCATGAACTGTATGATTCTCACAAAATTTGCAGTATCATACCAATAGCCAACTCTTGGCTCAGAGGGAATCCTTCTTAGTCAGGTCTTTCCACATACCCAATCATATTGAGTGTGTGAATACCTTACTGGATCTCCTTCTGTCATGACATACTAGGACAATGTCTTGGAGACATTATATGTCTCATGTTGTCTCTATAACTCATAGTTCAGAGAACACAACATCAAGCACTCCTCATCAATGTCATCCTCAATATGCTTCCATAAGCATACTTTCAGCCATTGATGTGGTGGGATCGAGTTCATGTGGTTCTAGTATAACTAGGACTTAGAGCTTTCGCTCTTTGATTGAGAACACTTCTCAATGTCCTAACCAATCATGGAGATTTGTCCCATTCAGCTTGTCCTTTTCAAGGACGAATCGTAAAGAAAAGTGATTGTTGTTTGTTGTCATTTGTACCACAAAAGGAAATATGCAATTTTAGTCCAAAAACTCATTTTTGACTTATTTGATTGATTTGAAAAGATGATGATATAACTAGGCCTTTAATTAATTATCGCTCCCACTAGTTTAGTTCAAATTCATAGCCCTCACCATCAATTCGGAAGATTGCAGCGTACAACCTTCTAGTGGGCAAGATCCTGAAATCCTCTAAGTCATGGACCAGCTAGGGTTGTCACCCACAACTTAGATCTCTCAGGTAGGCAACTCTTGCAAATTGCATCATATGAAACTCTTGATAAGATGTCATATGCAACTCCTTGCCATGATCATCTCCATGCCTCAAGGTGCTAGATCCTATCTAGGTCACCTTGTTAAGTCCGACCCAAAGCAAACACGATGAATATGCACCCTACTAGGCTAGACCCACATATCCATCCTTCACGCTTCCACGAGATAGACGGTGCACCACGCTAGGGCATGCCCACACTTGGTCGATCAAGTTTTTCACGTGTGTCGCACTTGGAAGGCATCTAAAACATTAATATTTAATGAGGGATTTGGCTTTATATACATATACATATACATATACATATCCAACCAACACAATACATAGTACGTATCATATACATGCTATATCCCACAGAAAACATGCAAAATGCTAAAAGTGATGATTATGGCCATCCTAATGTGATTCCTCAAGCCAAGAGGAATCACAGTCATCTAGGTCTACATCACATGCAACATGTACAAGATGAACTTTGTGTTTTTCCTTTCTGGGTTTGATCAACTCACCACATGACTGATCGGCTCACTATCAGGCTGGTCGGCTGGGTGCCACCAGCCAATCGGTTGGCTCCTCCAACCGATCGGTTCGCCTGGTCGTCGTGCATCTCATCATGGCCGCCACCTGTTCGTCTCGCACCTTGAACCGGTCATCAACCGATCGGCTCACTCCTTGAACTGATCGTCTCAAACATCAACCGATCGGTTCACGGCTTGAACCGATCGTCTCAGCTGTCGTCAGGATGTCCTCCGTTCTTTGACATAACAGGAAATAAAATTCTATCCTATTTTACATTGTAAAAAGAGAAACCTCAAGTTACATTCGAGGGGAGCAAAGGTAGGAAAGAAATCTAGAATTATTTCGAGTTACATCAAGAATAGGAGAAGGAAGATCGGTGCACAGACGAAGATGCAAGCAACCACATACAACCATACATAGATAGGGTTTATTGGCCATAACCACGCTATACATCTAGCACAAAACTCGTTTAAGGGAGACGCATGTCGAGTGCATTCATATTACATATCATATATGTATATTGTGATTTGTAGATTTAGGATTGGACATGCATAAAGCCAATTTTATTCACATCGTATGCAATAAATAAAGGCAACAAACCAAAATCGATCATATCGATAATCCTAAAGTATAGAGCAGTTGACGTGGCTCTAATACCACTGTTGGGTTTTAGGGGAGGCAGAGAAGATAGCGGAAACAAAAATTTTCTCCTCCCAAACCCAGAACAAGGAAACACATCAATGTCTATACATCAAGGCTTGCTCGGAGACAATACCTCGTGGCTTGCTCGGTCTTCACCTCTGGTCTTGGACGGTGTCTGTGCAGCTCCTGGTCGCACCGGGACTGATGGCTCCTGGTCTCACCGGGACTGTCGGGATTGACAGCTATCCTCCGAGCGGTAGAAATCTCCCGCCTCTGAAGTAGTCCACATGGACCAACTGGAACTCCAATCTCCTTGTCCCACAAGGAATTGGAAGGAGTCGCACCCTCCTGTCAGTGTACTAGTCACTGACACACTCTCCTGCCACCAGTCGCTTTCTGCAGTTGTCTTTCCCTTGTTGTGCCTCCCTTATCGGGTAGCACTTGCTCGGGCTCTCTCGGTTACCAAAACCAGAGAGAACAAAACCTTTACAGAGCAACTGTTGCACTGTGTTGTTCTTTGAGAAACAAAAAATACCAATCCTTTTGTTTCAAATTCGTACCAAATACCAATCCTTGTTCCAATCCAATTGGGCAAGTGAAACGAAAGAAATTTCTCACCAATCCTACTTTCCCAACTTGCTCGGTTGGACCAGTTGAACGGATCGTTTCAACATTTGAACTGATTGTTTCACCCTATCCATGAGCCGATTGACTCACCTCTTGAGCTGATCGGTTCACCAAGCTCAACCGATTGGTTCATCACATGAGCCGATCGGTTGGGAGTGAAGATTGTGTAGAAATAGTCAATTGCAGTTTCAATCAATCTGATACTCTAATCAATGTGTCCAACACCTTGAACATTATGACATTGAGCTATCAATTAATTGAGTGTTTTATTGAACTACTAAACTCCTTTAGTAATCAATCTAAACATTGATTGTGGACAAAACTCCTCTTCTAGGTTAAATCCTATGTGTGTTACCCTGTAGGTCCTTTTTCACGTTGGCAGTGAAAGTCCATAACACTTATGACTTCACAAGCAAAGAGCAATGCCTAGTCACACATCAGCGCTACCCAAGTGAAATAGAAAGTTGGAGAACAACTTTCAATCCTACAATCCGTGAATGGTGTTACAATGAATGTATAATTCCTTTGTCACTGATATCCCGAATGAATTCGAGGCATGGAACAATCATCCTGTCAACGTTCATTCACTTTCTTAATCTCAGAGTAGATTGGAAGAGATATGTATGGCATCGATATCACATATTGATTCATACATGCATGCATACCTTTCTTAATCCTACTCAACATGTGGCCAAGAATATCAAACTCCCTCAGGAGGGACAAATCCGATATCTATCACTCACCCCTGAAAAGCCCCATGTGTCAAAGCCACCCAATCATCACCTTTATAACAACCCATGTTTGAGGACTGCGTTTGATGATGTCAAAGTGTGCCCAATGACATGTGTTGAGTGTAGTCATTTCAGGTCAAAGAATCACACTCACCACCATCACTGTGAGTACTAACTGTGACTACCATGTCATGGTTCCATGTGTCAAACTCACAGTGGGTCTGTCCGGTACACTTGTTCTCTAAGAAGTACCTATGTGTTTGGTTTGATATCTCTATATCATGACTAATGAGATTCTGTCATCAACCAACACCAAAATCTAGTCTTGTGTGTCATTGCTGTCTATCTACCTTCCACAATGACATCCGACTAGGGACATAATAAGAATGTACAAACTCTTAGCATCCGTATGATCTCAACATTCAGGTCCTCCACCTGAAAGCATACGTCATTGAGTATTGTCATTCTCTAGACATTCAATCTATTCTATCACTATCTCATATGACTAAACCAGAAAGAATTGGAAGCTTGCCTTTGATGTTTATCAAATCAATCTTAATGTATCCCATCAATCATCCCATGATTGGCTCTCAGGGCATACATACCAATAGGATTTGTATGACATATCCAAGGCTTGCAATGGACTATAAAGGATAGAGGCCATTACTCTATGGAGATGAAGAGACTTTCAGTCCTTTATATAGGTTCTAGGAAAAACCCTAATGGTTGGAAGAGAAGACAATGAAGAAAGAAAGAGAGGGAGAGATAGTCTTTCCCAAAGTGGAAGTCTGAGTTTCCTTTCCTATTAATACAAGGGTGAGAGCCAATTGTAGGTCAGCATTTGCTGATATGGAAGGTGATTCAATCACATTAAACACTGACCATCTTCACATCTTAGTCTCATAAGTTGTCTAGATTTTTACTATTGACAACACAAATAGACACCAAAAGAAAAACTCTCTTCTTTCTTATTATAGAACGAATCTTGGATTCGACCAACTCCTCGACAGGATAATACTTGATCCACAATCCAAAATCTATAAAGGAAAGTATATATACATAAGGAATATACTATAAATCTACAACGTGAAACTACTAAGAAAGTCCTTTTCATATCAAATTCTTGAATTATCTTAGTTTTCTCATTATATTTTGGTAACCCAAAAGTTAGACCGAGATATCCTTATTTGGTACTCAAAATTTGTGTTTCAAGTCATTGTTGGATATTACTCCCTTAGTTATCTAAATAACCAATTATCTTATAATACTTTGTAATCCTTTCAATTATCCCATATTTCGAGTATCTAACAACTTATAAAGCCATTATCATTCATTTGTCCACGAATTCCTTTTATTTCTTAAACTTATGCCACAAGGACGTATATGCAAAGAAAATAGTGTCATGGGCCTCACTTGGGCCATGGTTTGAACCCATGCTGCAAAGTATATAGCTTTATCATCCCATCAATTACAGTTAGAAAATTTGCTTATAAAATCTAGACTTATATCCATAAAATTCAAATTTATCAAATTTGAGGTTCTTACAAACTCCCACAAAATAATTCCTTTGAAATGAGAAGCCTTCAGGCCTATTTTTGTATCTCGTTTCATGCCTATAAAGAGCTGAAGGAAAAGAAGAAGCACTTTCAAGACCTAAGTTAAGTGACTCCTCAGTGTTTGAATACATTTTTCAATTTTGATTCTTGGAGAGTCATGCTAAGCACTTGATTGAGGAAAAAAAGCTAGATCAATATGTTGAAGGACTGAATGTGGCTTTTTAAACTTTGGTTGCATGTTCTAGACCTACCACTTTCTAAGATGTATTTGATCATGCTCTTAAGATGGAAAGAACCCTGGGTCACGGACAAGGTAATAATCATATACTAGCCTTTATAGGAATGTCTGGTGATGTAATATATGACCTTTAGCAAGAGGAAGCACCTTAAAAACTCTAATAAAAATCAAGGTCAGAGGAACTCTAATCAAGGAAATGGTGAAAAGAAAATGATGAGATGTTACAACTATGGATGTAATCATGGTGAAAGATGTAGATATCAAAATCCAATTTGTTGTTACTATAATAAAAGGGTCACATCAAGGGTTAGTGCCCCAATCTACCTCCATAGGCCACCAATATCAATCATCAATGAAAGAAATAAGGAAATCAAGACTAGTACTAGAATATGCTCTTTTTATTATGTAACTCCTTTAATTATTGCAAAAAACCTTGTAATCTTGTAATCATGTCTTGAAAATTCTAAATTGGATACCCCAAGTTTTTTTCTTGCTCCACATATCTATGACTAAGAACTTATGATGTACTTGGATTTTAATATTAATATCTTTGTTACTTATTTAATCATCTCAATCCTAAACTAAGCTGAGTGACTATTCAATGTTTTTGACATAATTATAATGATACTAAGAATGATGATGTGAAATATGTGATCATGGAGGATGTGACGATTTGCATTTTGGAAAAAACTAGTAGTTAATTCCTCAATTACCTTTCAATTGATTTAATTATGCAAAATTACTACTTTATATAATCTATGATTCTACTATGATCAATTATAGTTAATTACAAGAGTCAATTAAATTGATACACCTAATAACTGAAAACCTTATTTTGAGATGATTTTCAAAACTTTGGATCTATATGTAAATCTTGTACCCTATTATCCTTAAATGATTGACTTTGGACTTCACTTTTTCATCCTTTAATAAATTGACGATTTTGTGACACTTTTTTTGGGAAAGATGTACTTTCAATTTTGTGACACTTAATTGAGCATTTCATGCATAATTGTACCTTATGTATATAGAAATGGACTTCAATTTTTACTCGATACTTCTTTGAATCATTTCATTATCTAATATTTCGCTATGGATTCCAAACTTTGTATAAATATTCTAGACTATATTATGAGCATGGGATCAAAATTATATACAAATTTGAGTTCCTTATATCCCTCAATAAATTTCCAAAGTTTGCAATTGGAATCACATTTCATGCCTTTATTTTAGCCTTTTTGGGTAGTTTGGGTGCGACCCACCTACACGGTCATCCCCTACCTTGGGTGGGTGGGCAGCATCCCTGGGCTGTTAACCCTAGATTTTTGAACACCCAGATCTCCCTCATCTCTGATCCATTTTGTGTGTTTAAGGGAGTGTTGGATTCATCTCGAGGTTCCACACCAAATTCATGTATGATTTCTTAACAATACTTGAGCCTTTGTGAGGCTTAGAAGGTCCAAAATTTGGTCCCACCATAGAGATTTTCTCCTTTCTCTAAGCTTCTAAATCCTTAACCTAGGTCTTATCTATCTATATAAACTCCCCTTTGATTCATCTAGGCTCCCATGTAACCATTCATCAACTTCGATTACATTATTTCCCTCTCTATCCCACAATTTTACCACATGTTTGGGCTATCACCATTGCTACAGTAACAAATGCCCCCTTTTCCTCATGTTAGCCTCTCTCTCTTTAAAACCAATTTTGATCATAAAATTTACATATATTATATAAAATGAACAATTTAGTCCCTTTTGATTGCAAGAGTGAACCAAACACAAACACAATGAAACTATTTTTAACATATAATTGAAGTTCATGTTTTAAAGTTCCTTTATAATGAACTTTAGTGGTGATTATGAAATAAAAGGTTTAACTTTTATCTAAACTCTACCTTGAAATCTTGAGATCTATTTGCATTTGTATGGGATGTATAGTTATCTCGAACATGGAATATCTCTAGTCTTGATAAAGATTAATAGTTTGCATAAGTTTTATTATATGTGACCCAATGAAATCATTTATCCATATATACAAACTTTTTATTTGATATTGTTGATAAATTTTGAAATCATGTCACTTTGTTGAGGATGAAAGTTCTCATATGGTCATGTGGAACATGTACCATAGATCCTACTTTTTTTTGAACCAAAAGTTGTCACACGTGAAATGTTCATCATTACTTACTCCACCCTGGAGTATGACCTAGCCTTATCCCCTGATATACTCCATCTAGAACTTGTGACTTGAAATCTTTTTTAAAGGGGCTAAACAAATCTTGTTTCACCCAATCATTCATTTATGGTACACTTTCCTCATATTTGACCTGACTATGGCACTTTTTATATTGTCTAATACATAACTTTTGTGTGCATCTTGGCTACTTATTTGATTGAGATACTATTCCATAGAAATAAGTTCCCATTTTTCATATAAATATGTTGATCAAACATGGAACATAAGAAAATAGAAGTTATTTAGTTATTATTGAGGATCGAACTTCCTATGGAAGTGACAACGTTTGCATATCTTATAAGAAGTATCTTGTATCACCTTATTGAAAAAGAGGCTAAGGTTTTCTCTTTGTTACGAAGAATTCATGTATTTGTTGGATCTCACTTCTTTGGAAGTTACTATGAGTTGTTTTGAGACTTGTTCATTTAGAAATGTAAGAAATCATCATTAAAATGAAGTACTTTTACAATGCCTTTTTGATAGAGAACATGTGTGCTGCACTGACTGCGAGTCTTGAATTTATGATTTTAGGAAATCCATGCGGAACATTAAAATCATGCTTCTACATTTGAATATATTGTCCTGATTATAAGGACTAGACATTCACAAAATCATACAATGGTTTGGTTAGTGAAAAGAAATAGTTGGGTTTTGAGTCATTATTTCTTTCTAGATATGCTATTGTTTGATTCATTTGGGACACCCATGGATGGGACTTCAATCCCTCTACTACTGTCTAGGTATTGGGATTGGGATTGGGATTGGGCTAAGAACAACTTCATGACAAGTTCCTTGTCCATGTACATTCAAAAAGAAGAGTTTAGAGGTGGTTAAATAGACTTTAAAGAAAATTTTCAATATCCTAAAAAAATCTATGAAAGTAAACTATTGTAAATCACAACTTAGTAAAGGAGAGGGAAGAAGAGGTAGAATAGCACATAGTTATTTAAAGTCATTTAATTATGAAAATGTTTTCCTAATCCATGCCTATTTTTCATTTCAACAATTCTGTAAGCAATCTTTGGTCATAGTGAGAGAGAATACAATACAAGATCGTATATGAAAAACCATAAAACAATGAACAAGCCATTTCACTATCTCCTTAAAATATTGGTTATGGTAATATTGTTTTCTTTGTTGGTACATAGGGATACCACCTTAGCACCATATTTATATGTGGTCGCTGTAAGGGCACCACCTATGTCCTATTTTCTCAGTTGAATGAACATCACCACTTGTTTCTAGATTAGTTTCCTCTACTCTCACCTTGAACCATCTCTACTAGACTTATTCATAAAGAAATATTAAAATGAAGGTACCACTCACTAGTACAGGAATGGTCTGTAGCGTCGGTTTTTTAAGCCCATAGCGTCACTTTTTAACCGACTCCTAAGTGGGCGTCACTATAGAATTTTACCTATAGGGTCAGCTTTTTAACCAAAGAAAACTGACCTAGTAGGTTGTAAAAAATGAGAAAGAAACTTTGGCCAAGGTTGTAAGGTTGGTTATCAAAATCAATCTGTAGACCTGTAGCATCAGTTTTCTTAAAAAACTGACCTTAGAGGTTCACTCTAAGGTCAGTTTTTTAAGAAAACCAATGCTACAAGTCTACAGATTGATCTTGACAATCTGTAGACCTATAGCATCAGTTTTCTTAAAAAACTGACCTTAGAGTGAACCTCTAAGGTCGGTTTTTTTAAGAAAACCAATGCTACATGTCTACAAATTGTAACCACACACGGCCATGCTACGCGGCACGATCGTGCTACCATATCCCAACATGGTCGTGCTACACAGCACGACTGTGCTACCAGATGCCAACATGGCCATGCTACACAACACGACCATGCTACCAGAAGCCAACACGACCATGCTACATGGCACGTTCGTTCTACATGGCAGAAATAGAAACATAATAGAAGAACAAGAAGAACCATGATATGGGAGAGGGGAGCATTGATGCTCAACTGTCACCATTCCAAACCTCACATTAATAATAAAAATGATTCATATATTCAGTTGATTTACACATATTCACATCATAATCTACAAAATGATAGAGTGCAAGTCTGAGATGAATGGAGTACTAAAATCACATACATAAATGGAGTTGACATATTTAATCCAATGCTATATTGACTTCATTTAGAAAAACATCTGACCACTCTTTTCAAAATTCATTTAATTCCTCAAGTGTGTAAGGCTGAGTTGTAAAGATCTGTATTAGAAAATGCACATGCTAATATTTTATAAAATGACTAAAATCACTTGAAAATTTATGATGTTATTCTTTATTACCTGATCTATAGTTATAATGTCATATGATGCTTTGTTTGACAATAGCTTGCATATATTTCATTACATATTAGCCACAAGCCCAGTCATTATTTTGTATAGGACACTACAAATAATGAATTATACTTAATTTTAGTAAACTACTATAAACAGGAGTTGAGATAAAAATATAACAGTTGACATATAAGAGTTGAAAATTAATACATATAAGACTAAGCATTTGTCAAAGTAGCTACCTTGACATTTTTCACTTGCCATTTTAGAACCTACAAGTATACATATATTAAGTTAAGCATCATGCATCGATGATCTCATCTATAAACCCTAAAGTGTCAATCTGAGACTACACAATGTCTACCCTCATATTTCTGGAATGTATATAATGATTACATATGTGATTGATATAATATGTAGATATGAAAGAATATATATTTTTATTACAGGTCGATTTACTAGTAAAAAAATGGCACATTAGGAGAGTGAGAATATTATACCTCACTTGTAAGCTGAAGAAGAAATATATGCAAGTCAACAACAAGTCAATAGAACCTGCAACAACACAAATGCAAAATTGACAAATTTTGAAGTTTCTACAACTCAGCCAACACAGCCGTGCTACCCGATACGACCGTGCTACCTGGTCAGTTGCATGACAGTAAAAAGAAAATGGAGGAGTGAGGCAGAAGAGACAACCGTGCTACCTTGAGAAGAACCGGACGGTGGGGGAGCTTGTGTGGGAGAAGAACTGGAGAAAGAAGGTGCGCGACCCATGCAACGCCATAAGCGTCGTCACCATTCAAGGAAGAAATCAGATGGGCATTGTGTTCAAAGTGCATGGTTTCGAAGATGGTGGTCGATCTGGAGGCGTCGACACTGTATAAAGAAGAAAATGGCGGCTGGGCATCGTCGTCCAAGAAGGGGTGCCGATTTGCCACTCTTCGGGTGTGGAGATGGTTGGGAAGGTAACCTTGAAAGCGGCGGAAATTTTCTTCTCTTCGGGCACGAGAGCAGGAATGGGGAAACAAACAAAATGAAATGAAACACAATGAAACTCAGCTCGGCTTTGGTCTAATATCAGCCCGACCTCTAGGGTCGGTTATCTCAAAAAATCGACGCTACAGAGACTAAGAGGTGCCCAAATTTTTTGAGACCATCTCGAAGGTTGGTTATTTGAAAAAACTGACCCTAGAGGTCAGGGTCTATAGTGTCGGTTATTTGAAAAAGTAGACCCTACAGACTAAGTGGTGCCCAAAATTTTTGAGACCATCTATTAGGTCGGTTATTTGAAAAAACTGACCCTAGAGGTCAGGGTCTATAGGGTTGGTTATTTGAAATAACTGACGCTAGAGTTCCAAAGTGGTGCCCACATTTTTTGTTGACCCTATAGCATTGGCTATTTGGAAAAACCGACCCTATAGATCGAGGCGCGAATCCAAATTCGCACAAATGTTTGTCGCGGGAAACATGTAAGGTCAGTTTTTTTGATAAATCCGATGCAATAGTCTATTAGGTCGGTTATTTTAGTAAAAATTACACTATGGGCAACGACGTTACAGGCCAAAAATATAGTAGTGACTTAAATCACAAATGACTTTTTGACAACCTTATCAATACAATGATAAATATTTGTTTCTAAGGAAGAATATCTACTTTATCACAATTATGATCAATAAGGCATAACCACTCCATTGGTTTTATTAAATGTAATATATTTCTCATGTGTTTGAAGAAGGGATCAATTAAGGTCCATGCTTATAGGAGTTAGCGCTATACTAGGGTTTGGTGGCTGTGGTACTAGGCATCCTGACCTTTAACAACGTACAAGCAACACCAACGTTGCATCGATCGCAGATCCTACTCTACCTTCTTTGCATAGTGCCTATAAGGACATTATTATGGACTCATTTGGTCCCCTTCTGCAGCAAAAAACAAGATCCTACAAGGATGCAATGGTAGGATGATCGACTAAGGCACCCACATCCCTCTCTCAGGTTTTCCCAGATTTGCTGATGGTGATCGACATTTCAAGTGAGCACAACGGTAACATCCCATCCATCTCCATCAACCCCACAACCCTACCCCTATTGTTAGAACCTTGGAGGTTTGTCATGGTCATCAATGTTTTTGGCACTATCGTTAGTTTCAATGAACTAATAAATACAATCCCCATCTTGTGGCAATTAACGGATGAGTTTTGAGAAATTGACATGGATAAGGGATACTACATCATACAACTGTCTAACAATGATGATTTTGTCCATGCTCTAACTAAAGGGTTGTGGATGATCTTCAACCACTACTTGTTTGTTCAATCATGTTCGAAGGAATTTAGGCCATCTGAGACAATACCTCAAAAACTTGTTGTATGGGAAAGGATAGCCAATATGCTGATATGTCTCTTCTAGAATCAACTCCTTTCAAGCATCGATGATTTGATTGGGAAGACTATTAATATTGATACAACTAACCAATCCCGACACCATGGGAAATTCACACGTATAATCGTAAAGTGGATATATCGAAGCCCCTACTCCCCACGATCATGCTCAATGGTGAGTGTTACATGTTGGAGTATGAAAACCTCCCAAATTTCTGCATGAGGTGTGGTCACCTAGGACATGCTGAAGGAGAATGCAAGTTTATCCCCAACGTCCCTAGTGTCGACCCATCATCATCAACCAATGCTTCAATGGTGATACCTACTCATTATTGCACTGAGATCCATGCCAAAATGCTTGGGAATAGGATCGTGGCCGAGAAGAAGCCAATTGCCCAGTCTGAGACAAACCCAAAAGGGATGTCTCCAACAACCCAAGATGACAACTCTAAAATACAACCTAACCCCAACTGCCCCTCAGGCCGAGGACTTAAGCCAAGGGAAATGGGAGACAGTATCAAACTGCAAATAGAAGAAAAAACCCACCAAACAGCAAGTCAAGCCTGCCACCTAGGGATCGGCCACCCACCACTTATTCCAAAACCCTTGCCCACTATTACAAACTCATGTAAGGACAACACTGTAGTAATCCTTGTTGACATTTAAATATGTGAGGGCAGGGGCAATAATGCCCTCCTTGACTCCTTCTTGTTCCAAGGAGTTGATCCTAACTTATCATCATTTGCTTCCTTAGGCTTTAGCCTGGGCATGCAATAAGTTGGAAGTGGTGTCATCCTTGGCAATAGGAAGGTGGTCTATAAAACAATGATCCTAGGATGCGAGCATAAAAAAGGAAGCTAGGACAATTTGTGGGTAATGTTAAATATATTGCCAATGCAAAGAAATCCTTAACATTTAAATAAGAGGACGCAAGCATAGATGAATCAATGGAGGAAGTAGATGATGCTTCTGGACTCCTCTCTGTCATTCATTAAGCAGCCCGTTGCTGTCTTCTCCTTCTGTTTCATCTAAATGATGAACATCATATGTTGGAACATCCAAGGAGATGACTCAAAGGATATACTAAATCTTCTCAGGGAATAAAAATGGAGATATAAACTCCACATGATGACCATCATCAAACCACACTACATTGGTACAAAATTTAATAACATTATCAAGAAGCTTGGCTATACCTCGTCTCATAGAGTCAAAGCACTTGGTTTCTGTAAGGCCCCTAAACTTGATTAATGAGTTGAATAAGCTTAATTATCATAATTGAATTCTTATAACAATAATCTAACCTTATTAATATTCTTTGAGATCTTAAGATAAGCTTAAGTTTCAAATTTGGTCCAATTTGGACACTGTTTGAGCAAGTTATGCAATTTTATGCACATTTTGGACTTCTCTGCAATTTGCCCAATTGAGGGGTTTTCCTTGCAATTTATCACTTGAATTATGTTCCTTTGATATTATCTCATCATTATTGAGATTTTTGAGCCATGGGTCACCTATTTAAACATTGGTTTGAAGGTGTTTTCCTCAAGGGTATTTTAGGGTTTACCCCTTCATGGATGAGCTACGTTTAGTAGTTATCAACCAATGAATGATTTGTTTTTCTTGGAAATTCAAGAAACGACAGATAAGCATGTCTCTATGGATGGTGGGGTGAGCTGATTATGTGTGTGCTTGTACATTCTTAATAGTTTAAGGCCATGGACACTTGGATAGATACTAGAACTTTAACTTTTTCTTTTTCTTTATCGTAAAGTTTCATATACTTATCCCCAAGCACCAAAATGAGCCATTTTCTCTCCACCACTTCCCTCCTTCTCCCAACCTCATTCTCCCTCTATGCTTATGCAAATTTTTCTATCCAAGGAAGAAGAAAGTGGGGACCTTCTTGGAAAAAGGATCTAGAGTTGCAATTGACTTCCTTTTAGGGTTTAAAAAGCTTCCTTCTAGTGATCTTGACTTAAAAGAGTAAGAATCCCCTTCTTTCCTCTATTTATTTATTTTTTATCCTATCTCCTACCTTTCTCCAGGTCGGGACCTTGTTGTTCCATGGTAGAATTTTCTCTAAAGCTCTAAAACCCTACCTTTCTTTCTCCTTATGCTTAGGGTTTGCTCATTTGATGAAGAAAGGTGCTAGATGGATGAGTTCACAACTTATGATTAGATTTTCTACCCTACATGCTCGTGTTTTATTAATTTTGGGAGTTTATCTTCTCATTAGAGGTAATTTTTATAACTCTCTCCATGTTTAGTTCTTACCATAAGCTTGCTAGCTCGTGTTCTTGCTTGAAAATGATGATTCATTCACTAAAAAGCTATGCTTGACTTGGATTTCAATTTTTATAATGTTCCATGTTCTGATTTCAGTTCTAGATGGACCTATGATCATGTGTATGTTATTCCTAAGGTATAATATGACTTGGATCAGGTTGGTTTGACAACCTATGGTGTTAAGAACCTATCAACCAATGGTCAATTTTTGGGTTTAAAGTTGATTTCTTCTATAAACCCATGACCCGATGATGGTACCACTACAACAACCCTATGGTGTTGTCTTCATGAAAACTGATGGTTGAGATAAAAGGTGTCACATGATGGTGACAACCTATGGTCACCCCCTTAGTCTAGGTTTATTAATGATCAACCATTAAGTACCCTACTGATGTTATAAATTAATGATGACATTAGCTTAATATTTGATGTTGATTAATGAATATAGTGTTGATATAACAACCTATGGTGATTGAATGGTCACTAATGATTGTGTATCAGGTCTCTACAACCTATTTTGAGTTAAGCATTATAGTTGTAGCATCGATTAAGCCTTAGACCAATGGTTTCTTGGGTCACTTGATGCAATGGTCAGACCTATATTGTAATTGATGGTTTTAACATATGAACTTGACCCAATGGTCAAGATCTACTATTTATTCCTCCACTAAAGTGGAATGATGGCTAATGTAATATGTTGGTCCTAATAATGTGATTTAGATGGTTTCCTTTATATGATCAACTGAAGGAGCTTACTTGTTAGCAATGATTGACTTGTTTTAAATGAACAGTCGATTGTGGGTTTTACCCTACTCTCAATGGAACTTTTTGTGTTGTTAATCAAGGGATGTCTAGGGTTAAATGGTGACTCTTTCTAGAGAACAAATCAAGGACTTCATAGGTGGTTTATCCAAGGTGTTTACTTATGTAAACAACCAATGGTCTTACATTTTAAACAACTAGTGGTTCTGGGTGACATTGTGGTATGGTGATATGGGTTGAATGATGATGGAATAAATGGAGGGTTACTATTAACAAGGTATTCTTACCTATTCATTCATATGAATAGAAGGTATGATAACCATATTGTGTGTATATGTAACCCTAATGATGTATATCTTATTATACCTAGCTTTAATATAAGTAAATAATGTAAATTGGGTATGAATAGTCCTTGTATGACTAATGAAATCATGGGGTACTCTATTATTGTTGTTGAAACCTAGTATGCTATAACCCGATGGTTACATCTTGATTTATGTGTGGGTTCATACTTGAGAATAGTATGGAATGTGATGGTGATGCTTCACCTTATGCATCCATGATCCAATGGGGATGTCGTGAGTTAGGGTTTGGGTATAAGTGTTGATTGGTAACATTGATATAATTTATCATGTTGAACCTAACTCTAATGCAAATAGATAAAGATGAGTATTCATGTTTAATATTCTTATATGATGGAATGATGGTGGATTAACCTCCTTAATATGATCATAACCTTAATATGTTAATTGGTGGTTATCATAGCCGCATGGTTGATACTTTCTTATGCTAAACATGTGCATTATGAATATGATGAGGGTTAATCATATCTAGATTCCTTGCATGTTGATGTAATAAAGGAATGTTATTAACATTAATATAACCCTGCTATGATTGTTTATGAATATCTCCTAGCTCATTAATGCAATATTGTGTTGATCCAATGTATTATATGTAAGTGATGTTGTTGAGCCTTGTAATAAGGCATGCAAAGATAATGATGATCTTGTAGGGAATAATATGATGGTCTTAATGACCTTTGAGCATGTTGAGCCTTGAATGAGGTGTAATCCTCTTGTGTTGATAAGGGTTGATACTCTATGATATTGTGAAAAGGATTTATATCTTGTGATAGTATGATGACTATTGTGGTCTCATGAATGGAAAGTGAATAGTACCATGTGATGATGAGATGAGAAATTATGTTTGACACGTTTTATATCTTTTCAAAGTTGTGATATTTATATGATTTCTAGAAGTGAATTAGGGTTTGTATGTCGACTTGTTTGATGCAGCCTTACTTCACACAATTGGCATAACTAATCAAGTACAACTCTAATCATGTAGTGCCCTATGTCGTAGAACCATCTTCAGTGTCAAAACTTGCTGGATGGTGAAACGAGTATTCCTAAGGGAAACTCAGAGCGCATATTGTTGAGTATGTGGGGGTGGCAGGTTGAGGATATATTTGTGTCATCCACAATGCAGATTGTGGAGGTTGGCTATGGTCATGCCTCATACATCTGATGTGATTGAGAACGATTGTGGTCGTGTCTTGGTGATTATAACATGATGTGATTAGATGACAACTGTTGGTGTACCTTAGTGATTGAGTTTGAATACCCTAGATGCTAGCACCATGACCTATACCAAGGTGGGCTAGTTATAGGATTATATGTCACTGTGGTGGCAACTTTGACTGATATGTCACTACCTTTTTACCCGTACTAACCGAGGGGAAGAGATCTTAGGATACCGACACTCCTAAATATTTTACAGAATTGAATAGCCCTTCACAAGGGTGGGTTGGACTTTGAATGGTACGATTAAAATTCCCCAATGCATAATAAAAGATGTAATACATCCGTGTATCATATTTGTTTACGGTTATACACAACATTTCACATTGGATGATAACCCTTGTTTGTTATCTTTACATAAAGATGATTCTTAGTGTAATTAAGAGATAGTAGATATACTTAGGTTGTGGATATGCTTAATATTGTAGATGCGTACATACAATAACTATGCTTGTGTTGATAACTATACTGATACTTCTGATTATAATCATGATGCTAGCTATCTCATGTTGTTAGTTATGTTTAGCATGCTAGCCATGCCTTTGTAACTAGAGATGCATATATTGCTAATTGTGCTTATCCAGATAGTTGTGCTTATGTTTTTATCTCTTCTAATGATGTTGATATGTTCAACCAATTAGACATGCTCATGTTTTTAGCTATGCTATGTTACTAGACTTGCTCATGATGCTAGATATGCATATGCTACTGAAATTCTTATATTGTTAACAAGATAAAGGATGATAGTCTGATTAATGATGATAGTTATTATCTGCTCCTTTATGTATTTTTTTAATCATCAGTACTGCTGATCTTATTTTTTAGATTTGATTAAATTGCTTAATTATTTAATTACTTAAAAATGTTGTAATCAATAAATGTTGTTGGAGGTTATATCTCTTGTTGGGACATGGGTCTCACCCTTGTGGTTTGCCACATTTTTTTAGGTAATCAGAAGTGATGAAAACAAACATGTGGTAGAAAAGAGGAGCTATAGTAATGAATCTTTGATAAAGTTGATTAGATGTCTAGTGCATCCTAGATTCATCCTTGTACTCTCAGGATCGGGCAAGAAAAGTTTGTATATGGTGTTTCAAACAAATCAGACTTTTATTAGCATTTTAATGCTTGTTTGTGTGGCATATACGAATATTGTTCTCCTATATATATATATATATATTGGCTAAAATGATAGAACAATTTGTATCAAATTCTTGGCATAGTATGGATACAAGAAAGATGTTGGGCTCTTATGCAAATGTTTCTGAGCTGGTGCGGACGTTGAAATCGATTTTAATTTACTCATATTTTTGGGTATCTGTTTTATTGGTGATTGATTGTGTTTTATGTTTTGAGTAATCTCATTTTGTGTAATGAGTTATCATAGTTTCTTAGGAGGGATATGGGTCCTTTAGGACAATCATATGCGCACAGTTGATATCATACAAATTCATCGTGAATATGTGCATTGTTTTGTAAATAACTCATGGTTGGTAACATGTATCTATGGAAGCCCCAATCCACAGAAACGAGACTTGCTCTGTAATAGACTCACTGGTCTAGCTTCCCATATTAATGTTGCTTGGGTCCTGATGGGGGAATTTAACACTATGCTCAACATATCTAAAAATCAAGACAGGCATGGTTTCGACCGTCGATACAACCTCAAATTCAACTCCTTCTTAATTGCTTCTAGTTTGAAAGACATGAAATCCTTGGGTCCTCGCTTCCCATTCAGAAAGGATTCTTACTTGAGAAGCTAGACAGAACCATCACAAATTAGGATTGGTTGGTAGTCAAAGAAGGTATGGACATTAGCGTCCTTTTGCAAATCCACAATGATCACAACCCCATCTTGATGGCAGGCCACCTCTCCTCAACAAGGCATCACCCTCATTTCAAAACAAAGATGACCTCAAACCTTATCCCAACATTCAAGACTAACCTTCTGCCAACCTAGGATGGCTCTCGCCCCTTCTTGGATGAGTTACATGCCTTCCAACTAGCGACGACCAATTGGGAAGACAAGTGGACCAAACAACAACATAAACATAAGGAAACAACCATCAGGTACAATCTCAATCCTCTCCTTCCATTTCCAACCAATTCTATTCCATTGAGCTCCGAGAACAACTCAATGCCATAAGGTTACAGGAAGAGGGGTATTTGCTGCAATGAGGTAACAAATGGCTCTAGTATGGCGATGGCAACAAAAAATTCTTTCACTCCTATGTAAAGTCACACTGACACTACAACAAGATTACCAAGATCCACAGTGACGACAGAGCATGGATCACTTTGCCATAACATCTCAAGAATCATGTGTGAGATTTTTTCTATCATCTATTTTGTACCTAGGCATCCCCTCCTCTGAGTCGTAAAGCCATCAACATGTATGCATGAGCTTTCCTGACCACTCCAAACATCCATTTACTTGGAGGTGTTCTTGATGATAATGAAGTATGACGTGTTATGTTCTAGATGGCCCAGACCTGATGGCATCCACAGTGGATTTGTTCAAACAAATTTGTCACATGTTGGTGGATCCTTTATAGCCACAGTAGATGAAACTTTCCTCACCAGCAAGATTGACCCTCACATCACAAACTCTTTGATAGTTCTGATTCCAAAGGCCGCCAACCATCAATGCTATTCGGAATTACACCCTATTTCACTCAAGAACTGTTGCTTTAAGCTTATATCAAAAATCATCGTTGCAAGGCTCAACCCCTTTCTTAATGGATGTATTTCAATAAATAAATCAAGTTTCATCCCAGGGTGTTAGATTAGTAAAAACAGCCTACTTGTTTGGGAAGTTGTTCACTCAATGCAGAATATGTGGGGCAAAAAGAAATGTGTGACCATTAAGCTAGACATGTCAATGGCGTTCAATCATATGTGTTGGTCATTTATCAAGGATACAATCCTGAAAGTTAGAATACCCCGAGAACCTCTCCAAGTTGATTATGCAGATCATCTCATCAGTCCACACCTCTATCTTTTGGGAAGGTGCACCTATGGAGCCTTTTGAAACAACCCAAGGGGTTATGTAGGGTGACTCCATTGGCCCTTACATCTTCATTCTTTGTATGGAACATGTTAGCCAAGAAATTTCCAAATCTGTGGTGGTCGGAGATTGGAAACCTATACTATTGTCCAAAGATGGAGTTCCCCTCTCCCATGTGATGTTTACTGACGATATATTATTAATGGCTGAAGTTTCCAATGTTTCATCTACCATCAATAAGATCTTGAAGGAATTTTCCTTTATGCCTAGCCAAGTTATATCCAAAAATTCCTACTGCAATTTCTCTCCTAACACCACAAACTCTAAGAAAAGAGCCTTTTGTATCGTGCAGCTCCAATATCGAGCGAGCAGAGCTCCAGTATAGTGCAGCTACAGTATCTGGCAGCTTCCTAGTTGCTGGACCGAGGTCATGTATCGGGCGATATTATTAAATATGTCTTCCACCAAACTAGATTTAGCTCTGATCTGGAGCTCTCGTGTCGTGCGATAGGCTCACGTATCGTGCGATAGGCTCACGTATCGTGCGATAGGTTTTGTTTGGAGTATCGTGCGATAGGCTGTTCCTGATAGAGTTTTGATTATTGGATAGGCTTCCGGCAGATTCACACATTCCGAGTATTGGGCAAGCAGCTGGGTAGGAGAGAATGAGCTCTCGTATCGTGCGATTGGTTGTTGCATGGAGTCTCGTGCGATAGGCTTTTGCTGATAAAGTATTGTTTTTTGAAGCTTACGGTATCGTGGGGGGGGGCTCTCGTATCGTGGGGGGGCCTCTTATCGGGTTGGTTGGAGGCCAACACAGGTTGGTGGCCGATACGTAAGAAGATCTGAATTCCATACTGGGCGGAAATCCACCGGACGCTACATGAGTGCTATCGTATCGGGCAAGCAAGTTATTCTTGGGATCTCTGGTGCAATTCATGCTGAAAATGATACTCTCCGGTATCGGGCAAGGCAGACATGGCCCCAGTATCGCGCAAGGTAGTTGCTGAGCGAGTATCGGGCGATAGGCTTTTGTCTCTCATTTCGGCGGGTCGGGCTTGTGGGGCTGTCGGGCAAGAGGTTGCTTGGAAGACGTGGAAAAGGTGTCGGGTGTCATTTAACTGCTGAGTATCGGGCGATAGGACCTTGGCTCTCGTATCAGGTGTTGGAGATCATCTTGAAGTGGTCTAGATGTTTCCCTCGCCACTTTTACGTAGGGTAACCAGGCAGAGTGTGCGAGGTAGCCAAGCACAGCAGGTTGTTACAGAGAGGAGAAACAAGATGATATCGTCTGCAGTCTCACCGGAGGAGGTGCTTCCCGACATTAGGGTTGTGATGACCAGTGAAGACACACTACATGACTCACCTTCTAGGGTTTCGGTGGTGGAAGAATGGAGGGATGATCGACCGATCGTGCTGGGCCCGAGCGGACGGAGGTTCCAGCATCTAGTAGCCCATTGACGACGAAACCACAGGAAGATACCCACGATCCTGATGATGAGGGGGTGCTACCTCCGCCACCGAGGGAGGAAGGAGACGTAGTTGCTCCTATGGTGATTGAGTCGGACTGCCCGCCGATCGACCATACTGGTCTGGTGAATCAAGCGACGCGGCCTTCTGAGATCAGAACGACGGAGGTTCTTGCTGTCCCAAACCCTAGGCAGGAGCCTGTTCCGACACCCATCACACAACCGGTTGTCTCGCAGCAGCCACAGAGGAAGACACTGCTATATGAGATCCCTCACGACACATGCTTCAGATGTATGAGAAGAGGCCATTGGCAGACACAGTGTAGAGGAAGCAAGGTTTGCTATAAGTGTCGTAGACCGGGTCATGTGGCTACTAGATGCACGCAGTATATGCCGAGACCGAGGCCAACGGACGTACACTCAAGGGCGACGTTTCCTCCATTTCTGTCGGGCATCCCGGCCAGGGGCGGTCCGCAACACATCCCTAAGCACATCGCTATTGATTTCGGGCCTGCCGACGAGATGCGTAAAGCGAAGATGACAACGCTTGAGAGGGCGGTGGAGATATCATGGCCATATGGTGTTTAATGGAAGGAACTTTTCCCGTTCTTGTGGAAGTGCTGGCCCAATGTGGCGGACCTATATAGATTTGCGGAACGTAAGGCTGTTGCTTTCTTCTCATGCGATAAGGAGGCGAAGGAAGTAAAGGAGAAGGGCGTACCAGATATGAAAGGGAAAAAAATGATTTGCAACTCATGAGTAATGGAGAACAACACCAATGGAAGGAGGCTTTCTGGTTTTGGGTAGCAGACATCCCTATTACCTGTAGAGATGATGATACGATGGAGAAGATGATATCACCTTTCGGTAAACTGAGGTTCATTTCAGACTGGCAGAAGGAAAAAGATGACTTATCTGGCTTGCTTATCCTAGTTGAGGCATTCAGTGAAGATATCCCTCAATTTGTATCTCTTACTTACGGGCAGCATCGGACATCTGTGTAGTTCTTCATGTTGGCAAGAGGGTCAGTGGGGTCTAATAGCACGCATATTACTAAGTTTGGGAGAGAGTCAGGGATACCTAGGGAGGCCTTATCTATGCAGTGGAAGACGATTGTATCTAATGCCATGGTGGTTGTGCCAGACAAAACCTTGGATTCTAGAGCGATACCTCAGGAGCGGAGCCCGTCCCCGATCAGGCAGCACCATAGATCACCAAGACGAGTGGTCGTGGATAGAGAGGGCAACAACAGAGTTTTGTCGAACAGACGATTGGAGGATTTCATTTTCTTTGAGGGTGACTATGCTGATCATAGGAGGACATCTGGAAGGAGTCATAGCAGACATAGAAGAGATGGGGATGATAGCCGGTACCATAGACGGTATCATTCGAGGAGGAGACACTCAGACTATGACGGAGAATTCATTGATGGATATTGGTCGGAGTTGGAGGGGGGATATAGCCCCTGATCATTTTCATCTTTGGTGGTGATGGCGGAACAAAGTTAATATGGATTTTACTTCTATTTTTTGGAACATCAGAGGGGCATCTATAATCCTACGAGGAGAGTTCTGAGAAGAATTTGTGGTAGATATAAACCAGGTGTGGTTTGTTTGTTTGAGCCGTTTCTCCATGCTGAACAGGCTGCGAAACTCATGGACATTGTGAGACTTGATTGGACGGTGGATAATCAAGAGGAGGAAGGGAAGATTTGGTACTACGCAGACATAGATACAAATCCTTCTGTTTTCAAGAGACATAGGCAACACATCACGGTGAGATTGGAGGCCAGCGATGGGGCAAAGTTCTTTGTTACAGCCACATATGCCAGTTGTGATCACCTTGAGAGGAGGTCTTTGTGGGAAGAGATAATGACAATGGCGAAACATATAGGTGATGAGCCATGGATGATTGCAGGTGACTTCAATGTGGTATGTAATATAAGGGAGAGACGAGGCGGGAACACACCAGGTTATCAGGACATGTTGGATTTCAACACCTTAATTGCGGATGTTGCTTTGGATGAAATTTCATTTAAAGGCAGTCAATTCACTTGGGTGAACAAGCAGATTCTTACACCTACTATGTGGCAGAGAATAGATAGGGTGTTAGTGAATGAGGCATGGATGGTGGCAAGGCCCGCAACCAGATCGATACACTTAACCAGAGATAGAGTTTCTGATCACAGTCCTATAGTGACAATTCCAGGAGATCAAGCAATAGAGTGAAAGATGACACATTTTGTTTTCATGAAGGCGTGGCTCGAGCATGAAGACTGTTTAAAGGTAATTGAACATGCTTGGAGTGAACAGGTGACTGGACACCCGTCCTTCGTTTTCTATCACAAACTTAAAAGAGTTAAATCAGCTTTGCGAAGATGGAGCAAAGAGTCCTATGGAGAAATCAAGCAGCGCATCAAAGACTTGGAGGATGTGGTGTTTACTACAAAGGTGGCGTTCGATGGGAACCCAACTATGGAGAATGAAGCTAACCTGATGACAACTAAGAAAGAAATGCAACAATTGTTGGATGAAGAAGAGGTGATGTGGAAAGAGAAAGCGAGGATAAGCTGGCTTCAAGACGGGGAGCGTAATATGAAATTTTATCATGCTACCGTCAAAGCACGAAGGAAGCGCAGGAGGCTTAACAGCGTGGTCTTACAGGATGGAACGTGTATATCGGATCCTAAGATGATGGCGGATGTGGCGGCAGACCTCTATAAACATTTCTTCAATGAGGTGGTGGAAACAAATGTACCTGACTTGGAGGATTTCTTACATAATATCCCGAAGTTGGTATCTATTATTGAAAATCTTTCCCTTCTCGCTGTCCCCCGTGAAGAGGAGGTTGTGAAGGCCCTGCTAAAGATGGACTCCTCAGCAGCTCCAGGTCCAGATGGGTTCACTGGGATGTTCTTCCGGGCTGCTTGGTCAACCATTGGTGCGGATTTTATGAAGATGACGGAGGCTTTCTTTAGAGGACAACCTTGCTTTAGGGGCCTTTTCTGCTGCCGAATTCTGCTTATTCCGAAGGTGGATTGCCCAAAGAGACTACCAGAGGACTTTAGGCCAATATCTATTGAAAATGTTGCCCTCCGTATTCTTGCACGTATTCTCAGTGATATGATGGCTCCCATGATGCCAAGATTGATTTCCCAGGTACAAGGTGCTTTTGTTAAATGATCTGACATCACTCATCATGTCAGGCTTGCGAAGGAGCTGATGCACGACATCAATAGAGGCCATGGGACACCCAATGTGATTCTAAAGTATGATATGTCGAAAGCTTACGATAGGACTGACTGGAATGTTCTGTGGAGAGTGATACAGCAATTTGGGTTTAGTACGGATATGGTGATGTTGTGCTTAAGTTTCTTTTCAAATACATGGGCTACCGTCACGGTTGGGGATGAAACTGCAGGATTTTTTCCGATGAGTAGAGGACTCAAGCAAGTTTGTGCGCTATCCCCTTTCTTGTTCATTCTTTTCGAGGATATTCTATGTAGAAAATTTCTGAAGATAGAAGAGGAGGGACACATTTCGTGATTCAAGATCAGGGAGGAGACGATTCCGCCAAGAATTCTATTATATGCGGATGACATTGCTTTATTCTTCAATGCTGATCAGAGATCGATGGAGAAGGTTAGGGATACTTTTGAGGCGTATGAAAGGGCCACGAGACAAAGAATCAATAAAGATAAATCCATATGTGTAGTAGGTGGGAATGATTTGGAGATGATAAATAGTGTGGCAGTTTATATGGATATGGGGGCAGCGAAGGAATCTATCACTTACCTGGGTATCCCTATAACAAAAGGAAGGATGAGACTCAATGACTTTGAGTTCTTGATGAAGAATATTGTTAATAAATTCACAGCTTGGAGATCCAAACTCCTATCCTTCGCGGGAAGAAGACTACTAATCACTCACGTGCTATCATCCATTCCTGTATATGTGGTGGCTGCGATTGGCGTTCCGGTGGGGATTGCAGAACGCATTGAGAGGAAGCACTCTCATTTCTTGTGGGCGGGCAGGGATGAACAACACATAAAAGCTTGGCTCAGTTGGCACAGAGTTGCAAGACCTCTATCTCAGGGTGGGCTGGGGTTTCCATCGCTCCGTCTGATAAATAATGCTTTCATTGGGAAGGCTTGTTGGGAGGTGTTGACGGCAAATTCAATATGGGCCAGTTTCTACAGGTGGAAGTATGCCAATGTAATAGAAGGCGTGATAATGTCTTTCCCGTTTCCTTGAAGTTGGGACCTTCTCCTTCTCTGTACTGGAAACGTATATGGGATATGATGCCGCGGGTGCTCCCTATGTGTATATGGGTGGTAGGGAGAGGTGAAATTCCTTTCTGGGACTCGAGGTGGTGTGAGCAACGTTTGACAAATCATGCTAGAATCACTAGTGATAGAAGACACCCTTTTCTTATTAAAGACTTCTGGATTGAAGGCCAGGGATGTGATTGGGATTTACTGAGGATGATAGTTGACGATGATGGGTTGGATATCATCTGTGAATCTAACACATGGATCGCTGATGTGGAAGATAGAATGATATGGAGTCCGGGGTTGAGAGGTGTATTCTCTATGAGATCATTCAAAAAGCTACTGATGGTAGATGGAAGGGAAGGTCCTGCTGGGTTAGAGTGGATTTGGAAGAGTAGCTTCCCTAAGGTGGCGACTTTCATTTGGAAGTCTGTTAGAGGGGCCACGTCAACGGATGATAATATTAAAGCTAGATGTTGCATTCCCTTTGCATCTTGATGCAACTGCTGTGAGGAGCCGCACGAGGAGAGCATTGGACACCTGATTTTCCATGGACAAATGGCAGTTTTCTTTTGGGGTAAGTTTGCCGAGCTGACAGATATGCATCCACCTAATGACGTCAGATCCCTAATAAATACCTATGTTTTGGGGAAGAGAAAGAAACTAAAAGAGTGGCTAGCTGGAAACCTGGCGGTTCTAATCCCGTATAGCATATGGAGGTTGAGATGCCAAGCTAGATTCGAGGAGCAACATAGACCTTTCTCTCATGAATGGAGTTGGGTTATTGCGCCGCTGAATGTCCAGTTGAAGAGGAGATCTTTTGTGTTAGATACATATAACAACATTTATGCACAGATGAGGGAGGCGAGCTTGACTGAGCCGCGAGTCTTGATGAGACAGATAGAGCTGGTGAGATGGCAGACTCCTACCCTGCATAATCTTAAGCTCAACCTCACGATCGGGAGAGATAGAGATAACCAAGGAGTGTCTCGAAGGTGGGCGGCGGGAGTTATAAGAAATCACAGGGCTAATATCTTCCTTGTATTCAGAGCTTGGCTCAGGAGTACGGATTACATACTTGCATATATGCAAGCATGTGCTATCAGGTTGAAGATAGCGAGTGACCATGCATTGGTCATTTCGTGTATTGAGATTGATGAGGTGTACGTGCATGACATTTTATGGAAAAACGGGATGGAACCATGGAAGACGTCACCGTTCGTTAGGGAGCTGTGAGAGGAGCTTGATTCTGCTATGATATATGGGTCCTTGGTTCACAAGGTCATTAACTTGATACCTCATGAACTAGGGAAATGGGGCAGCAGGTTGAATGAGCCATTCATTGCTTCAGATACACTGAATATACCATGTAGAGTAAGAGGTATGGCGACTTTAGAGAAACGTAGAGTCCCTTACATTGTTTTGCGGAGTGTTGTTGGTTAGGTTGTTATGATGTTTCTGGTTTTTATTTCTCTTTACCAGCACTGTTATAAGCAGGAGCTATAATTTATGGATGATTGTGCCCACAAGAGGGGTGTGGGATGAATAAAAGTGACCCCCAGCTTAACCAAAAAAAAAAGAGCCTTTTGTCTCCGTATGGACAAATCCAACACTATTGATCTGGGATGTAATCTTTGTGTCCCTATTCTACATCACAAGATAAATAAACAAACCCACTCGTGCATACTACAATCCATCCAAAATTGTATGGACTATTGGTCTGCCCACCATCTTTTTCTAGTAGGGCGCATCACCTTGACAAAGAGCTCTCTATAGATGATCCCCTCATGTACTATGCAAATCGTCAAGCTATCTCCTACCCTTTATGATGATATCAACAAACCTATCAGGGATTTCATCTGGTCTGGTGGTCAGGGGAAGCAAAAGCTATCACTTGTCACTTAGGACAAGTTAACCAAAAGCAAATCACTTGGCAGCCTTGGTCTCAAGGATGCTAGAGACAAGAACTCGACCTTGATGATGAAGAATACATAGCAATTTATGAACCACTGATGCGATGATTTTGAGTCGCATTTATAGACCTATTTCATGTGTGTTTTATGCTTTTATTAGTCATTTTTATGGTTAATGTGGCATAATTCATCCACTTTGGTCTTTGCTACTATTTTATGTCAAATTCCCTTTATTTCATTGTTTTGAGCATTAATTGTCAAAATATTATTATTTGTGTGAATTTATGTGATCTTGTGTTTGAATTTCAGAACAAATGAGTATTTGCTTCTGTCGATACCATCGACATGATCACAGGTTGCCATCCGAAAGGAGCAGCAAAGCGTCGATACCATCGACATGGATGTCGATGGTATCGAGATACCAACAGGTTGCTGGCGAGAAAGCGGTCGATAGTATCGACACCAAGTCGATACCATCGACGCACAGAGGCTACAACGATGCAAAACGACAAAAACGTCGCTACAGGTCGTCGATACCATCGACCCGCGTCGATGGTATCGAGATGATGTCTGGCGCGACAAAGGAAGGGTTTGCAGCCGGCCGCTACTACAACGGGTCGATACCATCGACTCGTGTTGATGGTATCGACACCGTAAGATATGAGTTGGCTTCCTAATGATCTCAATCGGACGGCTACGGTTAATTAGCGACGTAATGACCGAGATATACCTAATGACGGCCGCCCAAATAGGGAGAGGATCGGATTAGCCATTGCACGAGTACCGAGGAAGAGGAGAAAGGAGAACGGAGGCTAGAAGCTCATACTTGTTGATCCGGAGGCCAAAGGAGACAGATTCCACCACCGAGAGGCGGTAGAGCACACATTCTACACCAAGGATCAACTGGTTCTTCTCTGTTTAGGGGTTTTCCCTTTCATTCCACATATTTAACATGTTTTCCCCTATTTCGACCATGTACTTGTGTGAGATGAACTTACGGGGCTAATCCCCTTCGTCTTTAGGACCGGGAGTAGCCCGGGATTCATTGTATGACAATTTTATAATAGTAATTCATATTTTATCTCTTAAATTCGTGGTATAGTTTCGTTTTGTCCATATATTGTTATGCTTGATCACCATAATAATAACTTAATGCCCTTAATCACTTTGAAAGAAGGATTAACAGCTGAAAAGAGACGAAATCTACATTAATTGATAAATCCCTTGACCAAGGTGGTGTAAAATTAATGGTGGATATTGAGAGATCGTTCATAATGCACCTAATTTAGGGTATAGGTTACTACAACGGTGGAACCGACCTAGACCTAGGTAGTGAATTGCACCACGACAGTGGGAAATTCTGTTTTCAGGCCATTACCCGGATAAAGAGATAAAGTTGAGGCATTATATAAAATCTAATACAATGAAAAACAGCGGTGAAACCGCAATCCTAAGGATACCTTCTTGAATTGATTAAACCAAAAATTTAATCGATTGTTCGTTTTGTTTTCTTTCAATTTTATTTTTAATTTTTACAAAAACCCTCAACTTTTAATCGGCTTAGCTGATCGCAACTAGTTAGTAGGAGTCACCAACAATTCTGAGTATCCCTGTGTTCGACTCGGGCCTCACAAAGGCCTGTATTACTTAGACGCGTTCACTTGCGTTTATGCGCACAGTAAAATTGCATCAAGTTTTTGGCGCCGTTGTCGGGGATACTTTGAGTGCTACGAGCGGCCATTCTAGGCCACATTTTTTATTATTATCTTGAAACAACTTCAAATATTTTCTTTTTATTGCTCGTTAATTTTTATACTCATCACAACACTGTACTGAACTCGATTTTTCTTATTTTAGGTACTATGTATGGTGCAGACGCGTAACACTGAGTATACGCGACGCGCACCAGAGGGCCCACTTACGGGACCAGAAAACGAGGACGGTTATAATCAGGACCATCTTGAGGAAACAGAGTCAGAACCTGAACAAGAAGAGATGGATGAGCCACAAACGATATGGGAGAAGATCAAGGCTTCTTCCGCATCCGCCTCAAAAGGGCCTATAAAGAAGCAGGCAATCAACATACCTACATATAAGATTGATCCGGTGTTGATAAATCTGGTGAAGTCGAATGGTTTTCATGGGCTCAAGAATGAGGACCCCGTTGCGCACATCAGTCAGTTTGTTGAGAACAGTGACATGGTTAAAATCGACAGGTTTCCACAGGATGCACTTTATCTTAAGCTTTTCCAGAGTTCATTGGCAGGAGCCGCGCGAGAATGGCCACACAATTTAGATGATGAGTTTGTGGAGTCTTGGGACCATATGGTGGAGGTTTTCTTTGAGAGGTTCTTCCCTCCTGAGAATACTAACGACATGATTCGGAAGACTCATAATTTTACCCAACAAGCCGGTGAGACATATTCTGAGACCTGAGAGAGATTTCAGGTCATGCTGAGGAGGTGCCCACATCACAGGCTGGATAAAGAGACGCAGGTGAAGATCTTCTATTTTGCTCTCTCCGAGCACGATAGGAGTAATTTGGATTCAGCTGGATCAGGATTCTTCCTGAACAATACAGACACTAGATGTTGGGAGATACTAAAGAATATGGCTAGAAAACAATCATGGGGTGAAAGAGGTGCCGTGGAGCAGGTCCGAGCAGTAGGAGAATCTAAGGCAATAAAAGAACTGAATGAGAAGATGGATCTTCTCGCAAAGAAGTTGCTTGCAAAAGAGGATAATGAGTCAGAGGATGATGCTCAAGTGAAATTTATGAGGCAGCAACCCGGTTATAGGAACAATGATTATTCATGGAGAAAAGACAAAAAGTTCTCGTGGAAGGATCCAAAAAATTTTCTACAGGATCCGGATGCCAAACCCCCACCAGTAACAGGAGATAAGAGCACGGAGCTTCTCAATCAGGTTATAAAGCAAAATCAAGAGCTAATGAATACGTTTGGCCAGCAAATCAAACAGCAAGGGGAGTTTATGAATCAGTTTGGGCAAACATTGCAGAGCCATGGGGCTCAAATGAGGACCATCGAGACATCTATGGCACAGATGGCAGCAGAGATCGCCAGTTTGAAGAAACTGACACATCCAGGTTTTCCGGGAAATACCAATGTTTCAGGGGGAAACCAGCAGGAAAAAGCCATCTTGCTCAGAAGCGGCAAGAAATTGTTAAATCCAAGAGCCGAGGAGACAAGCACACCACAAGCTGAAGTAGAAGGTGAAGCCAATGAGGAGCTGCCACCACCAGTCACAAGGCAGGTTGATGACACAACCGTGGATGATACTGAAGAACAGGTTGCATAGGAGGAACCTCAGAAAAAGACACCTTATGTGCCACCTCATCAAAGGGCACAAGCTGTCCCGGTTCCGTATCCAAATAGTGCTAAGGCAAGGAAGGTAGATGCGCAGTTGTAAAGTGGTCCTATGACCTAAGAAAAGCACGGACGGCCCGAGGGGGATCTCATATTGTGTTTCACAACATCCAAGAAGGAGAGAGAGAGACAGTAGACGTGAGACGAAGGCCGTCAACCAAGCGATCCGGGCACCTCCGACGGGCGATTTTGCTGCCGGAAGACTGCAAAACGCACATTTCTCGAGGAGGATCTCCAGGAACACCTTTGTATAAGGGGTTACACGAGTTTTCTCCATGTTTCCCACATTTTTCTTCTCTACTCCTATGTCTTTCATTGAGATGAACATGCGGGGCTAATCACCTTGGTCTTTAGGACCGGGAGTAGCCCGGGGATTCATTGTATGACAATTTTATCATAGTTATTCATCGTTTATCTCTTAATCCGTGGTATGATTTCGTTTTCTCAATTATATTGTTATGCTTGATCACCATAATAATAATCTAATACCCTTAATTGCTTTGAAAGAAGAATTAATGGTTGAAAAGAGACGAAATTTACATTAATTGACATATCCCTTGAACAAGGTGGTGTAAGGTTAATGGTGGATACCGAGAGATCGTTTCTAATGCACCTAGTTTAGGGTATAGGTTACTACGACGTTGGAACCGACCTAGACATAGGTAGTGAATTGTACCACGACAGTGGACAATTCTGATTTCAAGCCACTACCCGGATAGAGAGATAAATGTGAATGACTGAATATAATTTAATATAATGAAAACCCGCAGTGAAACCACAATCCTAAAGATCTCATCTTGAATTGATTAAACTAAACATTTAATCGATTGTTTTGTTTTGTGTTATTTTCTTTTCTTTTAATTTTACAACAACTCCAAACTCTTTAATCGGTCTAGCTGATTGCGAGTAGTTAGTAGTAGTCTCCGATAATTCACTTGTCCCTGAGTTCGACTCGGGCCTCACAAAGTCCTATATTACATTGACGCGTACACTTGCGTTTCTACGCACGTAAAAAGCGTGTCAAGTTTTTGGCGCCGTTGCCTGGGACACGGTAATTATCGGCACTACGAGTGCTACGAGCGGCCACTCTAGGCCACATTTTTATTTTATTATTTTGAAATCATTTCTAAAATTAATAGTCTATCTTTCCAATTTTTGTATTCGTCTAGCACGGTACTGAACTCAAATTTTCATTTTGCAGGTACTGTGTATGGTGCGGACGCGTAGCAGTGACTACACGCGACAAGCACCCAAGGTTCCACTGTCCGGACCTGACGACGAGGAGGAGTACAATCACAACCAACTGGAAGATATCGATTCCGAATCCGAACAAGAAGAAATGGTAGTGGAACAGACGATATGGGAGAAGATCAAGGCTTCTTCTTCATCTGCTTCAAAGGGCCCAATCAAGAAGCATGCTATCAACATTCCGACTTACAAGATTGATCATGCGTTAATCAACTTGGTCAAGTCCAATGCATTCCATGGACTCAAGAATGAAGATCCGATCACGCATATAAGCCAATTTGTGGAGAATTGTGACATGATAAAAATCGACAAATTTCCACAGGAGACGCTCTACTTGAAGCTATTCCCGAGTTCTCTGGCAGGAAACGCATGAGAGTGGTTGCACAATCTGGACGATGAATATGTGGAATCATGGAACCACATGGTGGAGGTATTCTTTGAAAGGTTCTTCCCGCCCGAGAAGACCAATGATATGATCACGAAAATCCACAATTTCACCCAGAGGGCAGGGGAAACTTATTCCGAGACCTGGGAACGGTTCCAGATCATGCTTAGGAGGTGCCCGCATCATGGGCTTGACAAGGAGAAGTAGGTCAAAATTTTCTATTTTGCTCTTAATGAGCATGATAGAAGTAATTAGGATGCAACAGGTTCAGGGTTCTTCTTAAACAACAAGGGCACGAGGTGCTGGGAAATTTTGAGGAATATGGCAAAGAAGCAATCCTGGGGCGATAGAGACGCCGTAGAGCATGTTCGCGCTGCGGGGGAGTCAAAGGCCATCGAAGAGTTAAATGATAAATTAGACCTTCTTGCTAAGAAATTGCTTGCCAAAGAAGATGCAGAAGCCGATGAAGAAGCCCAAGTCAAATTCATGCAACAACAGGGCTATAGAAATAATGATTATGCTTGGAGGAAGGATAGGAAGTTCTCATGGAAGGATCCTAACAATTTCCTACAAGATCCGGATGCAAAGCCACAACCGAGAGATGAAGATAAAAGCACCGAGTTGCTTAGTCAAGTGGTGCAACAAAATCAGGAGATGATGAGCATGTTTAGTAAGCAGCTACAGTCCCAGGGTGATAATTTAACCAAGTTTGGACAAACACTGCAAAGTCATGGAGCACAAATGAGGGCACTAGAGATGACGGTGACCCAGATTTCTAATGAAGTGGCAGCCATAAAGCATGCCAATCAACAGAGACAGGCAGGGAATGCAGAAGTTGCTCAAGCACATCATCAAGTAAAATATATATCTGTAGTCACTGAGGCAGAACCCCCGGTGGTGGAGGTCCAGGACAAGGGTAAAATGATTTTTGATACAGAGGCTATACCGAAAATACCGTATCCTCGCAGTTATTATGGACTATCAGGTGGGTATTGCTCATTCAGAAAAGCCCGCAAAGTGCCCATCTCGGTTGCGCCCACACCTGTGCAAGAAGCGCAGGTGAAGACCATGCATCTAGGTGAAGCTACACCCACTGAGGGAGAGGAGCCACTACAGGTAACACCGGTTGAAAATGATCTACCAAAGTCCACGCCGGAGAGTGTCATTGAAACAAGCTTAGGGGAGCTTGCCCCAAAAAGCCCCTACGTTCCACCTCATAAGCGTCCACAGGAGGCAGTTGTATCTATTCCGGATAGCCCAAGGCCGAAGAGAGAGCACCGTCACTATAGGAAGTTCTTGGAGATGTTCAGAAAACTCCATGTCAATATTCCGTTAGTGGAAATGATAGAGAGGATTCCTGCCTATGGGAGGTTTATCAAAGAAATCATCAACAAGAAGAGGCAGATTAAAGACACGGACGTGTGCCAGGTAAATGAGATGGTGAGCTCAATTATCCACGGGAGTTTACCACAGAAGAGGAAAGACCCAGGAGGCTTTTACATCCCATGTTCCATAGGCGGCCAACATTTTCCACAAGCATAGTGTGATTTGGGTGCCAACATTAATCTTATGCCTCTGTCCACATTTCAAAAGCTTGGGTTGAAGGAGATAAAGAAATCAGTGGCAACGATTGAGTTGGCGGATTGGTCCATTGTAAGGCCATATGGAGTGTGCGAGGATGTACTCATCAAGGTAGAAAGGTTCATCTTCCCAGTAGATTTTGTCATCATGGACATGCCATAGCTCCAAAGTTGTGAGATGCTATTGGGAAGGCCGTTCCAAGCTACGGCTAATGTAATCGCTACCATTGGGAGAGGTACATTGACCTTGGGGATTGGAAAGGATCGAGTTCAATTCAAATTGCCACATGACTCATTGGAGACATCTCTTGAAAACCCAGGTTAAAGGTATCTTTATGTCAAGCCTAGGACATTAAATAAGGGCGCTTGTTGGGAGGCAACCCAACTTTAGGTTCATTTTTATGTTTGATTATGTTCTTTTATGTTTATGTACTTAGTTTTTGCTTAGGTTTTGATAATTTTTGTAAAAATGGTATCTTAACTCGTGTTTTGAAGTGTGCAGAATGTTAAGGTCGATACTATCGACACCCATGTCGATAGTATCGAGTTTGGATCAGTAAACGCTGAAGAAAAGTCGATACCAGCGACCCTAGGGTCGATAGTATCGAGATTCCTGAAGATTTATAGAAAAATTGGTGACTGTAAAGTCGATACCATCGACCCTAGGGTTGATAGTATCGACACTTTTGAGTTCCCAGGCTTTTAGATGTGTTGATTCTGCAAAATCGTTGAGTCTGGGTCGATACCATCGACCGTGGTCGATGGTATCGACACCTGCAGGACAGCTACATAAAATAGGCCGTAAAAGGTATCGAACCGAGATTTTTTCAAACCGTTTTTTGCAGAGGAAAGATGGATGAAGAAAGTCACGTAATAGAACCACTAAGACACAAAAATGGGCCACAAAAAGGAGGAAGATAGCAAGCATCACTTGGTCCACTTGAGCATCTAACCATCCTTCTTCACCACACTTCAAAGTGAATGGTATCGCTGTTCCACCTCTTAAGTGAGAATGTTGACTATGAGGCCATAGTCATATTCAAGCTTGGGGGGGGGGTGTTGGAACAACCCTCTATCTTAGTTTTTACTTACTTATTCATGTTGCTTTTACTTTTGAAATATTAGTTGTTTTATTTTTAGGTTTACTGCTTTTGTAGGATCCACATCTATCTAGTGTAATATGTGGAGCAATAAATGCATGGTTTCAATTGGGAGTTTTACTCTTGGGTTGTGGGAACATGAAAATATGAGCATATTGAAAACTTTTTGAGCTTATTCTTGTGACTAATTGAGTTGCATAACTGAGGAAGTGCTTGGGTGAGTCAGCTTCAGGACATGGGGACATGAATGACCATCTTTATTGTCCAAGGAAAAGTGATTGGCAAGGATGTTTGAGCCCAAACTGACGAAACTCTAACGTGACCTTAGACTAAAGTTTAAGAGAGAGATCCTTCAGTTACCCTGTACACAGGTCTTTAGAGAGGGACATATGATATTTTCGGAAGGTTTTGTCAATTAGTCTTGTGATCTGATCCACTGCAATTTCATTCACACTCCACCATAAAAAATGGTAGCACATTATTGTCTTTCACTTTTTGATTGCATCTCATATAGATAGGTCTTGCATTATATCTATTTTCACATATTTTTTTTTGCATGAAAATGAAAAAAAAGGATAGAGTACTTATACATGCACATTATCCTTAGGTGCATGTCATTTAATTGCATAACTATCATTATGTAGTTGCATTTGCATCTTTTGAGCATATTGTACACCATGTATCTTATGTTACTCTAAAAACATTAAAGGTGGTGAGCTTGATCCATACCCTCCAAATAGAATGCTTCAAATGTATAATTTATGTAACAAAAAGTGAGCCCGAAAAATAATTCATTGTCATATATGAAAATAAGGGCTTGAAAAAAAAATTGAAGAAAAATTGAAAAAAAAGAGAAGAAAAAAATAGAAGAAAAAAAAGAATTGAGAAGTAATAAAGAAGAAGAGGGAGAAAGGAACATGTTCTCACCTGAGAACTAAGAAGAATAAGCACATGGTGTAGTTTTCTTAGATATTCCATCTCACCTTGAGGCCGAATGATAGTGCATGCATCATTCCACCAAAAATGTAGCATTAGGACATTTTCACTTGCATTTTGCATCATGATAGGTCATTAATTTTTGTATTGCATGATTGATTGTTATGTGCTTCCATCTCTTCCACAACCACCTATCCCATACACCCGTTGCTCTAATCGGTAGGCCACCCATGATATTCTCCTCATTCATTAATATCAGGAGATCTGCTTCCATTTAGATGGTAGTTAGGAAATTAGCAACGTAGATAGGAGATCACAAGATCCATCAAGTATGGACCAGATGAGTTTATCATATTAACTGTTTAATTGATAGTGTTTCACTGATTGGGGGATAGACATCTTTTACATAGGTCTTTGGTCGCCTGGATGGCAGTTAGTGTTCAGTGGTCAATGAGGGCCGGTTTGTGGAAAGAAAGTGGGGATGATGTAGATTCATTTCATGTATTTATGTCCTGTTGCTGACTTATCTCAACCAGATCCAAAGTTTTGTTGCTCGAGGACGAGCAAGGTTTAAGCTTAGGGGAGTTTGATGCATGGGTTTTGAGTCACTTTAATAGGCTTATTTTATATCTATTTTATGCATGTATTTGTCATTTTCTTGATTATATTTGCATAATTCACTATAGTTGGCCCTTAAACTCATTTTGCATCAAATTATACTTCTTTTATCATATTTATATGATTTTATATAATCCCCGGACTTATACACATGTTTCGACACTTTTTCAGGCACTTTTGCATTGTCCGGAGTCGATACTATCGACCCCCAGGTCGATCGTATCGACATTTCATCAATAAGCAACCCCAAAACGCGATCTTGGAAGGAATAACCTGTGCCATGGTCGATACCATCGACCTAGGGGTCGATACTATTGATAACGTCGGGATCTGGCGATTTACAGCACTAAAACGGAGCGTTTTAATCCGACGGTTGAGCTTTTTCAGAGCCATAAAGTGGTCCTATGACCTAAGAAGAGCACAGACGGCCTGAGGGGGATCTCATATTGTGTTGCACAACATCCAAGAAGGAGAGAGAGAGAGAGGAGACATGAGACGAAGGCCATCAACCGAGCGATCTGGGCACCTTCGACGGGCGATTTTGCTGCCGGAAGACTGCAAAACGCACGTTTCTCGAGGAGGATCTCCAGGAACACCTTTGTATCAGGGGTTACACGAGTTTGCTCCATGTTTCCCACGTTTGTCTGCTCTACTCCTATGCCTTTCATTGAGATGACCATGCGGGGCTAATCCCCTTTGTCTTTAGGACCGGGAGTAGCCCGGGGATTCATTGTATGACAATTTTATCATAGTAATTCATCGTTTATCTCTTAATCTGTGGTATGATTTCGTTTTCTCAATTATATTCTTATGCTTGATCACCATAATAATGATCTAATACCCTTAATTGCTTTGAAAGAAGAATTAATGGTTGAAAAGAGACGAAATTTACATTAATTGACATATCCCTTGAACAAGGTGGTGTAAGGTTAATGGTGGATACCGAGAGATCATTTCTAATGCACCTAGTTTAGGGTATAGGTTACTATGACATTGGAACCAACCTAGACATAGGTAGTGAATTGTACCACGACAGTGGACAATTCTAATTTCAGGCCACTACCCGGATAGAGAGATAACTGTGAATGACTGAATAGAATTTAATACAATGAAAACCCGCGGTGAAACCGCAATCCTAAAGATCTCATCTTGAATTGATTAAACTAAACATTTAATCGATTGTTTTGTTTTGTGTTATTTTCTTTTCTTTTAATTTTACAACAACTCGAAACTCTTTAATCGGTCTAGCTAATTGTGAGTAGTTAGTAGTAGTCTCCGATAATTCACGTGTCCCTGAGTTCGACTCGGGCCTCACAAAGGCCTATATTACATTGATGCGTACACTTGCGTTTCTATGCACGTAAAAAGCGTGTCAAGAGGTTGTCGTGCTAAAGGAGCAAGTGAGTGCCTTCATCATGCGCACTTTTCCGCCAAAGAGGCAAGATCCAATGTGCTTTAATATTTCTTGTTATATTGGGAAGGTTAAATTTGGTGAAGCGTTATGTGACTCAGGGGCAAGCATCAACTTGATGTCCCTTTCTACATTAAAAAAGCTAGGATTGAAGGAGTCACGGACAAGCAATCTGACTATTCAATTGGCAGATAACTCTGTGGTAAAGCCTTATGGAATCTGTGAAGATGTGTTAGTTAAGATGGATAGATTTGTTTTTCCAGCAGATTTCGTAGTCATGGAAATGCAGGATGAACATGGCAACGAGCTGTTACTTGGACGTCCTTTCCAAGCTACAACCAACATGATCTTAGAGATGTGAAGAGGTCGTTTGACCTTGGGCATAGCCGATGACCGCTTTGAGATGGTCATGCCTTCTAGTACTGCGTCATCTAAAGCAAAGGAACAATGCAATATGGTAAAACATCTGGATAGTAACATCTCACTTTGTCTTGGGAAGCCATTTTTGGACATGGCTCATGTGATGAGCAAGGTGGACAATGGAACTTTGGCTGTGGATATCATGGAGCAGACCAAAGTAGTTTCTCTGTGCAAAGCTGTAGGATTCCCGAATGATGAGGAGGAGGACATTCCACCTTCCATGGAAGATGATGTTATTGCTATTTCTGTTCTTGACGCATATCCAGAATTACCATTGGAGGCTTGTTTGGTAAATATTACACATGATTGGATGAGGATCAAATCACTCAAGGAGTGTGCCAAGATGCTCCAGATGCTTCCATGCTTCTATGCGAGGCATTATGAAGATCTAGGTGAACTTCCCCCGCCACTTCAATCATCTTTGATAAGTCCGCCGGATCTAGAATTAAAGCTGCTGCCACCGCATCTCAAATATGTCTTCCTAGTTGAGGAGGACAAGTTACCAGTGATCATATCTGCTTATTTGAGTGCGGAAGAGGAAGACCAACTGTTGATAGTGCTGAAGAACCACCAGGGAGCTTTTGGGTGGTCTGTTGCAGATATTAATGGGATTTCCCCTACTCTATGTCAGCACAAGATTCGGCTCGAGGAGGGAGCCAAGCCCGTGATTCAACCTCAACGACGTCTCAATCCAAGCATGATGGAGGTTGTAAAGAAGGAGGTCATTAAACTTCTTGCTGCATGTATTATTTACGCAATATCAGACTCGACATGGGTGAGTCCCACACAGGTAGTCCCTAAGAAGGGGGGAATTATTGTCACCCAAAATATGTTGAATGAACCTGTCACCACCCGATTGGTAACTGGGTGACGAGTGTGTATTGATTACCGCCGTTGAAATGCAGCCACACTAAAGGATCACTTTCCTTTACCTTTCATTGATCAAATCCTAGAGCGTCTTGCCGGCCGATCGCACTTCTGTTTTCTAGATGGGTACTCGGGGTACAACCAGATCTCGATTGATCCTTTGGATCAAGATAAATCTACATTCACTTGCCCCTATGGGACTTTCGCGTACCACCGAATGCCTTTTGGTTTACGCAATGCACCTGCGACGTTTCAGCGTTGTATGCTCGCCATATTTTCTGACATGGTAGAGCGCTGTCTTGAGGTTTTTATGGATGACTTTTTCGGTGTATGGTGCATCATTTGATGAATGTCTCTATAATTTGGACAAAGTTTTATAGCGCTGCGAGGACACACATTTGGTCCTCAACTGGGAGAAATGTCACATGATGGTGACTGAGGGGATAGTGCTAGGACACAAGGTGTCTAGCAAAGGTTTAGAGGTAGATCCGGTCAAAATTGAAGTCATTTCCAAGCTACCCCCACCAAATTCTATTAAAGGGGTAAGAAGTTTCTTGGGACATGCCGGGTTCTATCGTCAATTTATAAAAGATTTTTCTAAAATTGCAAAGACTCTATCCGAGATTTTAGAGAAAGATGATGTTTTTTATTTTAATGACAAGTGCCTACATGCATTCGACGTGTTGAAGGAAAAACTGATTTTTGCACCGGTTGTTCGAATGCCGGATTGGACGAAACTGTTCGAACTAATGTGTGACGCTTCGGACTTTGCGGTAGGAGCGGTGTTGGGGCAGCGGGTGGACAATAAACCCACCGTAATTTTTTATGCTTCAAAGACTTTGAATGACGCACAATTAAATTATACAACTACTAAGAAAGAATTACTCGCCATTGTGTTCGCTTTTGAGAAATTTCGGCAGTATTTGCTTGATCTAAAGTAGTTGTATGGACTGACCACGCCGCAATTAAATACTTAATGGAGAAAAAAGACGCAAAGCCTAGACTCATTAGGTGGATTTTTCTCTTACAAGAATTTGACATTGAAATCAAGGATAAATCTGGGATTGAAAATGTTGTTGTTGATCATTTGTCTAGGTTAGAAAGGGTGGATGAAAAAGATTTACATATACCCATAACTGAGACGTTTCCGGATGAACAAATTTTAAAAATTAACTCTAAGGATCCTTGGTTTTCTGAGATTGTAAACTATTTGGCTTGCGGGATCATCCCAGAAGATTGGTCATATCAGGAGAAGAAAAGATTTTTCCATTCTTTACGGTATTATTTTTGGGATGACCCGATTCTTCTTAAGCAATGCAGGGACAATATCTTACGTAGGTGTGTGCCTGAAGTCGAGTATGAGAGTGTTTTACGTCATTGCCACACATCACCTACGGGAGGACACCACGCCAGCTCGCGTACGGAAGCAAAAGTTCTGGAGAGTGGCCTTTGTTGACCAACCTTGTTCCGAGATGCCTACTAGTTTGCAAGGCAATGCGAATCCTGCCAACGAGCCGGTAATATCTCAAAGAAACAGGAAATGCCCCTGAATGTGTTTCAGGAAGTGGAGGTATTTGATTTGTGGGGCATAGATTTCATGGGACCCTTTGTGTCCTCAAATTCCAATTTATATATCTTGTTAGAAGTTGATTATGTGTCGAAGTGGGTGGAAGCAATACCCACAAGGACTAATGATTCCACTGTAGTGTGCAAATTCGTAAAAGAAAATATTTTCTGCAGGTTTGGGGTGCCTCGAATGATAATCAGTGATGGGGGTACGCATTTTAGGAATCAAAAATTCTCTGCATTATTGAAGAAATATGGGGTTAAGCACAACATAGGTACCCCATATCATCCGAAAACCCAAGGCCAGGTGGAGGTCTCCAACCGTGAAATTAAGAAGATTTTAGAGCGTATGGTGGCGTCCACGAGGAAGAACTGGAGTGCCCTACTGCCGGATGCTTTGTGGGCATATAGGATGGCTTATAAAACACCTATAGGCACCACGCCTTTCAGGTTGGCGTATGGCCGAGTGTGTCACCTACCGGTAGAGTTGGAGCACAAGGCGCATTGGGCGCTAAGAAGGCTAAACCTGAGTTACAATGAAGCGGGAAGGAAGAGATTGCTGGAATTGAATGAGTTGGATGAGCTACGAATGACGGCGTATGAGAACACACAGATATACAAGGAGCACACAAACCTGATCCATGATCGCCACATCCAGTTGCACACGTTCAAAAAGGGAGACAGTGTTTTGTTATTCAATTCACGACTCAAGTTGCATCCCGGGAAGCTAAAATCCCGGTGGAGTGGACCGTTCGTGGTAGAGGAGGTCAAACCACACGGCACGATCTTAGTGCGTGATGGTGATACCACATTTTTTGTAAATGGACAAAGGCTGAAGCTCTATTTTGGTGAGAATTACAAGAAGAAGGTGAATGAGGTCAAACTCATTTCACTTTCGGATGCATGAGGTGCCGAAAGCCATCTAGCCTAAGACGTTAAATAAGGGCGCTTGTTGGGAGGCAACCCAACCATTGGTACCTTAGTTTAGTTCATTTACATTCGTAGTTTAATTTGTTTTTACTTAGTTTTTAGTGTAAAAAAGATACCGTGATCACCGTGTTCTTTGTGCAGGCTGGGGCAGAGTCGATACTATCGACGCACTGGTCGATGGTATCGACCATGGAACAGGTTGACGACTACAGATTTCACACTGCGTCGATACCATCGACATCCTCGTCGATGGTATCGACAGGCCTACAGGCAAATCGCAAAATCAAGGTCGATGGTATCGACATGCCAGTCGATACCATCGAGATCTCTGAAGATTTACAGAAGAAATCGACTCAGTGAAGTCGATACCATCGACGGGCGTGTCGATTGTATCGACACTTTCATGTGAAAAAGGCGGCGACGACGGAAATGATGACGCAGCTGAGGAGGAAGAGGAGGCATTTACACCTCTTTGAGCACGAGTGGCACCACGAAAGCGTCCTCAGATGCATCCGGGTGCATCTTCATCATCTCAGCCTACTCCGCCACCACCACCACCCTCGCAGCCAAGCGAGGTTGTCTATTCCATGCAGGGCATGTACACTATGATGCACGATATACAGCAGTCGTAGCAACAACACATGGCGATGTATACCAGTATTCAAGACACTACGAACCGGATACTGGATAACCATAGGGCGATGTTCGAGAATGAGCGTCTTCTCCTTGACAACCAACAACAGATACATGATCGGTTGTATCAGATGGAGATGCAACATGAGCCCTTCTACGACCACTATTGGAGCCAAAATTATTTTGGAGGTTATCCACAACCTCCACCCAGGGCCCAGTTTGATCCAAGCTTCCAGGGGGAGTATCCTTCTTGGGACCCCACGGTTCCGCAGTACCCACCTCTACCACCACAGGAGTGATCCGGTATAACTGTTCCAATCTTTAAGTTTGTTTTTGATTATGAGTCCATAGTCGAATTCAAGCTTAGGGGGGTAGTTGGAACAACTTTATCTTTTACTGTTTTTAGTTTTTTTTTAACTTTATTGTTTTTGTTCTTGTTATTTGTTTCTTGCAATTTTAGTTTGTTTAGGATCCACATGCTATCTAGTGCAATCGTGGATGTCATAATGTTTGTGTCATCTCTAGAGTGTGCATGGGAAAAATCAAGGGAAATTTGAAAATTTTCTATGTTTGGAAAGCTTGTCGTGTTTAACCTTGTGCAATGAACCTACGAAAATGATTGGTTCTGTCAACTCTAAAACAACAATTCACAACTGTACTCCTAATGATTCATGAAAGTGGAAGGAAATGATTGTTTGAGCCTAAACTGACCAAATGGTACTGAGACTTTAATTGGATGTAAGAGAGAGAAATCTCTTAACTATTACACAGGTCAGTAAGGAGGGACACATAATATTTATCTAAGGTTCAGTCACCTAGTCTTGTGATCTTTCCACCTTTTCGCTTTGTGCATCCCACCACATGAATTGGAAGTACTTTACAATTTTAACCTCTTTGATTGCATTGCACGTAGATAGGGATTGCATTAATTCTTTTTCCATATGTTTTGAATTAAAAAAAAATTAGAATAGTGATACATGCACATTACTCTTAGGTGCATGTCATGTAGTTGCATTCATAATTTCCATACATAAAGTATATCATGTATCTCGATTTTTCTCCAATGGTGAATGAAATTGTTCCATACCTTCTAAATAGTGCAAATTTCTGAGTATGAAGAAAATAAGCCCAATAAAATATTCATTATCAATTATGGATATAAGGGTTTGAAAAAAAAGAGAGAAAAATCTGAAAAATCGGCATAAAAAAAGAGAAGAAAAAATCTATGTAGAAGCAACAAGAATAAGAAGGAGAAAGGAACATAATCTCACCTACATTTCAAGATAATTGAGTACATGATGTAGCTTAATTAGATGTCTGTCTTGTTTTGAGATGGATGGTTAGTGCATGCATCATTCCACCCAGTTTTAGGCATTAGGGCATTTCTCATGTGCATTTGCATCATTTAGGACATTTTTGTTTTATGCATGTTGAAACTGTATCATACTTCCATTTTCTTCCATGAACCACCCATCTTCATCCACCCGTTGCTCGGATTGGTAGGCCACCGTGAATTTCTCCTCACTGATGTATATCAGGAGAACTTCTTCCATGTAGATGGTAGTTAGGGCGAGCAATGTAGTATAGGAGATCACAAGATGCACCAAGTCTGAACCGACGAGTTTTATTATGTTAACTACCTTATGTGATAGTGTTCATCAGTTTTGAGGTCAATTTCTTTTATGGATGATTACTGTCGCCTCCAGGGTAATTACCATTCTGTGGTTAGAGAGGGCCGGTATGTGAATGTCCGGTGGGAGTCATATGGGATGTTGGTTGTGGTGTGTTGTCCTTCAGTTGACATCAGCAATTCTATTCTAAGGATTAGTTGCTCGAGGGCGAGCAACGTTCAAGCTTAGGGGAGTTTGATGCGACGATTTTGAGTCGCATTTATAGACCTATTTCATGTGTGTTTTATGCTTTTATTAGTCATTTTTATGGTTAATGTGGCATAATTCATCCACTTTGGTCTTTGCTACTATTTTATGTCAAATTCCCTTTATTTCATTGTTTTGAGCATTAATTGTCAAAATATTATTATTTGTGTGAATTTATGTGATCTTGTGTTTGAATTTGAGGAAAAACGAGTATTTGTTTCCGTCGATGGTATCGACGGAAGTCGATACCATCGACATGATCACAGGTTGCCAGCCGAAAGAAGCAGCAAAGCGTCGATACCATCGACATGGATGTCGATGGTATCGAGATAACAACAGGTTGCTGGCGAGAAAGCGGTCGATAGTATCGACACCAAGTCGATAACATCGACGCACGGAGGCTACATCAATGCAAAACGACAAAACCGTCGCTACAGGTCGTCGATACCATCGACCCGCGTCGATGGTATCGAGATGATGTCGGGCGCGACAAAGGAAGGGTTTGCAGCCGACCGCTACTACAGCGGGTCGATACCATCGACTCGCGTCAATGGTATCGACACCGTAAGATATGAGTTGGCTTCCTAATGATCTCAATCGGACGGCTACGGTTAATTAGCGACCTAATGACCGAGATATACCTAATGACGGCCGCCCAGACAGGGAGAGGATCGGATTAGCCATTGCACGAGTACTGAGGAGGAGGAGAAAGGAGAACGGAGGCTAGAAGCTCATACTTGTTGATCCGGAGGCCAAAGGAGACGGATTCCACCACCGAGTGGCGGTAGAGTACGCATTCTACACCAAGGATCAACCGGTTCTTCTCCGTTCAGGGGTTTTCCCTTTCATTCCACGTTTTTCACATGTTTTCCCCTATTTCTACCATGTACTTGTGTGAGATGAACATACGGGGCTAATCCCCTTCGTCTTTAGGACCGGGAGTAGCTCGGGGATTCATTGTATGACAATTTTATAATAGTAATTCATATTTTATCTCTTAAATCCGTGGTATAGTTTCGTTTTCTCCATATATTGTTATGCTTGATCACCATAATAATAACTTAATGCCCTTAATCACTTTGAAATAAGGATTAACGGCTGAAAAGAGATGAAATCTACATTAATCGATAAATCCCTTGACCAAGGTGGTGTAAAATTAATGGTGGATACTGAGAGATCGTTCATAATGCACCTAATTTAGGGTATAGGTTACTACGACGGTGTAACCGACCTAGACCTAGGTAGTGAATTGCACCATGACAGTGGGCAATTCTGTTTTGAGGCCATTACCCAGATAAAGAGATAAAGTTGAGGCATTATATAAAATCTAATACAATGAAAACCTGCGGTGAAACCGCAATCCTAAAGATACCTTCTTGAATTGATTAAACTAAAAATTTAATCGATTGTTCGTTTTGTTTTCTTTCAATTTTATTTTTAATTTTCACAAAAACCCTCAACTTTTAATCGACTTAGCTGATCGCAACTAGTTAGTAGGAGTCACCAACAATTCCGAGTATCCCTGTGTTCGACTCGGGCCTCACAAAGGCCTGTATTACTTCGACGCGTTCACTTGCATTTATACGCATAGTAAAATTGCGTCAACCACTCTCTTAGCCTATGGATTAAAGTAATGAAGAAAAAGTATGTTTGTAATGGCTCCTTTTCCAAGTGGCCTAGTTCCTCTACATGGTCTTTCATTAAGCGCCACTTTCCCCAACTTGAAGCTTTCTGCCATAAAAATATAAACTCAAGGTCTAACACAAATGTTTGGCACATTAAATGGTTATTGGCTAGTCAATCCTTGACATTGATCCTAATACCAACATTCCAAAGGACCTTGGTGACTTCACAGTTCTATCCATGGCCCAGGATATGGGAGATTGGGATTGGGAGTTTATGGATTCATATCTTACCTAAGCATCTTGGAATCTCATTCAACATACACAACTACCGAAGGAGGATGCTGGGCCGGACACCTGGTCTCGACCCATGGAAGCAAGGGGTGAAATTTTGTCTAGCATGGCTTATGACTGGCTTTTGTTCTAAACTCACATCTCCATCCTCAATTAAATGGAAGGCAATCAGGTCACTTCTGATTCCACTCAAACATAGAACCTTCCTTTGGCTCCTCAAGCATGGTGCCCTCCTCACAAATGTTGAGAAAGTGTGCCAACACATAATCCCTAATGATACATGTCCCGTTTGCAAGAACGCTAGTTCACTACCTTTGTGACTTCCCACCCAACACACAGGTGTGGAGATTACTTAACATGGAAGCTTTCTTCTTCAATATGTCTAAAAATGAATGGATAGATCACATCCTACATGGTTGGGCTACCACTGAAGTTGTAATCTTACACTGCATAGGCATTGGTTTATTTAGAAAGAATGCAATGATTTCACCCACACTGGCAAGAAACAACCACCTTTAGTCTTGGCAGCTTTCATTCGAGAGAGATCAAAGGAAATTTTATCCATTTACAAATACCCACCTCCTACCTATAAAGCTGGGAGCACCTCGATTTATCACCCTCTGTTGAATAGCTTGTTTTTAATCTTTGTCAATGCAGTGTTTCAATACCATAGTGTGAAGATGGGCATATGCGTTCATGCCATAGACGGAAATAGGCAATGCATTTTAGGAATTGGACACTCGGGTTATGTAACATCGACTCTTGAAGATAAGGTCAAAGAAATCATGTATGTGATGAAAATTTGTATACAACACAACTGGAGCTCTCTTGTCATCTTCTCAGACTTATTAATGGCGATAGAAATCCTAAAGCAGAGTAGTGTCCCTGTTTGCAAATTACAACCCTTTAGAAAAGAGTACTATCACACCCTCTTCTCATTTCCAAACCCTAAACTTTCATTTATTTAATGTAAGCACAACATGGTGGCAGACAACATTGTAAAACATTGAATTTACTCTTTTCTTCATTGTTGTTTCAATCGAGATATGCTTGGTTGGCAAGACAAGGATATTAATATCCAACATTCTTCAATTTTTCCCGTAATAGAGAATGGGATGAATAATAACTAATATTTGTGTATGTAAAAAAAAGTTCCATGTTTATAGGAAAGTATTAGGGTTAACCTTGGGAAGCATCTTGGTGCTTTCTATATAAATAGTTATGTTGGTTTGAGTAAAAAATGAAGTAATGAGGCCAATTACAAATTTGATTGGTACTTAGGTCAAATTAATTATTTAACCAGTAACATTTGGATTGATTTATAACTTCAAAAGAAGGCGGCAGGATGTATATGATATCAATCCAATAGATATGAAAATTAAAACTCTCTCAGTTTCAATACCCATCGATGGAATTAGAGTTTGAATGAGACAATATTTGGTCAAGCTAGAAGTTTGACCAAGAGATAAACAGAAATAGATTTTCATCCTAGATGTCTTCCAAGTCATTTAAGAGTTTGGTGGATTCCATCTCAGTCAAACTATAAGTCAGACTGAAACTTCTATCACCTAAATGTCACATAAAAAAGAATTTGGTGTCTAGACATACAAGTAATAGAGGTTATCAACATCTATTTTTTCCTAGACCCATAAATAAGAACAAAATGGCTTGAGGACCCATTAGAAATAATCTTTTTACAAGATAAAAAATAAATTGACACATCCAAGGTTGAAATGCTTTTGGAAATATATTGAACACTCATTTTTTATATGCTATTAGTACATTTGGTTTTTTTTAATCATATGTTCATGATAAAGACAAAATCACATAGTTAGCAAAAATAATAGGAAATGATCCATCCATAAAGGTAGGTGTCAGGTTATTCCCTTTGACCCAAGCTTGCACTTATTCAAGATAGAAATTATTTCCTTGATAAAAGAAAATATGATTAAAGTATTTATTATTTTAGTATAGAGATCATAGCATGTTTGTGAGTAATAAAATGTAAATAAATAGTAGTTTTTTTTTGTCGGCCAAAGGTCTTGTTGCTTTTTTTTCATTTTTGGCTTTTGTGAAATACAAAACTTTTTAGCTCTCAAAACAAGGAGCCAGCTAAAGTAAATTTTTTTTTCTATATATCTGAAATTTTTGAAAGAATAAAGAATGTATACGAGCCATCCTAAAATTCCTCCACCATTAAAAAATCATCTTTAGGTCCAGCACAGCAAAGTCAGGAATCCACACTTCTATCCCTAGTGTCAGAAAAAGTGCCCTCCATGAAGGATAACCAGAACATCAACATAGAGCTCGTTAGAACAAGACAATGCACCATATGATCATAACCTATCCCCGGGGAATAGACTTTGAGACCTCAGAGCAATGACTCAGAACATACACTAAGAGTAGAAAAACTCAAAGAGAGCTTCTACATAGATGTTATGCCAACACAGAAGGAAATAGAACATGAGGCTAAACATAAACCACTTCACAAGATCAAATGGACCTTGAAGAGACTCCATGAGAGAAATCAGACTCAAGAGCTTAGAAAAAGATATCTGTAAAACCAATCTCAACTATAAGATACTATGCATCAGTTAGACATATTACCAGAACACCAAAACATGTATATCACCCTCATCAAAAACCGAGTCGTCCATAATCTATAATCAAAACTTCACATAAGAGAAGGTTGGATCTTGATCAAGAAGACTAGGGGGAGCCATCACATAAGAAAACCAACACAAGAAAAGGACTGCCATCTCTGAAACAAAACCAGAACAAAAATTCTCCAAAGACTACCGAAGACCATAGAAATCATACTTAATAGCATCCCACATCTTAGAAGCAGTAATGGATCTATTCTCTTGGACTCTTCTATTTCTTTTAGCCCAGCAATTAAAATGGATAATCATAGCAAGAAGTTTCTCCTTATAACACTGAAGATTCAACATATCATCCCAACTGTCCCAGGGGATCTGAATACCAGTATTGAGGAAATCAAGTTGAATAACTTCACAAACAAAGGGACACTCAAACATCAAGTGTTTTGTATCTTCATACGCATTGCTGCATAAAAACCAAATAGAAGCAGTTTGGAACCCACGTCTTCTAACATAGTCATTAGTGGGAATCTTGTTCAACATAGCTTTCCAAAGATGGATCTTATACCTATTACGAATTTTTCCCTTCCAAATCCAAGTCTCAATGTCAGATGATTCATCATGAGATCTAACACAATTACAAATGAGATTAAAAGAGGGCTTTTTGACATTCTTAAAGAGAATGTGATCTTCATCTCCTGTAGGTTTAGGAATAGAGAATAGGAAATTCAAAAGATGAGAGTTATTTCTATTATTAGAGCACTTCCACTCATTTCCAACAATGAAACATGAAGCTTTGCAATCATGCGAGAAACCATACTTTAAAACAACATCCTTACCAACAATATCAGTAACAAATAGGCTATTGTCAGTCCAAGGATCAAGCCAGAAGAAAACATCTTGTCCATTCTCTATATGAAACCTATTATAGAGCTTAAGGTCCAACCTTTATTGAAGCAATTTATAGAAAAACCAAGACATAGTAGAATTAGCCTTGATAAACCAAAAGGATGCTTTTTTGAGATCTCTTTCATTAACCCACTTGACCCATAGAGAATCTTTTTTTTGTAGCAATGTTCCAAGCATTTAATATAAGGAAGCTTTTAACAACATCTCTAACTTTTTTAAAACCCAAACCTCCTTCCTTTCTTGGACAAGTTACATACTCCCATTTCACAAGATGAACATTACTCTTATTATCCGTACTACCCCAAAGAAAATCTCTGTAAGCTTTTTCAATGTTGTCACAAATATGAGCAGGGAGGGGAAATGAAAAAGTCCAATACAGATGAATAGTAGTAAGGGTAGACACTACTAATTCCAATCTTCCAACAAAAGAAAGGGTTTTTTCTTTCCATCCATCCAATCTATATTTCATACGATCAAGGATAGGATAACAATAGTTCTTCTTAAGATTTCTGGTGAAGAGAGGAATACCCAGATACTTGGATGGGAGAGTACATTCAGGAAAGTTAAGAATATCTCTAATAGATTTTTTATCGGCACTCTTGTTGTAGATAACTTCACTCTTGTCAGGATAAAATAAATATTAGTTGACTGTACAAATAAAAAATTAAATCATGTCAACCATATAGGACCTAAAGTAAGGTTTTGTCTCTATTCTTCATGTACTTCCATTTTTAGTGTTCACAAAAAAATTCTCTTAACCATGATATTTTAACAACTGGTTTCTTAGGCTAAAGAAGTAAACTCAACGTGATACAAAATCAAGTAAACTCTTATAAAAACATTTATTTTTATGACTAGTTGCTTCTCCAGTTTTGTAGATCTCAAAAAGGAAAGTTGTGTTGAGTAAAGATACTCAATAAGTTCCCCCTTTGTATGACATCCCCCTTAGTAAAATCAATTCAATCCAAGGATATAAACATCATCTGAAATAACTCTAATCCTAGGTGATACAACACGTGTATCAGATATATAACAAGTATTATGTCAAGGTAAATAGGATAACCTAGACATTTCTATCTCTCTACCTTTATGCTCTTTCTATCTCTATTAGTGACATACATCACTCAATTTGAGTTGAATCACATCATTTGAATGATTCAATGATTTATCGTAGTCACCTTCCTCTTATGTTTGAATGTATGACATTAAAATCAATGTTGACCTATTTTCCAATGCTTTCATTGTATCATGATAATACTTTGTAAATTGAACCTCATATATGTGATCACCATGCTCTCTGATCCATCTAGTGTTGTCGATCTCTCAATTGCAAACCCAAATGCACAAAAATTGTCTCAATCGTACCATCATATCCCATGATATGGTCATTTCAATTTTGCTATAGTAATATTTGTTTTAACATTTATTTGTCCTATTTTGAGCATAATTGGCCCGATGTGGGGCGTGGCCCAGACAAGGTGGGTGCCCCCCTTACTTGGACAAGTCAGCAATATTCTCCTTTGTTAATTATTTGACAAATCTCCCTTATATCATGACCTATAAATTCCACCCCTATTCCAAAAAATGTTGGTCATCTTCAAGCTCCATATGTACTAATGTATCAATAGTTTTAGCGGCAACCAATAGCACCTCTTCAGATACCTTTGGGTAGAATTGGCATTCCAAAATGCTTCTTTAATTCAATCTCAGTTTTTCCCCCTTTTGTTTCCCTCTTTTTTGTGGCCTAACTCCACCTTTCCATTCTTCTTCTCCTTCCTCCATCCATGGCTATCATTGGGATAGCCCAGTTGGCACCACCTCTACACACCACCTAGAGCCTCATATTTTTACCTCTCTATGTCTGCACACTTACATACAAACTAGCTAGTTATTTTTCGATTCCTGGTGTGGCCTCAGGCCCTTGGTTAGGCTCACCCCGGTAGCCCTACATTGCTCGGAGATGGCGGGTCACATGAACATAGAGAGACACTTTGCACGGGAGTCTTACATGGTGGTGTAGGGCAATAGGCGGGTATGGTGAGCATATGCAAGGCGTGAAATGGCCTGGTAGTGGCAATAAGTGACTGTAAGACACAGTGGGATGCCAGCAAATGTGTCTGGAATGGTGGGAGATATATGGAGGCTTTGGGAGAGTCTCAACTGGGCCAAATCTTGGAGGACGCCGACCAAAGACCCTTAAGGCAAAGTTCCCATCCAAGAAACACCTTGACCACTGTATTGAGATCCAGTGGTCCAAATCTGTTTCAAGGTAAATGTTTAAAAATTTGTAACTTTATCATTCTACACCCAAATATGGACTTCCAATATATAATTTTGTTCTGAAAAATGTGAGTTTTTCAATAAAATTACATCTAGAACCTACATCTTCTTGTAGTTCCTCATATATCCTAAATTTCATGTTGTATATGTCCTTTTAAGGTGATATATGTTATTTTTTTCACAAGATTGCTCCTTTATCACCAATCTTGATGTTAGCCTAAGATCAACCCCTTAAACATCTTTATTCATTGAATCCTAACTTTGTCTACAATTTTGCCCTAAACTGAATTTTCCTAGATGGCTTAATATGGACTTATAGGTTAAAGATGATTACTGTGATGCTCAAACTTGATTTCTTGTACACTAAATCTTTATCTCAGCTCTATATCAGTAACTTTTTATGTATGTTGAACTATTTGAACTTGTTTATTCTAGTACACTATTTTGACATAATGATGTGGTTTGAACCATGACACATGTTTATTTGGAATACCTTGATGTTCAAGCCTCAACCTTGTTCATATGTTGATATTTTATCTCCAAAACTAAATATGCAACCTCATCTTTTATCTACAAAACTAAATATACAACCTCAAAATGAATACTCTTACATGTCTTGCATTATGAAATTCCTTATGGTACTTTTTTCTGCTTATATGACTAAGTAACCTAATCTTGACTTAATATGTGATCTAATATGCATTTTGATAACTAGGTCTCCAATTTTGTATGACTCTTTCTCAGATGATCATCTATTTTACATAATGATCTCAAATTAATAGCTTGGTGATGTTTATGACACCTAAATCAAGTACACCACATACATATTCTATGATGACAATCTTGCATGATAATGCCTCTAAAAGACTAGTTTGACTATGTTGATGTGTAAGTTTCTTATCTTACTTGGATATCATGTTTAAACTTCTTGGTTTTATATACTCTTTTGAGATACTTTTTCCCTATGATAAGTTTGTTTGTTTTCTTGATATAATTTGAACAAGACTTAAACATAATTGAACTTGTCCATTATACAAACCTCATGCACCTGCCTATATTCTTGGGGTAAGGAAATGAGGGATGTTGAAATAGGTTTACCTCAGTGACCATGGGACTTGAGGTCCTTCGTGTAAGAAATAGGGTGACATTAGGCTTTATCTAGTCAACAACCATAAATTTTTTAGCATAATGGAAATGCATCTCAAACATGCTTACTTGTTAATAAGAAAGTTTTTAATGTTTTTATTTCCTTCTTGTTGTTAAATTAGGTTTTGCGAAGCATATATATTTTTCTTAAACCTATGAGTTTATGTATTTTATAGTGTAGTCATCACAATTTCGATGACATGTACTGATTTTATGATTTCAGGCAACAAGTAGACTATGACTTTGTAATAACTTGGTTCTTAACATGTATTTGTATGATTGAAATTCAATTTGAACAAAAACAATATATTAGTAATATGTTATACTTTGTTTTAAAAGTATGGATTTCTTTTTCAAATTCCCTTTGTGGTGAAATTTGGGGTTTCTACTATTTTTTAGTCCAATAATGAAATATGGGAAAAAGGAAGAGAAGAAAATCCAATAATAAGCAATAAGCAAAAGATAATAGTTAACAAATAATGTACTTGTGAGAATTGTGTGGAAGTCTCTAGTAAGTGGTATGGATGGCCACTAGTAATTCGATTTTGGTTTCACATGGGATCCAATAAGAAGAATAATCAAAATAAAGAATATAGAAAAGATAAAAAGAGAAATGGATATGTTTTTATGGTTAATGTATGCCTTATAAGAAGAAGACTCACATATTTAGAAAAAACATCTTTTCTTTTCCAATTTTAGTCTCAAACATGGTTCATAGTTATATATCTCATTATTGACTTTCCCTTAAAATTTGGGATCAAAAGGATTAATGGAATAGGAGATATGGAATTTTCTAGAAATCCTAAAGTGACTCAATTAACAAGGACACATATTAAATGTCAAAAGTTTTATCTTTTCTAGAAATAACTGTTGGGTTCTAGGGGAGACAGAGAAGGCAGCGGAAACAAAAATTTCTCCCCAAACCCATACCGAGGAAACGCGTCAACGTCTATATAATAGGAAAGGATGGTTTGTGGAATCATACCTTGTCCCGAGGCTTGCTCGGCGACAATACCTCGCGCAATGCGCGGTCTTCAACTCCGGACTTCGACGGTGTCCGTGCAGCTCCTGGTCGCACCGGGACTGACAACTCCTACTCGAACCGGACTGTCGGATGACAGTTGTCCTCCTAAGCGGCAGTGTCCTCCCACCTCTGTAGTAGTCCACACGGACCACCTGGAACTCCACTCTCCTTGTCCCACAAGGAAGTGGAAGGAGTCGCACCCTCCTGTTGACGTACTAGTCGCCAACATGCTCTCCTGCCTCCTGTTGCAACTGTAGTTGTCCTTCCCTTGCTGCACCTCCCTTTTGCGGGAAGCACTTGCTCGGGCTCTCTCACGGTTACCAAAACCAGAGAGAACGACAACTTGCAGAGCAACTGGTTGCACTGAGCTGTACTTTGAGAAGCCCCCAATACCCCTATATATATAGGAGAGTCATGGGACAGGGTTCTCCATCCCGGGCAATGAGGGACTAAAGCAGGAGTAGAAGGGTTTGGGAATTTTCCACAAAAAGCAATCGGTTCGCAACTTGAAATGATCGGTTCACAACTGAACCGATCGGTTCGGCCATTGAGCCGATCGGTTGGACCTGAGCCAATCGTTTGGGGCACTCCAACCGATCGGTTGGTGCCCTGAATCGATCGGTTCATGGTCCTAATCCGGCTCAAAAAGACTTTCCTTGTTTCTTTCCCAATTGGTATCGAATACCAATATTATTCCCAATCGAATTGGGCAATTTGAAACGAAAGGAAAATTCTTGCCGACATGACTTTCCCAACTGGTCGGTTGCACCAGTTGAGCCGATCAGTTCAACTCTTGAACCGGTCGTTTCAACCTGGGCATGAGCCGATCGGCCTGGACACTCCAGCCGACCGGTTCAGCAACCTCAGCCGACCGGTTCATCACATGAGCCGATCGGTTGGGAGCACAGGTTGGGTAAAATCAGTCAATTGCGATTTCAATCAATCCGATACTCCAATCAATGCATCCAACACCTTGAACCATACGATATTGAGCTATCGACTGATTGAGTGTTTAATTGAACTACTAAACTCCTTTAGTAATCAATCTAAACATTGCTTTGTGGACAAAACTCCTCTTCCAGGTTAAATCCTATGTGTGTGACCCTGCAGGTCCATTCCACGTTGGCAGTGAAAGTCCATAACACTTATGGCTTCACAAGCAAAGAGCGGTGCCTAGTCACACATCAGTGCTACCCAAGTGAAAGTAGAAAGTTGGAGAACAACTTTCATCCTACAATCCGTGAATGGTGTTACAGCGAATGTATAATTCCTTTGTCACTGATATCCCGAATGAACTCGAGGCATGGAACAGTCATCCTGTCAACGTTCATTCACTTCCTTGATCTCAGAGTAGACTGGAAGAGATATGTATGATATCAGTATCATATACTGATTCACACATGCGTGCACGCCTTTCTCAATCCTACTCATCAAGTGGCCATAGATATCAAACTCCCTCAGGAGGGACAAATCCCATATCTATCACTCACCCCTCAAAAGCCCCATGTGTCAAAGCCACCCAATCATCACCTTTATAACAACCCATGTTTCAGGACTGCGTTTGATGATGTCAAAGTGTTCCCAACGAAATGTGTTGAGTGCAGTGATTTCAGGTCTAAGAATCACACTCACCACCATCACTGTGAGTACTGACTGTGACTACCATCTCATGGTTCCATGTGTCAAACTCACGGTGGGTCTGTCCGGTACACTTGTTCTCTAACAAGTACCTATGTGTTTGGTTTGATATCTCTATATCATGACTAATGAGATTATGTCATCAACCAACACCACAATCTAGTCTTGTGTGTCATTGTTGTCTATCTACCTTCCATAATGACATCCGACTAGGGACATAACAAGAATGTACAAACTCTTGGCATCCGTATGATCTCATCGTTCAGGTCATGAACCTGAAGGCATACGTCATTGAGTACTGTCATTCTCTAGACATTCAATCTGTTCTATCACTATCTCATATGACTGAACCAGAAAGAATTGGAAGCTCGCCTTTGATGTTTATCAAATCAATCTTAATGTATCCCACCAATCATCACATGATTGGATCTCAGGGCATACATACCAACAGACTCCCACTTGCACTGCGAGCCAATCACCCATGAATCATATTCATAGTGATCTTCAAACATGTCCCACATGTTACTGCGCTCTAGTGCCAACATAGAGAGAAATGGCAACACCTTGCCTAAGTCTGTACAAATTGCATGTCTCTCATCTCTTCGATGTACGTCACACGTATGAGATGGAGTTACCGTAATATGTGATCTAGTATTCCATTGCTAACTTTTAGCCATATTGCATGATCAAGGATTCCAGACTTGTCATCAATGAGTGGAATATAAGTTCATCTCATGAACTTCCTGATCCATATAGTATCCACTGTTGTTCACTAACACATAGATACTCAGCTTTTCCCTCTTAAATGGCTTTATTGGAACACTTCCAATTATCAACACACATTCACTTTTATACATCTCATGTATATATATTGCGATTAATTTTCTATCCTTTCGGAAGTTCGCATCAATGTAACTCTTTACATCGAACTCTTCCTTATCTCCATAGAACTAGTACTTCACAAGTGTTTATCAAGTTCTCATGGTATTCCAGTAACCCTTACTGGAAGCAGACAGACATCCACTCGTCATGTCCCACATACGAGTTATCAGGATGAGCACATCATATTGCCATGTCCTACATACAAGATCATACATGCTAGACAATGGGATGATTACATACATGATAGATCCAAATCTATTCTTAGTGTTCCCATTCTTCATAAGAATTGGACACTTGGCCTTGGGATACTAATATCCATGTAACATGGACAAGTTTTCTCCCACTGAATCTGTGCATACTGAACACTTCAGTACAGATTGCCAATGTATGCTTTCTCTTTCCAGGTCAAGAGATTTTCGAGAACTATGTCTATAGATCTCTATTCCTATCACATAGGAAACATCTCTATCTTCCTTAAAGATAATTTCCACATTCGGATTTCCAATCTAGAACATTTCCATTTCACTTCAATATGTGGAATGTGAATACGCTCCCACTAAATCACAGATCCCTTCTTTATCTTTGACATATCAGTCAAACCCTTTGACTATATCATCAAAATAAAGATCCAATTTTGAGTTTCTTGTACTCAATCAATCACATTGATTAGTCCATTGTAACTTATAGACTTCATTTGCATTAGTGGATTCATAAACCTTAAAGGTTGTGTCACGTACACATCCTGGTTTTATTCCTCATAGGAATGCGGTTTTAGTATCCATATGCCAAATGTCTTAGTCATTAAGTTGCAATCAACAAACATCATCCTTCTCAAAATGTTATCCATCTGTCTTAACACTTAAGACTCATTTGCACTTACGGATATGAGCCAATGAGTGCTACCATCAAGGTCATACCTTATGGTTCACATGGAAGTCATTTAGGTTGTAATGGTTTTTAAACCATAACTCAAGATTCGGTTCCTCATATTCATCTTGATAGTTGACTCATCACATGAACAACTCATCACATAGATAATTGAGGTGTATCTGTTATAGATATAAGAACCCACAACCCTTGTGATTCTTAATTTCTTTTATTAGTGTGGGGTATTCATTTATTAAGAAGAATTCAGTTATTTAATAATCATTCTCTAACTCCTTAGAGTACGATTCCTTCTTGATTCAGACATCACCATGCCTTAATCATGAGTTCACTATGATACACTATCATAATCACTCATAAGGATCTCAAACATTTGGTCCAAGTATTTCATTCATTGATCTCATCAAGAATTAATACTTTACCAAATTTGTACTTCATTTATGATAATCTTGAACATTTCAAGACATTCATATTGGTATTTCTCTAAACACCATTTGAAGTATTAGCATTTATTCCAATAGGTATGTAAATACATCACATGTATTATACCTAATAGGATAATCACTCTTCCACTACTTTAGTGAAGATTGATTAATCATGTCCAAGATATTCATGTCCCTTACTGGTTCTCTAACCAAAAGAGTCTAGTTTTATCCATCACATGGAAACTAGAAATGAATTTCTCATGATTAATGCTAATTAAATTGTTTGAGTTATCTATAACTTTTAGGTATCATCTTATCTTATGCATATCAAATATCACAAGATAAATAAGGCATTGCCACAAAGATCACATCTTTATAAATTGAAACATCTCTTTATTAATTGCTACAATATGCAAAAATAAAGTGTTTCTATCTGTTGGAAAGTATGAAATAGCAGTTCATAACTGTATTACATGCCTTATTGGCTGAAAATAAACTAAAGTATTACTATCTATAAAGGCAACACTTGCCCCAAGTAAGAATGCTTTACACTTTACCACTTGATATCATATATCTCAAAAGTGTTACAAGTTTACTTTCATGACACCTTTAAGTAGAGGTTTCAGTCGCCTCCTTCTTCTTTTGTTCTTCCAGGTAGAGAGGACAATTCCTTTTCCAATGTCCTGGCTTTTGACAATGGTGGCAATTTCCTTTCTTAGTCACGCCTCCCTTGGCCTTGAGAGCTGAAGATGGCTTGGACTCCTGGCTAGCTTCAGAACCTTTCTTAGCTTTGCCCTTGCCCTTGCGCTTGGACTTACCTTTCTTGCTCGTGATCACCATCACGGACTTAGGCTTGTCCTTCTTCATCTGTAACTCGGCTGTCCTCAACATGCCCAACAACTCTGACAGTGGCCTATCAAAGTTGTTCATGTTGTAGTTCATCACAAACTGACTGTAAGATTCTGGCAACGATTGCAGTATCACGTCAGTAGCCAACTCTTGGCTCAGTGGAAATCCCAGTCTCTGCAGGTTCTCCACATACCCAATCATCTTGAGTGTGTGAGGACCAACTGGATCTCCTTCTGTCATGACGCATTTGAACAACGCCCTAGAAACATTGTACCTCTCTTGCCGTGCCTGATCTTCATACATGTTCCTGATATGCTGAATCATCTCTATGACACCCATGTTCTCATGTTGCCTCTGCAACTCATGGTATATTGAACATAGCATCAAGCACTTTGCATCAATGGCATCATCAGAATGCTTCTTATAAGCATCCCTTTCTATCCTTGGTGCATTAGGAGCGGGTTCCTCTAGAATTGGAGTATCCACGACATAGAGCTTACGCTCTTGAGTGAGAACAATTCTCAATGTCCGATACCAGTCATGGAAGTTCGTCCCATTTAGCTTGTCCTTGTCAAGGACCGATCGCAAAGAAAAGTTGTTGTTGTTTGTTGCCATTTGAACTACAAAAGGAAAATATGCAATTTTAGTCCAAAAACTCATTTTTGACTTATTTGATTGATTTGAAAATTTGACGATATAATTAGGCCTTTAATTAATTATCGTTCCCACTATTTACTTCAAATTGATAGCCCTCACCATCAATTCGGAAGATTGCAGCGTACAACCTTCTAGTGGGCAAGATCCTGAAATCCTCTAAGTCATGAGTCAGCTTTGGCTGATCGCCCACAACTTAGATCTCTCAGGTAGGCAACTCTTGCCAATTGCATCATATGCAACTCTTGTTGAATGAACATGCACAACACCTTGCCATGAACATTCCTTGCCTCTGGGCTTAGACGCTCTAAGAATCACCAGTTAAGTCTAACCCAAAAGCCGACACGGTAGAACATGCACCCTACTTTGGCAGAACCTACATGTCTACCCTTCACACTTCCACAAGATAGACGGCGCACCATGCTTTGGCGTAACCTACGCTTGGTCGATCGAGCTTTTCATGTGTGCCGCTAATGGAAGACATATAAGACTTAATAATTTAATGAGGGATTTGGTTTTATATACATATACATATCCAATCACCACAATACATAGTACGTATCATATACATGCTATATCCCATAGAAAACATGCACAAAACGATAAAAAGCTATGATTATGGCAATCCTAATGTGATTCCTCGAGCCAAGAGAAATCACGGTCATCTAGGTCTACATCACATGCAACTTGTACAAGATGAACTTTGTGCCTTGCCTTCCAAGTTGATCAACTCATCACATGAATGATTTGTACTCTCCAGCCGGTCGTCTGGGTGCCACCACCCGATCAGTTGGCTCCTCCAACCGATCGGTTCGCCTGGTCGTCATGCATCTCGTCATGTCCGCCACCCACTCGTCTCGCTTCTCGAACCGGTCATCAACCGATCGGTTCACTCCTTGAACCGACCGTCTAGAAGGTCAACCGATCGGTTCACTCCTTGAACCGACCGTCTGAGCAGTCGTCTTGATGTCCGCCGGTCTTTGACATAACAGGAAATAAAATACTATTCTATTTATTACATTGCTTTAAAAAGGAAACCCCGAGTTACATTCGGGGGGAGCAAAGGTAGGAAAGAATCTCGAAATATTTCGAGTTACATAAGGAATACGAGAGGGAAGATCGGTGCGCAGACCGAGATGCAAGCAACCACAAACAACCACACACAGATAGGGGTTTATAGGCCATAATCACGCTACACACATCCACCACAAAACTCGTTTAAGGGCGACGCGTATCGAGTGCATTAATAATACATATCATATATGTAATTAGGGATTTGTGGATTTAGGATTGGACATGTATAAAGCCGATATTATTCACATCGTATGCAATAAATAAAGGCGACAAACCAAAATCGATCATATCGATATTCCTATAATATAGAACAGCTGACGTGGCTCTGATACCACTGTTGGGTTCTAGGGGAGACAGAGAAGGCAGCGGAAACAAAAATTTCTCCCCAAACCCATACTGAGGAAACGCGTCAACGTCTATATAATAGGAAAGGATGGTTTGTGGAATCATACCTTGTCCCGAGGCTTGCTCGGCGACAATACCTCGCGCAATGCATGGTCTTCAACTCCGGACTTCGACGATGTCTGTGCAGCTCCTGGTCGCACCGGGACTGACAACTCCTACTCGAACCGGACTGTCGGATGACAGTTGTCCTCCTAAGCGGCAGTGTCCTCCCGCCTCTGTAGTAGTCCACACGGACCACCTGGAACTCCACTCTCCTTGTCCCACAAGGAAGTGGAAGGAGTCGCACCCTCCTGTTGACGTACTAGTCGCCAACACGCTCTCCTGCCTCCTGTTGCAACTGCAGTTGTCCTTCCCTTGCTGCACCTCCCTTTTGCGGGAAGCACTTGCTCGGGCTCTCTCACGGTTACCAAAACCAGAGAGAACGACAACTTGCAGAGCAACTGGTTGCACTGAGTTGTACTTTGAGAAGCCCCCAATACCCCTATATATATAGGAGAGTCATGGGACAGGGTTCTCCATCCCGGGCAATGCGGGACTAAAGCAGGAGTAGAAGGGTCCGGGAATTTTCCACAAAAAGCAACCGGTTCGCAACATGAAATGATCGGTTCACAACTGAACCGATCGGTTGGACCTGAGCCGATCGTTTGGGGCACTCCAACCGATCGGTTGGTGCCCTGAACCGATCGGTTCATGGTCCTAATCCGGCTAAAAAAGACTTTCCTTGTTTCTTTCCCAATTGGTATCGAATACCAATATTATTCCCAATCGAATTGGGCAATTTGAAACGAAAGGAAAATTCTTGCCGACATGACTTTCCCAACTGGTCGGTTGCACCAGTTGAGCCGATCGGTTCAACTCATGAACCGGTTGTTTCAACCTGGGCATGAGCCGATCTGCCTGGACACTCCAGCCGACCGGTTCAGCAACCTCAGCTGACCGGTTCATCACATGAGCCGATCGGTTGGGAGCACAGGTTGGGCAAAATCAGTCAATTGCGATTTCAATCAATCCGATACTCCAATCAATGCGTCCAACACCTTGAACCATACGATATTGAGATATCGACTGATTGAGTGTTTAATTGAACTACTAAACTCCTTTAGTAATCAATCTAAACATTGCTTTGTGGACAAAACTCCTCTTCCAGGTTAAATCCAATGTGTGTGACCCTGCAGGTCCATTCCACGTTGGTAGTGAAAGTCCATAACACTTATGACTTCACAAGCAAAGAGCGGTGCCTAGTCACACATCAGTGCTACCCAAGTGAAAGTAGAAAGTTGGAGAACAACTTTCATCCTACAATCCGTGAATGGTGTTACAGAGAATGTATAATTCCTTTGTCACTGATATCCCGAATGAACTCGAGGCATGGAACAGTCATCCTGTCAACGTTCATTCACTTCCTTGATCTCAGAGTAGACTGGAAGAGATATGTATGATATCAGTATCATATACTGATTCACACATGCGTGCACGCCTTTCTCAATCCTACTCATCAAGTGGCCATGGATATCAAACTCCCTCAGGAGGGACAAATCCCATATCTATCACTCACCCCTCAAAAGCCCCATGTGTCAAAGCCACCCAATCATCACCTTTATAACAACCCATGTTTCAGGACTGCGTTTGATGATGTCAAAGTGTGCCCAACGACATGTGTTGAGTGCAGTGATTTCAGGTCTAAGAATCACACTCACCACCATCACTGTGAGTACTGACTGTGACTACCATCTCATGGTTCCATGTGTCAAACTCACGGTGGGTCTGTCCGGTACACTTGTTCTCTAACAAGTACCTATGTGTTTGGTTTGATATCTCTATATCATGACTAATGAGATTCTGTCATCAACCAACACAACAATCTAGTCTTGTGTGTCATTGTTGTCTATCTACCTTCCACAATGACATCCGACTAGGGACATAACAAGAATGTACAAACTCTTGGCATCCGTATGATCTCATCGTTCAGGTCATGAACCTGAAGGCATACATCATTGAGTACTATCATTCTCTAGACATTCAATCTGTTCTATCACTATCTCATATGACTGAACCAGAAAGAATTGGAAGCTCGCCTTTGATGTTTATCAAATCAATCTTAATGTATCCCACCAATCATCACATGATTGGCTCTCAGGGCATACATACCAACATACTCCTACTTGCACTACGAGCCAATCACCCATGAATCATATTCATAGTGATCTTCAAACATGTCCCACATGTTACTGCGCTCTAGTGCCAACATAGAGAGAAATGGCAACACCTTGCCTAAGTCTGTACAAATTGCATGTCTCTCATCTCTTCGATGTACGTCACACGTATGAGATGGAGTTACCGTAATATGTGATCTAGTATTCCATTGCTAACTTTTAGCCATATTGCATGATCAAGGATTCCAGACTTGTCATCAATGAGTGGAATATAAGTTCATCTCATGAACTTCCTGATCCATATAGTATCCACTGTTGTTCACTAACACATAGATACTCAGCTTTTCCCTCTTAAATGGCTTTATTGGAACACTTCCAATTATCAACACACATTCACTTTTATACATCTCATGTATATATATTGCGATTAATTTTCTATCCTTTCGGAAGTTCGCATCAATGTAACTCTTTACATCGAACTCTTCCTTATCTCCATAGAACTAGTACTTCACAAGTGTTTATCAAGTTCTCATGGTATTCCAGTAACCCTTACTGGAAGCAGACAGACATCCACTCGTCATGTCCCACATACGAGTTATCAGGATGAGCACATCATATTGCCATGTCCTACATACAAGATCATACATGCTAGACAATGGGATGATTACATACATGATAGATCCAAATCTATTCTTAGTGTTCCCATTCTTCATAAGAATTGGACACTTGGCCTTGGGATACTAATATCCATGTAACATGGACAAGTTTTCTCCCACTGAATCTGTGCATACTGAACACTTCAGTACAGATTGCCAATGTATGCTTTCTCTTTCCAGGTCAAGAGATTTTCGAGAACTATCTCTATAGATCTCTATTCCTATCACATAGGAAACATCTCTATCTTCCTTAAAGATAATTTCCACATTCGGATTTCCAATCTAGAACATTTCCATTTCACATCAATATGTGGAATGTGAATACGCTCCCACTAAATCACAGATCCCTTCTTTATCTTTGACATATCAGTCAAACCCTTTGACTATATCATCAAAATAAAGATCCAATTTTGAGTTGCTTGTACTTTATCAATCACATTGATTAGTCCATTGTAACTTATAGACTTCATTTGCATTAGTGGATTCATAAACCTTAAAGGTTGTGTCACGTACACATCCTGGTTTTATTCCTCATAGGAATGCAGTTTTAGTATCCATATGCCAAATGTCTTAGTCATTAAGTTGCAATCAACAAGCATCATCCTTCTCAAAGTGTTATCCATGTGTCTTAACACTTAAGACTCATTTGCATTTGCGGATATGATCCAATGAGTGCTACCATCAAGGTCATACCTTATGGTTCACATGGAAGTCATTTAGGATGTAATGGTTTTTAAACCATAACTCAAGATTCAGTTCCTCATATTCATCTTGATAGTTGACTCATCACATGAACAACTCATCACATAGATAATTGAGGTGTATCTGTTATAGATATAAGAACCCACAACCCTTGTGATTCTTAATTTCTTTTATTAGTGTGGGGTATTCATTTATTAAGAAGAATTCAGTTATTTGATAATCATTCTCTAACTCCTTAGAGTACGATTCCTTCTTGATTCAGACATCACCATGCCTTAATCATGAGTTCACTATGATACACTATCATAATCACTCATAAGGATCTCAAACATTTGGTCCAAGTATTTCATTCATTGATTTTATCAAGAATTAATACTTTACCAAATATGTACTTCATTTATGATAATCTTGAACATTTCAAGACATTCATATTGGTATTTCTCTAAACACCATTTGAAGTATTAGCATTTATTCCAATAGGTATGTAAATACATCACATGTATTATACCTAATAGGATAATCACTCTTCCACTACTTTAGTGAAGATTGATTAATCATGTCTAAGATATTCATGTCCCGTACTGGTTCTCTAACCAAAAGAGTCTAGTTTTATCCATCACATGGAAACTAGAAATGAATTTCTCATGATTAATGCTAATTAAATTGTTTGAGTTATCTATAACTTTTAGGTATCATCTTATCTTATGCATATCAAATATCACAAGATAAATAAGGCATTGCCACAAAGATCACATATTTATAAATTGAAACATCTCTTTATTAATTGCTACAATATGCAAAAATAAAGTGTTTCTATCTGTTGGCAAGTATGTAATAGCAGTTCATAACTGTATTACATGCCTTATTGGCTGAAAATAAACTAAAGCATTCCTATCTATAAAGGCAACACTTTCCCCAAGTAAGAATGCTTTACACTTTACCACTTGATATCATATATCTCAAAAGTGTTACAAGTTTACTTTCATGACACCTTTAAGTAGAGGTTTCAGTCGCCTCCTTCTTTTGTTCTTCCAGGTAGAGAGGACAATTCCTTTTCCAATGTCCTGGCTTTTGACAATGGTGGCAATTTCCTTTCTTGGTCACGCCTCCCTTGGCCTTGAGAGCTGAAGATGGCTTGGACTCCTGGCTAGCTTCAGAACCTTTCTTAGCTTTTCCCTTGCCCTTGCGCTTGAACTTACCTTTCTTGCTCGTGATCACCATCACGGACTTAGGCTTGTCCTTCTTCATCTGTAACTCGGCTGTCCTCAACATGCCCAACAACTCTGACAGTGGCCTATCAAAGTTGTTCATGTTGTAGTTCATCACAAACTGACTGTAAGATTCTGGCAACGATTGCAGTATCACGTCAGTAGCCAACTCTTGGCTCAGTGGAAATCCCAGTCTCTGTAGGTTCTCCACATACCCAATCATATTGAGTGTGTGAGGACCAACTGGATCTCCTTCTGTCATGACACATTTGAACAATGCCCTAGAAACATTGTACCTCTCTTGCCGTGCCTGATCTTCATACATGTTCCTGAGATGCTGAATCATCTCTATGACACCCATGTTCTCATGTTTCCTCTGCAACTCATGGTTCATTGAACATAGCATCAAGCACTTTGCATCAATGGCATCATCAGAATGCTTCTTGTAAGCATCCCTTTCTGTCCTTGGTGCATTAGGAGCGGGTTCCTCTGGAATTGGAGTATCCAGGACATAGAGCTTACGCTCTTGAGTGAGAACAATTCTCAATGTCCGATACCAGTCGTGGAAGTTCGTCCCATTTAGCTTGTCCTTGTCAAGGACCGATCACAAAGAAAAGTTGTTGTTGTTTGTTGCCATTTGAACTACAAAAGGAAAATATGCAATTTTAGTCCAAAAACTCATTTTTGACTTATTTGAATGATTTGAAAATTTGACGATATAATTAGGCCTTTAATTAATTATCGCTCCCACTATTTACTTCAAATTGATAGCCCTCACCATCAATTCGGAAGATTGCAACGTACAACCTTCTAGTGGGCAAGATTCTGAAATCTTCTAAGTCATGAGTCAGCTTTGGCTGATTGCCCACAACTTAGATCTCTCAGGTAGGCAACTCTTGCCAATTGCATCATATGCAACTCTTGTTGAATGAACATGCACAACACCTTGCCATGAACATTCCTTGCCTCTGGGCTTAGATGCTCTAAGAATCACCAGTTAAGTCTAACCCAAAAGCCGACACGGTAGAACATGCACCCTGCTTTGGCATAACCTACATGTCTACCCTTCACACTTCCACAAGATAGACGGCGCACCACGCTTTGGCGTAACCTACGCTTGGTCGATCGAGCTTTTCATGTGTGCCGCTAATGGAAGACACATAAGACTTAATATTTTAATGAGGGATTTGGTTTTATATACATATACATATCCAATCACCACAATACATAGTACGTATCATATACATGCTATATACCATAGAAAACATGCACAAAACGATAAAAAGCGATGATTATGGCCATCCTAATGTGATTCCTCGAGCCAAGAGAAATCACGGTCATCTAGGTCTACATCACATGCAACCTGTACAAGATGAACTCTTTGCCTTGCCTTCCGAGTTGATCAACTCATCACATGAATGATTTGTACTCTCCAGCCAGTCGTCTGGGTGCCACCAGCCGATCAGTTGGCTCCTCCAACCAATCGGTTTGCCTGGTCGTCGTGCATCTCGTCATGTCCGCCACCCGCTCGTCTCGCTCCTCGAACGGGTCATCAACCAATCGGTTCACTCCTTGAACCGACCGTCTGGAAGGTCAACCGATCGGTTCACTCCTTGAACCGACCGTCTGAGCAGTCGTCTTGATGTCCTCCGGTCTTTGACATAACAGGAAATAAAATCCTATTCTATTTATTACATTGCTTTAAAAAGGAAACCCCGAGTTACATTCGGGGGGAGCAAAGGTAGGAAAGAATCTCGAATTATTTCGAGTTACATCAGGAATAAGAGAGGGAAGATCGGTGCGCAGACCGAGATGCAACCAACCACAAACAACCACACACAGATAGGGGTTTATAGGGCATAATCACGCTACACACATCCACCACAAAACTCATTTAAGGGCAACGCGTATCGAGTGCATTAATAATACATATCATATATGTAATTAGGGATTTGTGGATTTAGGATTGGACATGTATAAAGCTGATATTATTCGCATCGTATGCAATAAATAAAGGAGACAAACCAAAATCGATCATATCGATATTCCTAAAATATAGAACAGCTGACGTGGCTCTGATACCACTGTTGGGTTCTAGGGGAGACAGAGAAGGCAGCGGAAACAAAAATTTCTCCCCAAACCCATACCGAGGAAACGCGTCAACGTCTATATAATAGGAAAGGATGGTTTGCGGAATCATACATTGTCCCGAGGCTTGCTCGGCGACAATACCTCGCGCAATGCGCGGTCTTCAACTCCGGACTTCGACGGTGTCTGTGCAGCTCCTGGTCGCACCGGGACTGACAACTCCTACTCGAACCGGACTGTCGGATGACAGTTGTCCTCCTAAGCGGCAGTGTCCTCCCGCCTCTGTAGTAGTCCACACGGACCACCTGGAACTCCACTCTCCTTGTCCCACAAGGAAGTGAAAGGAGTCGCACCCTCCTGTTGACGTACTAGTCGCCAACACGCTCTCCTGCCTCCTGTTGCAACTGCAGTTGTCCTTCCCTTGCTGCACCTCCCTTTTGCGGGAAGCACTTGCTCGGGCTCTCTCACGGTTACCAAAACCAGAGAGAACGACAACTTGCAGAGCAACTGGTTGCACTGAGCTGTACTTTGAGAAGCCCCCAATACCCCTATATATATAGGAGAGTCATGGGACAGGGTTCTCCATCCCGGGCAATGCGGGACTAAAGCAGGAGTAGAAGGGTTCGGGAATTTTCCACAAAAAGCAACCGGTTCACAACTTGAAATGATCGGTTTGGCCATTGAGCCGATCGGTTGGACCTGAGCCGATCGTTTGGGGCACTCCAACCGATCGGTTGGTGCCCTGAACCGATCGGTTCATGGTCCTAATCCGGCTCAAAAAGACTTTCCTTGTTTCTTTCCCAATTGGTATCGAATACCAATATTATTCCCAATCGAATTGGGCAATTTGAAACGAAAGGAAAATTCTTGCCGACATGACTTTCCCAACTGGTCAGTTGCACCAGTTGAGCCGATCGGTTCAACTCTTGAATCGGTCGTTTCAACCTGGGCATGAGCCGATCGGCCTGGACACTCCAACTGACCGGTTCAGCAACCTCAGCCGACTGATTCATCACATGAGCCGATCGGTTGGGAGCACATGTTGGGCAAAATCAGTCAATTGCTATTTCAATCAATCCGATACTCCAATCAATGCGTCCAACACCTTGAACCATACGATATTGAGCTATCGACTGATTGAGTGTTTAATTGAACTACTAAACTCCTTTAGTAATCAATCTAAACATTGCTTTGTGGACAAAACTCCTCTTCCAGGTTAAATCCTATGTGTGTGACCCTGCAGGTCCATTCCACGTTGGCAGTGAAAGTCCATAACACTTATGACTTCACAAGCAAAGAGCGGTGCCTAGTCACACATCAGTGCTACCCAAGTGAAAGTAGAAAGTTGAAGAACAACTTTCATCCTACAATCCGTGAATGGTGTTACAGCGAATGTATAATTCCTTTGTCACTGATATCCCGAATGAACTCGAGGCATGGAACAGTCATCCTGTCAACGTTCATTCACTTCCTTGATCTCAGAGTAGACTGGAAGAGATATGTATGATATCAGTATCATATACTGATTCACACATGCGTGCACGCCTTTCTCAATCCTACTCATCAAGTGGCCATGGATATCAAACTCCCTCAGGAGGGACAAATCCCATATCTATCACTCACCCCTCAAAAGCCCCATGTGTCAAAGCCACCCAATCATCACCTTTATAACAACCCATGTTTCAGGACTGCGTTTGATGATGTCAAAGTGTGCCCAACGACATGTGTTGAGTGCAGTGATTTCATGTCTAAGAATCACACTCACCACCATCACTGTGAGTACTGACTGTGACTACCATGTCATGGTTCCATGTGTCAAACTCACGGTGGGTCTGTCCGGTACACTTGTTCTCTAACAAGTACCTATGTGTTTGGTTTGATATCTCTATATCATGACTAATGAGATTCTGTCATCAACCAACACCACAATCTAGTCTTGTGTGTCATTGTTGTCTATCTACCTTCCACAATGACATACGACTAGGGACATAACAAGAATGTACAAACTCTTGGCATCCATATGATCTCATCGTTCAGGTCATGAACCTGAAGGCATACGTCATTGAGTACTGTCATTCTCTAGACATTCAATCTGTTCTATCACTATCTCATATGACTGAACCAGAAAGAATTGGAAGCTCGCCTTTGATGTTTATCAAATCAATCTTAATGTATCCCACCAATCATCACATGATTGGCTCTCAGGGCATACATACCAACAATAACAAATGACCTGGCCCTTATAGTTGCATGAGTTTTATGGACTGTTGGATCCTAGATCCAATAGTGATACACTTGTCACCAACCCTGAGCTGAAAAAGAAAGCAAGAGTATAGATTTGATGATTTTCCTACTCAATTTCCTCACAATCCAATGCGTGTGCAAAGCTACAAACCTCTACAATAGACCCATGACAGAAAAATGCAATCATACATACTAAGTTTTACCTACTTTGGAAGGATATTAAACATTCCCCTAATCCTCAGTTTACTTGCCAACCATCCACCATAGCCATGGACTATAAAAGGGATACCATCCCTCTACAAGACCACCACCATACTCGTGAGACAACACTGGACTTTTGGTCTCTTGCCCTGTCACTAATTTCATGTCGAAACCTCAAATTTCTTTTGGTTTGTTCAACCACCTCTAGAAAAGGAAGCTCTGCTACCATGCTTTCCTCATCGCTATCGAGCAATTAAAGTGCATGACCAAGTCTGACAGGATGAGATGAAGAAGATCACACTATTGCTTGCTATTCCTAGGCCCTAATGCCAAGAGCCAACCTTAAGGTTGACTCAGCCACATAGACCATGCTCGCAATCTTGATATTGAACGAGGAAGATGAGATGTGTTAAAATACCACATCTGTCCTCGGCCATGGGTTAAAGAGGTAAGGGCATCAAGGTCATTCCCTCCTATTTTCTCGTCTTAACTAGAAAAGCCACCACACAGGCGAACCACCGAGTTGGTTAAATCTGGTTGGCCAGCCCAACTGAACTGCCAGAGTGGGACCCGAGGTTCCTTGCCTAGGTGGCAGGCCCCTATTGGTCAAAATAACTAAATTTGAAAAAATCATAACTTTAGTGGGATGATCCAGTGGATACAAGTAATACATGAACTTTTCTAAGAAAAATGCAAAGAATCCAATAAAAATATAATCATGACCTACATCTGCATCTAGTTTAAAAGTACTCAATGTGGCTATCTTTGATGTGTTAAATGAATGAAAACCCTAATTTCTAGGTTTTGATGATTTTAATGTGTTCAGTTGATCTTAATAATCAAAAATTGGTGTTCTTGGATAAAAAGGATAACTTGGATCTAGTTTGAGATTCATAACTCATTTCATAATGAATTATGGTTTCCTTGATATTAAAACTACAATTAATGTTAAGATTAGGGTTTGTAAACCAAAAGGGCATAAAAGGTGATAATTAAAGTTTAGGAAACTAAAACCCTAATAAAACCCTAATTTGAATCCTAAGTCAGTGTTAATATTGGATCTTGGATAAATTAGTGACTGGTGGGTATTGTGCTTTAATTTCAGGATAATTGATTGATTGGTTGTTTTTTTTGCTTTTCTTGGACATCAAGTACTCCTAAGAAAGGTATGTGGTTACGCCTAAGACTAACCACATTAGTTTTCCATGGTTTTCCAATGTTTCCTAAAATGGATTGCAAATAAATGTTTGTTTGTTTGTTTATTTCCTACAATATATAAAGTCACTATGTCTATCACATTATATGGACATGATTAGATCGAATCCTCAACCACCTCAGGATGTATGAAAGATAAGAGAAATGATGATTAAGCCCAAGGGGAATAGGATCATCAAAGGTCATCTTCCTAAATAGGGGAAGACTCATATGGAACCAAGCACCTATGGGAAGAAGGTGGCCTCTGTCTGCTGTTGTGACAATACTACTGAGTGGTTTCGTAGAGGATTGGATAGATCAAGGTTGACTAGTCATGATTAAAATGTTAATTTTGATTATGTAACCAATAATTGTTGTGATTTATGTTGTACAATTAAATGCAAATTTTTTTTCTCCACATACTAGTATAACTTGTTATACTAATCAAGTTTTGATGTCTCAACATTTTTGGATAATCTGCTATCATTTCTACAAGAATAATGGAAAATTGACACCCAGAGAAGAAGGCACCAAATGAACCACAAGTAATCTAACACAGGAGGATTTTATTAGTTAGCTTTATTTCATGTTGTAAACTCTAGAAAATTATACTATGTGATTTCTTTATAGAAAGTTTATCTTATACAAACTCTTTTCAATTTAATGAGAAATTTATTAATTATTTCTGGTTTTTTGATAAACTTAAATCTTGTGTTAATGTTAATTTCCCTTGCCATATCGATCCACTTGAATAGGGGATAACAGGGGAGGGTGTCGTTACATTTGGTATCAGATTTGGTTTACCATTTAAACTCTAATAATTATAAAATTTTAAGAGTTATGTAGAGCCAAAAGGGAATTATTGGAGTGTTTTCTTAAGATGATGGTGCCTAGAAAGGACCACAATCCAGGTGCTGACAATACTTGCCTCTGCACCGCTATCAACTTATGAGGATTCCAAGACCTTGCATTTGTCCTGGACAAAGTTAGAGGATTTCCCTCAATATAAAATACCTCTATTATCCATTCTCATATGATTCATCACTTTTGTACCTCATTCACTCACAAAACCCTAGATACCCATGATTGTTCTCTTTATTCCTTTTTGAGAACTTGGGTTATGGCTATGAAGGATTAAGGCATCCTCTGCCAAATAATAAAATTCATGTAACCACGATGTCATGGACACAATTTTTTTATGATGCTTTATACCTAAGAATGAAACTGAAGTTAAAAAAGATAACTTATGTAAAACAACATGACCCGTGGTAGGGACACCGTCAATCATGATGAATACCATGGAACTAGGCCCTCTCACAAGATGAATCCCTTCTTTGAGAAGAGAAGGTCCATGGAGGGTAAATCCTCTAGGAAAAGGAAGAGGGAAGTTCATGCCTCCAGATTGAAAAGCCCTGAATAAGAGGCTATCGCCTTCAACATGCCAAACACTAAAGATGGTGTTAAAACTGAAGATGATTCTATGATAGAAGAAGAACTCAAGGGTGCAGCTGGCTTTGGGCCAGTGGGAAAAGTGGTGGCCCACACCCATGATGTTGTGTGGATGGAGAAACTAAAGAAGTTAATCAAGGCCATTAGTGCCCTAGATCTTGGAGAAGCTACTTGAAGTGAGAATGGTGAACCTCTAGTTGTCCGCCCTCACCTCAGAGTGATAGTTATTGATTTCTCAAGCTAAAAATAGAAAAGTAATGGGGTGAAGACAAGATTGAGGTGCTCGAAAAAGATGATGATTGGAAATTAGTAGTGGAAAATGGATTCCACACACTGGAGGTGCAAGCCGACAAGAAGGTCATGTTTCCCGCCCACCTCCTCAAAGGAGCTGCAAAGATCTGGTGGGAAAACCACAACACCAACCGGGATATGATTGTAGAACCCTTCGCCTGGGAAGACTTCAACACCACCTTCACTGCATGGTTCATTCCCTGAGCTGCCATCAAAGTGAAGGATAAGCAATTCATGCTTCTTAATCAGGGGAATCTGACAATTTCTGACTATGCACGAAAGTTCCCTCTGTTGGTGCACTTTGGTTACATGTTGATTGAGGAGAACCAACTAGATCACCTTGTAGAGCACTTGCATCATCAGATAAGGCCCCATGTGATGTCAAGCAAACCCTAAAACTTCATTGAAGCCCTCAACTTCACCCTACACATGGAGAGGACATTGATTTCACCACAAAACTAGCCCAAAGGGTATCTTAGCATAACTAAAGTAAGCTTCGGATCTAGGAATGATAATAGGAAAGCCCAAGGTCATCACAATAGAAAAGGAAAAAATGGAGGGAAGTGAAAATCCCACATTGAGAATCATCGGAATGGAGCTTCCCCAAAATGTCATAACTATGGGAGGTTTCATGCTGGTACATGTCACTTTGAGAAGAGAGTGTGATACTGATGTCTGCAAGAGGGAAACTTCCAAGACAACTTCCCCCTTCCTCCTCCACCAGGAAAAGGCCCAATATTGGCCCAACTAGTGACAACAACACAACCAATAGTTGCAACCCCATCGGGAGCAGCCCCACCTACAAGTGAATGTTGACAAGCTCGAGTTTTCACCATTAACAATGAAGAGTCACATGCTAATTCCAACCTTCTAATAGAGGGTGGGCCTCCCGTAGAGTTCTTTTTTATTCTTTTTTTTGAAGGAAGTCAGAGGGTCCTTTTATTCATCTTGCCCCTCTCGTGCAAGCAAATCAAATAAATTGTTACATGGAAGATTGCTAACTACTGTATTAAACATGGTAGTACTACTACCATTACAATTGTCCAAGTTGATAATGTCAACAAGGTCATTGGGTGGGCTCCTATAGAAATAAAAGCCCCCCTGGTTTTTACTGTGAAACTTGGCGAGCCAGTCAGCCGCCTTGTTACCATCTCTCTTTGTGAAGCTAAATGTCCATTTGTATTCTCTTCTAGCCTTCACCTCTTCTACCCATCTGACCATCTTCGGGAAGTCTACTGGTTTTCCCTCAATAGTGAGCTTTGCATTTTTGGAGTCCGTTTCTATACAGATCAGTTTGTTATCAAGTTGTTTTCCGACTTCAGCCGCAAGGGCGATTGCCCTTACCTCTGCCTCCAATGCGCTGTTGGCATGAACAATATTGCCCCAACCTCCTTGCCACTTACCATCATGATTTCTTCCGATAACAACAATCGCCGCTCGGCCAGTGCGCGTATCAAAGGTGGCATCAGTGTTGAGTTTGATCCAGTCCTTTTCAGGTCTGCTCCATACAGCGGTAGCTTCCACCACGTGATGAGATCTTTAAATATGCAAAACATTAGTATTTTAACTACCATGAAAACAATGTAGGCATGCTTGAGATCACGAGACTAAATGTATAGGATTTTCTTGACTCTGGCTCTACCAATACTATAATTTCAAGAAATCTTGCTACTATGCTTTGTTTGGACATCAAGGATTTAGGATGTGCTTTGGATATCACTATCCTGAGTTGTCAAAATTTTACGTCTCTATTAAGAACCTTTATTATGTCTATTAGATACCTAAATTATGAACTCCCTATAGATTTTATACTCCTTGTCATGAATGACTTTCATGAAATCATTAGTATGGATTGGCTTTATACTTATAGAGCACAAATATACTATAGGGAAAAGAAAACAAAAATAGAGAGACCAAATCAACCACCTATTACCATTAGATGTAGGTAGGATGCTACCACCAGCCAGTATGTGACAACCTTGAAGGTAGAGTTGATGATAGCCAAGGGTTATTAGGAATTCCTAGCAGTAGTCACTGATCTGGAGCCTAAGGTGCAACCTTTAGAGGAAATAGAAGTGGACGTGGAGTATGCATATGTGTTCCCAAAAGATTTTCATGGCATACCTCTAGAGTGAGAGGTGTACTTCTCGATAGAGTTAGCTCCCAGGATGAACGCTATTTCTAGGGCACCTGACAAGATGGCCATGTTGAGTTGCTTGAGCTGAAAAAGCAACTACATGAATTGCTAGATAAAGGCTTCTTCTAACCCATAACTTCTCCATGGGTAGCATGTGTCCTCTTTCTAAAGAAGGAGATTCAACCAGTTAACATATTGGAAGTTCAAATATTGTTACATAAATTTACATGGTTTAGGGGTTTTCATGCAGTTGAGTTTTCCTCAGTGAAAGTTCATTTGGCTAAGAAAATGTGCTTTCATGGTTGTGAGTCATTTGGACTATTACAAGGTAATCCAATGGACTATAGCGTGCCCTGGAGCATAGATGTGAGTCAACCAGATGTTCTAGGGAAATATAACTGACCAAAAGGTCTCTCTGGGATGTATTTTAGGCTAGTTGGACTTGTCCAAAGATAGTCCTAGCACAATATCTAAATACAACAATCAAAATAAATGTGAAAAGTGGGGATGGTATTCTTCCTAAACCTTAATCACTTATTTTTCTCATGACGTAAAAACATACCTCTTAGCTTTTTTTCTATTCACCTACCCAGTTCATTTGGAGAGAGTGATATTTTGGTTTGGAGGTGATTGAACTATTGCAGAGCTATATCTAGATTTGTCCATCATATTTGTGCAGAAACTGCATAGTTTATCCTAGAATTTTGAAGATTTAAAGGGATTCTAGCTTACCTTCTCTATTTATGAATTCTTTTCCCTATATGCATAGACTATAGGATGAAAAATCAGACTACCATTAAGAACAAGTATCCCTTACCCCGTATAGACGACCTATTTGACCAACTCAAGTTTTCCCAAGTCTTTTCAAAGATTGACCTGAGATCCATTTATCATAAGTTGCAAGTCAGGAGTGAGGACATCCTAAAGACTTCTTTTCAAACCGCTATGGCCATTATGAGTTTGTGGTCATGTCGTTTGGGTTGTCCAATGCCCTACATGTGTTTATGAACCTCATGAACAATGTGTTCCAACCATTCCTTGACTCCTTTGTCATATATTTATAGATGACATCCTAGTTTACTTTGATGACTTACAAAAACACCATGACCACTTGGTTAGAGTCCTTGATATACTAAGAAAGCATTAGTTTGACAGGAAGTTCTTACAATGTGAATTTTTGATAGACCGTTCATGTTCCTTGGACACATTCTTTTTGGAGGGACTATCTCAGTAGATCCTACCAAAGTGTCGGTGGTACGTGATTGGCCAGCACTAAAGAACCCTTCTGAGATTTGCAGCTTCTTGGAATTGGCCAGCTATTACCGACAATTCAATAAGGATTTCTCCAAGACTGCTTTACCCCTCACCAAGCTCACTAGAAAAGATGAGAAGTTCATGTGGTTCGACTTGTGTGAAGCTTGATTTCAGGAGTTGAAAGAAAAGCTGACCACAACACCCGTGTTGAATCTACCATTAGGAATTAAGGTTTTATGATCTTCACCGTTGCATCGAAGATGGGGAATGGATGCATTTTTGAGCAGAATAAACATGTTATACATATAAACTCCATTATAAACATTATATATATATATATATATATATATATATATATATATATATATATATATATATATATATATATAGTTATCAAATGAAAACTACAAGATTACAAGGAAATAGAAGGGAGGCAGGCAACAAGCTGCGCCGCCACCCCTTTTTGAATGGCAAATCCAATCCTCCAAAACACCACATCCATAGATCTAGGAGTCATTACATTACTATGCATAACTTTTTGAACTCTCTTATGAAGCTGCACAGCCTCAGGTGCTAGGAACCCAAAAGTGTCAAAACCAAACGGGATACAAACATGTTGATTGTCGATACATGCCTTCTCATGTTTGGCCACTTTAGTAGAAACGACTTTATGGGTAGCATGCCCCCACAGTAAAGTCACCACCCTTCAGACCAACCAATGGGGAAACTCCTGTTAGATCTACACATGTTATTATCTATGCCTCTAGACAACTCAAGCTGTATGAAGTGAACTACCCGAAAAATGATCTCAAATTCTATGCTATTCATGCCCTAAAGATTTAGAAACACTATCTATATGGTGCTACCTTTGAAATCCTTAATGACCACAAGATCTTGAAAAATCTCCTTACTAAAAAATACATGAACTTAAGACAACGAAAATGGATGAAGTATACAAAAGACTTTGATTTCACCATCGCCTATCACCAATGAAAAGCTAATGTTGTAGAAGATGCTCTCAATCGAAAACAAATTAGTGTGTGATTTTCTCATCTACCTTGTGGAGAGGTTTCGAGGAGTTTGCAAGATGGACTCCGCAACCATTGGAATACCAAATCCATTTGGCTAACCTTCAGATAAAACCTAACCTATAGAATGAGTTGATAGCTGCCCAATTAACGAACCCAGAGCTTGAAAAGATGAAAGGTTTGCTGGATAAACTGCAAACACACCTTTTTGTGGGTGTAGATGGTGGAATATGATACAAGAGTCACATTTGGGTTCCTCAGGATTCTCCCTTGAAAACACATATCTTGCAAGAAGCTCATGGTTCTAAGTATACAATACACCCCGACACCACAAAGGTGTTTCAAGATTTGCATCGATATTTTTGGTGGGCTGGAATGAAGAGAGACATAGCAACATATGTGGCCTATTGTCTCATGTTCCAGATGGTGAACGCTGAACACCAGTAACCCAGAGGATTACTTCAATCAATTGAGACTCCTAAGTGGAAATGGGACTATATCACTATGAACTTTGTGGTGGGTCTCCCTAAGACAAAGAAAGGTCATGATGCAATATAGGCTGTGGTGGATCGCCTAGCGAAGTCAAACACTTTCCTAGCCTTAAAGATCACTGGCAAGGTGTCAAATCTATTCAAACTATATGTTAGAGAAATAGTTCATTTGGAGTTCAATTATCTCAGATTGTGTTCCTATGATCACCTCTAAGTTGTGGAAGCAAGTGCATGAAGAACTCGGTACAATGTCAAAATTCAACACAACCTATTACCCCCATGTTGATGGACACTTAGAAAGAACAATCCATACTTTAGAGGACATGTTGAGAGCATGTGAACTCGATTAGCATGGATCATGAGAGCAATACTTGTGCTTAGATGAGTTTTCTTATAATAATAGCTACCAATCCAATATCAAGATGCTTCCGTATGAAGCTCTTTATGGAAGGATGTTTTAGTCACTACTTCATTGGGATGATGTCGATGAGAGGACCCTGCTAAGTTCAAAAGAACTATAGTTGTATCTAGACAAAGTCACTTTTATCAAGAAAAGGCTAAAGTGATCCCATGATTGATAGAAGTTGTATGTTGATTCGAATCAGACTGATTTGCACTTCAATGTGGGTGAACACATGTTTCTGAATATTTGACCCCTCAAAGATATATCTAAGAATAGAGGAAAGATGAGTCCCTAATAAGTGGGTTCGTATGAGATCCTAGAATGGATTGGTGAAGCCGCTTCTTGTTTAATGTTACTCCCTCAGTATAATATGATGCATGATGTGTTCCATGTATTCAATCAGAAGTGCTATGTGAAGGATCCCAGCCATGGCTGAACATTGAACCCATTGAACTCCAATGGAGGCTGACATACCCTGAGTCACCTATGAGGTTACTGGATACCAAGGTGAAGGAACTTAGGAACAAAAATATCGAGATGGTAAAGGTTCTATGGAAGCACCATGGAGAGGATGAAGACACATGGGAGTTGAAGACGGACATGGAAAAGTCCCATACTTATTTGTTTGCATGATTAGTCAACTTTGTTTTTCACATGTATTTGTATGATTGAAATGCAATTTGAACAAAAAGGACATATTAATAATATGTTATGTTTTTTTTAAAGTATGACTTTCTTTTGCAAATTCCCCTTTGTGGTGAAATTTGTGGTTTCTACTATTTTGTTAGTCCAATAATGAAATATGGGAAAAATGACGAGAAGAAAATCCAATAAAAAGAAAAAAATCAAAATATAATAGTTAATAAATAATATACTTGTTGGAATTGTGTGGAATTATATAGAAAGTGGTATAGATGGCCACTAGTATTTGGATTTCAGTTTCACATGGGTTATAATAAGAAGAATAATCAAAATAAAGTACATAGAAAAGAAATAAAGAAAAAAAGATGTGTGTTTATGGTTAATGTATGCGTTAAAAGAGGAAGACTTGTATATTAAGAAAAGCATCTTTTCTTTTCGAGTTTTAGTCTCAAGCCTTGCCCATAGTTATATATTATCATTGTGGACTTTACCTTAAATTTGGGATCAAAAGGATTAATGGAATAGGAGATATAGATTTGTGTAGAAATTCAAAAGTGACTCAATCAACAAGGAAACAATATAAATGTAATGAATTTTATCTTTTATGGAAATAACATATAACTTGGCCCTTTTAGTTGTGCATATTTTATGGACCGCCAGATCTTAGATCCAACAGTGTTACACTTGTCACCTACCATGAGCCAAGAAAGGAAACATGAGCATAGATTTGATGGTTTTCCTACTCAATTTCCTCACAATACAATGTGTGTGCAAAGTTAGAAATGTCTCTAGTGGATCGTGAGACAAAAATGCACCCTTCATACTGAGTTTTACATACTTTGAAAGGATATTAAACATTCACCTATTCCTCAGTTTGCTCACCAACCATCAACCATAGCCATGGGCTATAAAAGGGGATACCACCCCTACGTGAGACAACCAACATACTCGTGAGACAATACAAGACTTTTGGTCTCTCTCCCGGTCACCAATTCCTAGTCAAAACCTCCAATTTCTTCTGGTCTGTTCCACATCTCTGGCGAAGAATCTCTGCTTCGACCTCGCTTTCCTTACCGTCGCCGAGCAAGATATGAAGAAAATCACATTGTCCACTCACGGCTCCTAGGCCCTGACACCAAGAGTCAACCTTGAGGTGTATTCGGCCATGTCAACCCTACTCTCAAGTTTGCAATCGGAGGAGGAATATGAGACCTGGTAAAATACCTTATCTGCCCTCGGCCACGTGTTGAAGAGGTAAGGGTGTTATGATCATTCCTTCATATTTTCTCATCTTAACCAGAGAAGTGACCTTGTTGGTGGACCACTAAGTTGTCTAAAGCTGGTTGGCTGGCTCAACTGAGCTGGCAGAATGGGACCTAGGGTTCCTTGCCTAGGTAGCATGCCCCTATTGGTCAAAATAATTAAATTTCTCAAAAATCATAACTTTTAGTGGGATGATTCAATGAAGACAAGTAATACATGAATTTTGCTTAGAAAAATACAAAGAATAAAAAAAAATATAATCATGACTTAGATATGCCTCTACTTTTAATGCTTCTATCTATAATGTGTTAAATGAATGAAAACCCTAATTTCTAGGTTTTGATGATTTTAATGTGTTTAGTTGATCTTAATAATCAATGTTGTAGAGAAAATAAAACCATATATGGAGGATTGGATCTCACCTTACCAATATAGCTTTGTACCAGGACACCGTGCAGGAGGAAACATTGTGCTCATCCAAGAACTCATTCACTCCATGGAATATAAATAGCCAGAACAACCATTTCTGGCAGTCAAACTGGAACTCATGAAGGCATTCAACAAGATGAGCTGCGCCTTCATTGAAAACACCATTCAAAGGATGTCTATTCCCCAAAACCTCATTGATATCATAATGCATATCATTACTTCAGGAAAGACCTCAATTCTCTATAATAATGAATCCATTAGCTCCTTATGACCCTCATGCAGAGTAAAACAAGGCAATCCCCTATCCCCGTATATTTTTGTTCTGTGCCTGGAGCATTTTAGTCAGCTACTGGAGGAAGAGGTTCAGTTGGGGAATTTAAAACCTATGCATGTCACTAGACATCATCTTCATTTCTCTCATGTTAGCTTTGTAGATGATATCCTACTCTTTGTAGAGGCCTCAGCAAGTCAATACAAAACCATCATGTGATGTCTAAGGCTCTTCAGCGTAGCCTCAGAGCAATTCCTCTCACATGAGAAGTCCCAAATCTATTTTTCTGTCTCCACGCCAAGGGCAATTAGATTCCACATATATAGAATCCTAAATATCAAAGAAACTTTGGACCTCAGAAGACACCTAGGGGTCCCAATTATTCATAAAAGGAATAGGAAAGCCCACTTCAAATACCTCCTAGAGAAGATGCAACTATAAGTCAATAATTAACAAAACAAGTTGCTATCCATGGCAGGTCACATCACCTTTGTGAAATCAGTTCTTCTCTCTCATCCTTGCTACACTATGCAAATGACCCAACTTCTGATATCATGATGTGATAGGATTGATCAAATGGTCTATAATTTCATTTGGAATTGTTTGAACCCCTCCAATAGGATGAATTTGGTCGCTCAGAAACAATTTACCAAACCTCCTTATAAAGGGGGTCTGGGAGTAAGGAAAGAAAAACAATTTAATAAGACACTCCTTATGAAATTGGCATGGAAATTCCTAGCTCACGAATAGGTTCCTTGGATATCTCTATTATATGCCAAGTACTCCAACTGGCAACCCAACAACTCTTATGGATCACATGTTTGGAGGAGCATAAAGAGTGCAATCCCCTTCTTGATTACCAAATCATGCAGAGCAGTGATATTAGGTCAAGATACGTGTGTGTGGACGGGAGCCTGGGTTGGATATGGTTACCAACCCATTCTCAATAGTAGACAGACAATTCCCGAAGACTTGCTAGATCTAAAAAGCACAAGCCTAGCCTCAGACAATGGCCCGTGGGATGTTGATTTCATATTTCATTGGTTCAATCCAAGAATAGCTACAGCCATCCTAAGAATGCCTCCCCCCAAGGCACACTACGATGATGAAGGCATAGTATGGCTTCACATGAACGACAGTTGCTACACTCCCAACTCTTCTTATAGTATCATGACTGATGCTTCTGATCTAAACACCGCTGGAACATTACCAATCCTTATGGGATCTTTAGATTCCACATAAGGTGAAGACCCACCTCTGGCTCCTACAAAAAGACAGATTCTTATGAATGCATAAATCACAAGAAAAACCTAACCCCATCTGTCTTGTGTATGAGATGTTCGTAGATGAAGGAAACTTCACTACATGCCATCAGAGATTGCAGAGCGGCCAAGGACACATGGGGGAAGCTTTTACCATCAGACGAAGTGGATTTATTCAACTCGACTTCTCTAGCCACCTGGATCGGCTACAACCTGCACTCGTTCAAATGGGTTGAGCATTGGTGCACCATCTTTTTCATTTCCTGTTGGTTAATTTGGGAAGATAGAAACTTCTTGATCTTCTAGAATTGCTCAAAACCACCTACTGTTCTACCCTTACAATGTCAAGTTCAATCTTCCACCATCAGTCACACCTTCCAAATGCAACTGGACACTCATCTAGAAAGATAGAAACTTCCAAATGATGCACCGATTGTTATCTCACCGGATATGTTGATAATATTTGTTGCTGTTGTAGTGAACTCCAGTCACAATCTCATGGCTTCCAATTAGATTCTTAGGAATTCTATAGGACAATGGATAATAGGTGACGCCTCCACCCTGACGGGCCAATATCCCACCCGAGGAGAACTCCATGCCATACTCAAAGGTCTTTCACAAACCCAGAAGGAATCCCTGCAAGCTTGTATTATTATCAGTGATTGCAACAAGGCAATCCACTAGGTTAATGGCCACTCCAAAACACCTTTTAAATACATCATCCTAGTCAAAGGTATGAAAAGACAATTGGAAGATCTCTCCTACTAAAGCCATCATCCATGTCAACTGATCTTGGAACAACCTTGCTGACATCTTTGCAAAACACTACCTAGAGCAACCTCTTCTCGGAGGAAGCTTGCCATCTTGTCCAGACTTCCTAATGAGTAGATACACCAATGACATCAACCTCTTTTTGCTTTTGTTCAATGTAGTCTCAGATAGTAACGTGGCCCATGAGGCACCACTGTAATCAGGCCTTAGCCTGGATTGTTAAAAAAAGATTGGTCTTTTTAGATTAAAAGGATAAATTGAATCTAGTTTGAAATTAATAACTCATTTATTGGTGAGTTAGGGTTTCCTTGAGATTAAAAGTGTAATTAATGTTAATATTAGGGATTGTGAACCAAAAGGGCATAAAAGGTGATAATCAAAGTTTAGGAAACTAAAACCCTAATAAAACCCCAACTTCAACCCTAAGTCGATCTTAATGATGGACTTGGATAATTTATTGACATGTGGGTATTATGCTTTAGTTTGAGGATAATTGTTTGATAGGTTTTTTTTTTCTTTGATTGGACATCAAGTACTCCTGAGAAAGGTATGTTGTTACACCTATGACTAATTGCATTAGTTTTCCATGGGTTTCCAAGGTTTCCTGAAATGGAATGGAAATAAATGCTTGCTTGTTTATTTATTTCCTGCAATCTATAAAGTCACTATGGCTATCACATTATATGAACATGAATATCTTGAATCCTAATCCACCTCTGTTTGTATGAAACATAAGTGAAATGATGATTAAGCCCAAGAGACAGAGGATCATCAAAGGTCATCCGTCTGTATAGGGGAGTATTCATATCGCACTAAGCACTCGTGGGGAGAAGGTGGCCTATGTCCACTGTAAGGACAATACCCCAGAGGGTTTCATAGAGGATTGCATAGATATGGTTGAGTATTCATGATTAAAATGTTAATTTTGATTCTGTAACAAATAATTGTCATGAGTTATGTTATTACAATTAAATGAATATAACTTGTTATACTGAATGAGTTTTGATTTCTTGACATTTTAGGATAATCTGCTATCATTTCTACAACAATAATGGAAAATTGACATCCAGAGAGGAAGGCACCAAACAAACAAGAAGTAATGTAAAAGTAGAGGATTTAGCTAGTTAGTTTTAATTCATGTGTCAAACTCTAGAAAGTTTATTTTGTATAGACTCTTTTCAGTTTAATGAGAAATTTATTAATTATTTCTAGTTATTTGATAAACCTCAATCATGTATTTATGTTAATTTCCATGCCCTATTGATCCATCTGAATAGGGGATAACATGGGGAGGGGGCTGTGACAAGCTCTATCTATATTGTTGCTTCTGTCATATTGTGATAATATATTGCTCTTACTCTTGGAATCATATAAAGTCATACAAATGGAATTTGCTTAATTTTTTATATGTGACTAAGATCTTAATGTTAGGTACTAGTTTGGTTCCTTTTATTCCATGTTGTTTCATACCTTGGTTCTCTATGTTGTTGTTTGTAGTTTTATTCATGCATATGCTATGTGTTCCATTCTAGGTATAGATGCCCATGTCCACTCACATTTGGTTGTGTAGCCCTTTGAAGTGTAGACCTATTGTAATAAATAATATGAAAAATGGCATCAGAGCATGTACCATGTGCGTATGTTTACTAACCCAATCACAACATACCATTCCAGGGAGAACCTATGTACATAATGAAAAAATGAGGTTTAGGAAGACCAGTATAAGGGGGCTAATAAAACCCCTAACTGCCTATTTATGGTGGCTAAGGTCTCCTTTGTATAAATACCTAGATATTATGCCTTGGAACCACTATGCTCTTGGATTCTATGAATCATGATGAAATACTCTAACAAAAGAGGTTTTTTACTATTGATTCTCATGCCTCTTTGTTATATCAATTATGAATGATATGATTGTTGGTATGTATGCCCATAGAGTAAGTCTTGTGATGATTGTAATGGGATACTTTGTAAATGATTTGAATAATAATAAAGGCAATTTCTGATCTATATGTTTTAACTATTTCTGAGATGATAGTGTAACATGATAAATGTCTAAAGAATTGTTTACTCAATGATGTATGCTATTAGGTTCAGGACCTAAATGATGAGATCATACGAATGTCAAGAGTATACATTCTTGTTGTGTCCCTAGTCAGTTGTTATTGCGGAAATAACCATAGACATCAATAACACTAAAGACTAGATTGTGTATTGGTTGATGAAAGAATCTCATTAGTCATGATATAGTGATATCAAACCAAGCACATAGGTACTTGTTAGAGAACAAGTGTACCAGACAGACCCACCATCACAGTGACACATGGAACCATGATTTGGTAGTCACAGTCAGCTCTTACAGTGATGGTGGTGAGTGTGATTCTTCGACCCAATATCACTACACTCAACACATGTCATTGGGTACACTTTGACATCATGAAACGCAATCCTAAAACATGGGTTGTTATAAATGTGATGATTGGGTGACTTTGACAGATGGGGCTTTTGAGGGGTGAGTAATAGATATGGGATTTGTCCCTCATAAGGGAGTTTGATGTCCATGGCCACTTGATGAGTAGGATTGAGAAAGGCATGCACATGAATGTGTGAATCAATATGTGATATTTATGTCACACACATCTCACCCAGTCTGCTCTGAGATTAAGGAAATGGATGGACGTTCAAAGGATGATTGTACCATGCCTTGAGTTCATTCAGAACATTACTGACAAAGGAATTATACATTCCATGTAACACCATTCACAGAATTGTAGGATTGAAAGTTGTTGTACAACTTTCAATTTCACTTGGGTAGCACTGATGTGAGGACTAAGCACCACTCTTTGCTTGTGAAGTCATAAGTGTTATGAAATTTCACTGCCAACGTGAAATGGACCTGCAGGGTCACACACAAAGGATTTAACCTGGAGGAGGAGTTTATCCACAAGAAATGTTTAGATTGATTACTAAAGAAGTTTAGTAGTTCAATTAAACACTCAATCAATTGATAGCTCAATATCATAGTGTTCAAGGTGTTGGAGCGATTGATTAGAGTATCACAATGATTGAAACGGCAATTGATTGATTTTGCACAGTCTGCACTCCCAACCGATTGGCTCATGTAATGAACCGATCGGCTCAGGTTGGTGAACCGATCAACTCATGTGATGAACCGATCGGCTCAGGACAGGATGAACCGATCGGTTCAAGGGATGAACCGATCAACTCAACTGGTCCAACCGAGCGAGTTGGGAAAGTCAGGTTGGAAAGAAATTTCTCTTCTTTTCATTTGTCTAATTTGATTGGAACAAGGATTGGTATTTGGATCAATTCGAAATAAAAGAGGAAAAGTCAATCGGGAACTAACCAGGGCAGTGAACCGATCATTTCAGAAGTGAACCAATCGGCTCACGTGCCCCAATCGATCGGTTTAGGTGTGAACTGATCGGCTCAGGTCCCCAACCTATCTGTTCATGCTTGAAACGATTGGTTCAACTGGCGCAGTTTGTAAGATTTTGTGGAAAATCTCAAACCTTCTACTCCTCCTTTAATCTCGCATTGCCTGAGGTAGAGAAACATGTCCCATGATCCTCCTATATATATAGGGTTATTGGGGGCTTCTCAAAGTACAACTCAGAACACCAGTTGCTCTATAAAGTTGTTGTCTCTCTGGTTGTGGTAACCAGGAGAGCCCGAGCAAGTGCTACCCAATAAGGGAGGCACAACAATGGAAGGACAACTATATAAAAAGGACTAGTGGCACGACTAGGTGATCAGAGTTCCAGGTGGTCCGTGTGGATTACTACAGAGGCGAGAGATTTCTTCCTCTCGGAGGATAGTTGTCAATCTCGACAGTCCTGGTGAGACCAGGAGCTACAGAAACACTGTCCAAGACTGGAGGTGAAGACCACGCAAGCCGTTAGGTAACGTCACCGAGCAAGCCTCGGGACAAGGTATGTCTCTACAAACCATCTTTCCTACTGTATAGACGTTGACATGATTCCTTTATACTGGGTTCGGGGAGAAGTAAATTTTTGTTTTCACTGCCTTCGCCGTCTCCCCTAAAACCCAATAGTGGTATCAGAGTGAGGTTAACTACTCTATACTTTAGGATTATTGATATGATTGATTTTGGTTTGTCGCCTTTATTTATTGCATGCGATGTGAATAAAATTTCCTTTATGCATGCCCAATCTTAAATCCACAAATCCCAATGTACATATATGATATGAAATACGAATGCACTGAATACGTGTCTCCCTTAAATGAGTTTTGTGGTGGATGTATAGCATGGTTATGGCCAATAAACCCTATGTATGTATGCTTGGTTGAATGTGGATGCTTGCATCTTGGTCTACGCATCGATTCCCTATCTCCTATTCCTGATGTAACTCGAGATAACTCAAGATTTCTTTCCTACCTTTGCTCCCCCAAATGTAACTCAGAGTTTCCTTTTACAAATGTAAAATAGGATAGATATTTTATTTCCTATTATGTCAAAGAACGGAGGACAACCTGAAGAAGACAATGACGATCAGTTCAAGTTGTGAACCGATCAGTTGCATTCTTGACGACTGGTTCGAGGAGTGAGATGAGCTAGTGGCAACCTGAGGAGATGCATGACGAACAGTGAACTGATTGGGTGGAGGCTCCAGTAGATCGGCTGGTGGCACCGAATGGAACAGTCTGATGGTGAGTCGATCAATCATGCAGATGAGTTGATCAAACCCAGAAAGGCAAAGCACATAGTTCATCTTGTACATGTTGTATGTGATGTGGACCTAGATGACGATGATTTCTCTTGGCTCGAGGAATCACATTAGGATGGCCATAATCATTGCTTTTATCATTTCACATGTTTTCTGTGGGATATAACATGTATATGATACTTACTATATTGTGGTGATTGGATATGTATATGTACCTATAAAAACCAAATCCCTCATCTAAATATTAAGTCTTTCACACCTTCCATTAGCAACACACATGAAAAACCTAATAGACCAAGCATAGGTTATGCCAAAGCATGGTGCGCCGTCTATCTCGCACAAGTGTGAAGGGTAAACATGTAGGTTCTGCCAAAACAGGGTGCATGCTTACCGTGTTAGCTTTTGGGATAGACTTAACTGGTGATTCTTAGAGCGACTAAGCCCAGAGGCACATAATGTTCATGGCAAGGTGTTGCACATTTTCATTCATCAAGAGTTGCATATGATGCAATTGGCATGATGGCCTACCTAAATAGTCAAGTTGTGGGCGATCAGCCAAAGCTGACTCATGACTTGATGAAATATGGATCTTGCCCACTAGAAGCTTGTGTGCTGCAATCTTTCGAATTGATGGTAAGGGATGTCAATTTGAATCAAAATAATGGGAGCGGTAATTATGAAAGGCCTAATTAACTATCGTCAAATTTTATTCAAATCAAATCAAATCAAAAGGAGTTTTAACAAATGCAATTTTCTCTTGTAGAATGGCAAAAGAATCATCTTTCAAATGGGCAAATTAATTGAGAATAAATTCCATAACTAGTTGGGGATGATGAGAAATGTTCTGCACCATCCAAATATACCAGGGACCTTTGAGTCCACTCTATCTACACTTATGGAATTGTTTGAGACAAGTTATAAGAAGGATAGTTCATTGATAGAGATCAATGACATAGGAAAGGGAGAGAAGGGTTCTCTCTCCAAACCAAATTCTTCTACACTCAAAACATGGAGAGGATGGAAGGAACGATGGAAGAAGAAGCGAGAGATAGAGATCTCTACATTTAGTGTATACATGATAGAGATTAACTTTACTACTTCTTTGTCATGGGTACTTGATACCGGATGTGGATCTCACATTTGTTAAAATGTGAAGGATCTAAACAGAAGTAGGCCTTTGGGGAAAGGCGAGGTTGAACTACGTGTTGCCAATGGGGCAAGAGTTTCCGCCAGTGCCGTAGGTACCTATGAGTTAACTCTACCTAGTGGGCTAATAATAGAGTTGAATAAGTACTATTATGTACCTGCCATAAATAGGAATATCATTTCCGTCTCTTGTTTGGACAAGGATGGTTTTGAATTTCTTATTAAGAATGGAAAGTGTTCCATTTCAAAAGATGGGATCTTTTATGGCAGTGTCCCATTGTCTTATGGTCTATACTTGATAGATCTAGAGATAAGTGTATACAACGTAAACACCAAAAGGCAAAAACTCAACAACTCAAACAAAACATATCTTTGGCATTGTCGTCTAGGGCACATAAATGAGAAGCACATCTCTAGACTCCATAAATATGGTTATCTAGATTGTTTTGATTATGAATAAATAGAGACATGTGAATCTTATTTGTTTGGCAAGATGACCAAGACTCCCTTTTTAGGTAAAGGTGAGAGAGCTAGTGATCTATTAGGACTCATACATACTAATGTATGTGGGCCTTTTAGAACTAATGCCAGAAATGGGTGTCAGTACTTCATTACCTTCACTGATGACTTCAGTAGGTATGGCTATGTGTACCTGATGAAACATAAGTTAGAAACCCTTGAAAGGTTCAAGGATTTCATGAATTAAGTACAGAACCAACTTGGTAAAAGTATTAAAGCACTTCGATCCGATCGAGGTGGAGAATACTTAAGCCAGGAGTTTGAGGACCTTCTACGAGCCCATGGTATTATATCACAATGGACTCCACCTGGAACACGATAGCATAATGGTGTGTCTGAAAGAAGGAATCACACCTTACTTGATATGGTACGATCAATGATGAGTTTCGCTGATCTTCTGATTTCCTTTTGGGGTCATGCTCTTGAAACCGCCACGTTTACACTTAACCGAGTACCATCTAAATCGGTTCAAAAGACACCATATGAGATATGGAATGGGAAGCGTCCCAATATGTCTTTTATGAGGATTTGGGGGTGTGAGGCATATGTTAAGAAAATGTTTCCTGACAAGCTAGGCCCTAGATCTGATGAATGTTATTTTGTTGGATATCCTAAGGAGACCAAGGGATATTACTTATACCACCCAACTGACAACAAAGTGCTTGTTGCCAGGGATGATGTGTTCCTAGAAAAGGAATTTATTTCCAAAGGAAGCAGTGGGAAGAAAATAGAGCTTGAAGAGGTTCAAGCCCAACAAGAAAACATTGAACCACTAGATGTATAAGAGGAACATAGAGATTCACAAGGTGTTGTGGAATCTCAGTATCCTCAAGTAATACAAGGACCTCGTAGATCTAATAGGACACACTTTGAACCTAAGAGGTTTGGGTACCTTGTGACTCAAGAAGGCGGTGAGTTGATCATAGATGATGATCCAACTACCTATCTAGAGGCTATGGAGGGAACATATTCTGAGAAATGGCTTGAGGCCATGAAATCCGAGATGGAATCCATGTATTCCAACAAAGTATGGACTTTAGTAGAACCACCCAAAGGGGTAAAACCCATAGGGTGCAAGTGGGTCTTCAAGAAGAAGACCGACATGGATGGTAATGTGCAAACTTATAAAGGTAGATTGGTTGCAAAAGGTTTCTAAAAAGTTCAAGGTGTTGAATATGACGAAACTTTTTCTCCAGTTGCCATGATTAAGTCCATCAGGATCATGCTTGCTATTGCGGCTTACTATGACTATGAGATTTGGAAAATGGATGTTAAAACCGCATTCCTTAATGGGAATATAAATGAGGATGTGTACATGACACAACCTGAAGGTTTTGTAGATCCAATGAATGCCAATAAAGTCTGTAAGCAACAAAGATCAATCTATGGATTGAAGCAAGCATCTCGGAGTTGGAATCTTTGATTTGATGAGGAATTCAAAGTGTTTGGCTTTATTCAAAATGAAGATGAACCTTGTGTGTACAAGAAGAACTACAACAAACATACTCATTAGTGGCATTTAAGAAATGCCACTGAAAAAAAAGCCATTAAATAGGTTTAGCAGCATTTGTTGACATTTTAAAAAATGCCTCTAGTTCCAATGCCACTAGGAAGACAGTGGCTTAAGTTGTAAAAGCCACTAAACGTAAAATACCACTGAAAAAAAGCCAGTAAATAGGTTTAGCAGCATTTGTTGACATTTCAAAAAATGCCTCTAGTGCCAATGCCACTAGGAAGATAGTGGCTTAAGTTGTAAAAGTCACTAAACGTTTGTCTTTACTGGCTTCGAATAAATGCAACATAAAGGCCACTAAACCATCATTCGGAATTTATAGAAAAGCCACTATCCATCATTTGGCTTTTATACAAATGCCACTATTTTGTATAATGTTGTTGTATAAAACAGTTTTGATTGAATGTAGTGGCTTATGAAAAAAGCCAGTAATGACATACTAGTTCTGCATTACTAATTTTTTATGGATTTTAGTCAGTCAATTTGTAGTTCATGATCAAGTTTTCTAATTGAATGCCAATTGAAACTGAACACATTTTTCCAGAAGTATTGAACTTTTTTATTTATAATAAAATAACAATTACATAGGGAGGACATTTTACCTTGCCCCTTATATTCAATACAACACCATCACATATGACTATATATGGTACATATTCTAGACATGATCACTAACTGGATATCAACTCAATTTACACTTGGAGACCCCTCAAAGGAATACAAACTCATTTTCTTACAAAAACATACAACTCCATTCTAGCATTCCAAGTAGTTGTGAGCTTCTGTAGGATTAGACCAGCTACACTACAATGAAGGTTCATCCTTCTTTTCAGCTACAGTGATAGCATATGATAATTCAGCCATATCATCAGATTCCTCTGTAGGTTCTTCCTTCTTCTCTTCCACCTTGGCAGTAGAAGCCGCAGGTGCAACTGCATTGCCTGAAGCAGCAGCATGGGAAGCAACAATTGCAAACTTGCTAGGATCCTGCCATGAAGTGAGCAAAAAGTTGAGCACTTGCATGCAAATGTAAGACAAAAAAACTTATAGAACTAGCATGCAATAAGATAGTATCAGGGAAGATAGCACCATTGCCAAATTTATAAATAAGGTCATCTTCAGTAAGGTCAAGGACCTCAGGGCTGAATACAGATCCACTGTCATAAACTAACATTACAACCAGTCCATATGAGAAGGGCCTAATGCTGAGCTTTGCAAGTAGGGCAACCTCACTAGAACCCACATTCTCACCACTCCTAATAAGTTCGACAAGGGTGATAATTTCAAATGTACCATTCACATTATGTCAGTTGAATAGAGTTTGCCACACAGCAAAGCTTGAGACATTTAGCTAAGCACACAACTAAGCAGATTATAGAAAAGGGGCAAAGCTGACAATCTTGACAATTATGTAAAAGTAAAAGATTATAATCAAACTCAATCTCGTCCAATGTTCTCATAAAACTATAGTCTATACATAATAAGTTGAAAGAATTTTAGTAAGGTAAGAAAGCATAAAATGATTAATAAGAGCAGAACCTGGTGAAGGCCTTCATGTTGTCATAGATAGATCTCCCTTCGTCAACTGCAATAAATAATGTACTGAAGTTATCATCAGCAAGAACCATGTCTAAAGCCTCCTTGTCAACCTGGACTGACACATAAAAAGAGAAGAAACATCATTATCAATAATAATTACTAAAAGATAAGAAGATAGATATACAAATTCCCATAGCAAATGTAATCACCTCAATTCTAGAAATTCCCATGGCAATACCAATGTCTTCCATTTTCAGAGTAGGTGCATCATTGACACCATCACCAGTCATAGAAACCACCACATGTAAAAAATAAGTAACTACAAAACATGCAAGACTTTCCAGAGTAGGAAGCAAAAAGACATTTACAACCTTATCTCTCGAGAATGGCCTTTAATCTCTTGGAGAAACCATTCTTCCTTGAGGCTTCTTCGTAGACTTCTCCACCAGAGCATAGTTCTGACATGTTGACAATGACTTCATGTACCTCTATAGAGAAATTAGGATGCAAAACTACAGAGGTACACCAAGTCATTGTCAACATATCAGTAACAGCAGAGCTAGTAGTAGTGTTAGTGTAGCGGATTGCATAAAAATGAAACTCTGATTGCATACACCTACATTAAGGCAAGGCAAAAGGTGATCATCATTGTTAATAAATTGGACATCAGAATTTAAGCAAAACATACTACTTTAGATACTACTTTTAGATACCACTTTGGCTAGGCTGCAATACATCAAAGGAGTTGATCAGACAACCTTCTCTCTCGAGAATATGTGAGATAATCCAACACACCTAGAAGCATGCGACTAAAATATGTCAGATACATTTAAGATAGTGGAAACTTCATGCCAACGAAACATGCATATATAAGTCAAATAATAATGACAAACTAAAATAAACATTGGTTACTACTTTGTAATTTTCTCATTCAAAACTGTCATCCTCATCAGTTTGATATACACTTTCGTCATCCTACTGAATTTGGGATTGGTCTTTCTCAATTGTTGAACTATCAATAGTAATTCCTTACATATCCAATCTAACAATGTCACAATATGCATTTTCATCCTCCGTTGTCATTGATGGCCCATCTCTAGGTTCACCTTGCACATAAGCTTTGATAGTCTCACTACAATATGGATCTTCCATGTTGAACGTATCGCGTGGGGGAATCTTTACAGCAAAATGCCACCCTTTTGTAGTGACATGTTCTACATAAAATAATTGTCCAACTTTAGATGCCACTACATACAGTTCTCCAGTTGATTGAAGTCGTCTCAAATTAACAAGAGTCAACCCATGTTCATCATGCTTGATTGTCCTCTTAGAGTAGATGTCCACCCAATCACACTGAAATAATGTCACCTTAAAGTGTTCATAATAATTGAGCACAATAACATCCTTCAAAACACCATAGTAGGTAACATCTCTAGTAATTGGATTGCGGCCAGTGGTTTTAGCATAACAATCAGTCTCAGCTACCAGAAAGACTCCACTATTTTGTGCTGTTAGATTTCGATCTTTTGCTTTGGTATAGAATCTATGACCATTGACAATGTAGCCCTTGTACTTAACGGCCATTTGATGTGGACCTTGAGAAAGAAACTTGATTTTATCATCCACCATCTTTGTTCTTAGGAGTGTCTCAATCTAACACAAGAAAAGTTTGTTAGTATTTAATCATGAAGCATAACAAATTTAATTATGACAAATTAACTTACATGTTCCTTAAACCATCCATCAAACGAGTTATTCTGTATTCTATGTACCTCCTTTAAGGACTTATGAGGATGTTATAGCCTAATGATATCATAGTGTTGTTGGGTTTTAGGGGAGATAGAGAAGGCAGCGGAAACAAAAATTTTCTCCCCAACCCACACTGAGGAAACACGTCAACGTCTATATAATAGGAAAGGATGGTTTGCGGAATCATACCTTGTCCTGAGGCTTGCTCGGAGACAATACCTCGCGCAATGCGCGGTCTTCAACTCCAGACTTCGACGATGTCTGTGCAGCTCCTGGTCGCACCGAGACTGACGACTCCTACTCGAACCAGACTGTCAGATGACAGTTGTCCTCCTAAGAGGCAGTGTCCTCCCGCCTCTGTAGTAGTCCACACGGACCACCTGGAACTCCACACTCCTTGTCCCACAAGGAAGTGGAAGGAGTCACACCCTCCTGTTGACATACTAGTCGCCAACATGCTCTCCTGCCTCCGGTTGCAACTGAAGTTGTCCTTCCCTTGCTGCACCTCCCTTTTGCGGGAAGCACTTCCTCGGGCTATCTCACGGTTACCAAAACCAGAGAGAACGACAACTTGCAGAGCAACTGGTTGCACTGAGCTGTACTGAGAAGCCCCCAAATACCCCCTACATATATAGGAGAGTCATGGGACAGGGTTCTCCATCCCGGGCAATGCGGGACTAAAAGCAGGAGTAGAAGGGTTTGGGATTTTCCACAAAAAGCAACCATCTCGCAACCTGAACTGATCGGTTCACTGTTGAACCGGTCAGTTCAGCCACTGAGCCGATCGGTTGGACCTGAGCCGATCGTTTGGGGCACTCCAACCGATCGGTTGGTGCCCTGAACCGATCGGTTCATGGTCCTAATCTGGCTCGAAAAGACTTTCCTTGTTTCTTTCCCAATTGGTATCAAAATACCAATACTATTTCCAATCAAATTGGAAATCCTATTTCCAATCAAATTGAAAATCGAAACGAAAGGAAAATTCTCACCAATCCTACTTTCCCAAGTTGCTCGATTGCACCAGTTGAACCGATCGGTTCAACACTTGAACCGGTCATTTCACTCTGTGCATGAGCCGATCGGTTCAACACTTGAACCGACCGGTTCAACAACCTCAGCCGACCGGTTCATCTCATGAACCGACCGGTTGGGAGTGCAGGTTGTGCAGAATCAGTCAAATGCGATTTCAATCAATCCGATACTCCAATCAATGCGTACAACACCTTGAACCATACAATATTGAGCTATCGATTAATTGAGTGTTTAATTGAACTACTAAACTCCTTTAATAATCAATCTAAACATTGCTTTGTGACCCTGCAGGTCCATTTCATGTTGGCAGTGAAAGTCCATAACACTTATGACTTCACAAGCAAAGAGCGGTGCCTAGTCACACATCAGTGCTTCCCAAGTGAAAGTAGAAAGTTGGAGAACAACTTTCATCCTACAATCCGTGAATGGTGTTACAGCGAATGTATAATTCCTTTGTCACTGATATCCCGAATGAACTCGAGGCATGGAACAGTCATCCTGTCAACGTTCATTCACTTCCTTGATCTCAGAGTAGATTGGAAGAGATATGTATGACATCAATATCACATACTGACTCACACATGCGTGCACGCCTTTCTCAATCCTACTCATCAAGTGACCATGGATATCAAAATTCCTCAGGAGGGACAAATCCCATATCTATCACTCACCCCTCAAAAGCCCCATGTGTCAAAGCCACCCAATCATCACCTTTATAACAACCCATGTTTCAGGACTGCGTTTGATGATGTCAAAGTGTGCCCAACGACATGTGTTGAGTGCAGTGATTTCAGGTCTAAGAATCACACTCACCACCATCACTGTGAGTACTGACTGTGACTACCATCTCATGGTTCCATGTGTCAAACTCACGGTGGGTCTGTCCGGTACCTTGTTCTCTAACAAGTACCTATGTGTTTGGTTTGATATCTCTATATCATGACTAATGAGATTCTGTCATCAACCAACACCACAATCTAGTCTTGTGTGTCATTGTTGTCTATCTACCTTCCATAATGACATCCGACTAGGGACATAACAAGAATGTACAAACTCTTAGCATCCGTATGATCTCATCGTTCAGGTCCTCAACCTGAAAGCATACGTCATTGAGTACTGTCATTCTCTATACATTCAATCTGTTCTATCACTATCTCATATGACTAAACTAGAATGAATTGGAAGCTTGCCTTTGATGTTTATCAAATCAATCTTAATGTGTCCCATTAATCATCACATGATTGGCTCTCAGGGCATACATACCAACAGACTCCCACTTGCACTACGAGCCAATCACCCATGAATCATATTCATAGTGATCTTCAAACATGTCCCACATGTTACTGTGCTCTAGTGCCAACATAGTGAGTAATGACAATACCTTGCCAAAGTCTATACAAATTTCATGTCTCACATCTCTTCATTGTACGTCATACGTATGAGATGGAGTTGCCGTAATATGCGATCTAGTATTCCTTTGCTAAGTTTTAGCCACATTGCATGATCAAAGATTCCAGACTTGTCATCAATGAGTGGAATATCTATAAGTTCATCTCATGAACTTCTAGATCCATATAGTATCTACTGTTGTTCACTAACACATAGATACTCGACATTTCCCTTTTAAATGGCTTTATTGGAACATTTCCAATTATCAACAAACTTTCACTTTTATACATCTTATGTATATTTTGCGATTAATTTTCTATCTCTTCGGAAGTTCGCATCAATGTAACTCTTTACATCGAACTCTTCCTTATCTCCATAGAACTAGTACTTCACAAGTACTTATCAAGTTCTCATGGTATTCCAGTAACCCTTACTGGAAGTAGACACATCCACTCGTCATGTCCCACATATGAGTTATCAGGATGAGCATATCATATTGCCATGTCCTACATACAAGATGATGAATGCATTTTATTCTTGCCATGTCATACATGCAATATAATGGGATGATTACATACATGATAGATCCAAATCTATTCTTAGTGTTCATATTCTTCATAAGAATTGGACACTTGGCTTTGGGATACCAACTCCATGTAGCATGGACAAGTTTTCTCCCACTGAATCTGTGCATACTGAACACTTCAGTACAGATTGCCAATGTATGCTTTCTCTTTCTAGGTCAAGAGATTTTCGAGAACTATCTCTATAGATCTCTATTCCTATCACATAGGAAATATCTCTATCTTCCTTAAAGATAATTTCCACTTTTGGATTTCCATTCTTGAACATTTCCATTTCACATCAATATGTGGAATGTGAATACACTCCCACTAAATCACAGATCCCTTCTTTATCTTTGACATATCAGTCAAACCCTTTGACTATATCATCAAAGTAAATATCCAATTTTGAGTTGCTTGTACTCAATCAATCACATTGATTAGTCCATTGTAACTTATAGACTTCATTTGCATTAGTGGATTTACAAACCTTATAGGTTGTGTCACGTACACATCCTTGTTTTATTCCTCATAGGAATGCGGTTTTAGTATCCATATGCCAAATGTCTTAGTCATTAAGTTGCAATCAACTAGCATCATCCTTCTCAAAATGTTATCCATGTGTCTTAATACTTAAGACTCATTTGCATTTATGGATGTGATCCAATAAGTGCTACCATCAAGGTCATACCTTATGGCTCACATGGAAGTCATTTAGGATGTAATGGTTATATACCATAACTCAAGATTCGGTTCCTCATATTCTTCTTGATTGTTGACTCATCACATGAACAACTGATCACATAGATAATTGAGGTGTATCTGTTAAGATATAAGAACTCACAACCCTTGTGATTCTTAATTTCTTTTATTAGTGTGGGGTATTCATTAAGAAGAATTCAATTATTTGATAATCATTCTCTAACTCCTTAGAGTATGATTCCTTCTTGATTTAGACATCACCATGCCTTAATCATGAGTTCACTTATGATACACTATCATAATCACTCATAAGGATCTCAAACATTTGGTCCAAGTATTCTATTCCTTGATCTCATCAAGAACTAATACTTTACCAAATTTATACTTCATTTATGATAATCTTGAACACTTCATAATATTCACATTGGTATTTCTTTAAACACCATTTGAAGTATTAGCATATGTTCCAATAGGTATGTAAATACATCACATGTATTAAACCTAATAGGATAATCGCTCTCCCACTACATTAGTGAAGATTGATTAATCATGTCCAAGATATTCATATCTCTTACTGGTTCTCTAACCAAAAGAGTCTAGTTTTATCCATCTCATGGAAACTAGAAATGAATTTCTCATGATTGATGCTAATTTAATTGTTTGAATTATCTATAACTATTAGGTATCGTCTTATCTTATGCATATCATATATCACAAGATAAACAAGGCATTGCCACAAAGATCACATCTTTATAAATTGAAACATCTCTTTATTAATTGCCATCATTGTCATACAATATGCAAAAATAAAGTGTTTCTATCTATTGGCAAATATGAAATAGCAGTTTGTAACTGTATTACATTCCTTGTATGCTGAAAATAAACTAAAGTACTCCTATCTATGAAGGAAACACTTGCCCCAAATAAGAATTCTTTACACTTTACATCTTGATATCATATATCTCAAAAGTGTTACAAGTTTATTTACATGACACCTTCAAGTAGAGGCTTCAGTCGCCTCCTTCTTCTTTTGTTCTTCCAGGTAGAGAGGACAATTCCTTTTCCAATGTCCTGGCTTTTGACAATGGTGGCAATTTCCTTTCTTGGTCATGCCTCCCTTGGCCTTGAGAGCTAAAGATGGCTTGGACTCCTGGCTAGCTTCAGAACCTTTCTTAGCTTTGCTCTTGCCCTTGTGCTTGGACTTGCCTTTCTTGCTCGTGATCACCATCACGGACTTAGGCTTGTCCTTCTTCATCTGTAACTTGGCTGTCCTCAACATGCCCAACAACTCTGACAGTGGCCTATCAAAGTTGTTCATGTTGTAGTTCATCACAAACTGAGTGTAAGATTCTGGCAACGATTGCAGTATCAAGTCAGTAGCCAACTCTTGGCTCAGTGGAAATCCCAGTCTCTGCACGTTCTCCACATACCCAATCATCTTGAGTGTGTGAGGACCAACTGGATCTCCTTCTGTCATGACGCACTTGAACAACGCCCTAGAAACATTGTACCTCTCTTTCTGTTCCTGATCTTCATACATGTTCCTGAGATGCAGAATCATCTCTATGACACCCATGTTCTCATGTCGCCTCTACAACTCATGGTTCATTGAACATAGCATCAATCACTTTGCATCAATGGCATCATCAGAATGCTTCTTGTAAGCATCCCTTTCTGTCTTTGGTGCATTAGGAGCGGGTTCCTCTGGAATTGGAGTATCCAGGACATAGAGCTTACGCTCTTGAGTGAGAACAATTCTCAATGTCCGATACCAGTCATGGAAGTTTGTCCCATTTAGCTTGTCCTTGTCAAGGACCGATCGCAAAGAAAAGTTGTTGTTGTTTGTTGCCATTTGAACTACAAAAGGAAAATATGCAATTTTAGTCCAAAACTCATTTTTGACTTATTTGATTGATTTGAAAGTTTGAGGATATAATTAGGCCTTTAATTAATTATCGCTCCCACTATTTTACTTCAAATTGATAGCCCTCACCATCAATTTGGAAGATTGCAGCGTACAATCTTCTAGTGGGCAAGATCCTGAAATCCTCTAAGTCATGGACCAGCTAGGGCTGTCACCCACAACATAGATCTCTCAGGTAGGCAACTTTTGCCAATTGCATCATATGCAACTCTTGATAAGATGTCATATACAACTCTTTGCAATGATCATCTCCATGCCTCAAGGTACTAGATCCCATCTAGATCACCTTGTTAAGTCCGACCCAATGCAAACACGATGAACATGCACCCTGCTAGGGCAGACCCACACATTCATCCTTCACGCTTCCACGAGATAGACGGTGCACCATGCTAGGGCGTGCCCACACTTGGTCGATCAAGCTTTTCACGTGTGTCGCATTTGGAAGGCATCTAAAACTTAATATTTTAATGAGGGATTTGGTTTTATATACATATACATATCCAATCACCACAATACATAGTATGTATCATATACATGCTATATCCCACAGAAAACATGCACAAACGATAAAAAGCGATGATTATGGCCATCCTAATGTGATTCCTCGAGCCAAGAGGATTCACGGTCATCTAGGTCAACATCACATGCAACCTTTACAAGATGAACTCTGTGCCTTGCCATCCGAGTTGATCAACCCATCACATGAATGATCTGTACTCTCCAGCCAGTCGTCTGGGTGCCACCAGCCGATCGGTTGGCTCCTCCAACCAATCGGTCCGCCTGGTCATCGTGGATCTCGTCATGTCCGCCACCCGCTCGTCTCGCTCCTCGAACCGGTCATCAACCGATCGGTTCACACCTTGAACCGACCGTCTGATAAGTCATCTTGATGTCCTCTGGTCTTTGACATAACAGGAAATAAAATCCTATTCTAATTATTACATTGCTTTAAAAAGGAAACCCCGAGTTACATTCGGGGGGAGCAAAGGTAGGAAAGAATCTTGAATTATTTCGAGTTACATCAGGAATAAGAGAGGGAAGATCGGTGCGCAGACCGAGATGCAAGAAACCACACACAACCAATCACATATAGGGGTTTATAGGCCATAATCACGCTACACACATCCACCACAAAACTCGTTTAAGGGCGACGCGTATCGAGTGCATTAATAATACATATCATATATGTAATTAGGGATTTGTGGATTTAGGATTGGACATGCATAAAGATGATATTATTCGCATCGCATGCAATAAATAAAGGCGACAAACCAAAATCGATCATATCGATATTCCTAAAATATAGAACAACTGACGTGGCTCTGATACCACTATTGGGTTTTAGGGGAGACAGAGAAGGCAGCAGAAACAAAAATTTTCTCCCCAACCCACACCGAGGAAACGCGTCAACGTCTATATAATAGGAAAGGATGGTTTGCAGAATCATACCTTGTCCCGAGGCTTGCTCGGCGACAATACCTCGCGCAATGCGCGGTCTTCAACTCCAGACTTCGACGGTGTCTATGCAGCTCCTGGTCGCACCGGGACTGACGACTCCTACTCGAACCGGACTGTCAGATGACAGTTGTCCTCCTAAGCGGCAGTGTCCTCCCGCCTCTATAGTAGTCCACACGGACCACCAGGAACTCCACACTCCTTGTCCCACAAGGAAGTGGAAGGAGTCACACCCTCCTGTTGACGTACTAGTCGCCAACACGCTCTCCTGCCTCCTGTTGCAACTGCAGTTGTCCTTCCCTTGCTGCACCTCCCTTTTGCGGGAAGCACTTGCTCGGGCTCTCTCACGGTTACCAAAACCAGAGAGAACGACAACTTGCAGAGCAACTGGTTGCACTGAGCTGTAGTGAGAAGCCCCCAAATACCCCCTATATATATAGGAGAGTCATGGGACATGGTTCTCCATCTCGAGCAATGCGGGACTAAAAGCAGGAGTAGAAGGGTTCGGGATTTTCCAAAAAAAGCAACCATCTCGCAACCTCAACTGATCGGTTCACTGCTGAACCGGTCAGTTCAGCCACTGAGCCGATCGGTTGGACCTGAGCCGACCGTTTGGGGCACTCCAACCGATCGGTTGGTGCCCTGAACCGATCGGTTCATGGTCCTAATCCGGCTCGAAAAGACTTTCCTTGTTTCTTTCCCAATTGGTATCGAAATACCAATACTATTTCCAATCAAATTGGAAATCCTATTTCCAATCAAATTGAAAATCGAAACGAAAGGAAAATTCTCACCAATCCTACTTTCCCAAGTTGCTCGATTGCACCAGTTGAACCGATCTGTTCAACACTTGAACCGGTCGTTTCACCCTGTGCATGAGCCGATCGGTTCAACACTTGAACCGACCGGTTCAGCAACCTCAGCCGACCGGTTCATCTCATGAACCGACCGGTTGGGAGTGCAGGTTGTGCTGAATCAGTCAAATGTGATTTCAATCAATCTGATACTCCAATCAATGCGTCCAACACCTTGAACCATACGATATTGAGCTATTGATTAATTGAGTGTTTAATTGAACTACTAAACTCCTTTAGTAATCAATCTAAACATTGCTTTGTGGACAAAACTCCTCTTTCAGGTTAAATCATATGTGTGTGACCCTGCAGGTCCATTTCACGTTGGCAGTGAAAGTCCATAACACTTATGACTTCACAAGCAAAGAGCGGTGCCTAGTCACACATCAGTGCTACCCAAGTGAAAGTAGAAAGTAGGAGAAAAAATTTCATCCTACAATCTGTGAATGGTGTTACAGCGAATGTATAATTCCTTTGTCACTGATATCTCGAATGAACTCGAGGCATGGAACAGTCATCCTGTCAACGTTCATTCACTTCCTTGATCTCAGAGTAGATTGGAAGAGATATGTATGACATCAGTATCACATACTGACTCACACATACGTGCACGCCTTTCTCAATCCTACTCATCAAGTGGCCATGGATATCAAACTCCCTCAGGAGGGACAAATCCCATATCTATCACTCGCCCCTCAAAAGCCCCATGTGTCAAAGCCACCCAATCATCACCTTTATAACAACCCATGTTTCAGGATTGCGTTTGATGATGTCAAAGTGTGCCCAACGACATGTGTTGAGTGCAATGATTTCAGGTCTAAGAATCACACTCACCACCATCACTGTGAGTACTGACTGTGACTACCATCTCATGGTTCCATGTGTCAAACTCACGGTGGGTCTGTCCGGTACCTTGCTCTCTAACAAGTACCTATGTGTTTGGTTTGATATCTCTATATCATGACTAATGAGATTCTGTCATCAACCAACACCACAATCTAGTCTTGTGTGTCATTGTTGTCTATCTACCTTCCATAATGACATCCGACTAGGGACATAACAAGAATGTACAAACTCTTAGCATCTGTATGATCTCATCGTTCAGGTCCTCAACCTGAAATCATATGTCATTGAGTACTGTCATTCTCTAGACATTCAATATGTTCTATCACTATCTCATATGACTGAACTAGAATGAATTGGAAGTTTGCCTTTGATGTTTATCAAATCAATCTTAATGTGTCCCATCAATCATCACATGATTGGCTCTCAGGGCATACATACCAACAAGTGCTTCCTGAAAACAAAATATGTGCAATATATAATTGGAATATGTAATAATATTTTAATAATAGAAGACAATTGTCACTAACTTACTTAATGTAGGGTTCAACTGCATCACAATTGAATAGTACATGCTTATTGGCTTGTTGTAATGTATGTTCATCCAAGACACATGCTACATTTTACCAACACCGCGACCTACTGTTGAGAAAATTGACCAATCATCACTGTCATGTGTTGGCTCGTTTTCCAAATTTATTTCGTCAGTATCGTTTCTATTTGGCCGATTTAATTTTATTTCAACTCCATCCAAGTATCTTGAATAAAAAGTACAACACTCTTCAGCTATATATCCTTCTGCTATTGATCCTTTTGGATATCTTTTATTACAAACATATCCTTTTAGGGTCTGCAGATACCTGATAACAAAGTTGGTGAAAATATTATGACAAATTAAATTCCAATAGGTGAATTCATCACGACCTATGAAAAGTTACCTTTCAATTGGATACATCCAACAATACTGAACATGGTCGGCTATCTTAGCTTAAAAAATGAGATGGACTGATAGATGCAGCATTATGTCAAAAAAACATGGAGGGAAAATCTTCTCCATCTCACAAAGTGTCGCAGCTATTGAATTTTCCAATGCAGCAAAATCATTTGGATCTATGACTTTAGTGCACAACCTCTGAAAATAGCAACAAAGATTAATAATACATGACTTAGCATTCTTACTGGGCAAAGACGCAGTGACAGCTAATGGCAGAAGTTGTTGTATCAACACGTGATAATTGTGACTTTTCATTGGTAGCATCTTCTGATCCATCAGTCGTGCACCTCTAGATATATTAGATACATACCCATCTGGAACTTTGAAAGATTTTAGGAGGTTGCAAAATGATATATTTTCTTCTTTTGTCATCGTATAGCAAGATGGAGGTAGTATGGAATGTGTGCCAACAGTTTGTGGATGAAGCAGAAATCTAATTCCCATATCCTCCAAATCCTTCCTTGCATTCAGGATGTCCTTACTTTTATCCTTCAGACGTAGCAATGTTCCAACAATACTCTCACATATATTCTTCTCAATGTGCATGACATCCAGATTGTGCCTTACAATGTCAGATTTCCAATATGGTAGCTCGAAGAATATGCTTTTCCTATCCCAATTGTGTGTCAAATCTTTACCTCTCGACCTTTTCTTACCAATTACAATGCTTCTGCCATCCAATTGTGACAGGATTTCAGCTCCTGAAGAAGGTTTAGGTGGACTCCTAAATTCTTTCTCACCATAAAATGCCCTAGCTTCTTTCCGGAATCTATGGCCAGCTGGAAAAAACCTACGGTGTCCTCTGTAACAAACTTTACAACTATGTGGCAACCAATGTGAGACAATATCTTTATTACAATAAGGACATGCTTTGTAGCCTTTAGTACTCCAACCAGATAGATGTGCATATCCTGGAAAATCACTAATAGTCCATAATAAAGAAGCACGAATATGAAAGAATTCCTTGGCTCTAGCGTCATATGTTTGTACACCAGTACTCCATAGTTCTTTCAGCTCATCAATCGATGGACGCAAGTAAACATCTATATTCTGTGGTGAAGATGGTCAAGCAATTAGTAGGGACAACATAAAATACTGTTGCTTCATGCACAACCAAGGAAGTAAATTATATGGAATAATTACAACAGGCCATGTACTATGATAATTACTCATTGTCCCAAAAGGATTAAATCCATCATTGGAAAGTCCCAATCGAATATTTCTAGCGTCTGCAGCAAATTTTGGATGCATAACATCAAATGTTTTCCATGCAGGTGAATTTACCAGGTGTCTTAACTTGTCATCTTTTTCATATTCTTCTGCATGCCACTTCATTAAGAAAGAGGTTTTTGATGACATGAACAACCTCCTCAGATGTGGTATAAGTGGAAAGTGCCTGAGAACTTTGGTAGGTGTTCTTCTGGGTTTGTTTACTAGATCCTGATCATCATCATCTGGTGTTGAATTCGTTAGCCATCTTGATTCTCCACATGTATCACAAACATCTTTATCAACAGACTCCCTCTAAAACAACATGTAACCATTTCGACAAACATGAATCTTCACATAATGTAATCCCAACTCCTTTATTGACTTCTTCAGCTCATAAAAGGAATTAGGTAATTGTTCTCCTTCTGGTAGCATTTTTTTAAAGAACTTAAGAAACATAGATGATGCTTTCTTACTCAAGGCATTAAGACAAACTAGGTGATAGAATTCTAGGATGCAAGCAAGTTTGGTAAGTTTCTTACACCCTAGATATAATTCTATCTCAGAATCCTTTAACAAGATATAAAATTTGTCAGCAATTAAATATTGATCAGTAACCGACTGTACTACTTCCATATTTTCTTCTTCACTGAAACTCAGAAAAACATCATGCAACATATCTTGTAAATTTTCATCATCTAGATAATCACCCTGATCAGTTGGAGCATCCACTTCAACATCGGCATCTTCTCCATGAAAATCCCAAGAAATATAGCTTTGTAAGAAGCCATTCCACAATAGATGACTCAATGCAGTATGTCTGGTGACCTGGTATACTTTAGTGCACTTTCTACAAGGGCATACAATCTTGTCTCCAATCGCTAAATGTTGAAAAGCGAAATCCAAAAAGTTGGATACTCCACATAGGTATCTACTACTTGTTTGATCATCCTCTGCTATCCAAGACTTATCCATTCTACAAAAATAGTAAAAAATATAACATCAAGAATTGTGAAACATGTTTGACTGCTGAATTGTGACAAATACTGTAAAAAATAAATTTATTGGTGATTTCCTTATTTAAAAGTAACTAAAATTCATTCTACAAAATAGTAAAAAATACATTTATTGGTGATTTCCTTATTTAAAAGTAACAAAATTTCATCAAGAATTGAGACACCCGTTTGACTGGTGACTTGGCTGTTTTGTTGATGATGTTGTGTCGCGGAAGGAGTCCCTCGTAGATGAATCCAATTAGCATGTTCAGAAGCCAGACGTAGTCCTCTCGGCCAATTAGCATGTTCTGAATCCACACAAGCCAACTGGTTGTGGATACCTTAAAGTGCATTCTCCATCATACTGAACATCGATTACAATTGTTGAGGTTACATACTTTGAAGTCACTTGACCAGCCATGTAGCGTCTTCCATTCAAATGACACCACTGTCTAGTAATGGTGAGTTGTGCTAGTGTACGATGGTCTAGGGTGATGTCCAGTTGTTCTGTTTCAGGGAAAATGACAGGGGGGGTCGAGGCCCAGGCCATAGTGATTGTTGTGGGTGGAAAGAAACTGCAAAATATTAGTACTAACAATTGTAAGTATATATAACGATGTTACATATTTTTAGAGACAACTTGAGAAATACAAATCAGACTTAGATGGAAAGTAAGATGAGTGTCATTATACCAACAATTATCGTAGTCTACTTTATGAATTATTATGTCTGTTTTAAGGAGATCACTTATGAATTATTATGTCTACATTATGTTTTTCAATTATACAGATCGCTGCATTTCACATCACCTGGTTTCTCAAACGATTTTGTGGGAAGACCATGTACACATCGAATAGAAAATACCAATCCACCATCTTAATAGGGAGTTGATTAGTTACATGTGATGTTTACATGAACTCTATAAGTCATATTATGTTAACATCTTTGAAGTGTTATATCTTCTCCATTTTTGTCTTTCTTCAAAATTATAACACTATAGATAAAAAGTACTAATAATGTATGTAGAACAGAAGTCGGATCCAAGGCAAATACCTTTTAAGTATTGCCAATTGAAATGGTTGGAAACAAGAGTGGACTACTATTGGTAAACAATTTATTAGTCGGAATATGTTTTTTTACTATGCTGCAAGGTTTCCCATTAATAGTTATTAATGATTTAGGATAACCTACAGATGAACAACAAATTCCAAGTGGCATGGCATTTGATACCTATAGATTTTCATCCAAGCATGAGAATTGTTGACACTTTACATGCCTATTAGCCACCGGTCATGAAAGAGACCTTGAAGGAGGTAAGCTACATCTTAGTTAACAGAATAGGGTGCGGTGATGATTACCTGAATAGGATTGATCAGAGTCCCTCACTCAAGCTCACTGATGCCGGAGGGGCATATTGAGTCTGTGGCGGTGCTTCGGCTGGGCTCGGTCCACCAAGGCGGATGAGGAAAAACGAACGGTGCCTGAGTATGCTTCGGTTGGGCTCGGTTCAAATAGGCGAAGGAGGAAGAACTAACGCTCACGATCACAGCTAAGGTGTCATTGCAGAACTGGCAACTTGAAACTCCATAGCCAACAACTATTGGCACCACGGACGGCAACTGGCGAACAACAGGCACCACTAGTCTCTCCCAATCTACAGACGATCATGACCCACTAACAGACCTAGGGCATGATGGGCCAGGGAGTGAGGAAGTCACGCAGGAAGAGAGGGGGAGATCAGAAATGTTGGGCTGAATGAGCAGAGAGTGTAGCGCGAAGGAAAAATTTAATTTGGAGTGCGAAGTCAAAATATTTCCTAATTTGGTGTGGCAATTTAAGATTGCCATTAATTAGAAATAAAAACACCTTTAATGTTATGTCCTTTTCAGAAATCCTATAATAGGTGGTTCATCGACATTTTAATTAAAAATGCTTATATATTAGAAAGATAATGGCTTTTTTTTATAAATGCCAATTAAATAAATGCCACTAATGGGCAGTTTTGCTGTAGTGAAGGTTAGTAGGAGCACGACCACATTCCTCATATTGTATGTGGATGACATACTATTGATGGGGAATGATGTCACAACCTTAGAGAAGGTAAAGACTTGGCTTGGGAATACTCTCTGAATGAAGGACTTAGGAGAAGCATCCTACATTCTAGGTATTAAGATCTATAAAGATAGATCTAAAAGGCTTCTCGGACTATGTCAAAGCACGTATATTGACAAAGTGCTGAAGCAGTTCAGCATGGAAAACTCAAAGAGAGGCAACATCCCCATGCTACATGGAGTCACCATCTCTAGAGCTCAATGTCCCCAATCTTGTGAAGAGAGGGAGTGTATGAATGGGATCCCATATGCATCAACCATCAGATCTATCGTGTACGCTATGTTGTACACACACGTAGATGTCTCGTATGCCCTCAACATGATCATCATGTACTAGTCAAATCTCGGGGATGCTCACTAGACAGCCAGAAAGAACATCCTCAAGTACTTACGAAGGACTAAGGACCAATTCCTTATATATAGCAGCGAGGAAGAACTGGTTGTAAGAGGTTACACCAATGCAAGCTTCCAAACCGACAAAGATGATTACATATCACAATCAGGATTTGTATTTTTTCTAAATAATGGAGTTGTGAGATGAAAGAGTTCCAAGCAAGAAATAGTTGTCGATTCTATTACAGAGGCTGAGTATATTGCTGCTTCACATGCAGCAAAGGAAGCTATGTGGATCAGGAAGTTCATCACTGAACTTGGTGTAGTTCCGAGTACCTGTGATGTAATTGAGCTTTATTGTGACAATAATGGAGCTACTGCTCAAGCTTAGGAGCCCAGATCACATCAGCGGTCCAAGCACATACTGCGGCGCTTCCATCTCATACGATAGATCGTACAACGAGGAGATGTGAAAATTTGCAAAGCACCAACTGAAGACAACATAGTTGATCCACTGATGAAGGCCCTTTCTCAGTAGAAGCATGATGGTCATGCTAGGTCACAAGGATTGAGGTTCCTAGGTGACTGGCTCTAAGTGCAAGTGGGAGTGTATTGGTATGTATGCCCATATAGCAAGTCATGTGATGATTGTAGTGGGATACTTTGTAAATGATTTGAATAATGATAAAGGCAACTTTTGAACTATATGTTTTAACTATTTCTGAGATGATAGTGTAACATGATAGATGTCTAAAGAATTGTTTACTCGATGACGCATGCTTTTAGGTTCAGGGCCTAAACGATGAGATCATACGAATGTTAAGAGTATATATTCTTGTTTTGTCCCTAGTCGGTTGTTATTGTGGAAATAACCATATACATCAATAACACAAAAACTAGATTGTGTATTGGTTGATGAAAGAATCTCATTAGTCTTGATTAAGTGATATCAAACAAGCACATATGTACTTGTTAGAGAACAAGTGTACCAGACAAACCCACCGTGAGAGTGACACATGGAACCAAAATTTGGTAGTCACAGTCAGCTCTCACAGTGATGGTGGTGAGTGTGATTCTTCAACCTGAAATCACTACACTCAACACATGTCGTTGGGTACACTTTGACATCATCAAACACAATCCTAAAACATGGGTTGTTATAAAGGTGATGATTGGGTGACTTTGACACATGGGGCTTTTGAGGGGTGAGTGATAGATATGGGATTTGTCCCTCCTAAGGGAGTTAGATGTCCATGGCCACTTGATGAGTATGATTGAGAAAGGTATGAACATGCATGTGTGAATCAATATGTGATATTGATGTCACACACATCTCACCCAGTCTGCTCTGAGATCAAGGAAATGGATGAACGTTGAAAGGATGACTGTACCATGTCTTGAGTTCATTCAGGACATTTGTGACAAAGGAATTATACATTCTATGTAACACCATTCATGGATTGTAGTATTGAAATTTGTTCTGCAACTTTCTATTTCACTTGGGTAGCACTGATGTGTGACTAGGCACCACTCTTTACTTGTGAAGTCATAAGTGTTATGAACTTTCACTACCAACGTGAAATGGACATGTAGGGTCACACACAAAGGATTAAACCTAGAAGAGGAGTTTATCCATAAATGATGTTTAGATTGATTACTAAAGGAGTTTAGTAATTCAATTAAACACTCAATAAATTGATAGATCAATATCATAGTGTTCAAGGTGTTGGACCGATTGATTAGAGTATCAGATTGATTGAAACTGCAATTGACTAATTTTGCACAATCTGCACTCCCAACCGATCGGCTCATGTGGTGAAATGATCGGCTCAGGTTGGTGAACCGATCAGCTCATGTGATGAACTGATTGGCTCAGGACAGGCTGAATCGACTGATTCAAGGGTTGAAGCGATCGGCTCAACTGGTCCAACCGAGCAAGTTGGGAAAGTGAGGTTGGCAAGAAATTTCTCTTCGTTTCATTTGTCCAATTTGATTGGAACAAGGATTGGTATTTGGATCAATTTGAAACAAAGAGGAAAGGTCAATAAGGAACTGACCAGGGTAGTGAACCGATCATTTTAGAAGTGAATTGATTGGCTCAGGTGCCCCAACCGATCGGTTCAGGTGTGAACCGATCGGCTCAGGTCCCCAACTGATCGGTTCATGCTTGAAACAATCGGTTCAACTAGTGTAGTTTGTCAGATTTTGTGAAAATCTCGAACCCTTCTACTCCTACTTTAATCCCACATTGCCCGAAGTAGAGAACCCTGTCCCATGACCCTCCTATATATATAGGGGTATTGGGGGCTTCTCAAAGTACAACTCAGAACACTAGTTGCTTTGTAAAGTTTTTGTTCTCTCTAGTTGTGGTAACCAGGAGAGCCTGAGCAAGTGCTACCCAATAAGGGAGGCACATCAAGGGAAAGACAACTGCAGAAAAGAAATTGGTGGCAGGAGAGTGTGTCAATGACTAGTAAGCCGACAGAAGGGTACGATTCCTTCTGATGCCTTGTGTGACAAGGAAATCAGAGTTCCAGGTGGTCTGTGTGGACTACTACAGAGGCGGGAGATTTTTGCCGCTCGGAGGACAGCTGTCAATCCTAATAGTCCCGGTGAGAGCAGGAGTTGTACAGACACCGTCCAAGACTGGAGGTGAAGACCACGCAAGCCACGAGGTAATGTCGTCAAGCAAGCCTTGGGACAAGGTATGTCTCTACAAACCATCTTTCCTATTGTATAGATATTGACGTGATTCCTTTATACTGGGTTCAGGGAGAAGTAAATTTTTGTTTCTGCTATCTTCTCTGTCTCCCCTAAAACCCAACAATGATTAATATGATACTCAATCATGCACTCTTATGCTCAAAGTATTGTGTTTTGCAATCCGACTTCTCGATTTCCATAATATACATTTACCTTGATCTTGAAGGAAGGAAATGCGATTCTAAACTTCATCTATGGTTTCCCTATAACAATCTTGAATTGATTTCATCACCTTATCAGGTCGAATTTGATAATTGATACTCTCTCTATTTGGATATGTTTGATGACGCATGACTACTGTAGACTAATTTGCTAGATTAAGGTGGTAGTTGACTTATGACTCCCCTAACCTAGGTCACATCCATATTACAACAACCTCTAAATTTTCATCTTGTTGATTAATTCAAGTTTCGAAAGCTAACCCCTTTGACCTAATTTTGATTTCTTGACCTATCTCTCTAATAGGTCAAATCCATGATGATATTGATACTTGATCTTAAACCTTGATTTGATAATTGATCTTGATGTATGGTGATGTTAACTTTAGATTTTTCTCATTTCCTAGGACAACATAGATCTTAATCATTCATCAACCTCAAATACCATGACAATAAAATTGATTTTGGTATCATGAAATGTTGCTCGATTGTTACTTGATTATTGCTCAATTGTTGTATGTGGATGAATTGTTATCTCTAAGGTGTAAATATGAATTTAAACCATGTCTTCAAAATGTTTGAACCTATGACCTTAATGTCCAAATTTTGACCCTCGATATGGATGTATGAAACCTCAACTCATGATTATTAGTCTTTATATTTATTCGACTCTTATAATCACCCTATATAGATATTGAGATCACCCTTTATATATGACTTATGACTATCATGTTTGTGAATATCAAAAATCTAAATTGGTGGTATTGTTGATTCTCTCAATTTATGACTTGTGGATAATCTCTCTTGTGGACTACGGAGCGACCTTCCATTGGTTTTGAGCATGAAATCACGATATTGAAATATGATGTTTTTCTTGAATTGTAGAAATAAGAAATGTCAATCAAGAAAGTATAACCCCACCTAGACCAATGTAGATGCTAGAATTCTAAATGTTGGTAATGAAATACATGCATTACTATCGATTCAAAGAGCCCTATAATGCGATCTCTCCAAATATGTGATCTATAGGAGAATATCTCCAAATTATGACTCATGTAATGATCTTCCCAATTTGATGATAATTTTGACTATGCTTTCACTATATTGGTTGATTTCTTCATAGTGTTGTTGTTGAAGGAATACCAAGTTGATTATGATATGGAATAGGAAAAAGTAATATTGATTGATGGATTGTTTTAATATTAGGGACAAAATTTGTTTCAACATGTGGAGGATGTAACACTCTGACCTTTCTTTCTTTACCTTTATCCTCTTTCCTCTTTGGTAGTTACTTAGATCACTGAATTTTATTTGAATCACATGATTTGAGTGATTTGATACTTAATTATAGTCACCTTGCTCTTATGATACAAGGTCTGACATTAAAATCAATGTTGACCTATGTTCCAATGCTTCTAGTACATGACGATTTTACTTTTGAAATTGAACCTCATCAAGTAATCACCAAGCTCTAAATTATCTAATGTTGTATTGCTTTCAATTATAAATCCAATGGTGTAAAAATATCATTTCAACCTTCATGCAGCCTTCGACAGGGTGACCCTCTCTCTCCTTAATTATCATTATTTATACTGATGATTTCTCTTCCCTCTTAAACCTTACGGTTAATAATAATGCTATACCTGGCATTAAAATTACTCAGGAGGCCCCATGGATTTAACATATTTTCTTTGCAGATGATAGCATTCTCTTTTCTAGAGATACTTAGAATGAATGTCTGAAGATAGCTAAAATTATCAACAAGTACGAACATGCATCATGTCAAAAAGTGAGTTTATCCAAGACCGAGATAGATTTTAGCGAACGAATACCCAATGCAAAGAAGGATGAATTAAAATTTCTTCTGGGGGTGAAAGAGGTGGATAGACATGCATCATATTTGGGGTTACCAAAAACAATAGGACGGTGAAAGAATATGTTTTTGCTTACATTAAAGAGAGAGTTGGAAGGAAGCTAGAAGGTTCGAAGGATCATTTACTGTCAAGACCGGGAAGATATGTCCTCATTAAGGTTGTAGTGCAAGAAATACCAACGTATGTCATGAGAATTTTTTAGCTTTCGATGGTGTTGGTGGAAGACCTAAACTTAATGGTGGAACACTTTTGGTGGGATTCAAAAGTGGGGGAGCGGAAGATTTCATGGTTGTATTGGGACAATTTGTTCAAACCAAAGAAGGATGGAGGTACGATATTTAGAGATATGATTACTTTCAATCAAGCTATGATAGCAAGACAACTATGGAGGTTGTCCACCAAACAAGACTCTCTTGTATTCAAAGTGCTTAAATCTAGGTACTTCCCAATTAACTCAGTGCAAGACGCTAGACTGGGATTGCTGCCCAATTCTACGTGCATGAGTTTGTGGAGAGAGATACCATTGTTCCTGGAAGGGGTAAGTTAGAGAGTGGGGAATGGAATGAATATTGATACATGGAGGGATAAGTGGGTGTGGGTAGAGATGAGATGTTGATGGAATTCACGCGAGGGGTTATGGAGACCTATGAATGTGTAAGGGATTTGATTGACGGGGACATAGGTGCATGGAAAGTAGATATACTAACAAGTGTTTTCCCTAGGGAGATGGCCCAATAGGTATTGAGTACCCCATGCAGTAGCAGTGGTGCAGTGGACATGTTGTCCTAGTGGTTGAGTGTGGAAGGGAACTTCACCGTGAAGTCGGCCTACTAGTTAGGGAGGATAGGAGATGTAAATATGAGAAGTAGAAATAGCTCAATACTACACCAAGTATGGATGATGGTTTGGAATGGAAGATGTCCATCAAAGCTCTCACATTTTCTTTGGAGTATTGCGATGGGCACTCTAGCCATGAAAGGTTGTCTTTGGGATAGACACATTCTCAGTGAGGTTACATGCCCCATATGTGTAGCAGAAGAAGAAACTATTCATCATATGCTATGCACATGCCTGGGAGCAGTAGGGGTAATGGCATAGAGCAACATGGGGACAGACCACATTCTGTCATAGGACAAAGGAATCTAGGAGGAAATTATGGATATATGTGAGAGATGCAATGAGGGAGAGCTTGATGAAGTAGTAGTTGTTTGGTGGACAACATGGATTTGTAGGAATAACAAAGTATTCAAAGATGATCCGCCATACCCAAGACCTTTTCTTTAGTACATCAGAGTGTGGATATCTGACTATAAGATGTTAAAGGAGAGAAATGCACAAGTTCCTCATAGGGTCAGGAACACAACATGGAGGGGGCAAGGGCAAGCATTGTATGGAAGTGTGGTCATACACATGGATGCAGCGGTAGCGGAAGATGGGAGAAGGAGACTCGGTGTGGTGTGTAGAGAGTTGAATGGCACTTGGAAGATGTCAGTCCAAGCAATGCAGAGAATGGAATAGTCAACCAGATTAACAGAAGCAAACACAACAATGCTAGGGATGAAGGAAGCAAGAAAGAAAGGATGGAGACATGTTATCCTCTTATCAGATTCTCTTCAACTCATTCAGACTCTGCGTAGTCCTTATAGGCGATCTGATTACCTGGGTCTATTTTCCATGGATATCTTTAGCATAGCTGTGAACTTCAGTTCCTTCTCCTTCTTTCATGTAAAATATGTCTATAACACCATGGCACACATTGTGGCGCATGATGCTTTGGATATATGAGGCCAAGTTCTTAGATATGTATCTCTACCAAGAAGGTGGAAAAAGATGGCCGAAAATGATGTATTTTTCTTCCCCAACTTATAGTAATGAAAGGAAGACTCTTAAAAAAAATTGCCTCAAGTGGACCATCATATCCCAATATATGGTCCTTTTTGGTGAATCCAGACCTTGTATTGCTTTTTTTTTGTAATCTTTACAAGTGTGGGGAAAGAAAAGTACTTGTGAGAAGAGGATTCTCACCAAGCTAGCTATACACTTGCCTGCTAGGCAATCAAAAAAAGAAAAAGAGAGGGATCAACAAATAGCTAAAGAAGTAGTTGCATCATAGTTGATTCAATTAGATGCTAGAGTAGGGTTGCATCCATACTCTTATTGGTATGATTCCTTGAGTTTCACTCATGCCATACAAAATGCATAATCAAGATTTCCATAAGATGTTCTTTCCTGAGGATCAACTTAGTAAGATCCAATATGCTCCTTGGGACATCATGGATGAACTTATAGTCAAATGCAAAATTCCAAATAGTCTGGCTAAAAGAATAATCAAACACAACATAACAATAACTTTAATATTACACTTGCACAAAAATAGAAGGAAGGTGTAGAAAATCCTATTCTCCTTTCATAATTTGTAGTAGGTAGTGAGCCATGTACCACTTTCCAAGTAGTAATATGGAACCTCTTAGGACCATTAAACTTCCACATCCTAGAAAACACGAGGTATTCGACACCCCTTCTCCTAATATTCAACCATATTAATAATTGATTGACTTTAGATTCATTGCAAATCAGGATTTTGTCCTCACCCCCAATTGGAGTCCAAATATAATTAATAAAGTTGTTCAATACACCATGCAGTCTAGAGGAATAAATCTTCTAGTTGGTACCACATACAATAGCATTGACCTTACTAACAGATGAAAGTTTAGACTTGATATTTTCTATCTCATCAATACAATCTTTGAGAAACTTATTATGAGGGGCCCATGGATCAAGCCATAATAAGGTATTCCTGCCATCACCAATTGTATAACTAATCAAAGATTTGAAACCATCAAGATGCCTAATCATTTGAATAAAATGCCAAAAAAGGTGACCAGATATATCAATGTGCCAAATAGAACTTTTGAGGAGGTATTTCTCATGGATCCATTTGTTCCAGAGACTATCTTTCTTTAAAGCAACTCTTCATATATTTAAAATAATATGTATGACTCTATTAAGAGCCAGTCCACCTTCATCCTTCACTTTGGTGACATCCTCCCACTTAACAAGATGGAGGTTATTTGTTCATTCACTCTGTCCCCATAATAAGTTCCCATTTGTTCTCTCTATTTCATGACAAAAAGAACTAGGAATGGGAAAGTATGTGGACTAGAAGTTATGAATAGCAACAAGATTATAGTTGCAAAATTCTAGTCACCCTGCAAAACTTAAATGATTTAATAATCCACCCTAACTTTTTTATTTATAAGTTGCATACAAGATTGCATAAAAATAGTTAAAAGATAGAAGCTAAGGGATGCTCCGGTCTAATACCATTTGAAGGCTTGAAAGATGTAGTAGGTTCACCATTGAAAATAATTGCATAAGAAGTAGAGTTGAAGGCCTCCCAAAGAAATAAAACCCATTGAATTGGAAAATTCATCAAGCGCAAAATTTTGAAGAGAGCATCCCCACTAACAATATCATAGGATTTAGTGAGATAAACCTTGACATATATTCTCCCTTTTCCCCCTTTCTTATTGATATCATGGATTAACTCATTAGGAAGAAGAATCACATGATGAATACTTTGTCATTTTAAAAATGCACATTGGTTATAGAGAATAACAGAAGGAAGGACATTTTGCAGCATGTTAGTAAGGACCTTCTAAATAGTTTTGTAGACCACATTGCACAAGGCAATCGGCCTCCAATTTTTAATCAGATGAGAATCATCACTTTTAGGAATAAGGGTAATGAAGGTATGACTGGTATCCTTTGGAAGTCTACTAGACCTGAAGAAATCTAGAACAACATCAATGACATCTGATTTAATAATACTCCAATTAGCTTTAACAAAATTTCCATTGAAGCCATCTGGTCTAGGGCATTTATCAACGTTGACATTATCCATGACAACTTCAATCTCTTCTTCAGAAACAAACTTTTCCAACAGGTTTTTCTAATCAATAGTAATAGAAGGAAAGTCCAACTTTTCAATATCATTCACATTTGCAACATAATTTCTCTTGAAGAGGTCACTATAAAAATCATAGCCATAGTTCGTAATATCATCATAATTACTATCAAGAACTCCACCAATTTCCATAAATTTTATATCATTCTTGTGCCTTCGAGTTTTAATAGAGGAATACAAGAAACTTGAGTTAGAGTCACCCTCATGAAGTCATTGAATTCATGATTTCTTATGAAATAAGGACTCTTCACTGATACAAGCTTCAATAGAAACTTTCCTACTATCATTAACTTGAGATTGCAAGTCAACCTTAAATGGGTCTTTATCAAGAAGACACTAAAGATCAACATAAATTTTTTCTAGAAGATTTTGTTTCTCATACAGGTTACCAATGATCGCCCAGTTCCACTATGACAAATCTTTCCTCACCTTTCTAAGATTAGAATATAGCACACACATGGGATACCTGATGAATGCATATTCATCATGAAATTCAATTATCATTTCGGGACCAATTCAACTCTATACATACTTTTTCACTCAATATGAATCATAATGTGCAAAACTACTTGGTTGATTCGATTATCAAGGTTTTAACTAAATATTGTTCATTTAATGCAGGTTTTGACAAAGCTGAACAAGACCGTTTGAGCGCATTCGGTCTCAAGACCGTTTGAGCGCATACGGTCCCAAGACTGTTTGAGCCCATGCGGTCCCAAGACCGTTTGAGCCCATGCGGTCCCAAGACCGTTTGAGCCCATACAGTCCCAAGACCGTTTGAGCCCATGTGGTCTCAAGACCGTTTTGAGCCCATGCGGTCTCAAAACCGTTTGCTGCGTCAAAACCGAATGGTGCTAGGGATCGAATGAGCAAGTACCCGAAGACCGTATGGCCTCATCCGTCAAGACCGTTTGGTCTCTTCGGTCGCATGCTAGAAGTGCTATAAGACTGTTTGCTTTTCCAGCGTGAAGACCGAATGGATAAAGTATAGAAACCGTTTGTGCATGAAATCAGGTGGCAAACCGTTTAAGCATGCAAACCGAATGGTCTAGATATTTTCGGACTAAAATCACACCAATAGTATCATGGACAGATCAGTGCCTATAAATAGGACCCCAAGGGTCCTTATTTCAGCATCGGATCCGGACGCCGCCAGGCTGCCCGAACACAGTTCTGATCCAAATCCAGTCCAATTTACGCCAGTTTCGTTTCATCTACTGCCCGTGCTGCAACCAAGGAGGCTGAGGAGAGAAGGAAGACGGAGCGAGGGAGACTGTCATGTCTGTCTTGGCAACTCCTGTTCACGTCCAGATCTGCTCCGAGACGACGTAGGAGGTCATATCTTCTTCACCAAGCTGCGACTACCTCCTGCACCGGGTTCATGGCGGATTTCTCTCTCTTTCTCATTCTTCTTATTTCTCGCATCATGAGCGAGTAGTACCTTTTCGCTGGGGTGCAGAGACTAGCCCCGCTGCCCATGCAAACCATGTTCTTTTGTTAAACTTTCCATGGCACTGTATATAACTCTTCATCTCGTGGTTAACCGCTATGCTTGTAGTTTGATTAATTGCTTGATTTCATCTCTGTTCTACCTATATTGCGAGAACATCTATATGTAGGATAGAATGTCGTTTAACAAGTTGACTCCTTGACGAGAACTTCTGAAAGGATTCCTTGACGTCGTAAGTGTATGATCCATGAGGGGACGAGCCATCTATCCTTCGGTGACGCTTCTGTGTGCCTAACGCCCTTACGGGGGGTTCACAACCTTAGTTGGATTTTGTATCTTCTTGTTAATCGTCGATGTTTGCTAGTATATTAATCTTCTGCTTGCCTATCGATTATTGTGGTTGATTCCCAACTAGAAATAGAGTGGGATTTCTTCGAAGCCGTAAGTAAAGTGATATGGTTGCTGACGAGACATCTGATGCCTAAGGTGATGCTTACGTAAACCTAACCCCCTCACGGGGGGTTTTGCAGAAGCTCTTTTTGGTTTGTTATAGCTTGCCTGGATTGTGTGCGATTGTGTGTGTTTGTATGCGTAGCGGCGGTGAAACCCGATACCATCCCAGTGATTCCATATCATTGATCTAAACCCAACTTTAATTCAGTTTTTACTTTCTTGCCATTAGTTTAATTAACCTCAACCAACCAATTGTTTTAAATATTAGTCTCAACTTGAGCTAGATTAGACTGATTAGATTCTTAAAAACGTTGTCCTTTGGGTTTGATCCTAAGCTATACTGCAATTGACCCGTCTGCTTGCGGGTGGTGATATTGCACATTAGTTTTGGTAAAAACTCGGGGATTTCAACCCCGAGTGAGTTTGTTGGTGCAATTCTAGCCACGTCAAATTCTGGCACCGTTGCCGAGGATTTCGGAATCAATTTAGTCAAATCTAGTTCATTTGAGGCTAATCTAGGATTTTGCTTTTTCATTTGATAAAATCGATCATCTACTTGAATTTCACTCAACTCCATCAATCTCACTTCAGATCTTCTCATTTCAGGTACAATTGAGGACTAGCATATGCACCATTTGAACAGTCACGGACTCTCTGCTAGTTTTGACCCTGAAATCGATCGAACCTTTCATCGTCAGAACAGACAAAATCAAGAAAGAATGGCTCAGGAAGAAGAGATAGCCCAGAGGGTAGCTCAAGCCCTTAATGCGCAGAGAGAAAGGCTCATGCAAGAAGCCAGGACCGCAGTTCAAGAAGAAATCCTAGCAGCACAAGCAGCAGCTCAAGCAGCAAAACTACAAAAGGATCTAAGAGAGTTCTCAATTCCTAAAGCTACTGATGTTCACCATCCAGTTCAACCTCCCCCCATCACTGCTATCAATTTCAAGATACGAGCACACTGGATCACCTTGCTTCAAAATAGTCCATTCTATGGTAAACAAGGTGAAGATAGTCAAGAACATCTTCTAAGGTTTATTGATCTTTGTGCTATGACAAAGCAAAATGAAGTGTCTGATGATGCCATCAGACTCCGTCTCTTCAAGTATTCTCTTGTTGATATAGCCATAAGTTGGAACAATTCCTTGAAATGCGAGCTCATCACCACTTGGGAACAACTTCAAAATGTCTTCTTGGAAAAGTTTTATCTTCCTTCACTTACTTATGAAATTAGGGGCAGAATAACAAATTTCACCCAAGTCCCTGGAGAAACACTTGCTGAAGCATGGGAAAGATACAAAGAACTTCTACGTAAGTGTCCACACCATGGAATTCCTAAGAATCAACTCAATGAAATTTTCTATAGGGGAGTGGATGATGATATCAAGAGGTTTTTAGACTCCTCATCTGGAGGGAATTTTATGCGTCAAAGCTATGACAGCACATGGAGAGTCGTCACCCTCAGATCTGAAAATCAAGCTAATTGGGGTAGATCTGTAGGCAAAGGAGTGTTGAAAGTAGCTATGGCTGAAGCTACTCCTGAGTACAAGTCTATCGCTGAAACCCTTAAAATTGTAGTTGCCAAACAAGATCATATTGAATCAGCTCTGGCTGCCATTGAAAGAAAACACTCACCTCCTCGAAGACAAGAACAAGTCAAGTCCACTACTTTGTTCTGTGAAGCATGTAAAGGAACTGATCATTCCACATTAGCATGCAATGTTCTCTATGATGTTGTTCTAAGCAACGTTTGCAATCAAGGTGATAATAGTCAAATAGAAAACCTTAATGCTATCAACACCATTTCTGGTCAAAGTTATTACAATCCGAATCAAAATAGGAACCACCCTGGTTTTCAATACGGGAATCCTTCTGGAGCGGTAAACTCACAGCAGCTCGTTTCAAACAATCAACAATGAGGTCCACTCGGATTCCAATATAACAATCAACAACAAAGTTTTGGAAATCAAGGAAATTTCAGAAGTAACTTCCAGAACAGGAATTTCAACAATTGTCAGAACAACTCCCAATACTAGAATCCCAATCAAGTTCCTTATCAACAACAAGGACAACAAGGTAATCTTGCCACACCGGAAGATAAACTAACGGCGATTGAGAGGATGTTGCAGACACAACAAACTATGATAGCAAACCAGCAAGCCCAACAGAGGGCTATTGAATCTCAACTAGCTCAACTTGCAGCTAGCATGAAGCCACCTGCTGGATCCTTTGCTGGTCAACCTGAAAACAATCCTAAGCATCCAGAACAACTGAAGGCTGCAACAACCAGGTCTGGAAAAGAATACTCTGATCCTCCTATCAAGCCACATGTAGTTCTTACAAACGACGATGACTCGATGATTGTTCTAGAATCTACAACTCCTGAGTCTCAATCAAAAGAAACAGCGACTACTGACAAAATAGACAAGAAAAGTCCTAAGAAACCTATTGATGAAGAAAAAGAGACCCTAGAGCCTGAAGTACCAGTATACAAACCTCGGATCCCTTTTCCAACTCGTCTAAGGCAAACAAAACTTGATACCCGTTTCAACCGATTCAAAGAAGCAATGAAGAAACTTCATGTTGATATTCCCTTTCTAGATGCACTAGCTGAGATACCGGCCTGGACTAAGTACCTAAAGTCTCTTCTCACCAGGAAATACCTCACAGAGGAACATGAAACAGTTAAGTTGGCAACAACCACTTCCGACATTATTCAGATCAAGATGCCAAAGAAGGAGAAAGATCCAGGATCATTTGGGATCACTTGCCACATTGGAGATTCATCATGTAAGAAAGGATTGGCAGATCTTGGTGCCAGTATTTCTATCATGCCACTCAGCCTTTGCAAGAGGCTGGGATTTGCTAAACTACTCCCGACTGGCATGACCATACAACTTGCGGATAACATTGTAACCCTTCCATTGGGAATCATTGAAGATGTCCCTGTCAAGGTTGGCAAAGATTCCTATGTTCCCTGTGATTTTGTCATCATGGACATAAGGGAAGATACTAGATATCCTCTCATCTTTGGTCGTCCATTTCTTGCCACTGCAAGAGCTTTGATTGATGTTGAAGAAGGAACCTTGCTGCTCAGATTAGGTAAAGAAATCCTCGAGTTTAGAGTTTTTGAAAGTATGCGCAGACCAAGCATGCAAGAGGAAGTTTATTTGATCGACTGTATAGAGCAGATGTCACTACTCACGCCAGGGGATTATGAACAAGACGATCCGTTAGAAGTGGCCCTGACTAATCCAAATGCTGCCAGTTCAATTGATGAACAAGTCAAGAGTTGTGTTCTCAACCTTGACACTGCCGAAGAAGATACTGAAACCAAAAGTGAAGAACTCAAAGTTGTGTAGGTTATTGAAGAAACATGTGAGAAACCACAAGCTCCCGAAATGAAACCCCTACCCGAAGGACTGAAATACGTGTTTCTAGATGAACTCAAAACATGCCCTGTTATCATAAATTCAGAGCTAACAATGGAACAAGAAGATCGACTCTTAACAGAATTAAAGGAAAGAAGAAAAGCAATAGGATACAAGATGAATGATCTAACCGGGGTCAGTCAAGCATTATGCATGCACAAAATCCCCATGGAGGAAGATCACAAGCCGACTGTTGAACATCAAAGGAAGCTCAATCCTAATATGAAAGAAGTAGTCTGCCTTGAAGTTATAAAGTTACTCAAGACAGGTATTATCTACCCAATCTCCGATTCACCATGGGTAAGCCATGTGCATGTTGTCCCGAAGAAAGGTGGAACTACAGTGATACACAATGAAAACAATGAACTCATCCCCACTCGGACAATCACCGGGTGGAGGATGTGTATTGATTACAGAAAGTTGAATAAAGCGACTAGAAAGGATCATTTTCCAATGCCCTTTCTTGATCAAGTCTTAGAACGGCTGGCTCACCAAGAATACTTTTGTTATCTCGATGGTTACTCTGGATTCTACCAAATTCCTATACATCCAGATGACCAAGAGAAAACAACATTTACTTGTCCATTTGGAACGTATGCCTTTAGAAGGATGTCGTTCGGATTATGTAATGCACCTGCAACTTTTTAACGTTGCATGGCAACTATATTTGCTGGTCTTACCGAAACTATCATGGAGTTTTTTATGGATGATTTTTCTGTATATGGAGATTCTTATGACTCATGCCTAAAACACCTCTCCCTTGTCCTCAAAAGGTGTGAAGAAGCACATCTCGTATTGAATTGGGAGAAGTGTCACTTCATGGTAAAAGAAGGCATTGTCCTTGGTCATAGAGTCAGCAATCGAGGAATTGAAGTTGACAGGGCAAAAATCAAAGTGATTTCCAAACTTGCTATCCCAACGAATGTAAAAGAAATCCGTGCGTTCCTAGGTCATGCAGGATTCTACAGATGGTTCATAAAGGATTTTTCCAAGATAACGAAGCCAATGACGAATCAATTACTAAAAGATATTGATTTCAATTTTAACGAAGAATGTGTGAAGAGTTTCAATAACTTGAAGCATGCTCTTACAACTACACCCATCATTAGAGCTCCCGATTGGGATCACTCATTCGAAATCATGTGCGATGCCAGTGATTATGCTGTGGGTGATGTTTTAGGGCAATGTATAGAGAAGAAACATTATGTGATTTATTATGCATCAAAAACCCTCGATGAAGCTCAGAGGAATTATGCTACTACTGAGAAAGAACTTCTTGCAGTCGTGTATGCCTTTGACAAATTCAGATCCTACCTCATAGGTTCAAAAGTCATTGTCTACACAGACCACGCTGCCATTCGTTACCTCCTGGCAAAGAAAGATGCAAAACCCAGGCTGATTAGATGGATCCTACTATTACAAGAATTTGATTTAGAGATAAGAGATAAAAAGGGTACGGAGAATGTTGTAGCAGACCACCTCAGTCGAATCCACACTCTGGATACTGAAAAGATTCCGATCAATGATTCCCTGCCAGATGATCAATTAATGAAGGTCTCAGAAGCTATACCATGGTACTCGAATTTTGTGAACTACCTCACTGCTGGGGTTATTCATCCCCAATGCATCGGGAATGCACTGAAGAGGTTCATGCATGATGTGAAGCAATATCACTGGGATGAGCCATATCTCTTTAAACTATGTGTTGATGGTTTGTATAGACGATGTATCACCGAAGAAGAAGCTCAACTTATTTTGGAACAATGTCATTCAGGACCAGTGGGAGGACACATGAGCTGTAAAAAGACTACCTTGAAGGTCTTGCAATGTGGATTCTTCTGGCCGACCATATCCAAGGATTCCTACAACTTTGTCCTATCATGTGAAAAATGTCAAAGAACAGGTAATATAACAAAGAGAGATGAGATGCCACTAAATCTATGGCAAGAAGTAGAGATATTTGTTGTTTGGGGGGTGGACTACATGGGTCCATTCCCATCTTCTCATGGATTTTCATACATCCTAGTGGCGGTGGATTATGTCTCAAAATGGGTTGAAGCTATACCAACAATCACTAGTGATTCCAAACCCGTCATCAAAATATTCAAAGTTATTATCGTCCCACGTTTTGGAGTGCCACGAACCGTGATATCTGACGGAGGGTCCCACTTCCTTGAAAGAAGCTTTGAAGCTTTACTGAGAAAATACAGTGTAACACATAAGGTAGCCTCGCCTTACCATCCACAAACAAGTGGACAGGTAGAGGTCTCTAACCGTCAACTAAACGAAATTTTGGAAAAAAGTGTGGACGAAATTGAAAGGATTGGTCAACGAAAATCAACGACGCCTTATGGGCCTATCGAACCGCTTATAAAACTCCCATTGAGACTACACCTTTTCGATTAATATATGGAAAAGCTTGCCACCTTCCAGTCGAACTGGAACACAAGGCATGGTGGGCAATTAAACAACTGAACTTTGATATGAAAGAAGCATGCCAAGCCAGAATTCTGCAACTCCAAGAGCTGGATGAACTCAGGATGACAGCTTATGAGAATGCACGAATCTACAAAGAACGTACAAAACTTTGGCACGATGGACATCTGAAAAGAAAAGACATACAAGTGGAAGACCAAGTTCTGCTATTCAACTCAAGATTGAAGTTATTCCCAGGAAAACTCCGCTCGCGCTGGTCTGGACCATACATCGTCAAGAGCATCTCCCCACATGGTGCCTTCTCATTATGGAGTGAAAAGTCAGGGAAATTTGTAACAAATGGTCACCGCTTAATGAGATATTTCACCTCAACTGACACAGGCACCAAAGCAGCGCTGGAACTCACCAATCCAAAGGATCCACCGTGAAGCTAAAGGATCCAGTCGAGCCATCGACATAAAACAAAGGCGCTTGTCGGGAGGCAACCTGATCAATAAATTTGTTTTACTTTCATTTCTTCAATTTTGTTTTTACCTTCTAGTTAATTTTTTATTAAATAAAATTAGCATCAGAAGATGCTATTTTAAGATCCAATTGCTCTTTACCTTTGAGATTTTCAGATAAAAGGATGTTCGCTGATCGGAACGCAACCACACCCGGTGGTCATTCTGGCATGATTTTTCCCCTCCATCTTGGATTTAGGGTTTGCTCGGGACGAGCAAATCTCTAAGTTTGGGGTGGAGGGTGGGTGGTACATACCTCACTTTCCACCTACATCCATCCTTTTCATACTTAAGCTTTCACTATCACATTCTTGAAAGAAAAGAAAAAATTCAAAATTTTCAAAATTCTTTAATGTTTTTCTAAGAGATTGAACAGATACTTGATGAATTTTTGACACTTTTTGACTCTTCCTAGTTTCACTAACTAAATTGCTATGCATTCTCAATCATTATATCCTCCTTATTCGAAGTAAACCCTCAAAAGCACCAATTTTTGAAACAAGCCTTTTGCTTGAAATCATCTTGTGAAGCTTATGATTCCTAACATCATAATACTTTTGCAAAAATGATAAGTATCTGTCAAACTGATAGGGATCAAACACGTCGTGCTTCCTACTGACTAGTGGAACAATAACATGGAATCTCCACTGGATCCTCATCAAGTCATTATTTGAACAGAGTACGACAAAGAGAACAACCCGGTACATCGAATTGTAAATCAAGTTGCATTCTGATCTGAATTCTCTTCTACACCTCTTCTATCATCTTCATATCCCTCCATTCATCAAAAAGAAACAAAAATAGCCGAATATGTGTCAAACCCTAAGTTCGGGGTGGCACACCACTTCCCTCTTTATCCGCTTCTTCCATACCCCTCGCAAATAAATAGGGGCGTACCACCAAAAATGCAATCTTGAGTCGAATAGAGGAGAGATTTGCAAACAAAAGATGCCAAAGTGCACACAAAAAGAAATGCAATCTCGAGTCGAATAGAGGAGAGATTCGCACAAAAAAATGCAATAAATAAAATTGCATAGAAAATAAAAATCTCGAGTCGAATAGAGGAGAGATTTACTCCTTCCTTCCATACCACCTTTCACTCCATTTTCTACCTAATGGCACAATGCATGCCCCCACTATCCTGAAAAACACCAGTGTCAGATCGGATGCACACTTGTTGTTCTGCGGGTATCTCTAGACTCTTACAAAGCTCTTTGACATGCTTGTTGTTGGAAAAAGTGAAGAGGAAGTGATATTGGAAAATGAACTCAGGAACGAAGATATGGTAAGATGTGTTTAGTGGTCTCAGGAGGTTGAAATACTGAGTCATATTGAGCAGAAAGAAAACATTCGTGATGTGAAGATGAAGCAATCACACGAATTGAAAGTATTCATTTGGCAACTATTTCAGATTTTGTGTTACTCGAGGACGAGCAACGTTTAAGTTCGGGGTGTTTTGATGAATGCATATTCATCATGAAATTCAATTATCATTTCGGGACCAATTCAACTCTATACATACTTTTTCACTCAATATGAATCATAATGTGCAAAACTACATAGTTGATTCGATTATCAAGGTTTTAACTAAATATTGTTCATTTAATGCAGGTTTTGCAAAGCTGAACAAGACCGTTTGAGCGCATTCGGTCTCAAGACCGTTTGAGCGCATTCGGTCTCAAGACCGTTTGAGCGCATTCGGTCCCAAGACCGTTTGAGCCCATGCGGTCCCAAGACCGTTTGAGCCCATGCGGTCCCAAGACCGTTTGAGCCCATGCGGTCCCAAGACCGTTTGAGCCCATGCGGTCTCAAGACCGTTTTGAGCCCATGCGATCTCAAAACCGTTTGATGCGTCAAAACCGAATGGTGCTAGGGATCGAATGAGCAAGTACCCGAAGACCGTATGCCCTCATCCGTCAAGGCCGTTTGGTCTCTTCGGTCGCATGCTAGAAGTGCTATAAGACCGTTTGCTTTTCCAGCGTGAAGACCGAATGGATAAAGTACAAAAACTGTTTGTGCATTAAATCAGGTGGCAAACCGTTTAAGCATACAAACCAAATGGTCTAGATATTTTCGGACTAAAATCACACCAATAGTATGATGGACAGATCTGTGCCTATAAATAGGACCCCAAGGGTCCTTATTTCAGCATCGGATCCGGACGCCGCCAGGCTGCCCGAACACAGTTCCGATCCAAATCCAGTCCAATTTACGCCAGTTCTGTTTCATCTACTGCCTGTGCTGCAACCAAGGAGGCTGAGGAGAGAAGGAAGACGGAGCGAGGGAGACTGTCCTGTCTGTCTTGGCAACTGATGTTCACATCCAGATCTACTCCGACATGACGTAGGAGGCTGTATCTTCTTCACCGAGCTGCGACTACCTCCTGCACCAGGTTCATGGTGGATTTCTCTCTCTTTCTCATTCTTCTTATTTCTCGCATCATGAGCGAGTAGTACCTTTTCGCTGGGGTGCGGGGACTAGCCCCGCTGCCCATGCAAACCATGTCTTTTTGTTAAACTTTCCATGGCACTGTATATAACTCTTCATCTCGTGGTTAACCGCTATGCTTGTAGTTTGATTAATTGATTGATTTCATCTCTGTTCTACCTATATTGCGAGAACATCTATATGTAGGATAGAATGTCGTTTAACAAGTTGACTCCTTGACGAGAACTTCTGAAAGGATTCCTTGAGGTCGTAAGTGTATGATCCGTGAGGGGGCGAGCCATCTAGCCTTCGGTGACGCTTCTGTGTGCCTAACGCCCTTACGGGGGGTTCACAGCCTTAGTTGGATTTTGTATCTTCTTGTTAATTGTCGATGTTTGCTAGTATATTAATCTTCTGCTTGCCTATCGATTATTGCAGTTGATTCCCAGCTAGAAATAGAGTGGGATTTCTTCGGAGCCGTAAGTAAAGTGATCTGGTTGGTGACGAGACATCTGATGCCTAAGGTGATGCTTATGCGAACCTAACGCCCTCACGGGGGGTTTTGCAGCAGCTCCTTTTGGTTTGTTATAGCTTGCCTAGATTGTGTGCGATTGTGTGTGTTTGTATGCATAGCAGCGGTGAAACCTGATACCGTCCCAGTGATTCCATATCATTGATCTAAACCCAACTTTAATTCAGTTTTTACTTTCTTGCCATTAGTTTAATTAACCTCAAACAACCAATCATTTTAAATATTAGTCTCAACTCGAGCTAGATTAGACTGATTAGATTCTTAAAAACGTTGTCCTTTGGGTTCGATCCTAAGCTATACTTCAATTGACCCGTCCGCTTGCGGGTGGTGATATTACACATTAGTTTTGGTAAAAACTCGGGGATTTCAACCCCAAGTGAGTTTGTTGGTGCAATTCTAACCACGTCAATACCCAATAAGATAGCTTTTCCAGGAAGTTGCAATGACCAAGGAACTCCTTCCTCTCAGCCCACACATTGATAAATCTAAAAGGAGATAGGGCTTTGCTTTTGTTTCTAATAAGGAGAGACATAATCCGATGATCACTTTTGATATAAGGAATAATGATACCGTGAAGTTTAGGAAACAGATCTAAGAAGTCATTGTTGAACATCATTATATATTTTTGAGGTAACAAATTTCACACCACTTCGATGATTGTCCCAAGAGAAGAAAGGACATAGAGAGCTCAAATACACCACAGTTGACCATATAGTCATTAAAACCATCCATAAAAATTTTAGAAGGAGGCTCTTTCCCAATCCTTTCATTATAGTTCCTAATAGCATTGAAGTCACCCAAAATTGTCTAAGGTTCATGACTAATTCCATTAATACGTTCAATATCATTCATAAATCCACCTTGTCCAAATATGGATTATGTCCGTAAACAGTAGTAAGAAGAAACTTTGTATCACCATCTGTGACGCTATTATGTATAAACTAATCCAATTAAAAAATTTTATCAACTGAACAGTAGTAACCATCCCACAAGACAATAAATCTCCCAAGAACATGACTAGCTTGATTAGAAATCCAATTGAAACTGCAAAAATATTTACTAAGCAACTTGTGGATATTACCAATATGAAATTTAGTTTCATTTAGAATGATAATTTGAGGCTTAATCCTCAACACTTCCTTATGGACCTTAGGAGCTTTAATGTTGAACCGTATAACATTCTAGGAAATAATGGTAAGGCCATTTTGAGTCATTAAAACCATGTTTTACCAATACTTCACTGGCTTGAAGCTTCTCATCCTCCATTGTAGTTTATCAAACTTGTTATACAAAGTAGAAAAATGATCTTGAGGTTGACCCTTCTTTCCTTTAGCTCTAACCTTCTTCTTCTTATTTCCTTTCAGATATTCAAATGATGGACCTGATGCCTCATGTTCGACATAGTAAGGAGGAGTGATAAGATTAAACACTTCATTTTCAACGTCAATAGTTGGGCCATACTCTGTTGAGATTAGAGCTGAATCTTCTGGCAAGTCTGGAAATTACTCATCCACTGTCTCAATTCCCTATGACATTTTCTTAGTAAGCTTCAAGGTGCTTCCAGACTCAGATGTCAATGTAACAGTGGTATCCAATGAACTATTTAACTCAGAATTGGAATATGCATTAGGAATCTTCTTAGGAACCCATACCATCTTCTCTTTGTTCTTCCACTCACAATCATTATGACCAAATAGGTTGCACACTAGGCACCTGCAAAGAGTCGAATCATATTCAAACAAGTCAGTATGTTTAGGAACACTACTACACAACACTTTCAAGGATTCTAGAAAAGTTGAAGAAGTGGGAAGCAAGACCTAGATACGAGCATACTCAAGTCTTCGATAATCCTGTGTATATATGTCCATTCTCAGAGGCACGCCAAAGTAAGAGACAATCCAAAAAAATATCCTAGCATCCCATAACTCTAATGAAAACTCATGAATCTTAACCCAAACAGGAATGCATTCAAGTCTAAATTTTGAAAAAACAACTCCTTGTTCCCATTTCAATAAGATCAATGGCTTGCTTCTGACAAACCACATTCCACCTTCATAAATAGATTTAAGATCTTCATGATATGTAAAATGATTCAGGAGAAAGCCTTTTCCATGAATCAGAACCTCCACTGATCCTTTGAGGATCTAGATCTGAGTCAGATGGCATTATAGGGTAGGTAGGTGAACTTTGAAGCCAACGACAGACCCAACAAGGCAATTACTCCATCTTGATGCATTCAAATGGGCTTCCTCTTGCAGATATACTAGAGCATTTTCCTTCACTTTGATATCTATTTTCTCTAAGGTAGTGAAATCAATATCAAGCCTCTTTAATATCTTGCTCCAAAATCTTGAGGTAGACGAAGGAGAATAGACTCCAGTGGTTACACCATTCGCTTAGGTAGATGAGATTAGCTCTGTCGAGGATGAATATTTCCAAAAACATCATCATCCATATGGTTTCCAGAGAGAGTCTACATGAAAGAAATAGATTTATAGGGTTTCAATTCCCAATATATGGTCATATGAACTTTACAATTTTAAATTTTGTCATCATACTAGTTCAACTTGGTTGAGCCTAATTGGGCCAAATGTGTGGTGTAGCCCATCAAGGGTGGGTGCCACCCTTTTTACTTGGACATGTAAGAAATCCACTCCTTTGTTAATGATTCCACAAGTCTGGACCCTTGGATCATGACCCATAGATTCCATCCCCTAATTTGACATGTGACAGTCATCTTCAAGCTCCATATTTACTATTGCAGTAGCTCTAGGGGCAACCAATAGCACCTCCATTGGGTAATGTTGGTTTTCCAAAATACTTCTATAATTCATTATCGGTCTTTCCCCTTTAGTTTCCCTCTTTTTTGTTCCCTAACTCCGCCCTTCCATTCTTCAACTCCTTCCTCCATCCATGATTGCCTCCATAGATGCCTAGTTGAGCACCATGCTGACACACCACCTAGATCCCAATTTTTTTACCTTTTTGTCTCCACACACTCGTGTCTAGACCCGCCAACTACTTTCAAAACATGGTGTGGCCTTTAGCCCCTGGTTGTGCTCGCTCTCACAACCCTACTCCACACAAAATAGTGTGTTTCTTGAGCATAGAGCATCTCTACATACAAGAGGGTTAACTGGTGGTGTAGGGAGAAAGGAAGTTATCGAGAGCATCCTCAAGTTGTGAAATGGCTTGGAAACGACAATCAATGACCCTAGGATGTGGTGGGAAAAGAGTGGAGCAGCCTGGAATGGTAGGCAGTTGTTGGAGGCTTAGGGCAAAGCCCCACTAGGCCATATCTTGGGGGCACCATCTGTGGACCCTTGAAGCAAAGTGCCCACCCAACCAGCTCCTTGACCACTAGATTGAGATCTTTAGACCAAATCTTATACTTCAAGGTAAATGTTTAAAAATATCATATTTTCATAATTCTAGCCCCAAATATGGACTTCTAATATATCATTTTGAATAGAAAATGTGGGCTTTAGAATAAAATACATCCAGAACCTACATCTTCTTGTAGTTCATTGATTACCTTAAAATACATGATTTATATGCCCCTTCAAGGTTATTTATGTGATTTATCAACAAGCTTGCTCGTTTATTCCCCAAATCTTGATTTTAGCCTCAGATGAACCACTTGAACATCTTTATGCACATAATTCAAGTTTTGTCTATTTTTTCCCTAAAATGATCTAATCTTTCTCTAATGGCTTGATATGGACTTCTAGGTTAAAGATGATTAGTTTGACGCTCAAACTTGATTTCTAGTACTCTAACTCTTTATATTGGGTTTGGATATGTAACGTTTTTATGTATGTTGAACTAAGATTCGATGTTGTTTATTCTACTAGCCTCTTTTGACCTAATGATGTGCTTTGGGCCATAAAACATGTTTAATGGGGATACCTTGATGTTGAATCCCCAACCTTGTATGAATGTTCATCTTTTATGTCAAAACTAAATATGTAACATATAAATCAGTGCTCTTACAAGTCTTGTATCCTTATAATGTCGTATGGAAAATTTTTGTGCACTAATGTATCGAGTAACCTAATCATGACTTGATATGTGATTGATATGCATGTTAATAACTAAGTTTCCAATCCAGTATGAATCTTTATCTAATGATCATTTATGTTACATAATGATCTCAATTTCATAGCTTGATTATTATTATGACACTAGACTCAAGTTGACCCCATCTATACTCTAATGACGACAATCTTAAATCATAATGACATAAAAAAGACTAGTTTAACTATATTGATGCCTAGGTTTGTTCTCTTAGTTAAATTTCATGGTGAACCTATTTTAGATCTTGAAGCTATAATGTTAGATCTCTTATTTTTTGTGTGAAGTGTCATCCTAAGATCTAAATGGATATATGTTGTATGATGTAACTTCATAATGAACAAGCATGACTAGTTGAAATGTTGAAACCTATGTCGAAGATATAATACCTAGATCTAGGTGAAACATCCAATCACCCTATTTCCGATTAATGAACCTAATCTCATGGATGATTATCCTATTAGACTTATTTACAATCTCATCATAACTTAGTTGAAGATACATAAATGCATGTATAGTTACAAGATGTTTGCTTTAAAAATAGACATTCTCATAAGATAACATTCTCAAATATAAAAATATAAAGTACAACACAACCATACATTAGAGTTTCTAAATCCCTTTTTAAACTTAGTAGCAAATAATGGGAATTACCTTGGATATGGCATAGATAATCTTCTCATAGAATTTTAAAATTTTGATTTTTTTTGTCTATAAAGATTATTGGTGAACTATGAGATTGAAAAGAGTCACTATAGGAATAACACATATGTTCATAAGTGTACCCTAGTTTTATGCATGTATTAGACTTACACCATTATGTAATTCTTAATGATAGAACCAAGGAAGTTTTTTTTGTAGGCAAAGAAGGCATCTAGATGGTTTCCGACAAATATATCAGGATAATGAGAGTAAGTGACAGTGTGACACCCCCATATTTTCTAAAAATTAATCTAATGTGTGATGTTCAAATCAAAACCCTCACCTCAGTGAGAATCCCAATTTAAACACCAGAACTAGGCTGAGAATAAGAAAATCAGAGGAAGTCAGAAGGAAACAACAGTAGCACATGCACATGAACAATAATAAAGCCATACAACACATGTTCACCATTCAACATATAATTACAACATGAATTTTTACAACATTTGATATTTCATAATGAACAACAAACTTATACATATACATGTACTACCACTAAACAACATGATCTTAAGATAACAGGTCCAATTGTATACTTGCTCACCACATAGCTCTCAACTATCCTAGTTCTTCAAGAGCATAACCACAACCTAAACAAAAAAATTACATGTCGTACATGTCAGAACAATATTCAAGAATATTGTACTAAGTATGCCTATGTGTATTTTATATACCTCTCATTACAAAGCTTGGCAATAAGATAAAACTAGAACTTGGTAGTTATAAAGAAATATAAGAAAAAGTGTATACTTGCACAAAGATATTTATTAACAAAAATGAACATATATTTTAAGCTCATTTTCCATTATATATCCATACATTGACCATCGAAGGTTTTGATGCATTCTCTTAACTCTCAAGGAGCTCAAGATTAAGGCCTTTATGATCGACTACCAAAGCGTTAGTTCATATGTGTAATGTGATCAACTACCAAAGAGTTAGGTCACTTCCAAGCACTGTACTACCAAAGAGTTTAGTGATTTCATATAATGGAATAGATATATTATGTTTCATGTGTTCATAGCCATAAGTAGGAAAAGTCAAGCAACATATCATGCAAGAACAATCATTTCATCCAATATCATATGCCAAGTATTTACTACACATATAACACAAGCATATTGTATAATAATCCAAGTAAGAGGTAATGGCGTACCTTGATCAAGAGACATTCTAACCCATATTCCTAATGTCATCTATATCCTTGTAAACCTTGACCTCTTGGTCAAACCCTAATAAAGAGAAGACCATATACTATCATCAAATTCACATCATCATAACCCTAGTCGTGTTCATTACAGTTTTCTTAGTTCATTAGGATGTGTGCATCATTACTTGCATTCTTATCTTAGAATTATCTTATTGATTCCTTTTTCCAGATTATGGTTCATTATCTGGATATACCCATGTATCACATTGTTATGTGAACATATTAACTTAATTTACATTCATTAGTCATATTAGGGATTTCTCATCATTTTAGGAACATTTAACATGTAATTTTATATATATGCATAACTATGATCTTAGGAATACATATTAGCTTCCAATTACAGATATTAGGGAGTTCTACAAATTCCATCATTTATTGAGCATGTATGTATTTATTACATATTAATTAGGGTTACTAGCCCAAATTAGCCATATGGAGTATATTATATGATTTTGTACATCAACACAATGTTTACGGATACTAGATGGATTATAAATGTGAATGCAGACTTACTAACATGTTCTCATAATTTTAGGTCATCATTTGATATTTATTACACATGATATGAGCATTATACAACTTACACAATATCACTATTATTACTGCATCAGATGACAAATATTATCATTCTACTATGTTCTACTCATTTTTCTAAACATTTTGGTACCTTATTTGTATTTTTCTGACGTATGAGGTAATTACTATGAATTATACAAGATTCATATTATTTACTGCCCTTAGATCTATTATTTATTTCCCTTAGATCTATTATTTATTGCCTAGATTAAAACTAGTTGTTGGGCAATTTGTGACTTCTCAAAACTATGTGGTGCAACCATTCGATCTGGGATCTATGTCTAGAATCTAATCATATAGACCCAACCCAAAAGAAAGGGACGTTGACACATGATAATGATTGAAACTTAGGCTTATAAATAATCCATTATGCACGTTATTTTCCAAATTTCAAACCTAAATTCTTCTTCTATAAACCTCCATATATTACGAAACTTTAGACATAGGCTTATCATAACTCAAGCTACATTGTTTTCAAATTTGGTGTCAAAACTCAACTATTTGATAAGTCAATTAAATACCTCAAAAAGGCATAAACTTATAAATCGTAATTATGATATGAGCATCAATATTCAATCAAACATTACCAAAACACTTATAACTCTTGATATAACTCCAATCCATGAATTCAAGTATGTCATGAGACATTAAAGGTTCCAAAAGTTCAGTCCATCACATCCTACATACCTTAAAAGAAATTTCATCCTCAAAATTAAGCAAAAATCTAATCCATCACATCATATACATCTTGAAAGAAATTTCATCCTCGAAATTAAGACATTCTCATACTCCAAGGAAAAACCAATGTCTTCATCCATATCTAATACACCACTCTAGGTATAACATATCCACAAACAAAAGCTCTAGAACTATATATCCAAAGCACTTTTAAGAGATTTTGAAAGCATTCAAGGTGAACCCCTCAACATATAACATGATGTAGATGCATCGACTATGTCACATTTCCCATTAGGATTTTTGTACTTATTTCACACAAGCATAATATTTAAACAATATATTATACATGATATTTTTCACATTTTTGGATTTACATCCTCATTTTGGGAAGAGTTTTTTATAATTAACTCAATTTTATCCATATAGATTATAACAAGGTTCCCATTATATTTTGTTATTTGGTACAACATATTCAACATATTCATTAAATACTAATATTAACACCTTGCATGTCATAAGTCATTAATATGATCTTATTTCACTTCTATATTTGGATACACACTTTTAGTGACTTCATCACTTGATTCACCAAACATATAATATTTTCATCACTATTCATGTAACAAGTATCACTAGTGTCATCTTATTGTACTTCCTCATATTAGGTTGTAAACTCGATTAGAGATTTATCATGAGATTAGCCAAATATTCATATCATCATCATTATTCATGAATATGGTTAACCATGTATACATTGATATCTATTAAACCATCTCTAGGTTTCCATCATATCATGTCTATATATCACATCTCGAGATTAGATCACATCCTTACATATATTATATCATGGTTGTGCTAAACAAACTTATACAAGTGGCTTCTTAAAACATATATCAAAACTTTATCTAGTCCAACTGAGGTTCTCCTAACCTATATCATGAGGGTAGTGCCATGCTGAGTCTCAATGAACTAACTCAACTCTATGCGTTTCTCATATGTACAAACTATATCTTCCCTCTCGGTCTAGGGTTCTCAGGTATACCTCATTGGTACTAGAGATAGCCTTACAAGCTCAAGCCACATAAGCACAAACCAAAACACGATATGAAATTCTCATCATAGATCTCTAACCATGACATACTATATATCATCTCTCTCTTACATGCACACCACTAGAGTCCTAGAATGAACCACCAACCCAAGCATGAGGCTTCATAGAAACCAACACAATTACCTCCTCCAGGGTCTTGGCAGGTACTCATAATAATGTTCACATGTACGCACATATATCCAGCCTCTCTCTGACTCTTGGGTTAGGTCCTGCTAAGGACATCTAGGGTTCAAGAAAGTTATATAAGTCATGCATAAAGCAACTCAACTCAATCACTTAGGAGTAGTCTAGTTTTAGACATATCATATCACATATTTCTCGTCATTCTCACATCTTAGAGTTTAGGTTCTCTGACCTTCTCCCAATTGGTATCACTTTCTCTGGAGTTAACCCTAAAATTGGTCCTAACACTGGAGGTTCTCCTTTGTAAAAGATCTTGAGTCTCATGCTGATTCACAACCTTGTCCTAACTTAACATATCTTATCTCATAAAAAGCCTAGTTATTTCATCATCAAAACTTATCTTCCATCCTCAAGAATGAACTGAAGTCCTCAAAGACAAACATATATCATCATAAACCGTATTATATCATCTATATAAGACCTACATCATATCATCAAAACTTATTTCATCTATTCCAACTATCACATATTCTAACAAGGCTCTAGACATCCAATCTAGAACTACTCTCTCTTCTAGACTGATGTCATTCACTTTCACTTAGGTTACATGACCACCTCCTACTCGTACATGTGTGGGGACATGTTTTTGTAATACATATATATAATAAAATATTATATAGTTTTTCTCCGATAAAACAAGCGTCGGAGAAAACTATCAAGGTTCGATCCAGTTGGAATAAAAAACCAAATCTAGAAAATGAGTGTCCCACACATAGTAGAGAGTTTAGTGTCATGAAAACTAGTGAAAAGGGTGAGAACATAGTGTATGCTAGTGTAGCTACCCAAAACATAGATGCATCATATGTCAAAGGCTTATCTTCCCATGATGTACGTCATTTCCAAATAATACAACGTCCCATACCACTGTACTATGAGGAAAGAATGACATCTAAGGACTTGCTATACAATAAGCACCAGGATAGACCTTGTTCTTAGACATGTAGGTGCTAACCTAGAGTCTAGGTCAGATCTAGTCTCTAAAAGACAACTAATCTAACCCTAAAATATTATTAAGTTCAAGGTTCTTTAGTTTTGAGTTGCATAATGAGCAAATGCCAGGCTTTGCTATTGTTCATGCTCTGATACCACCTGTGATGACCCCTAATTTTCTAAAACTTAATCTAATGTGTGATGTCCAAATGAAAACCCTCACCTCAGTGATAATCCCAATTTAAACACCACACAGTAGACTGAGAAGAAGAAAATCAAAGGAAGTCAGAAGGAAACAACAGTAGCACATGCACATGAACAATAATAAAACTATACAACACATGTTCACCATTCAACATATAATTACAACATGAAATGTTACAAAATTTGATATTACATATTGAATAACAAACTTATACATATACATGTATTACCACTAAACAACAAGATCTTAAGACAATAGGTCCACCTATACACTTGCTCGCCACACAACTCTCAAGTATCCTGGTTCTTCAAGAGAATAACCACTACCAAAATAAAAAATTACATCTGGTACACATCAGCAAAATATTCAAGAATATTGTACTGAGTACGCCTACGTGTCTTTTGTATACCTCTCATTACAAAGTTTGACAATAAGGTAAAACTAGAACTTGGAAGTTATAAAGAAATTTAAGAAAAAGTGTATACTTGCACAAAGATATTTATTAACAAAAATGAACACATATTTTAAGCTCATTTTTCATTATATTTCCATGCATTGACTGCCGAAGGTTTTGATGCCTTCTCTTGACTCTCAAGGAGCTCAATATTAAGGCCTTTATGATCGACTACCAAAGAGTTAGATCATATATACATTGTGACCGACTACCAAAGTGTTAGGTCACTTTCAAGCACTGTACTACCAAAGAGTTTAGTGCTTTCATATAATTGAACATATATATTATGTTTCATGTGTTCATAGCCATAAGTACAAAAAATCAAGCAACATATCATGCAGGAATAATCATTTCATCCAATATCATATGCCAAGTATTTACTACACATATAACACACGTGTTACACCCCCGATCTCACAATTTCCACTAATCATGAGATTAGGGCATAAAATTGAGGATTTATCATAATACAAAGATCACCCTTAACTTTTTCTTCTTTTTCAAACTCTTTGTTTTCTCACATTGAACCACATAAACTAACTTTACAAGGGAATCTAAACATTGATTTCTCGAATCTGATTTCAACAATAAAAAATCATGTATGAAAATTCATTATGTTTCTCATACTTTTAAGCACATAAGACATGTTGATTCCCATATATTGCTAAAAGAGGAATAATGTTATACATCATCATTTACAACTCTCTCTTATTTCTTTAAAAGTACTTAGAGTGACAAGGACCGATGTACTTAACTATACTCAGACTTAACTCTTGTGGCAGATCTACTCTGATGTAATGAACTTCTTCAAGTCCATGTGATTTCCCTAAAAATTTTGAGTAGAGGGGTGAGCCTACTCGCTCAGTGAATAAGCACTTCAAAGAAACATTCTAAAGCATTGATATAATGATAGATATTCTTTTGAGAAACTGATATCAATTATAGCATCAGTAAGCTTTAAAGAGATTGATCATTTACAATCATAAATATGGCAGGATACTCTAGATATCAACAAGAGAAAATCAATATAATTCGGAAACATACAAAGAACAGTTCCTGAGAAACTATACGTGAATCTTTCTTAGCCTTTCTTACTTACAAAAACTCTTTAAACCTATACGATTATATTTTAACTTATGTCATGATCATATGCATTGTACTCTACATATGAAGACTCGTAGGGAACTACGATCTCATCGTACAAGACTTAGCTGACACACCCGGGAATGCTAAGCATGACTATGTCGCTGGTCTGCAACAGGAAAATGGCTCTCTAGCCTAGGCACACCTATTATGTAGTAAAAACTAGACTCCTCCTCTAACCTGAGTACACAGGTAGAGAGTCAAGCCACCTATTGGCTTTACTGTACTCTAGTGCCACTAGGACCTCTGGTTGATGTTGGACACTACATTCTGTATTTTAAGGAGACTTCCACTAGGGTTTCGTCCCCTGTACCACCTATTAGTACGTTCCGACCCCCGTATACTGGACACTACCAGGGTTAGGTCATATCATCCCTATGATGCAGACCTCTCACAGGGAATCTACAATGTCCAGGACTCTTAAGTCTATTATTTTGTTGTTCTTGGAAAGCTCTTGCTATATTGTATCTTCTCCCTTACTTATACTTGACTCTGGTATCTCTATGGTACTGTGTCTATTTATTTTAAGTTTATAACACAACATGTATATCATTCTAAACTTGGCAGAGAAATATACTCAAAACACTACAATATACTGAGAAACCAACATTTTATACCTACAGGCAGACTGAAATTTTTAAATAATAGAATACATGCCCACTTGATACTTTATACACTAGAATCATGCAATTGAACTTCTTAATACACTGATAAGAGTTAATTACTTGACATACGATTAATCGTCATTTGCACCTATAAATTATTTGTACTTTCTTGGAAAATGTGCACCTCAAACCAAATCTTGAGTTCTGCATCACATTACATATCTTAGTTTATCTCTGTAAACCATTCGTTTCATAGACCATCTGATAACATTTACCACAACTGAACTGTTAAACATCACCACATCTCATACTGAGAACATTGACATCAAAAAACTTGATTCATTGAACATCCTATCCTTAGGGTTTCATTTACCACATTCACTTATCACATGGCTCTCATAAGTATTTCATGCAACATAAACATTCACTGAATAATGACTACTATCAACAAATCATATAAAATCAATATATGTATGAAACCTTAGAACTGAGCTAAATTTAAGTTTCCATGCCATTCATTGAGATAACATGCATCAATAATAAAATTGAATAAATAAAGTCTGTCATGTCAAGAAAATTCGTTCAAATGGATTTCACGATATCTATCCGAAAATATCCAACTTTCCTGGCATCTAGGGTTTCACCCTCTTTACTGAGATATCAAACAAACACTATTCACCTTAAATGAAATCCAAGATAGCATCTGACATATACGTACTATGAATTCAGATAAACAATCCTTCATAACCAAGGGAATCCAGATAAACAAATTTCTCTATTTAATTATACAACAATTTCTGTCATAGAAAAATTCCCTATATTTCAGTTTACTCTTATAACCTCTACGAATACTTAGGGAATTCTCATTAGGATGTATTTTATACATTTCTACTATCATTTTATCGTCTTAAATTCATCCAAATAGAGGAAGAATCCATTTCATATCATTTTGCTACAACTTAGATCAAACACACAATTAAGGGTTTGTAGTCGCAAACTAAGCATTCAAAGATTATGATTGATTTAACCAATTTTCGTGCAATATACTATTTAAAGGAAGTTACCACTCACCCTAAGGTGTGAAAACACCTTAAAAACACAGCTCATCCCTAAAAATCTCGTTCTCATATCAAATCCCTAGCAATTCACCCGATTCTTCTTCCTTTCAACTAGGAAATCCTAAAAATGAGGGATTATGAAGAAAGAGTGAGAAAAGGGGAAGTTTTAACACCATTTCAGATCAAATCAGAGGAGGGACAGAATCTTGACATGTGAGAGAAGATTCACCATTAAAGTCTATGTAAAGAAGCTAAACTTACAAGATTTCATCATTCCTCAGACTGCAAAACCCTAGGTCAACATCTCCATCACTTTCTCCTCTCAAACCCTAACTCTCCCTCTCTCTTTAGGATTTCATTTCTCTAGATTGAATCACGAATTATGAGAGCTTTGTGTGTGTTAGGTTGACCATATAGAGCAATTGAGATTCTTGGGTCAATTGCACATTGACCCTTCACTATACTTTATCTTATTTCAGCTGAATTTTCTGTTATAAAAATATTACTGTAATTCATCTACTGATAAGGTTTAAACACATCCAAAAATTATGAAAATTTTAAATGTTGTTTATGATTGAGTTTCAGATCTCCAGTTAAAATTTTAGATCATTTGGATTACCAATAAATAATTAAAAATAAAACACTACACTACTGAAAAGCACTCTGTCAGCATTTTGGTCGAAGTATAGTTCGACCAAGCACCACATTCAAAGAACACTCAAATATTCTAAAATTTTACTCCAATATGCATGATTGAGTTATCCATATCATATACAAAATTCAATTAAATTAAAAATTTGTAGAAAATATGAAAAATCATTTACCATACTGCTATCATGATCAAATTCCATATTCTTGTACTATCAAAACTCTAATTTTTTCCGATTCGGGTTTACATTTCTCAAACCCTAATTCTTCAAACTAAAATCATAGTTAGAGTTTCTTCTTAGGTTTGAAACATCACAATTGATCTACTATCATTAATCATGTTTGAATGATGTTCAATCTAATCAAGCATGAAATCATTCAAGTAAACCCTAGTTTACCAATTAAGCACAAATGTGCTCATTACAACAAGCATACTGTATAATAAGCCAAGTAAGACGTAATGGCGTACCTTGATCAATAGAAATTCTAATCCATATTCCTTATGTCATCTATATCCTTGTCAACCCTGACCTCTTGGTCAAACCTTGATAAAGACAGGACCATATACTATCATCAAATTCACATCATCATAACCCTAGTGTTCATTAGGGTTTGCTTAGTTCATTAGGATGTGTGCATCGGTACTTGCATTCTTATCTTATAATTATCTTATTGATGTCATTTTCAACATTATGGTTCATTATCGGGATATACCCATGTATCAGATTGTTATGTGAACATATTAACTTAGTTTACATTCATTAGTCGTATTAGGGCTTTCTCGTCATTTTAGGATCATTTAACATGTAACCTGATTTATATGCATAATTATGATCGCAGGAATACATATTAGCTTCCAATTACAAATATTAGGGAGTTCTGCAAATTCCATCATTTATTGAGCATGCATGTATTTATTCATATTAATTTGGGTTACTAGCCCTAATTAGCCATATGGAGTATATTACATAATTTCATACATAAACACCATGTTTACTGAGACTAGATGGATTATAAATGTGAATGTAGACTTACTGACATGTTCTCATAATTTTAGGTCATCATTTGATATTTATTACACATGATATGAGCATTATACAACTTACACAATATCACTATTATTACTGCATCAGAAGCCTGATACTATCATTCTACTGTGTTCTACACATTTTTCTAAACATTATGGTACCTTATTTGTATTTTTCTGACGTATGAGATAATTACTATGAATTATACAAGATTCTGACATTTACCTTTTTCTGCGAATCAGGTCTCGCCACGTGGCCACTGAAGGCCACGGCTTTGCTTAGTTGGGCTAGGTCCTGCCTATTTCGTATCTTTGGTTAGATGCACGGGCTCGCAGATCTGCTAGCCCGATTCCTTTCTCGTACTGGACATCTCTGTCCGCTGGGTCCGACGCCTATGTGCGAGCGAGACTAGGCCTCCTCTGTTTCGTAAGGGCATCACCGCATAGGTCACCTCTGGTGAGAAAATGATGGCATCGGGATGCGCTTGGTCAGCTACTAATGAGGTCGTCGACTTTGTTGCTCATCCATCCACACCATTGGCCTCGAGGCAAACTATTACCAGATCCTCCTCTCAGTATCAGTGAAGGTCGCCACAACAGCTTGCTGTCATGGTGGAGAGAAAGATGCAAAAGGCTTGTAATCCTCCACACATCAATTTGATGCTTTGTATAGCATCACAGTCCTATAAGGAACACCACCATAGCCTCCAAACGTGGCACGAGACATCTATGCATAGCCCCGAGCTCTGCCTTCATCTCCGGCTAATTGGAGTTCGTCGACCAATGAAACATCACATAGTCCTACCGTGAGAATGGGGTCAGACTCCCTCAACTACAAGCTTCATTTTCCCCTTCTTTGTTCTGCTCAGCGAGCCCTATTTCTTTGTTCTATCCCCTCGGACACCACCTACTCCATGCAGTGGAGAGCTGATGGAAAAGGAGTGCTTGTTCTCCTTCTTCATTCATCTATAAGACACCACTGAGGGGTCATACTAACCATCTTGGTGAGACCAGGAATACTGACAACAGGGTTCTCTTTGTGGTGTACATCCTCAGAGGTCGTGGCGTCGAGGCTGGACCACGACCATCCCATGTCTCATCCTGAAATGGTTGGGAGGTTGATGACAAGAATACGACCCTTAGATCTATTATTTACTGCTCAGATTAAAACTAGCTGTTGAGCAATCTGTAACTTCTCAAAACTATGTTGTGCGGCCATTGGATCTGGGATCTAGGTCTAGAATCTGATCACATAGACCCAACCCAAAAGAAAGGGATGTTTACCCATGATAATGCTTGAACCTTAGGCATATAAATAATTCATAATGCACACTATTTTCCAAATTTCAAACCTAAATACTTCTTCTAGAAACCTCCAAATATTATGAAACTTTAGACATAGGCTTATCATAACTCAAGCTACATTGTTCTCAAATTTGGTGTAAAAACTCAACTGTTTGATAAGACAATTAAATACCTCAAAAAGGCATAAACTTATAAATCATAATTATTATATGAGCATCAATCTCGAATCAAACTTTACCAAAACACTTATAACTCTTAATATAACTCCAATCCATGAGTTAAAGTATGTCATGAGACATTTAAGTTTCCAAAAGTTCAGTCCATCACATCCTACACACTTTAAAAGAAATTTTGTCCTCAAAATTAAGAAAAAATACAGTCCATCACAGTCAGTGTCAACTCCAAGAATTGTAGTAATGTTCTTCACCAAAAGGTACAACATTACTGACAAAAAAAGTAGTGACATAGAGGGATTTTTCATCTTACCATCAAACGAAGGAGTAGAACTCCCACACCACCTTGGAAGTCTAGTGAGAATATATCACTAGTTCATGTCCTCCATGTAAAAGACTGATAAGAGTCCCATTATTTAAATGTTGGATATGAATTGAACATTTATAGCATAATGTGTAATATGGTTGTTGATACTTTGATTGGTGAAAATTATAGCTACATCAAGGTCATAATTTGATTGCACTAACCACCAATTTTGTGGGAGATTCCTTCTTCTTGTTAGGTCCCTTCATTACTGGGTAGCTAGTAGTCGAGGCAATAAAATCTCTCAAGGATGGTGTAAGCAAGAGTAGAGGGTGAAGAAGAAAATGGGAATATAGGTCAAAAATTCAAATGCTTTGTAGTATTTGTATGCATTTAAAATGATTTAAAAGGGTTCAAATTGATACTTTTTCTAAACTAGACCGATTATTTAGAAATATGTGATGAAATTTCTAAAAGGGAGACATCATAGAGTGAAATTGAACAATTTTCTTTTTGTATAGAAAATCTAGGTAGATATATTTCCCAACCCCAAAAGGGGACAAAATTACAAACTACACATAAACATGTTAAATTGACAAGGAAAACAGGTACACATAAGAAAGAGAGAGAATATTACCTAATCACATCCTCCATTCCTTAATAGAAATTTTGTCCTAAAAATTAGAAATCTTTAAAGGGGTTGGGAAAACAACTCTCCATATTAGAATTGAGTACCCACATGACATCATCACTATTCTAATATTTCTAGAAAACTATTACCATATCTATCTATTTATTTCTAAGCTCTTTGGTTTGTCTTTTAAGGTTCTTGACTAAAACTTCTTGGTAGAAAACAATGTCTGTCAACTCAATAGGTTCATTATTAAGGACATGGACTGGATCTTTCATGAACCGCTTGAGATTTGATATATCAAATACATTGTCCATCATGTTGTATAGAGGAGATATTAAGCCAGCTTGTAACTACATTCTCTAAAACGGTCCAAAATGTTGAAGAGAGCTAATGTATATAGGCTTAAGGTTTCATATGGAGCCATGCTGATGTTGGGTTATATATGTTATTCTATGTGAAATCTACCAAAGTAAGATAACAATTCAATGATCCTCCACATTCTAGGACATGTGATCCACAAAAATATTGTAAGATCCAAATCATTCTTTCAGACCATCTACCTTTTTGTGGGTGATAAGCTACACAAAAATTCAAATGTATCCCTAGATCATGTTGAACCTATTCTAGTAGGTGAGAAATGAACTTTGTATCTCTTTTAGAAACAAGACATAGTGGGCTAACGTTAGTAACACTATATCCTTGATATGTAGCTCAACCAACTCAAGGACATTAGTAGCCATATTGATCAAAATGAAGTGAGATGACTTGGACATGTTGTCTATTATAACCTGCGTAGCGTAATTAATAGTTGAATTCCTAACTCATGTATTGGTATGTGATTGTATAAGTATCCAACCTATTTTACCTTATACCTTTTTCAATCCCTAGTCTAATATATTTTGGAAATAGGACACAAATAATACATAATGACTATTGTGAGTGGTGATTGATCACTACATCTCATTATTCATGTTATTTTATATGAATTCAGAGACATAGGAACTTGTTGGGGAACATGTGAACTCTTCAGGCCAACTAAGATAGCCTATATCTCACACTCTTATATAAAATATTCACAAGAGCACAGACTAGGGATGTAGTATTAGTTTGGCAAGTCTTGATCCAATCAATTGGGATAGTGAAGGCACTAGAGATAGGTTGGTTCTCTAGGTTTCCAAGTGTGAAGTCTATGGTGTTTGTGGTTTAACTTGGTTTTTGTTGATTAAATAAGACTCTCATTGAAGTAATAAAATGCAAGATGAAAATATAGTTAACACTAGCATTTAGTGATAAGTAGCAATATAAAATGACTAATTTAAATTTCCAGACTTAATTGAGACCACTAGTACATAGATAGGTTATAGTTGTTGTCTTTTAAGACCTATAGTGTCAACAGAAAGTGACACAAAGGTGGGAAAAGCTATAATAACAACTATACAAAATTTGGTTTAGCTATCTAAAGAAACCAATGCAATTATTATAATATCAATTACCAAGATCGAACAACCCACAGTGAGAAATACATGTCACATTGGTTGTTTACTGAAAAGCTGAGATGAACTACCTATACGCAACACCTTTCAATTCTGATCAGGTCTATAGCACCAATTTTTTAAACAAAAACCTACACAACAATATTCACATAGACAAAAGTTTTGTTTTTATGAGGACTACAACCTTAGTGTATTTGTTCTAAATTGATAAAATTGGCATCATGGTGTTGTAATTTTGTCTTGTTAAGAAAAACCGACGCCAAACACTACATCTATTAGTATATATATGTATATGATTTCAAAATTGGTTTAGCTTACTAAAACATGTATAATATTACATTTTGAGTTTTCAAAAAGTAACTGACGTTATAGATATGTTTTATTATAGCTGAACAATAGCTTTTAGATGAGCATTTGTACATGCCATATGTAATAGAGGAACATGCAATACAATCAAATCTGATTCACATGTGTTAACATGATCCATTAATCGCCAAATCATGACATCTCACCAACAAATGATCATATGATATCATCCACACCTACCATATCATTTCAACATGCAATTACATGATCCATATATCACCAAATCATACATGTATTTAATTCCATTTTCATGAAATAAGAAAATTTACTTCTTATATCCGACATTGATTCACGAAACACACTTAATTCACATATAACATGCATTCACACATCCATCTCATGCACAAATATTCAAAATGGACAGAAGATAGTATTACCTTGATAAAAAATAGTATCTTCACATATTATTCAAATTAAAAAAAAAAGATAGCTTAAAGATTTGCACTATAAACATAAATATTCATCCAATTTAATGTTACTTAGTTTATAAAAGATTCTTCTCACTCCTAAATGTCATCTAGAATCTCTCATGTATAATTTTGGGTCTCAAATACATGCAAAAAAGTTGTGTAATTATACCAGATTATTTATATAAAATGAAGTCAGTTCATATTAATTTTATACAGTTATGATCCAATTCTTAATGCTTCTTGTATATTTTTAGTGGCTTGTTAGGATGTCTTGACAATGGAATCCACATAATTCATAAAATCATATCTTCATACCCAATTATTATCTTGGATAGTATCAAACAAATTAAGAATTATATCATACATTAGTAAATTACAATAAGCATAGTTGACATAAGATTTTAATCCAACATAATACCTTGACATTTTTCCATGTTATTGATGTTGAATTTGAATCCATATGTCCTCCACCATCATGGAATTGTTTTATTCTCTTATGAGTTTAATGAATAAGACATATGCCTAAGTATGCATATCATGATGAATCCATATTAATTAATGTGATGATGGTATTTATGCTTACACCACAATTGATAAATTTAATTTTTATCCCCTTGATCTTTTACCCAATGGGTCAAGATATTACACAGTCCTTAAGCTCGGGGCGGTCATCAACAATTCTCAATGTCTAGCTATGATCAAGAATAAGGAAACAAAACAAAATAAAAACTCTATATACTAAAGGATAAATCATAAGTTTAAAGTACAAGTTAACACAAAATGTAATAATGGAAACTAAGTTGACGTTAAAAGGATATAGAACAATGTTCTTTCTCACACTGGAAAAAAATGAAAATCTATGCAAGAAGTATTCAACTACCAAGTCACATTTTCTACACAATCATGATTAATGAAGAAGATAGGAATGCCACATTGCTTATTGGAAAATTTAGAGTATTTGAATATAAGTATTTGTAAGAACAATTATAATTATAAGATAAATAGAAATAAATTGAAGATATATGTTTACATGAATTAATTGCATTGATAAACTCTTACCATATCCATGCTTCAATTATGTGATATATTCCATAGTTATAATCGATAAAATTCAGAACATCTTGAATGAGATATAAATTTGAAATGGAATCCTCAGTTAGATTGATCATCATATTCTACCCTAATTTGTAATGACTATGTATCGAGATAGGTCCTTACATTTACTCCCCAACCCAGGGAATATGGGTTCTGGAATTGTAGATGGTTTAAGCTTTGGAGGAAGACTAATAGGAAATGTTTGTACTTTATATTTAGGTATCTATTTTTTTCATAGCATGCAAATTCAGTATATAGACAAATAAAAAATGTAATAAGAATTTGGCTGATCTTGTCATGGAGTACCAAGAATTTGGCCTCTCCACCATTGCACCACAACTTGATTCTTCTTTGTATTGTATTTAGGATGTGGTATAAACTTTGGTATGTCTCCCATTCCCTCTTGAACAAAAACCATAGACTCACATACTATGTCTGAGGGTTTGGGTACATAGTTTAATGTACCACCAAGGTGATAGACCATTCCGGATTACACAACAATGTATTTAGGTTTTTTAATTGGATGTAGGAAACTTATGGCTATCTGAAATTTAAAGAGTTATTATATGAAAACCACTATATAGATGTAGTAATATACTACAAATAAACTTACATAGGTCCCTTGTAAAGGGTCACTAGGAGTAATCCCACAACCTTCAATGATTGGGGTACTATGGTGAAGTGTTTAAAACATACATCATTAACTAAGCGGAAGCGATTACAAAGTAGCAGATTACTGAAAATCACTAAAAATTTAAACCTTTTGCAAAAAGATCCATACACAAGAAAACTCTTTTATCAAGAACTAATGTGATTCATTTACATCTTGGTTCATGAGTACATAATTTGTACCATTCCTTCTTCAGGATTACATGTATCATCTGCTCTGTTAACAACTAAACACAAACAACATAAGAACCTCAAGGCATCAAGCCAAAATCTTAGATTAATTTATTTAAAACACTAGTTACTAACTCCGAGGACCTAAGAGTACAAAGACGACACATAAGACTTCTATCTATAAGAAACGACAGACAATACACTCAACCTGAGCTGTCACTACTGTCACTGTTGCTGCTAATGTTCTTCCTCTGCAAGATATTCTCAGTCTCCTTTGTGCTTGTCCACCTAAAAATGTTGGATCCCATGGGGTGAGAGAATTGTAATTTCCCCCAGCGACAGATATAACTCTCCGCCAAAACATTATTATTGCAGTTTAATGATATAAAACTAGGCAGAGAATAAGCAGTTTAAAGCATTCCCATATTTTAAACATTGCAATTATTTCTGATAGAATAATAGATCGTCTATTCACTTAATAAGAAATAGGAAGAACATGTATATCATTTATCCATCATATTATACCATCATGTCAAACCTCATTTTATGACACTCATTATCTTGATATGTCACCCATGAGACATTCTTGTTTCAATATGTTGGCCTTAGCCAATCTGCTAAATAGATAAGGGATTACATCTACCATGTACTCATATATCATTAATATAGGCATTGGGTTATTACCAATCTTGTTTCATCATTATAGGCATTGGGTTATTACCAATCCAGTATCATCATTACAGGCATTCAGCCTCTGCCAGGTATTGGACTTTAACCAATCCTGATTACACCACCAGGAATTGGACACTACCAATCCTGATTTCACAGCCAGGCATTGGACATTAACGAATCCTGATTCCACAGCTAGGCATTAGTCTTTAACTAATCCTCATTCCACATCCAGGAATTGGACTTTAACCAATCCTTATTTCATAGCCAAGCATTGGCCTTTAACCAATCCTGATTCCACAGCCAGGCATTGGACTTTAACCAATCCTGATGTCACAACCAGGCATTGGTCTTTAACAAATCCTGATTTCACCGCCAGGCATTGGACTTTAACCAATCCTAATTACACAGCCAGGCACTGGACTTCAACCAATCCTGATTTCACAGATAGGCATTGGACTTTAACCAATCCTGATTACACAGATCATGGAATATAAATTCCTTTAACTCATCATTGATCATCACATCCTTCTCTAGGCTTTGAACCATGAGGTTAGCCTTCATATCTGTTCATATTATTTATTAAATACAACTGTTCCTTTTATTAGGTTTATTATTATCATTTCTTACAGTAAAATTTTATAATCATCTTGGTACCTCTCACTATGCCACAATTATTCTCATGGCTCGTAAGGCCCATAAAACATCTTGTCACCTCTCACTAGGCAACATCTAACCATATGGCTCACAAGGCCATTAAACATCTTGTCACTTCTCACTAGGCAACATCTAACCATATGGCTCACAAGGCCATTAAACATATTATCACCTCTCACTAGGCAACATCTAACCATATGGATCACAAGTCCATTAAACATCTTGTCACCGCTCACTAGGCAATATCTAACCATATGGCTCATAAGGGCATTAAACATCTCAAGTATTCAATCATGTTTATTACTCTTAACATTTATCATTAAATGATTATCAATACAAGGTATGAGTTCATTTCACATCCTTATCATGGTATGATTACATCATACACATTAGTTTGGCTTAACCCCATTCTCAAGGTATATTAGCCTATGTTTATTAAAGTATGTCCAACTCATTGTATTTCATTATAACATTTACATAACACACTTCATGTGTTTCATGTCCAAGTATATCGGATTTGAAGTGCATCAAGGTATTTCAACCCTGGAATGCTAAAAGTGATATGTATCATATCTTGATATATCACTTTCCTCATCACTTCCAACTTACTTGAGTTATCAACTTATCTTGGATTAAGTTATTTCCACATCTTAATACTCTCATCCACTAACCTATCACTTTTACCATGAAGTGCATAGGTCACGCACAAGAATGGTCCAACTATCTTCAATGATATGGACTCATCTCAGGTTAAGGCATTGCTTTCTATAAGGTTACCTACAATCAATCACTTTAGGTAATTCCCTTATCAATGTATTAGTCACCATTCCATTATTAGGATTAGGGTCTCCCATACCATCACCCTTTATTAGGGTTTAGGGTTTCACATACTATAATAGTTCATTACGGTTAGGATTTCTCATACCATCTCCCTTCATTAGGATTAGGATTTCACATACCATCTCCCTTCATTAGGGTTAGGATTGCATATAGCATCACCCTTCATTAGGCTTTCACATTACATTGCCCATAATTAGGGTTTACTATTCATCCTAACTAGGGTTTATGATGGCATCACCCTCAATTAGGGTTTCTCATAGAATCACCCTGAATTAGGGTTTCTCATGGAATCAACCTCAATTAGGGTTTCTCAATTCATATCAATTGGAGATACTCATCCCATTACCCAAATCATGATTATAAATTATCATAATATTGTCCAAGATTAAGGTTTCAAATTGCATTACATAGCATCACCCTGGATTTGAGTTTACATCATATCAATACATAAGGGTTTTACATCACATTACCCTATTTTAGGGTTTCATGTTCTTTACCTTAAAATTAGGGTTTCACTCTCCATTCCCATAATTTGGGTTTTACATTATGTTACCCTAAATTAGGGTTAGGGTTCATTAACCTTCTGGATTAGGGTTTCATGTGTTCTTTACTAAGGATCATAACCTAATCACCACATGATTAATACTCATGTATGAATTCCTTTCTATCATCCTTTCAACTTGATTAGGTTTACATCAACGCTTCAATCAAGTACATACATCTATGATTGACATAGTGTACTAAGTTATTACTTACTTAAGCTTCAAGAATTAACTCATCTAAGGATTATCAATCACTTAGTATCTTAAAGGTAAAACCCTAGTGATTATCTTTTAGATAGATCAGTAACAACCATATGGTCATTTGATCTTTCATCAACTTGGGTTTCCAATTGATTTAATCATATAGAATCATCCAAACGATCTTGATCATTGATACTCAAAATAGTTTGAAAACGTTTGAATCCAAACGGTTCTGAGACCGTTTGACCCCAAACGGTTTCAAGACCGTTTGGACTCAAACGATATCAAGACCGTTTGGGCCAAACTACCCTTGAAACTGAAAGTTCAAAAGAGGTACTTCTTCAACTAAACTGATCAGGGTTTTGCATCAACAATTCCTTCCTCAATTGGATCATTGAGGTCCATCAATGTATGATCCTTAGATCTCCAACCCTCAATTGCAACCATTAAACATCCAAACGGTTTTAGTTTGTCTTTGTCCAAATGGTTTGAAACCATTTAAGGCTCCAAACGATTTTGACCTAAATGTCTAAACGGTTTGAAATCGTTTAAGGTTCCAATCAGTTTTGAACTTACTTGACCAAATGGTCAACTCAACCCAAATGGTCAACACAATATGTCCAAACGGTTTGAAACCATTTAAGGCTCCTAACGGTCAACTATCCCATTCGGAAACCATGTCCAAATGGTTTGGAACTCAAACTCCAAACGGTTTGCAAACTATTTGGTCACCAAACGGATTGTCAAAACTGATTGGGCCAAAACTTCATGAAATTGTTTGCAATTAAATTATGTTGAGATGTGTGCTTAGGACGATGTCATCATCATCAAGATTCAACCCCTCAAAATATACTACCATTTCCATGGTAGTTTCATCAATTAATCAAAGGAGTTTCAAGAAGAACAATTGAACATATGTAATTGAGGAATTGAATTCAATAACAATGAATAAGGGTTCAAGTTATATAACCCACCTTCAATTGAGGTCCAAAGATCCAAGCTTCACTTCAGCACTGGTGGAAGAAGCTTTCTCAAACCACAAGATTCATTTCTCAAGCTTTTGAGTGAAAAGGATTGGCTAGAGTTGAAGATTGAGTGAAGATAAGAAGAAATCAAGCATTGATTTGTGATTTCCACCATGAAATCAAAGTGAAAGAAGGCTAAGAAGCTTACCAATAGGTTGGGGGTTGTCCTCCTATTGCTCCAAGCTCCCTTGGTCGTTTTTACAAGAAAGAAGTGAAAGTGGTTTCGAAATTACCCTTTCAACTCATGGATAAAGGAGCATATATATGAATTTTATGGAAAATTCATTTAAGAGAGAGAAAGTAGGGATTATCTCCTCCATTTCCTTGCCACTTTCTCCCTTCCCTTCCTTGGTTACGAGGCTATCTTATTTTCCTCTTATTCCTTTCAATTATCCATGTTTTAAAGAAACGCAATTTAAGCACCTTAACCCTTATAATAATAATATCCTAAAGTTAGTGGATAATTCTTTTTCTTTTAATAATGTGAGTGATTTATCCACTTCCTTTAGATATTTCGTTGATTTTTCAAGGCACATGGTCGTCCATTCTTTTGAAAAATCAATCCTCACCTTTTTGTTGAAGGGCTCTTAAATTAATATATTTATTTTTGCATTAAATTGAAGTAAAGTTCCAATTATGCTTAAATCTTGATTATTTTAATATCAAGATTCTCTCTCCTTCAAAGTGATACAAATGAGACGCCCCTCTCATTTTCTTTGCTCTACATGATGCCAAGAAACATTAGGGACTATTTTGAAGTGGTAATTTGCATATTGAACCCTGGCTTTTGGGTAAATTGCACATTACACCAAAACTAGGTTTTAATACACAAACATTGCTCAACAAGCTCTTTCTTGTTATTCAGGCTACCACAAGCCATGCCACTGCATCATTTTCATCCTTATGATGCTTAAACACTCGAGGAACATTTTATGATGCAACATTTGCAAGTTAATCACTCAACTTGGGTAATTTGCACTTTAGTCCAAAACAAGCAAAACAATGTTTCAACATTATTAGAAAAGGACTAAAATTGAAACATAAGTTCCTATTGAACCTTAATTACTTTTCATGAAATAAGGGCAAGCATATAATTAAATTTATTAAGCAAAACATCTAGGGTTAAGGCATATCCCAGGTCAGGGATGTTACAAATCATAAACCCCTAACAAGGATTTCGTCCCCGAAATCCCAGATAAAAGAAGACAAATATTATTCATTCATTATATCATCAGGTCTCCACATAACATCTCATTTTTATGGAGATACCATATAAATTTGATCAATACAAAGTTCTTCCATACAAATTCTCATAGAATCAAACACATAGGACACATACTCCACTGTCCTTTTGTTATTGACTGTGGAGTTAATTCTGTGTCAGGTAACACTTTTCTTATTTAGATATAGGTTATTTGTTAATTTAATTTGATAAACTTTTCTTGCAATAATTTTACAATTATTCCTGCAAATAGTTCATTCTCATCAATGTTATGTTTATGCAAACCATAAACCCCTAACATATGATGTCCATACTACATTAGGTAACTGGACTGATTCCACAGTTAACCATTCTAGGTAACCATCATAAAATAACCTGATATTTCTCAGATACCAGAATTCCTTACCTTGGTATCTAACACATGTGTTGATAACACATCACGTCCTCATCTTCCTTTTTGTTTATAAGTTGATTTATAATTAAATCAAATTCCTCCATATATCAATTGGAATGTGGTAGAAATATCCATGCCACATCTCCTTCTTGATTAGGCTTCTTTGGATTGTTTCAGAATGATTACTTGATTAGAGTAATCAGAAAGATAACAATCTAGGTATGTAATACTTACCTTGCCTTAATAAATGAATACATGGCCATGGTATTCAAGAACTGAAATTAGGTAGTATGTATTTATTTTATTTTATGTTTTCATCTCTTTAAATTTTGATATACTTAATATCTCAGATTTTTCTCTGAGTTCCTTTTTCATCTCTACCCTTCCTTAATGAAGAAAGAGAAATTTCAAAACATATAAAAGAATATTAAACTGAACACAAGTTTTCATTCTACTTATCTCTTCCTCATATCCTCAAAGGATTATATAGATGAACTAAACAACAACTACCTTTCTTATAGTAGGGAACAAAAGATAATTCAAAATAGAAAGTTCTATCTTGACAAGTCTACCTTTTACAAGTTATCTAGTGTCTTGTATGTTGGGTCACCCCATCACTTTCTATTTGGACATTTCCACCTCAGATGTCCTCTCTATCCACATCTATAGCAGGCTCAATGCCTTTTAGGTGATTCTTGCTTGGGTGCACTACCTTGTGGTTGAATCGGCACTACTGAAATCTTGGATTGTTTAGTACCACCAATTTCTTATTCCTGTGATTATTTAGACTTCCTTTTAAGGTTTGTCTCATGTTTCTTTGTCATAGACCCTTCTATCCTTTGAATTGACTCCACAAATGTGGCAAACCTCTCTCTACTTTCTAGGGCAGATGCCGAAATAGACATTTCAGCATTCAGTCCCTTCTCAAAATGTTGAATCTTTTCCTCCTCAGTAGCAGCCATTTGAGGACAAAATCATAAAAGTTCCATGAACTTAACCTAATATTCACTTATCCACATGGCTCCCTATCGAATTGTCTCAAACTATGAGATCTTTTCATCTAAATATGTCCTTGGAAAATACTTATTGATGAATTCTTGACAAAATTCCTCCCAACCAACCTCTTCATCATTCAGTTTTATTTCTTCTATAGCCCACCAATGTCCAACACTACCCTTCAAAAGGTACACAACATGTTTAAGTTTGTCAGCATCTGGGATACTAAGGATCTTAAAGGCCTTTTCTAACTCAATGAGATAGAGATCAACATCTACTGGGTCATATGTACCATCATATTCTATGGCTCCTACACAACGTAATCGTTCAAAAGTCTTTCTAGATCCATATCCCTCATTGGGAGCTAGTGCCCTAGGTGTCGGTGCTAGCATTAGGTCTATCATATGCATCACTGTGGTCATGAATTGCCCAAAAAGTGTAGAAAAGGTTGGGTTTCTCATCATGACTTCATCAACATGGGGATTCTCAGGCACTGTTTCTTCTCTTGCCTGATCCCTGGCACCTTCTACTGGTGTAGCAACATTGCTCTCAGCAACGTATTCCTCATGTCCTCCAGACATCTTTGAGTTATATATCTTCTTCTGCATTAGCAGAAGGCACTATAAGATACACTGGGTACACTTAGAACAGACTCAATACCTTAGTCCTATGTCTCTGTAGACTCCACAAACCTAGATCTCTAATACCACTAAATTGTGGCGAAGCGTTCAAAACATACATCATTAACTAAGCGGAAGCGATTACTAAGCAGCGGACTACTGAAAATCACTAAAAATTTAAACCTTTTGCAAAAATATCCATACACAGGAAAACTCTTTTATCAAGAACCAATGTGATTTATTTACATCCTGGTTCATGAGTACATAATCTGTACCATTCGTTCTTCAAGATTACAAGCATCATCTGCTCTGTTAACAACTAAACACAGATAACGTAAGAACCTCAAGGCATCAAGCCAAAATCTCAGATTAATTTATTTAAAACACTAGTTACTAACTCTGAGGACCTGAGAGTACAAATAAGACACATAGGACTTCTATCTACAAGACACGATAGACAGTACACTCAACCTGATTTTTCACTGCTGTCACTGTTGCTGCTGATGTTCTTCCTCTGCAAGATATTCTCAGTCTCCTCCGTGCTTGTCCACCTAAAAATGTTGGATCCCACGGGGGTGAGACAATTGTAAAATCCCCAGCGACAGATATAACTCTCCGCCAAAAACATTATTGTTGCAGTTTAATGATATAAAACTGGGCAGAGAATAAGTAGTTTAAAGCGTTCCCATCTTTTAAAAAATTGCAACTATTTATGAAAGAACAATAGATCATCTATTATCTTAATAAGAAATAGGAAGAACATGGATATCATTTATCCATCATATTATACCATCATGTCAAACTTCTCTTATGACACTCATTATCTTGATATGTCACCCATGAGACATTCTTGTTTCAATCTATTGGCCTTAGCCAATCTGCTAAATAGATAAGGGTTCACATCTACCATGTATCATATATCATTAATACAGGCATTACAAGCATTGGGTTATTACCAATCTTGTATCATCATTACATGCATTAAGCCTCTACCAGGTATTGGACTTTAACCAATATTGATTACACCACCATGCGTTGGACACTATCAATCCTAATTTCACAGCCAAACATTGGCCTTTAACCAATCCTGATTCCACAGCCAGACATTAGTCTTTAACCAATCCTGATTCCATAGCCATGCATTGGACTTTAACCAATCCTGATTTCCCATCCAAGCATTGATCTTTAACCAATCCTAATTCCACAGCCAGGTATTGGACTTTAACCAATCCCAATTTCACAGACTGACATTTCTCTTTTACCAATCCTGATTTCACAACAACTCATTGGACTTTAACCAATCCTGATTTCACAGCTAGGCATAAGACTTTAACCAATCCTGATTACATAGATTATGGAATATAAATTCCTTTAACTCATCATTGACCATCACATCCTTCTCTAGGCTCTGAACCCTGAGGTTAGCCTTCATATCTATTCATATTCTTTATTAAATACAATTGTTCCTTTTATTAGGTTTATTATTATCATTTCTTACAGTAAACTTTTATAATCATCTTGGTACCTCTCACTATGCCACAATTATTCTCATGGCTCGTAAGGTCCATAAAACATCTTGTCACCTCTCACTAGGCACCATCTAACCATATGGCTCACAAGGCCATTAAACATCTTGTCTCTTCTCACTAGGCAACATCTAACCATATGGCTCACAAGGCCATTAAACATCTTGTCACCTCTCACTAGGCAACATCTAACCATATGGCTCACAAGGCCATTAAACATCTTGTCACCTCTCACTAGGCAACATCTAACCATATGGCTCACAAGGCCATTAAACATCTCGAGTATTCAATCATGTTTATTACTCTTAACATTTATCATTAAATGATTATCAATAGAAGGTATGAGTTCATTCATTTCCCATCCTTATCATGGTATGATTACATCATACTCATTAGTTTGTCTTAACCCCATTCTCAAGGTATATTACCCTATACTTATCAAAGTATATCAAACTCATTTCATTTCATTATAACAATTTACATAACACACATCATGTGTTTCATGTCCAAGTATATCAGATTTGAGGTGCATCAAGGTATTTCAACCCTGGAATGCTAAAAGTGATATCTATCATATCTTAATATATCACTTTCCTCATCACTTCCAACTTACTTGAGTTATCAACTTATCTTGGATTAAGGTATTTCCCCATATTAATACCATCATCCACTAACCTATCACTTTTACCATGAAGTCCATAGGTCACGCACAAGAATGGTCCAACTATCTTCAATGATATGGACTCATCTCAGGTTAAGGCATTGCTTTCTATAAGGTTACCTATAATCAATCACTTTATGTAATTCCCTTATCAATGTATTAATCAATCACTTAGTATCTTAAAGGTAAAACCCTAGTGATTATCTTTTAGATAGATCAGTAACAACCATATGGTCATTTGATCTTTCATCAAATTGGGTTTCCAATTGATTTAATCATATAGAATCATCCAAGCGATCTTGATCATTGATACTCCAAACGGTTTGAAAACGTTTGAATCCAAATGGTTCTGAGACCGTTTGACCCCAAATGGTTTCAAGACTGTTTGGACTCAAACAGTCTTTTGACCATTTGGGCCAAACTGCCCTTGAAATCAAAAGTTCAAAAGAGGTACTTCTTCAACTAAACCGATTAGGGTTTTGCATCAACAATTCCTTCCTCAATTGGATCATTGAGGTCCATCTATGCATGATCCTTGGATCTCCAACCCTCAATTGCAACCATTCAACATCCAAACGGTTTTGGTTTGGCTTTGTCCAAACGGTTTGAAACCGTTTAAGGCTCCAAACAGTTTTGACCTAAATGTCTAAACGGTTTGAAATCGTTTAAGGTTCCAATCAGTTTTGAACTTACTTGACCAAACGGTCAACTCAACCCAAACGGTCAACTCAATATGTCCAAATGGTTTGAAATCATTTAAGGCTCTAAACGGTGAACTATCCCATTCGGTCAACCATATCCAAACGGATTGGAACTCAACCTCCAAACGGTGTGCAAACTGTTTGGTCACCAAACGGTTTGTCAAAACCGATTGGGCCAAAAATTCATGAAATTGTTTGCAATTAAATTATGTTGAGATGTGTGCTTAGGCTGATGTAATCAACATCAAGCTTCAACCCCTCGAAATCTACTGCCATTTCCATGGTAGTTTCATCAATTAATCAAAGGAATTTCAAGAAGAACAATTGAACATATCTAATTGAGCAATTGAATTCAATAACAATGAATAAGGGTTCAAGTTATATAACTGGCCTTCAATTGAGCTCCAAATCGCCAAGCTTCACGTCAACAATGGTGGAAGAAGCTTTCTCAAACCACAAGATTCATTCCTCATGCTTTTGAGTGAAAAGGATTGGCTAGAGTTGAAGATTGAGTGAAGATAAGAAGAAATCAAGAATTGATTTGTTATTTCCACCATGAAATCAAGGTGAAAGAAGGCCAAGAAGCTTACCAACAGGTTGGGGGTTGTCCTCCTATTGCTTCAAGCTCCCTTGGTCGTTTTTGCAAGCAAGAAGTGAAACTGGTTTCGAAGTTACCCTTTCAACTCATGGATAAAGGAGCATATATATGAATTTTATGGAAAATTCATTTAAGAGAGAGAAAGAAGGGATTATCTCCTCCATTTCCTTGACACTTTCTCCCTTCCCTTCCTTGGTTACGAGGCTATATTCTTTGCCTCTTATTCCTCTCAATTATGCATGTTTTAAAGAAAAGCAATTTAAGCACCTTAACCCTTATAATAATAATATCCTAAAGTTAGTGGATAATTCTTTTTCTTTTAATAATGTGAGTGAGTTATCCACTTCCTTTAGATATTTCGTTGCTTTTGCAAGGCACATGGTCGTCCATTCTTTTGAAAAATAAATCCTCACCTTTTGGTTGAAGGGCTCTTAAATTAATATATTTATTTTTGCATTAAATTGAAGTAAAGTTCCAATTATGCTTAAATCTTGATTATTTTAATATCAAGATTCTCTCTCCTTCAAAGTGATACAAATGAGATGCCCCACTCATTTTATTTGCTCTACATGATGCCAAGAAACATTAGGGACTATTTTGAAGTGGTAATTTTCATATTGAACCATGGGTTTTGGGTAAATTGCACATTACACCAAAACTAGGTTTTAATACACAAACATTGCTCAACAAGCTCTTTCTTGTTATTCGGGATAACACAAGCCATACCATTGCATCATTTTCATCCTTATGATTCTTCAACACTCGAGGAACATCTTATCATGCAACATTTGCAAGTTAACCACTCAACTTGGGTAATTTGTACTTTAGTCCAAAACAAGCAAAACAATGTTTCAACATTATTCGAAAAGGACTAAAATTAAAACATAAGTTCCACTTGAACCTTAATTACTATTTAAGAAATAAGAGAAAGCATATAATTAACTTTATTAAGCAAAACATCTAGTGTTAAGGCATAACCCAGGTTAGGGATGTTACATGTACAATCTAGATCTTGTATTTCATCATCACAAGGCGAACTTGTTGGGGAATAGGGACACAAAAAGGCAGCTTAAACAAAATTTTTGTCTCTATTCATTTACCAACAGATTGTGTCAACAAAGATACATCTATAAAATATGGGTAGCAAGTGATATGCATGGTCTAGGAGTAAGCCCAATGACTACTCTTGCATGGTGATGTGAACTCTTTGTAAGACACACATAAGAAACATGCAATGACCGCCTGGTGTATAACGATGGATAACATTGGTTATTGTCCTCCTAGCATGGCTGCAATAGGCTCCACACCACAATGTAGCCCATGCGGACCACTGAAATCTCCACATTACACTACCATATCCAATAGGAAGGAGTTGTCACTTTGAACATCAACATGCTAGTGTTGACTTGCTCTCCCTTATTGTCTCTCCCATGTTGTCTCTCTCTTTAACGAGTAAGATTGTCTCAGGCTCTCACATTACCACAACTATGAGAGGACAACAATTATCAGAGCTTATTGTTGTGTCTTATGAAAGCCTTCACTACCCCTCTATTTGGAGGAGGTCTAGGGTCAGAATTTCTAGATCAATCGGGAGTCAAAGAGACAAATTTTCATGAATTTCTTGCTGCTATAAATCACAAAATGACCAGTTCACTTCTGAACTGGTCGATTCAATTATGAACAAGTCGCTTCACATGTGACATGGTCAATTAAACACTTGAATCTATAGGTTCAGTATATTCCTATTCACAAATATATTAGATTTCAGTGTGATGAGTAGTGCACAACATTACGTCAGCATCAATTCTTGATCCAGTCTTACTGATCGATCAATCAATCGATAGATAATCTAACTCGATCGACTCACATTTTCAAATAGATGGTTCACTTTAGAACTTATGGATTCATTTTCTAAAATGGTTGGTTCATTTCTAAAGTGGTCAATTTAAATTCTAGTTTATCCAATGTTCAACCAATGTGTTTATAATAAATACCTAAACACTTGAGTAATCAAGTTAAACCATATTCGCAAGTAAACTCCTTTTCCAAGTGTATCCTATGTGTGTGACCCTATAGGTACCAAATTACGTTGGCAGTGAATGTTCATAACCAATTTATGACATCACAAGCAATGAGCGGTATCTAGAAACACATCATTGCTACCCAAGTAATTGGAAAGTTGGAGAACAACTTCAACCTACAATCTGTGATTAGTGTTATAATTATCATATAGTTCATTTGTCTCTAATATCCAGATTGAATGTGAGGCATGGAATCATCATCCTATTAATACGCAATCCTTGTTCCATGAGCTAGAGTAGACTTTCGATAGACACATGAGCTCAATATCTCATATTGACTCACATGAGCATGGCTATGCATTTCTCAGCCTTGCTTATCAAGTGGCCATGATATCAATCTTCTATAGGAGGGGAAAATCCCATCTACATCACTCACAATCAATTCCCATGTGTTAAAATGTACCCAAGTACCACCTTTATGGAAACCCTTATTCAAGGTTACATTGGGTGATGTCAAAGTTCATTGAACAACATGTGATGAGTGTAATGATTCCAGGTCTAAGAATCACAATCACCACTATCACTTTTGAGAGTTGATTCTGACTACCATTCAATGGTTACATGTACCACTCTAAAGTGGGTCTGTATGTTACACTATTATCTAAATAATACATATGTTCTTGGTTTGGTATCATATATCATGACTAATGAGATTTTGTCATCAACCAACACACATTGTAGTCCTATTTGTTACTATTTTCTATTTTTCTTCCATAATAACATCTGACTAGGGACATAACAAGAATGTATGAATAGTTATCATATATATGATCTCATTGTTGAGGTCCTCAACATGAATAAACATGTCATCAAGTATCATCATTGTTTAGACATTATTATGTTGCATCATTATCTCAAAAATTAATAAAATAGAATAAATGGAATTGCCATTTATTTAATCAAATAAATTACATCATGCCACATCAATCATCACATAGTTGGCTCTTTTGGAATACATTCCACAAATGCTATGGGCAAGTTTTATGGGGTTGAGAACCATGAAATGACATCATTCTTATCATACAACATATTGCACCATATATTGTATTTCCTCATGTGCCATTCGTCTTCTCTGTCTAGATCTAGGTTGTAGTTGGGAGGAACCAAAATATAGTTTTAGTTCCATGCCAACTGATGGAGCTAGGACTTACACCAAAAGATTTTCAGTCTTCCAATGGGAGTCCCAGAATTCTATCACCAAAAACCCTAGAGAGGATTGATGTCTTCCCTAGGTTTACCTAGAACTGGTGCTTAGATAACAACTCCAACCCCATAAGAGTATGGAAGCCTTATCATAGTACAGATTTAGGATCGAACCCAAAAGACAACGGTCTTGTTGCAAGCAACAAGATGGAAAACGTACAACACTTCACTTAGTTATTTTACTAATTGGCACTTATATCAAAAGGTTGGATTTTGATTGGTTTTTAGACTAAAGCATGAAAAGTAAATAAAGCAAGTAAAACTAAGATTTAACAAATGATGATGAATCACTGGGGTTAAGCAGGTATTTACCACCGCTACACATGCATTGTATATGTACTAAGCAAGCAAGACTTATAAGCTAGATGCATGGACGTTCCACAAGACCGATGCCTTATAAGACAAGAGCGATGAATTGCATCCAAGGATGTTCCACAAGACCGATGCCTCGTAAGACAAGAGCGATGCATTGCATCCTTCGATGCTCCACAAGACCGATGCCTTATAAGACAAGAGCAATGCATCGCATCCTTCAAGGGTTAAGTAGCTCTCATTCGGTACATTTCTACGTGTCAATGAAGATATGTAGTCTTCCAAAGAGAGAATCTTACTCAACCTCATGAAACGTGCATCTAAAACTAACAAGCGAGCGATAATTATCAAATCGAAAAGTATCTTTGTAGGCCTAGTCTCCTATTCGGATAACCTAGCTACGAGAAGTGCGGGAATGTTGCAACGCCAGCCATTCCCGATCAAATGGTCACATGCTTTACATCATTCCCCTCGCAAAGCGTGTTCCTCGACTTACCAAGGTTACTTCCATACAGATGGAAGTGCAACGGATAATAGTGAGTTTACTCCACTCTTTGAGATACACTCCTAGACACCGAAACGGATGCGTGGTGGATACACACACCAGAAACCAACACTAAATCGGTATTCGAGTCTCGAGAGCGGTCGTAGACAAACCACAACAAAAGACAATAGATGCATACAAGAACGTGGCCATCATTCAAGCATGTATGGAACGATTTAGTATTAAAACGAAAGGATAACATCTTTTTAGTACAAAGTACAAGACATGGGCAGCGGGGCTAGTCCCCGCGCCCCAGTGGATGGAACTACTCGCTCCTCATAGAGGGAGCAACAAAGGAGGAGGCAAGAAGAGATAGAAAGAACATCATCTTCACTGAGGAGAGAAGGTTGAACCCTTGGTGGAGAGAGCAACGATCTCCACCCTTCGTGGCTTGCTTGACGACGGATCTTCCCCTCTCACCTTCTTTGTTGATGAGAGAGAAGGTAGCTTTGTAATGGAACGTGAGTCTCAGACCGGCAGCCTCGGGCGGTGGATGGAGTTGTTCTGGTACTAGAGAGGCAGCCTCTGGACGTCTGGACTCCTCTTTCAGGGATGGCCCTTGAGGTCTTATTTATAGGCCTTGAGTGAGGTCAAACGGTCTGGAGACCGTTTGGGTTCAAACGGTCTTGAGACCGTTTGGCGTCAAACGGTCTTGAGACCGTTTGGCGTCAAAATGTCTTGAGATCGTTTGGCGTCAAACGGTCTTGAGACCGTTTGGCGTCAAATGGTCTTGAGATCGTTTGGCGTCAAACGGTCTTGAGACCGTTTGGCGTCAAACGGTTTTGAGATCGTTTGGCGTCGAACAGTCTTGGGACCGTTTGAACTCCATGCGGTCTTGAGACCGTTTGAACTCCATGCGGTCTTGGGACCATTTGGCTTCATGCGGTCTTGGGACCGTTTGAACTCCATGCGGTCTTGGGACCGTTTGGCTTCATGCGGTCTCAGGACCGTTTGGCTTCATGCGGTCTCAGGACCGTTTGAACTCCATGCGGTCTTGGGACCGTTTGGCTTCATGCGGTCTCGGGACCGTTTGGCTTCATGCGGTCTTGGGACCGTTTGGCTTCATGCGGTCTCGGGACCGTTTGAACTCCATGCGGTCTTGGGACCGTTTGGCTTCATGCGGTCTCGGGACCGTTTGGCTTCACTCGGTCTCGGGACCGTTTGAACTCCATGCGGTCTTGGGACCGTTTGGCTTCACTCGGCCTTGAGGTTGGTTTATTCTTTTATGATTTTTTTTGTGCTCTTTCTGCAAGTGTAAAAGGAAAAGGTTAGTTTGATGATGTATTTACAAAAAGGGGGAAAATTAGGTTTATGTACCGTATAAACGTAAAAAGAGAATGGAAAACTAAAGAAAAAGACTAAGATAAACTACTAAAATAGGAGGTTATCACCCCCCCTAACTTAGAGTCTAGCTTGTCCTCAAGTTAGATAGAGCTGAGACATGAAATGGCGAGGCGATCTTAATTAGGGTCTCCATACTCTTACTTCAATTCTTGACCTGAGTTCCCCAGGGGTCATATCGAGGCTTATTGCATGCCTTGATTCTTTTGGATTTCGAGAGTTGCTCGGATCTCAGGGTTTTTCCGTATCTCAAAATTTGCCTTGGGACCACATTTATTTTGTGCATGCCGTTGACTCTAATCAACTTTATACCTCTCTGGAAACCTACTGGAAGCTAGAGAGGGTATGAGGGTTGGCTAAAGGCTTTGAAGTGTAGCTCCCCTTCGAGTGGGGGAGGGGATGTCTATGCTTTTTAGGATCTCACTACCGGGCACGACACATCTGCCTTTATGAGGGCAGCTGAATGTACCGGCCGGGAAAGTCCTTTATGAGCCTTTTCATATACTTGGAACTTTTAGGGTTTCACTACCGGACGCGACACATCTGCCTTTGTGAGGGCAGCGGAATGTGCCAGCCGGGTGAGCCCTTTATCAGTTCTTCATATAGGTCCTTATGCGTGGCACAACTCTCATGATTTTATTCGTCTCTCTGGCTTTTATTCAAAAACTCATAGGCTTGGGTTTTGGAATGAGGATTTATTTTGGGCGGCCAAGCCTCTTTTATATTGAAGAGAGGTAAAGTTTTTCAGCATGCACTTATTTGGTTTGTGGTCCACTTGCAGAACTTTTTGATTCGGAAGTTGCCTAATTTCCCTCTCATTCTCGAGATCTCGGCTTATTTCTGCCCTGATTTTGACCTGTGGAGAGTCAGATAAAGAATTAAAGCAAAAATACGGGATCCATAGTAGGTGGAAATTGATAAATCGCCATTTGATGTCTGAGTGCTATTTACTTGCAGAGACTAACATGATTCTAGGGTTAGTTGAGGTGGCTATTTTTGAAAAAGAATTGTGAAAAAAAAAATTTAAGAATGAAGAAATGTATGGAAAAAGGAAGTATAGAAGTTGATACCTAGCCCTTGTCTAATGTATCCCCCCCCTTAACTTATCACACACTCTGTCCCCAGAGTGGCAAAGTGATAGGTTGAGAAATCATTAGAACAAGGGCTGCAGGTTAAGGTAGATTTTCGTTTGCCCCTGGAGAACGGAGTAGTGTAGATGCGAACTGCCCACGTAAGGCGTGGTAGTCCACGTCAGTCATTTCCTCCACTGGTCTTTAGAGAACGATTATGGTGTACATCCGGTAGAGGATGTGGAAGCCGCAGTCGTTGGATTGTCATATTTGCTGGGGGCATTTGTGGCAGAAGGCGGGGCGATTGAAGTGTTCCTTGCTGTATGCCTTAGTGTGCTGACTCAGAAGCTCTATTAATTTCGCAGCGCACTCTTTTGCCGTTTCTTCTGTTGGCGTCTTGGGCGTTACGACGTAGTGTCGTTGTCGGGCGTTGAACTGGCTGTCAGAACTGTTGTATATTGTAGTTGTTCCGTCTTGGAGGTTAGTTGCCAGAAGAATCCAGTGCTTTTGATGCAGGATTGGTAACATGATGAACTTCGGCATTGTATGTTGGAGATATGCGATCAACGCTTCCGTTGTGCCGAAGTTTTTGAGTTTGAGTAGATCATCCTTCATGTATGGGGATGCCATGTATGTATCTGGATTATGTTGGCCAATCTGAGACCGGTAAGCTGTCATGAGACTGACAGAAAGTTGCCCCTCATCTTGCAAAGTCTCTCGCAGTGAATCGGCCATCACGATAATGTCTTGAGACATGAATACTATGCCATCTTTTTCTGCGCAGAGATTCACCATGATGATGCGCATTTCAAGGTCGGTGAGACCTTTGCAAGAATCGCGATCAAAATCAGGAAAAGTTGGTTTAGTGGTGTAAGCAGGATCGTTCTTGCTGGTATCTTCGTCTGGCGACTTATGTTGTTCAGACTCTTTCAGAATTTGGTGGAAGGGTCTCCGTTGTCGACGTTGTACAACTGAATAGAGATACCTTGGAACATCATCTGGTGACATAGTCGGATCGTTGAAATATCTTCTGTCACAGATGAGCTCCATGGCGTAGCGTCCTCGTAACGAATGGAAGTCTTCAGCTGCCAAATCGGTGAAAGGAATTTCTTGGTTCAGCGCTTGGATATGTCTGATGGTGTAGAAAGCGCTGTCCCCAGATCCCGTGGTGGCTTGAACTGGAGGGTTAATGATTCTGAACCAGGGTTGGCTCCATTCTTGACGAAGAGAAGGGCGTACAGCCCAGATTACTTTGAGCAGCCGGAAGGGTATACACCGGGCTTCACCTGCTGCGTCTCCGACGAAGTTTATTATGCTGGCTGGTAGCTCGGAGTTATTGAAGTTGTAAACTTTAGCGTCCCTTGCTTCGGTATCCACTATCATAAAAAGCTAGTGGTCTGAGACTTGGAAAGGCATTGTGATATAGCGTGCCCGACGCGCTAAACTGGCACGCATCCGCTCAATCGACCGCGCGCGCAAGCTTTTGTGTAAAAGGCCGAAAGACAATGCGGGTGAAGCGTTGAAGGCTGGTTGTATCTGCTGTTTACTTCTATAGATTTCTATACAGTTGGCGAGGAGGACACGGAAGATTGGCATTGGCATTGTAGACCGGGGTCGCAGGATGCAACGAAAATTTTCACGTGTCAACGTACGCCTGGTTTTTGTATTATTGTAAACTATGTCGTCCCCCGCTTTTGCATCGTCTACTATAGTGTTCAGGATGAAGATGTCCTGAGCATCTAAAGTAGAGATGGTTGTCGTATCAAGATCGTGCATTTTTTGTGGGAGAGGAGGTGGCGGGGGGAGGTCGTGTGGTGGAGGGGAGGTGTGCTGTTCGGGGGCCTCTTCATGGCCTTTGAGGTTGTCGTCTAGATCGGAGGCGGAGTCAAGATCTGCGTCAGTATCTAGACTCACTCGGTCTGCCTCGTCTAGGTAAGGGGGAGAAGGTGTTGAGGAGGGGGGAGAAGTTTTTGGCGAGGTAGCGCTGGTTCCTAGTATGCATTGTTGGAGCTCAACGAAGGCTGCATCCTTGGCAGCTTCCCCCATTGACCCCATAGCAGAGTAATCAAAGAATTGGTCCCCGTAAGAGATGTTTACGTTGTCATGCTGTGGGGACTTGGGGTGGTAGTCACTTTCCTGGTGACCTTTAGCAGACCCTTTATGGGAGGGTCCTGCTGCGTTCCCGGGGTCTTCACCGTCATCGTGCTTGTCTCCTGAAGATGTGTCTTTATTGGAGTCGGCAGATGAATCAGATTCGTCTTCTTTTTCATCATCATCGTCGTTGTCGGCCGCAGCTTCGTCGGTTGTCTTCTTGTTAGTCGACTTTTTGTACCGCCGGTGAGTGGCTTGTAGCTCATCGAAAGCCACTTGCAGATGCTCGTGTTTCTCGAGCAGTGCGTCGTGGGCTTCTTTGAGATCTGTGTATCTGCCCTCGGCAGAGAGGAGGCGTGCTGTCAGATCTGTGACTTGGGCACGTAGTTGTTGTGTTTCATTGATATTAGCTTCCTCTTGATGATGATGGAGCTGCGTAATTGTGTCGTCGATGGTGGCCAGGCGCGTGCTTAGCTCTTCTTGATTCTGCTCAAGCTTGCGGAGATTCTCTTGCAGAGGGTGAGTCTGGTTAGAGATCTCATCGACTTTTCTTGTCGTAGCTTCTTGCTGGCGCGTTGCCCCAAGGATCAGGTCTGGCAAGTTGTTAGTGTGGCTGTTGATAAGCTCAACTTGCCTAGCCACTTCATCCTGTTGTTTCTCGATGTTGGTTGTCGATCCTGGTTACCTGTTTAGATAAATCCTATACATAAGAAAAAATAGAATGTAATAGGTTAGAAGGATCGGTGAGGAGGTTTCGGACAGCGTCAAATTGACGGCCGAATTCCTCACCGATGTTAGTAAGGGGGGCCCCAGAGGCGGAAGGGTGATGTGGCTGGGGCCTATGTGGGATGGTGGTAGTGTCTTGCGGAAGAGACACTGATGATGGCCCGAACTGCGTAGTGACTGTTGATGAAGTCACCAGCGGTGTCGGGGTGGTGGCGGATGTGAAGAGTGGTGGTATTTGTGGCGAAAAAGGTGGCACTGATGATGAAGGGGTGGGAACTGTGGATGTGAATGGAAAGGTGGTGAAGTCGGGCATGGAGGTGGAGAAAGGGAAGCCCGATGTTAGGGTGGGTGAAAAGGTGGGTGTGAATGTTGGCGTGGATGTGGGGAGGAAAGTAGTGGTGGGGGCAGCGGAGAGCTACTCATTTAGACTCTGGATGAAAGAGTCAAATGAGGAAGTTGTTAAGATTTCATCGTTGAACCGCTCGTCCTCCGGGTTTGGGCGGGACGTTGGTGTCCCCGACAGCTGTTGGGCCTGCAGCAACCTCCTAGAAGGTCGTTTGACAGGGATTTTTGTAGGTCGAGCTGTCGGGGCTGTGATGCTCGTTTCAGTTGGGCCCGCAGTTTGTTTCTTTGCAGCGGTGTGACCGAAGCTAGTAGATGAGTAAGCTCCTTGTCAGAAAAGAGGAGCTGTGTCATATCATAGTGTGCTAGCTCCGGTAATGGAAGGAGGGTTCTTGATGACTTAACCATCGGGCAGAATACATAGTGTAACTTTCCATCCTTTTCTTTGATTATAAACGAATTTTTCAAAGATTGTTCGTTTGTAAGGATGTCGCCCTTTATTTGCGTGCATTGGGGTAATAGCATGTCCATCTTAAAAAATTTAATTATGGATGTGACATGGCCCCCCAAACAGATCTCTTTCCCTATGAAGGCGGCGGATAATTTCTGGACCATCAACCGTCTGATGTTGACTGGCCTTCCGTTGAGGATAGACCAGAGGACAAAGAGGTATGATATTGTAACGTTTCCTCCTTCCGTTCTTGGAAAAAGTGCGCCAGCTAGGATTTTGTGCAGAGTGCGCACAAATCCGGAGTGTATGTTGGACGCTTTGCATGTTTTGGCGTCGTATGTGGGAATCCTAGTTAAGCTTTTCTAGAATGTGTGGCGGTTGAATTCTGGATGATCAGTTCCCACTGATTTGGCCTTTTTTAGCTGCTCCAGGTCGTCAATGAATATTGAATTTAGCATATTCTCTGTTAAGACGGCGTTGCTACCGAAGATTTGGGTGACAATCCTTCTATCACCCCCATCCCGTGACCTATCTGCAATGTCGACGGGCTCCTTTGTCAGGTAGGAGAAGAATTCCGCTGTGGGCTCAATGTAGGATATTTCAGGTATTAAGCACAACCTGGTAAGGTTGGCTTTTTGTAGCACTTTGAAGATGCGCTCGTGAATTCCCATTTTAGCTAGTATGCTGGAGCAAACATACTTGGTTGGTTTAAGGGTTTTATCGGTGGTGATGGAGGTTTGGATGGATAGGTGCTCTGGTGGTGGTATTGGGGCGGTGATGGGAGTGAAGGTGGTAGGGATGGTAGCTGCAGGGGTGGTAGTGGTAGCAGCAAAGGTGGATGGTTTGGAGAAGGGTTGGTCCATGGCAGATAGAGGGTGGACTTGTTTTCTTGCCCTCTTGGGGGGCTGCCCAGATGCAACCTTTGCAGCTTTGCATTTTCCCTCTGTCTCTTGGGCAGAGGAGTCTTCATCGGGATTCGGTATGTAGTCCGATCCTACATCATTGTCAGAAGAGATGTGCTCGATGTCCTCTTCAGGGGCCTCACCCAAGCATTTGGTGAGGCGAGTTATCTCACACAGGACGTCGATGATCTTGGTCTTGGGAGGGACGGCGCTGGTGGTGTTGTATGTGTCCCTGATCTGTATGAGCCTGTCTCGCTCTTCCATCATCTGCTCCCTTGTCAGAGCAGGGGCAGTTCCTGAGCCGGAAGTTTTGTTTGCTGGTGACGCCATTTCTGAAAAAGAATAAGAGTTTCATAATTAGAGAAGATTTGAAACAATGTAAATTTGATTTGTAGTTATATCTTTTATATTTTGTGAAAGCAAAAGGGAAATGAAAACCACACGGTTTCAAGACCGTTTGGTCCCAAACGGTTTGAGGACCGTTTGGTTCCAAACGGTTTCAAGACCGTTTGGTCCCAAACGGTTTGAGGACCGTTTGGTCCCAAACGGTTTGAGGACCGTTTGGTCCCAAACGGTTTGAGGACCGTTTGGTTCCAAACGGTTTCAGGACCGTTTGGTTCCAAACGGTTTCGGGACCGTTTGGTTCCAAACGGTTTGAGGACCGTTTGGTCCCAAATGGTTTCAAGACCGTTTGGTCCCAAACGGTTTCGAGATCGTTTGGAAAGCGATGAGTCGCAGGTCGCCGGCGCGGGAGAAGGTGGAATGGCACGAAGGTGAAGAACGCGTCGGTGCCTTCGAAAACGATGAGAAGAACGGCGACGGCGATGAAAACGGTGGGAGAGTCGGTGAAATCTTTTGACAGCGACGGTGATGGCGGAGCAAGATACGTCGTGCGATGGTAAAGGGAACGACACTGGCGCCATGATGGTGGCGACAGAACGGCGCGGTGACGAAGGCGACGGGTCGGTTGATGAAACCATTCGATAACGACGACGATGGCAACGTAAGCAGTGACTGGCGATGGAATGAGCAGCGTGGAGTCGCCGGACTACCTTGCGGAAGGTGGACGGAAGGGTGACTTTGCGCGGATGCAACAGGAGCAAGAAGGGAAGTTCTTCGCACGAGAACTCTGGAGAATTCGAAGATTCGAAGAGAGAAAGACGGAGGGGTAGGGTTGATATTTATAGTGATTAGTTGGTGACCTTTTGTATTCCAAACGGTTTGAAGACCGCTTGATCCCAAGCGATCTCAAGACCGTTTGGTCCCAAACGGTTTCAAGACCGTTTTGGTCCCAAACGGTTTCAGGACCGTTTGGTCTCAAACGGTTTCAAGACCGTTTGGTCCCAAATGGTTTGAGGGTCGTTTGGTCCCAAACGGTTTGAGGACCGTTTGGCTCCAAACGGTTTGAGGACCGTTTGGCTCCAAACGGTTTGAAGACCGTTTGGAGTCCAAACGGTTTCAAGACCGTTTGGCTCCAAACGGTTTGGAGACCGTTTGGCTTCAAATGGTTTGAAGGCCGTTTGGAGGGGCACAAAGGGTTTGTATATTTTTATGTTTGTTTTTGAGTATGTATATTATTTTTTTTGTATTTTGGTTTATGAATTTTTATGAAGTTTGTTTTATGTATTGTTTTTTTAGTTTTGATTATGTAGATTTTTTTGTATTTTTAGATTAATGATGAAAGAACTTAAAGAAAGCAAAACAAATTCAAAAGAAAAATAAAAGACTAGAAATTAGAGAAGGTGATACTGAGGTCTTGGGTTGCCTCCCAAGAAGCGCCTTAGTTTTATGTCGTTGGCTCGACGAAGTTAAAACATTATTATGCTGCTGTCATAGTATTTGATTGCTCATGTCTATTAGGGCCATGTTTAGGGTTCGATTCAGGCTGCCCAGCGAAAGTGCCTGTTGGGGGTTTCAATTGTGCAGCAATCTGGGCAAGCAGTGCTTCAACTGCCTTCTGTTGAGCTTGTTGGTTGGCCAGCATGGTTTGCTGAGACTGAAGCATTTGTTTTATCAAAGATAGCTCATCTTCCGGTTGTGCAGTGACGTTTTTCTGAGGGTTTTGTTGTTGAGACTGTTGAATATGCAATTGCGGGTGAAGCGGGGGATGAGTGTACTGATAGTAGGCTGATTGATTTCTAGGGTAGTTAGCCCTAGGGAAATTGTTCCTTGGGTTCCCTTGATTTTGGTTAAAATTGTTTGGAAATCCAGGAGGCAGCCTACTGTCAAGTCCCCCTTGTGTCTGATGTTGCGGATTCGCAGTTCCAGAGGGATTCCCATACTGGAATCCAGGATGGTTCCTTGGTTGACTGGGATTATAATAAACTTGTCCGGGAATAGTATGGATGGAGTTGACTTGCTCTGGAATCTGATCTTCAACCTGATTAGTGATGGCCTCATAGGGTTGTGGTGGTGGATGCAGATCCATCATCACATTATAGAGCATTCCGCAGGAAAGAGTCGGATGATCCGAAGCATGACAAGCTTCACAGGATCCTGTGACGGCTTTGACTTGATGAACCAGTGGGGTTTTCTTCTTATCAATTTCCCCTAGAGTTGTTTCGAGGGTTTGCTGTTTATGAGCGATTGTCGTCAAAGCCTCGGCTATTGACTTTAGTTCCATCGATTCCTCAGCTTTAAAGACTTTAAGGATGCCTTTTCCGGCTGACCGCCCCCAGTTGGACTGGTTTTCAGCTCCTAAAGTAACGATTTTCCAGGCATCTTCATAGTTTTTCCTCATGAAATTTCCTCCAGACGAGGAATCTAGGAACTGTTTAATGTCATCGCTTACCCCCCGATAAAAAGTTTCAATCAATTGATTCTGTGAAATTCCATGATGAGGGCATTTGCGTAGAAGTTCCTTGAATCTTTCCCATGCCTCAGCGAGGGTTTCTCCAGGTAGCTGGGAGAAATGGTTGATCTGCCCTCTGATTTCATAGGTCAGCGAGGGTGGAAAGAACTTCTCCAAGAATTTTTCCTCTAGAGGGGCCCAAGTGGTTATGATGGGTTCTCTGTCCAATGAGTTGTACCAACTCAAGGCCCTTCCAGATAAGGTGAAATGAAACAGGTGGAGCATTATTGCGTCGAAAGCAATACCAGCTTGCGGGACCAGGCGGCATAATGCCTTAAACCGTTTCAAATGGTCCATGCAATCGTCTCCTGAACCTCCTGAGAAGGAAATTCCTTGCATAATCTGGATCCACTGGGTCCGAATCTCAAAGTTTGGGATGTTGATGATTGGAGGCCGGACCGGGTGGTTGTCTTCGTAATTCTTCGGGACAGCATAGTCCCTCAGTTGCTTGTTTCGTAATTCGAGCTGAGCAGCCTCGGTCTCTGCTCTTATGCGGGCTTGCTCTTCTGCTCGTATCTCCGCTTGTATTTGGGCACGGGTGTCTGCAATGAGTTGTGCCCGTTGTGCGGCGATAGCAGCATTGACTCTCTCCATCACCAAAGTGGCTTGATGCTGTTCGTCAGCCATTTGACTAGCGCGTTGGCGATTGAGACGGATTCTGCGGTGGAAACTTCTCTCTACCTCGGAGTCGAACTCCGGATCAGGGGAGAATCCTTGATTATGCGGTGATTGCATATACGGGTTCTACCTGAGTAAAGAAAAGAGAACACCTTTAGATAATAGAGACAATATGGAAGCTTCAAGAAGATGATGAGTTATGATTCAAAAAGAAAGCGTAAAAATCCTAACCAACTAAAAAATAAACTAAGTGAAATACTAACGTTCCGTTGTCCCCGACAACGGTGCCATTTTTTGATGGAGCTAGGACTTACACCAAAAGATTTTCAGTCTTCCAATGGGAGTCCCAGAATTCTATCACCAAAAACCCTAGAGAGGATTGATGTCTTCCCTAGGTTTACCTAGAACTGGTGCTTAGATAACAACTCCAACCCCATAAGAGTATGGAAGCCTTATCATAGTACAGATTTAGGATTGAACCCAAAAGACAACGGTCTTGTTGCAAGCAACAAGATGGAAAACGTACAACACTTCACTTAGTTATTTTACTAATTGGCACTTATATCAAAAGGTTGGATTTTGATTGGTTTTTAGACTAAAGCATGAAAAGTAAATAAAGCAAGTAAAACTAAGATTTAACAAATGATGATGAATCACTGGGGTTAAGCAGGTATTTACCACCGCTACACATGCATTGTATATGTACTAAGCAAGCAAGACTTATAAGCTAGATGCATGGACGTTCAACAAGACCGATGCCTTTATAAGACAAGAGCGATGCATTGCATCAAAGGATGTTCCACAAGACCGATGCCTCGTAAGACAAGAGCGATGCATTGCATCCTTCGATGCTCCACAAGACCGATGCCTTATAAGACAAGAGAAATGCATCGCATCCTTCAAGGGTTAAGTAGCTCTCATTCGGTACATTTCTACGTGTCACTGAAGATATGTAGTCTTCCAAAGAGAGAATCTTACTCAACCTCATGAAACGTGCATCTAAAACTAACAAGCGAGCGATAATTATCAAATCGAAAAGTATCTTTGTAGGCCTAGTCTCCTATTCGGATAACCTAGCTACGAGAAGTGCGGGAATGTTGCAACGCCAGCCATTCCTGATCAAATGGTCACATGCTTTACATCATTCCCCTCGCAAAGCGTGTTCCTCGACTTACCAAGGTTACTTCCATACAGATGGAAGTGCAACGGATGATAGTGAGTTTACTCCACTCTTTGAGATACACTCCTAGACACCGAAACGGATGCGTGGTGGATACACACACCAGAAACCAACACTAAATCGGTATTCGAGTCTCGAGAGCGGTCGTAGACAAACCACAACAAAAGACAATAGATGCATACAAGAACGTGGCCATCATTCAAGCATGTATGGAACGATTTAGTATTAAAACGAAAGGATAACATCTTTTTAGTACAAAGTACAAGACATGGGCAACGGGGCTAGTCCCCGCGCCCCAGTGGATGGAACTACTCGCTCCTCATAGAGGGAGCAACAAAGGAGGAGGCAAGAAGAGATAGAAAGAACATCATCTTCACTGAGGAGAGAAGGTTGAACCCTTGGTGGAGAGAGCAACGATCTCCACCCTTCGTGGCTTGCTTGACGACGGATCTTCCCCTCTCACCTTCTTTGTTGATGAGAGAGAAGGTAGCTTTGTAATGGAACGTGAGTCTCAGACCGGCAGCCTCGGGCGGTGGATGGAGTTGTTCTGGTACTAGAGAGGCAGCCTCTGGACGTCTGGACTCCTTTTTCAGGGATGGCCCTTGAGGTCTTATTTATAGGCCTTGAGTGAGGTCAAACGGTCTGGAGACCGTTTGGGTTCAAACGGTCTTGAGACCGTTTGGCGTCAAACGGTCTTGAGATCGTTTGGCGTCAAACGGTCTTGAGACCGTTTGGCGTCAAACGGTCTTGAGATCGTTTGGCGTCAAACGGTCTTGAGACCGTTTGGCGTCAAACGGTTTTGAGATCGTTTGGCGTCGAACGGTCTTGGGACCGTTTGAACTCCATGCGATCTTGGGACCGTTTGAACTCCATGCGGTCTTGGGACCGTTTGGCTTCATGTGGTCTTGGGACCGTTTGAACTCCATGCGGTCTTGGGACCGTTTGGCTTCATGCGGTCTCGGGACCGTTTGGCTTCATGCGGTCTCGGGACCGTTTGAACTCCATGCGGTCTTGGGACCGTTTGGCTTCATGCGGTCTCGGGACCGTTTGGCTTCATGCGGTCTCCGGACCGTTTGGCTTCACTCGGTCTCGGGACCGTTTGAACTCCATGCGGTCTTGGGACCGTTTGGCTTCACTCGGCCTTGAGGTTGGTTTATTCTTTTATGATTTTTTTTGTGCTCTTTCTGCAAGTGTAAAAGGAAAAGGTTAGTTTGATGATGTATTTACAAAAAGGGGGAAAATTAGGTTTATGTACCGTATAAACGTAAAAAGAGTATGGAAAACTAAAGAAAAAGACTAAGATAAACTACTAAAATAGGAGGTTATCACCAAATCCTACTTCCTTACATGGCCATGAAGCTTTTCACTAGAAAGTGCAATTGTCACTGCATCCCTTTGGCAAGCTAAGGTTAGCCTTCCTTCCATTTCTTTCTTATGAAGATCTTGCTAATCATAATTAATGTCTTTATTCAGTAAAAATTACAAAGAATATAAATATTTCATATAACAATTTGAACTTTATCATTTTATATGCCACTTATTTGGTTGCAGGATGGGGAAGTTATCCTATAAGATTTTTTCTAGAATCTATATATAGTAAGTGTCTGGGTGGATGAGTAGTTGGAATTGTGGTTGATTGTTTACCAGTCAACAAATATTTTTCATGTGATTGGAAATAGAAGGTATACCATTAGTCCCTAAGGAATGTCCATGCACATTTTTAATTAATTCAAAACAAATGTTATGTTTAATAAGGAAAATTCATGCATTATGTGTTTCGATTATTTCTAAATAGGTTGTACCTAAGAACGAAAGAATCAATAAGGCACCTAATGAAGAAGGAGAGCTAATCCCTTTCAAAGAACAATCAAAGTCGAGGATGTGTGTTGATTATAGAAAGATTAACGCAAAGACCAATAAGTACCACATCTTTGTGCAATTACTGATCATATTCTTTAGATATTAGAAAAATAATGTTCCAGTTCTTTTCTATAAGGTTATTCTATGTACTTTTAAGTTGTAGTCCACCCTACATACTAAGAATAGAATACCTTCACTTGTCCTTCTGTGACATTTTCTTAGATGAGGATTCCCAATGGTCTTTTCAATGCACACTCTACACTCCAAAGGTGTGTGACATCAATATTTGTCTATATGCTTGACTCATCGATTGAGGTCTTTATGGATGCCATCTTTTTCTTAGAGAAGTTGTTTGATGATTTCTAGCTCATCTCAACATTTTCCTTTAGAGGTGTTTAGAAGTTAATTTGGTCCTATCTTGGGAAAGCAATTACTTCATTGTCATTGAGGGGATAGTATAAGGAGATAAGGTTTTCAAAGATGGTATTGAAGTCAATAGAGTAGACATAGGCCAATTTATACCTTGACCTCCCCTTCCACCATGAAGTATGTCCCTTCTTTCTTGGGACATGTCGTCTTCTACCATGGAATTTTATAAGATTTTAGAATTATTTCAAATCCATTATATGACTATCTTGAGAAATATGATATTTTTTAGTTTATGAAAAGTGTATTAAGGATTTCAACCAATTAAAGATGAAGCATGTCTACTCCTATCATGTTGCTCTCAAACTTCTCCATATTTTTTGATATCATGCCACACACATCAAATATGGGGGAGGGGGTTGTGTTGTCCCAAATGATTGCATGTGCATCATGAGTTACATACTATGCTAGAAAGATTTTTAATGAGGCACAAAGGAACTACACAACCACTAGAAAAGAGTTTTTGCTATCATTTTCTATCTTCATATATTTGGCTCATATGTTTTGCAAAACAAGGTTATCATCTATAGTGACCTTTATATCTTAAAGTATCTCATGTCCAAAGAGGGTTCCATGCATAGTTTGATATGATAAATTATATGTTACAATATTTTAACATAGAAATTATTGATAAGTTGGGTTGTGTATATTTTGCCTCTGACCATCTGTCACATAGTGAAGCCCCATATGATAAGGTGACAAGAATGAAAAAGGCAATGCCACATGCAAAAACCATTCTAGTTAGCTCAACCGATAGACCATGGTCCAAGCATTAAATTTGTTGTGCTTTATGAGGAGGTGAATAGATCAAATAAGAAACTTATGAAATTCAAAACACATTGAAGGTTGGATTGCAACTTGGTTAAGAATATATGGCCGCAAAAATATTAGGTGAGTGTTATACAAAATGGAAACAACAAAAAGAAACAATTATGTACATTGGTTTGGTCAAAAAATGTCAGTTCACTACCTAGTTGTTTCCAACGAGGATTTCTCAACCTTGAATTGTATTACTTTTTTATAATGATACAAATTCACAAATTTATCAGTGTACTTTTTGTCTCAAGACATCCCTCCTTTTCTATCTCAAAGATAATTAACAACTTTGTGTATATTGGAATCAAACTTCATGCTTTGGACACAATCCTCTTGAAAGAAATGGATACAATAAAATTCTTCACAAATTTCTTGCAAGAAGTAGTAAGAAGCACCAAGAACCCAACAAGGTCAACAAGAGAGGAAGAAAGACATTGCAACACTTGATAAGATTAAACTCAATATTACTATGAACAACTGATGATTAAGTCAACAAAGATTTAGGAAAGTATATATTTGGTGGAGTAGGACACTACTATTGAGCAAATGCTCATATTACCTTGAGGGTGGTTAAATATAGAAATATAGTGTTCTAAGCTTGGAGTAGGATAGATTGTAGTAAGTTTCTCAAGTGTACTTTGGGTGTCCATAAACCACTCCTTTTTATAGAAACTACTTAGGGATAGTTGAGAACACTATTGCAAGTTCGTACGATGAGTTAAATCCTAAACTAGATGTTAGAATGTCAGAAGTCAAGTTTACAATGGCTAGTAGACCACTACAAATTTTGTCTACAAAACATCTTTGGTCAAACTGTAATTCGACTGAAGGACCTTTCACTCGAGTTGTACTTCGACATAGAGTTGTTCTCTAGAAATTTTTTTATAATGACCCTTTCTCAGTTGGGGTGTAAGTCGACCAAATGCATCTTGGTTGAAGAATAGTTTGACCAAAATATTCCCCATAAAGACACTATTATATTTTTGGAAACATATCAACATATCTTTCTAGAGATATATAACTATCATAAAGACTTGATATGTGTGGAATAAGGTTTAGGAAAGGATTGAGCCTTTCCTCACTTGTTCTACATTCATCCTATCAAGTTGTAAGAATTGCATTCGTACAAACATATATAAATGGTATAACTTGACCTACAAGCATCCAAACACGTATAATATTGCATATTGTTTATTGTTGGATCTTGTACAAGTTCCTTGATCACGTAAAATACTAAATGTGCATGTTAGTGAAACAAATGGGAAATATTTGCATCATCTAAGTAAGAGTGTGGCACATCCAAAATGTCAATAATCCCCCCCTTTTCTGATCATGACAAATGTTTCCATAAGATAATTTGAAAGTAGACAATTTAGAGCATCATAAATTTAAATTGTTGTGGATAGCCAATTTTTAATGGATATTTTCTCCCCTTTTGTTGAAGTAAAAAGGCTTGATACTTACAAATGCATCCCCTCAAGGAGACACTCCCCTTAAACATTATAGTCATTTTAGAGAGGGAATATATATACCCAATGATAAACATGGATGTACGAATTGAAATGACAAAATAATATGAATACACCAATTGAGAATATATACATTTCATAGTAAGGAATAAAGAAAAAGTCATATTTTGATCAAGGAAAAAAATATTTCTAATTACAAACGAGAGAAATGTTAAGTCGTTCATGATAAAAATACCCCATTAAGAACAATATATATAAAAGTACTCTAAGCCAATGGTAATGAATGTGAAGTACACCATTGATATCAAAATGCCATGAATATCATCAATTTTTATAGAATATCTCAATATTAATGCAAGTAATGTGAATTCCTCCATGATATATAGATCTCCATAAAAACCAAAGAAATGATCAAAACCGATTCCTCGATCATTATTAAGGGATTTTACGGCCACAAATGAAATAGATAAACTTTAAAATCAAAATCAATATCGATATGCAAGTTATAACATATGATATTGATCTCACACTTAATCTCATACTCTTTAAAATGAGCTCAAACTAAAGAAATGATTCACTAAGATATAGATATCCATAAACAAACAAAAAAACGTCATTTGAATGATGTAAAATCAATCATTTCAAATTTAACATGAAGAAATCATGTAATAAAACTAACCTAAAAACCAAATTGAAAGATAACCTAATTTTTTTTGTTATAGTCAAATTTTAGGCCAAAATATACTTTAACTGAACTGTCCCTCAGTCGAATTATACTAAGACCAAGAGGCAATCTGCTGGAGAATTTTATTCAACAAGAAACTATTACCTCTATCAAAAGATTTTTGAAAAAAATCAAAAAGTAAAAATTTTTAAAACTCATTTTAAATTCAAAATAGATCAAAAAGATATTTGTTTAAGTTCGTGGTCTTTCAAACCTCATCAAAAATTAGGTTTTAGGGATCCAACCATGCATCTATCCTTTTCTTTCTGAGGGGTATGAAAATGCATAATACCCAATTCTCCCACAAATATAACCAGTAACATGATTAATATGAATGTAAGAACTATATTTTGGTTTATCAAAATAGGTCCCAACTTTTCTTTCTTTTAATATTATGTGGAATACTAAACCAAGTCCATGAGTACCGACATGGGGATGTTGAATGTTATTCAACATATTTCTTCTATATGAAAATTTATGTAAAGACTTCTTGAGATATTCATTTTCCTTGGAAAGAAGTAGAGATTCTTTAGTCGTACCAATTATACATTTTCTAGTGCTAGAAATATCTTCTCAAGCATAGAAATTTTATCATTCAAATCAGTATTTTCTTGAATAAAATATTATGATCAATATGAGCACAAAAAGGAGGTAATTTCTCTGTGTAATTTAGTTTTTTAAAAGAGTGAAAACTTGATCTTGCAAAGAATCATATTAAGATATGAGATAATCTTTTCTTTTCTTTTCACTAGAATACAGATCATTTAGCTCAATACGATCTATATTCAAGGAATTAACAATATTTTCCTATTTAATATTCTTTTTGTTATACTTTTCAAATTTATCCAAAGGAAGTTCAACAAGTTAATTAAGTTCACCTTTAAAAAAAGTTGAGAGAGATACATCATCATCATTACCTTGTGCACCTTATTCTTCTTCATCATTATCTTATTGTTCAGCAATGAGGCATTCAACTACATGATGACATATTTCTTCATCGCTTGCCTTTGAGTTGGAAGAATTGACACAAACAACGTGATGCCTTTTTCCTTGGTCTCCCTCATTTCTTCTTCTTTAATTATGGACACTTAGACTGTTAGATTCCTTTCTCTCCACATATGTAACATCTAGTATAAAGAGATCTTGTAGTTTTTTTTAGAAGAAGAATGCATATATTTATTACCTTTATGATGTATTTCTTCTTCACTTCTAGATGAGTCACTCGAAGAAGATGACTTTCAATCTATTGATTTGAATGAAAAACCCTTTTTCTCAGCATGTTTTTCTTGGACTACTACTTTGACCACCTCTTGAAGCTGCACTTGATGTGTCTCCAAGTTTGCAATGAGTTTCTCTATCAACAATATAGAAAGATCACTAGATTCTTCTATAGTGATTACCTTTTCTTTGAACTTATATTTAAAGGACCTAAGAATATTGAAGACTTGTTCCTCCTTGGACTTGTGTTTCCCGAAATCACTTAAACCATTTGTAATAGTAGTAAATATAGCATACATTTAAGCAATGTCTCATTGTTTCTAATATGAAATAATTCAAATGTATGCTTCAACATATTAATTTTAGTGCTTTTAACTTGTGTTCCTTCATGTGTAATCGAATAGGTGGTTTCACAAGATGAAATTTTATTAAAATCACTAAAATATAAATAAGAATATAAGACACTTAAAACTTTGGTGTTTAGATTAGCCTTTCTTACCATATCCAGATCCCATGCCTCCATTTCTGTTGTAGGTTTATATGATACAACAAACATCTTCCAAAGAACAAAGCTCAATCCATAAACAAAGAATTGCATGTGCCTCTTATAATATGTGTAGTCAGAACCATCAAAGAGTGTTGGTCAATTGATTGGGGTTTCTTTAAGGTTGAGGTTGCCTAAGTGATTTCCCCCCATATTTAAGACTTGTTAAATGTCCTTGAAGACTACTATGAGACCAAATTGCTGTTCTCTATAGGTGGGTGAATAGAGAAAATAATAAACTTGTGAAATTTAAAACACAAGGATGGTTATGTTTTTAAGTGGTATTGGTAGATAGGGATTATGTATTACAATAAGTTGATGTTATGTCTATGGGTACAAATAATCACAAGGTGATTTGTGATCTTGTTAAATCAAACATTGTCATCCTTTTTAAAATTCTTGGATCATTGATAAGTGATGGAATTAGTCACTTAATATATAGAGGTTTGAGAGGCTATTAAAGAAACACAATGTTAAGTACGAAGTTGCTACCCACCACCCTCCTCAAACAAGTGGGAAATTTGAGCTTACCAATCAGGAGATAAAAGCTCATTCTTGAGAAAACAATGAGACCAGACGGTACAGATTGGTCACTTCATCTCAATGATGCTAAATGGGCATAAAAAATGACATATAAAGCCCAAACTAGAACCACTCAATTAAGATGACATATGGGATAAGTTGTGTTTTGAGAGTTGGTCTATAACTAAAGGCACTTTGGGATTTGAGATTTTTTTTAACATGTATTAAAATGCTATCCTAAGGAAGATTTAATTAAATAAGCTTGAATAAATGAAACTTGAGACATACAATAAGTCAACGAGACACAAAGAGAAAATGAAATGTCTTGCATGACAAGCTCATTCGAAAGAAAACATTTGAATTTGGCCCATGGGTTTTGGTGTACAACTCATCATGACGTTATTTCTCAAAAAGGTTAGATCAAATTGGGAAGCTCCCTATCAAGTGAGTCATTTGAACCCCTTAGGAGACATTGTAATTCAAGAGATAAAATGTAGAAAGGAATTTATGATAAATGGTTAAAGAATCAAGTTGGTTGTTAAAATTGAACTAAATAAGGTCAATCAAAGATATGATAACAAAATATTCATTTAGAAGATTCAAATATGAAGGAGAAACATACCTGGATGAAGATGGAAATTTAGTGCTAGTAGGAGGCCACCCGCTATTTTGTTTGATTTTAGATTCATACCTCACACTTATTTATAGTTTTACTTTTATACTTCCAAGAAATACACACACCATACTTGATATTTTTCTTACTTTTTAATAGTGATATGAACATGGATTCAGATAAGAGAATGACCTCAAATTGGCAAGGTATGATAATCAAGGGGAAAATGATGATTTTTTGAAGATTGAATTGCAAATTGCGGAAGACATTCTACTAGAAGGATGGCCATGGTAATCTCTTGCCATCTATGAAGTTTTTGTGATTTTGCATCTACCAGTAGGAATGACCATTGTTATAACTTGGCTTTTCACATGTATTTATATAAATGAATTGCATTTACTTGGATGAATATGGCACATTAGAAATTTGGTGTGTTTATTTTAAAAGCATGATTTTCCCTTGCAATTTTTCCTTCATTGTAATTTTTGTGATTTCTACTATTTCTATTAATCCAATAATGGATATAAAGGAAAATGGTGAGAAGAAAATCCAATAATAAGAAAAGGTAAAAAGATAATGGATAATAAGTAATGTACTTATGAGAATTGTGTGGAATTCTCTAGAAAATTGTATGGATGACCACTAATGGTTGGATTTCGGTTTGACATAGTTTTTAATAAGAAAAGTTATAAAAATAAAGGAGAAAAGATAATAAAGTGAAAAGGATGAAATTAATGCTTAAAATATTCCTTATAAGTGGAAGTCTTGAATGTTAAAAAAAACATTTTTTTCTAATTTTATACTCAAACCATGCCCACAGTTATATGATGTCATTATGGACCTTCCCTTAAAGTTTGGGATTAAAAGGATTGATAGAGTTAGAGATATGGATTTTACAAAAATCCATAAAGTGTATGTATTAATGGGATATCGAATTAAATGTCACATATACTTTTCTAATTGGAAATGACTTTATTTTGGCATGCATATTACTAACCTTTGGATCTAGATTAGATGATTAAAAGATCATCAGCTACCTTCGGTTAGTTTAGGAAATAGAGTAGGAAACAACTTTGAATTCTTCCTCTACTTTCTCTCTATTCAATGCACGATCAGATTGGGAAAGTAGTCCATTGAGTTCGTGAGAATGGGACACACCTAATAATCTTAAGTTTTACCCACTGTGGAAGGCAATTAAAGATTTTCCCAAATATGATCTCAAGAACAACCCTGCCATCATGGATGGCTATAAACAGAGGCATAATCACCCTATGCTAGATCACCAAATTGTCCGTGAGGCTTTCCTGACAATTAGACTTTATTCTGTACCCTCAATTCCATAGATATCCATGCCATCCTTCTCTCTAATACCTCCGTGTGTTTAAAGAGGGATCTCCTTGTCGTTCTCTTTGCCCAGACCACCTTCGCGACAATTGAGGGTTCATCCACTTCGTTAGGTCAAGAAGAAGGAAAGAGCAACCTTGCATGTCACTCTAAAAGAAGAATCCCTAAAGTCAACTCCTATGTTGACTCACTGGAGTTGCTCACAAACAAACCAGAGGAAGAAGAAGATGGGAAGGGGAAACACTAGTCTACCCTGACACCTTTTCACATAGGTAAGGATATTGCCTTCCTTTCAATTATCCTTTTCTTCTCCTTCTAAGGGAGGCCATGCAGGCGCCCAACCCAGGTGTCGCAAGCCTACTGGTTAGACAAGCTAAGTTGGAAAGGTAGGGACTAGGGCGTGCTACCTAGGTGACAAATTACGATTGGTCTACATACTTCTATTTTGTGAAAATTACAATGAATTGTAGGATTGTCCAATAGTAACATGTAATATATGAAATATAAGGAATTCAATAAAAATAAACCTAGATCTGCCTCTAGTTCAAAATGTACCCATAGTTGCTATCTTTAATGTGTTTAATGAATGAAAACCCTAATTTCTAGTTTTTGTTGATCTTAATATGTTCAATTGATCTTAATAATCAAAGATTGGTCTTTTGGATAAAAAGGACAACTTGGATCTAGATTGAGATTAATACTCCACTAATTGATGAATTAGGGCCTCCTTGAGATTAAAAGTACATATAATGATAAGATTAGGGTTGTAAACCAATAAGGCATGAAAAGTAATAATGAGGGTTTGGAAAGGAAAAACCATAATGAAACCCTAATTTGACCTTAAAAGCCTAACTTAGATCCCAAGTTATTATTAATGATGGATTGTAGATAATATAATAATACATGGGTATAATATTTTAGTTACAACATAGTTGTTTATTTGGTTGCTCTTGTTTCTTTTGCTTGGATATCAAGTAACTTCTGAAGAAGGTATGTGGTTATGCCTAAGACTAACCACATTAGTTTGCTGATTTTTTTGAGGATTATCGAAATGGATTGCAAATAAATGCTTCCTTGTTTATTATTTCATGCAAACTATAAATTCACTCTGTATATCACATTATGATGCATATAACTTTCTCAAACCCCTCATACCAACTCTGGAAGTTTGAAAATACTATGACCAGGCCCCGGATTGGGAAGGTCATATTTGAGGATACTAGGACCCAACCCTAGGTTGGGACATTTATATTTGGTTTGGCCCTAGATTGGAAAGGCCAACACTAACTCTAGATTGAGAAGGTGGCCGACCAACATGGCACCTGGTCTCTAGATTGAGAAGGTGGCCTTTTGTCCAGTACAGGGATAAGACCTTGAAAGGGTATCTCTGAGGTTGAGTAAAAACAAGTTGAGAATTTATGATGAACGTGTCAATTTTGATTCTATACCAATAATTGTTGTGAATATGTTGTTACAACTAGATGTGAATATTTTATTTCCCTCACACACCAGTATAACTTGTTATACTTGTTGAGTTTTGTTTTTTTAGCATTTTAGGATAATCTAATATCAGTCCTGCAAGTATGATGGAAAGTGGACATCCAAAAAAGAAGGATCGAATAGAAAATAAATTAATGTAATTATGGATGATTTAATTTGTGAGACTTTATTTCATGTTGCAAACTTTAGAAATCCATATTATGCAAATCCTTAGAGGAGTGTGTCACTTTCCTTATTGTTCAATTTTTTCCCATTCAGTGAAAATTATTTATTATTTTTGGTTATTTGCTAAACCATCGGTCATGTATTTATGGTAATGGACCTTGCTTTAACATACTAAATTTTAGGCATATAAGCTAACCCTCCCTTCTTCTAGGACCCTATCCGTAGTTCAAAAGGCATTAGGAATAATCAAATCTAATGGTATCATGAATTGAGGAGCACCCTTGATATTTGATAATTAAGGTAAAATAATGATAATACACTCAATAACAAGACTTAATGAAAAAGTACACCAGATATTATGCTTGTTTCTAATTTGACATTCTAAAACATTTGTGTGGGTGATATGATGAAAGATATTGAATTAATATGTCATACAATGACACAATTAAATAATTAAGATGAGTAAATACATCAAATGGGTGCATAGTAAAGAATCATGAAATATATATATACATTTGCAAAATGTGGAACTGATGACAAATTTGGATTCGTCATATCCTAATTAGCTAATATACCAATTTGGGCCTAAACCGGTATCAATTACACCCCTAATAAGATTATTTTAAAATAGGAAATAAGTTAAGTGCTAAATATGTGATTTATTTCCATGTCACACTCCTTTTTCTATGTTCCGTGCATTTTTCTTTGTTGCCTTATTTTGGTCCTGTTACCTACTTACCTTCTCACAACTTAGGGTGGCTCATGATCCACTTTTACCAGGTCTAACAAATGTTCGGTCTTCGTCCTTTGCCACACTACCGCCATCGATGAATCTGGCCAGTGAGAACAACACCTTCATGCCATCATTCTCTCTCTCCTCAAATAAACCCCATCCTTGTCTTCCTCTTCCCTTGTTCTCTTGAACCTCACCATCCTGAACCATCCTTACCCTGGAACGACATCTCCTGTATGTGGGGTAGCCATCGTCATACCTAATGGCAAGCCACTTCCATCACCTCGGTAGCACGCTCCCAACACGAATACAAGATGAATCGGTTGCCTACAACATAGAGGAGGACGAAGGCAATTTCCCTGACCCTCGTTGACTTCTAGTGCAACGACGTCACCGCCCTGTCCCTTCGGGCAAGATTCATCAAGGTCTACAAAAGTCATAACCAGTCTTCATACCTCACCAAATCTCACTAAAATCAGATGCTAGCTTGTCTCCTCTGTGACCTTGACCCAATGTTCTAGCCAGAAGAATCTATGAAGCTAAAGACCTACAAATTTAGTACATCGTGGTGTTTGCCTGGTTCTAGGTGAGAGTTCATGTTGGAGGAGGGCTTATCACTTCAGCTAGATGAGAAGGAACTAAGTGTCACAATTTCAAGGTAGTTGTATCCACCTCGATGCAATCCATCAGATCCAACACTGATCAACAATTCTCCAGCATGCACAGGTCAATAAATGATCTTTTGAACAATAAATTTTATATATAGATCAATGATAATATACTTAGTGGCATACTAGACCATAATGGTGATTAGAGTATCCTTAGATAACACATAAAATGAGTATCGTGACTGCTAAGATGTGTTATTTTAATGCAATAATTCTAATACACATACATAAACTTAAGATCATTTTATAATGAAAACCAATATAGGTGGTGTAGTTATCTAGATTGGACTATTTTATATAAGATGGTATATAAGAGAGAGAATATGTAAAGGAAATTTCTTACACGATGATAAGCATGGATTCTATACTAATATAACATGTTGTTTTGAACTCTCATATCATTAAAATTAGTAAGTAGGCATATATAAAATATCATACAGAAAATTGACATGAACTTTGGCATAAAGACTGTAAGTCCTATGAATTACTTTAAGTAGTGGGAGTATGAGTCGATTAATGTGATGATGAACTTGATGAACCCTAGTGGGGTATAATAACCACCCAATATTAAGGCCTTAAATCATGAATGATGGAATAATAATTCCTTATAATTGGGAACCTAGGAATTGTAATGATGATGGACCTAATACCCATTGGGAAACTAAAAACCCAAGGATTGAAAAGGGGAGATACCATAGACCACTTTATGAACATAAATGCATCATATGAAACCACATGGACGTGGAGTCTGGTCCACCAATGTTATAGTCCCTAGCTAAATAGTGATATACACTATAACCTATGTCCACTAACTAAACATAAAACCCTAACACACCATTAGAGATGATAATTTGGATAAGAGATATACATATAGCTATAATAGGGTATAAACATGTACATTTTGGTTTGACTAACATACCTAATGTATTTTTAGGGTCAAAATTTACTTTGTGGACCAAGTATATCTATTGAGTTAGCCATTAGTCTTGAAGATCAGGTATGTACATCCTCTATTTTATTTTGGGTATTATCTGACTAAAACCTACATTTATTTAATGAGGCATCTTTTCAAGTGTTATTCCTTATGAAATCTGAATTCTTGAAATTTACATTTCCTAATGTTGACTCATTATATCATTCTCATTTTTGGACTACCTTGTTTATAAGGGTACTTGTACCCCACTTGCTAAGAATGCCTTTTTATGAAATTGACAGAAATGCTAGTCTTTCCTCTCTATTTTATGCATGTACATGTTTGACTAGAATATCTAGAATAGTGGTACTTATGTACAACCATACTTAGATAGGGCGTGTGTTTCCACCCGGGGTGTGTGTTTCCACCCTTATTTCTTTTAGACCATGATCCTATGGTGTTATGGCCCTGTTTTAGGTATATTTAGTCACAGTGTTATGCATGCAAAAGTTTATTGTTTTATGTTGTGATTGTGGTAAAGTGTTATGGCAAGACATTTTATTCTGATGTTTGTAATCTAAACTTTAATATGCCTCATTTATTTTCTTATATTCCTTTTGAACTTACCTAATTGGAAATAACCCCTTCTTGTGGGAACATCTCTTTTTGCACTTGTAACCATATATAATGCCCAAAGTGTTTATCATATGTGCATTCTCAGCTCTTTGCTGACCTCTATGTTTCCTCCTATGTTCTGGTTGATGTTCCCTTCCACCCATGTTTAGGTACATTAGAAGACAAAGATGCTAAAGGATTGTATACATGGACTTGATCAGTGAGGATAGCTTGGGATAGTTTGTTTTCCCTCTACAACTAGCCTTACGTGATTGTAGGTGTATACCTTTTGTTCTATTTTTCATTCCACCTTGTATGGTGAGGAACAATTGTACAATCAAAATGATGCAACTTTTTAATAGTTTTGTTTCTGTTGCTTTATCATTAAATGGCTCTCGTATTGTATCATTTGAGTGGTTCCCCTATCGGGTCTCACTCCTTACAAAATGGTATCAGAGCCAAAGTAGTCGTTAACTTAACTATTTCAAGTTATCCTATATTGTTCCTTGATTAGGTATGTAGGTGACCCTATACATATAGTTTACATACCTATCACAGAGTAGAGGAATATCGAATAGGGTTCCATTCCCTATCTAATTTGGTGATTTCCACTCCCCAAATCACGTGTGGTTGAGACTCAGTTTTGGAAACCCTATTTAGACCTACACCCTTTATGGAGTACATAATTTCCCTACATAGGGGTTGATAATCCTAGTCATCAGATTCTATTCCCAACCTCATGGGAGGATAGTTCACAACTAAAATATAGGTTGTCCTTAACACTCATAGGATCAACCTAATTCCCATTTGGGCCCTTTCCCTTGTTGTTTCCCTATCACGCCTCAGATACAACTACTAGGGGGATTAAGAATATATGGAGGATAAGCATAGAACTCAGATATAAGCTGATGAATGGTGATGATTCCCTTGATGCTAGGTGATTGAATTAATTTTCTATATTATAGTTAGGCATGACTTGCCTTCAACATGGAGTATGTCCACATAACACTAGCTAAATTCATCTAAGAGTTGGATATTATCTTCATTGAAATTGTTGTGCCTCATAAATGAGAATTAGTTGCGGAAATCTATAAGTTTTGGTATATATTCATAGTATTCAACCCTCTCATCTTCAATAGTGCACTTAGTTTATGTGGTGATTAAGATGAGTAACTTGACTATGTCGGTACCTTTATATGCGAAGGAAGTATGGATGTAAACCAGATAGTGATAAGAAACCCCTAGATCTCTCCCTATAATGTTGGATAATCTTATTACACATAGCTCTTGAGATGGTGCAATGTGAATTTTGATTAAGGGTGACAGGGGGATAGTGGTTATTGTTCCTTATTAGGATTTGATAGAAGTTGACCATAAGGAATAGAAAAACCTTCTTCCTATTATGATACAAGACTCGAGGTGACTTAGTCATACAATTTGTATGCTTGAAGAAATAGAGTATGCTAGTAGAATGAAGTGATGATTGAATGATACAATAGGTATCATGTACTTGATAAGTGGTGTACTTGGTTTTCGAGTCGATTTTGGCACCATTGTTTAATTCTGATTGCAAAGTTTTCATCACCAAACTTATTTTCATTAATAATTTATATGTATAAATAAAATTGAGATTTTGTCGATGGTTTTGGAACCAAGTCACCACCACAAGGAAGTTGAGCAGTATAGAAAATCTTTAGTGAGGAAATCCTTGACTGGCAGGATCTAACATGAGAACCTATGCTTAGTGTGAAGTAGTGAATAATAGGAATAAGTATACGACCTAGATCCACATTTGTTACCCATCTAGGTGATTAGATGAGATATAGACTAACCCTTTTAAAGAGTGAAGTCTTATACAGTTAGGAGTGTAGTTTAACTTAAGAGATAACCACGAGTTGATAGTGGTTGTAATAAGCAGAAACTGGATAACTCCCTAAAATAATGTCAAACAATGTAGATATCACATAATTTTGGTATATGAGTAAGCCTTGTTATTTTGACCACCATGAATGTTACTTGGATAAAAAAAATTATATTTCTTTTAATACAAATGATATGGGGAGTCGATTCAAGAAATAAGATTCAACACACCAAGGATGATAAACTTAATGAATGTACTCTTATCCCAGGGGAGCACAATGAATTAACAATAAAAATGAATCAAGTACATCTTAATCATGACCTGAGTACATTAAAGTGTATAATAGAATCATGGGTGATTAGTTCACGAAGTTCAATATAACACACTATAGTGTTCAAATATGAACAAAAAGATCTGTTGGAAAACAAAACCCTAAACATATGTCTCAACCCTAATATTCTTATTAAAGTATAAATCTTAGACATGTAATACATCCTAATTCATCTCCCTTGATAAAAACTATAAATAAGTTCAACTTAAGAGATAACTCAAATACATGAAGAAAAACAAGACATATATGAACATCATACATAAAAATGACTTATTATGAATAATCATATTAACGATTACAATGATGATGATCATGATGATGAGGTGTAGATGCGTAGATGATTTGTATGATGATGCTGACAATTATGATGATGATGATGATGATGATGATGATAGTGATGACGTTGATAAGGAAACTTTACATAGTAGTAATAATGATAGGAATCATGGTGCTTGAGGATTGATGTTTATACACAATAATAGTCTACCAATTTAGCGGGTCACAATATGAATGGTTCCATTGGTAAATTTGTATATGAGGATTGGTCATTCATGTTTAGGTGGTGGAAGATGAGGATCTATAGAATAACCTAGAACCTCATGTGCGGCCTTTTTCTCGTGTCTGGATATAAATGCGGGACAAAGGAAGGAATGAAGCTTTTAAATTTATAACATGAAACCGTCTAGGCCCCCACAACTTTTATTATGGGGTCTAAGCAGATATATGTGATCGAACACAGGGACGTGGGGACGTTTAGGACACCATCGATTTTGTTCTTGGGTCAGATAAGCCAAAACTATAGTCGATGAAAATATGTGCTAGAGCTAGTGTAGCGGGTTGTCACGAATTAAAACAAAACAAATAAAACAAAAGAAAAGAAAATAGAGCTCGTGGTTCTACTAATCAAGAGACAAGGGGTTCTTGGCTATGTAACCATAAGCTAGGTAGTCTATGCACCCATTCTCGGGCATAGACAACCCTCGAACACCTGAACAAGCAATCTATATCCAAACATAGTATGTACTATCATATATGTTCCTGTGGGGTCATCCCACTCGCTCTCACACAGCATGACTAAAACCATCAATGATATTTCATTGAGCCTCTCTCAAGGATGACATATCAATACCTCAGAATATGCTAAGTTCCCTCTCAGGTCTTAGGGAATCCGGAGGTATTAGGAACATAGTACCTTGGATCTTCCTCCTCTCAAGTTCAAATCCAAACTATCTTCTGTTAACCATTCCTACACAAATCTCTCAATACAGGAAGAAATAGCAGTACAAACAAGAAATAGATCAACCAAACTAGCTATCATAACCAAAAAGGGAAGATAGAACAAAAAACATACTACATCAAAAATAAATCTACTTACTTAAGGAAAAAGTACATAAACATACCCAAAATGGGCTACATAGCCAAGAAGGAGATGAACTAGCAATAGACAAGCATAGTTGGCATCGAACAAAGATGGAAGAACATCATTGTATAAGATACCAAGAAACACAACAAAAGAAAGGGGAAGAAGAAGAGATTTAGCCCACGAAGGAGAGGTGTCTCTCGCTGCTTTGCCTTTGTATAGGTTGGATCTCGTCTTTTGGTCCTCCTCCTTGATCAGATCTGGACTCCTTGGTCCTCTTTCTCTCTAGATCCACCCCAAACAATAGCTTGGTGGGTGAACAGAGGTGGAGTATGATGGAGGTTGTGGGTCTTCTCATTCCTAAGCTTCCTCCCTTGGAGCTCAAAGGCCAGGGGATGATGGAGAGTGGTAGAGAATGGAAGCTTGCTAAAGAGGAGGGTGTAGGGTGAGCTCTTGGGCCGTCTCAGACCTCTGGGATCTCCCATGGAACTCTAGGAACCTTCAGATCTCAGAGCAGCAACCTCTCAATGTCCTTGGTCGAATGAGTGAGGGGACACCTATTTATAGAGGCAGACGACAGACTGCGGCCAGCATGTCATGGGGTCGACCACGGTTGTGGCCTATGGCCATGGTCGTGGCCTATGGCCGCAGTCATAGCCAACACCGCGGTCACGATTCATAGAGTAAAAATCATGGTCGCGGTGATGAAGATCGCAGTCACGGTTATTGGCCACGGTCGTGGCGGACGACCACGGTCATAGTGGAGGGAGTCGATTACGGTTGTGACTAAAGGACACGGCCATGGTGAGGAATCGCAGTCGTGGTTGTGGAAGGAAAAATCGCGGTCGCGATTATTGGGAACTGCGGTCGCAGTTATTGGCAACGGTCGTGGTGAATAATCACTGTCGTGATTGTTGAAGATGAAGATCGCGGTCACGGTTATTGGCCACGGCCATGGAGGATGTAGGCCACGGTCGTGGCAAGGAATCACGATCGCGTGTCGAAGACCGCGGTCACGGTTATTGGCCACAGTCGTGGGGGATGGCAATGGTCGTGGTCAGGGTGGATTGCCAAGGTCGTGGCTGGTTGCCATGGTCATGGCGGGTTCATAGGTGCCGCAAAAACCATGTGTCATGGAGGAATCTTTAGAGAATAGATGTCTTGTCTGGTTCTGTGCCTACAAGTCCCAAAATTTTCTAAATTGGCTACATTATTGGCTATTCTAACTACATTATCTAATGAGAGAAAGAAAGCATAAAACATTAGCATTATTGGGCATATTAAGACTAAAGTGGCACAAAACTATATATGAAATGCATAGAGAATATGCACTAATTTGGGTGTTATCAACTACCCCAAGATTAAAACTTGCTTGTCCTCAAGCAAGACTGTGCTCAAAGAACAAAAGGATAACATCCAAATTAAGGTTGGCAATAAATGCTAAAGTTAACAAAAATAGTTTAAAGCATCAATAATCTTGATCCATGTTATTTCAGAACAAACCCCCACCAATCAACTATAGTCCTGCTAAAGCAAGATCAAAGAGTTTCCTGGTAAGATTAAGCAAATTCACTATAGCCTGCTGATACACATGAGGATTTGAATCATAATTATTTAACATGAAAGAATTGACACGTAGATGATCACGTAGGTGATGAGCAATGAGCAATCACCATGAATCCATGCATACCAATCAGGAACAATGTGCCTCTCACTTATTCATGTCCATAAGAAACAAAGAAAAAAGACTCCAATGACTTCTGAGGATCCCGATCTACGTCATGTTGGTCCATGTAGCGAGCAACAGTCCCTGCAGTTTGAACCAGTTGGTCCAAAGCAGTGAGATGAACTCCTTGTATTGCGCCTGAACCAACCCTGCTATTGACATGATCTCATAGGTCTCCTAGGGATTCATAGTGACTCTCTAATGAACTTCTAGAGTGATACTACCAGGCACGACATACCCGTGTTCATGAGCGTAGTCATACACAAGCTGGGCACCATCCTCAACTCTCCTAAAAGGGAAAACAATGCTCATTTATTGTTCACACTCATGCTTTTATCATCTGCATTCTATTTGTAGGCTTGGGTGAGAACTATATATATATTTTTAGGATTTTATGGGAGGCCAAGCTCTTTTGCAAATTTTTATATTTTTCATCTTTTTGACTCAATCTAATGTGAGAAGGCACATAGTCCATCAAGGAAAACATTTCATCTTGATTATAGCTCAAAACTCATCATGATCCGCTTGACACCTGTGTGAAAAGTTGCAATTATGATTCAAGAATCCTTAGAATAGAGGCAATCTTGTGAATCTGTAGCTAGGATTCTTTGATCATGTTTTAGCTCATTCCAACGGTCCTTTACCATGGATTTTCCATTCACAACATAGATCAAGGGAATTTATCTTTAACTATGAAAAAGGGACATAACCTTATTTTATTTCCAAACTCAAGGAAAGAGTCAAAGTGCAAGTAAAGCAAAAGGTCAAGTAATTTCTAAGGTGAAAACTGTGCATTTAGGAATAAAGTCAAGCATTTATCTATTAGATTCGCACCATATGGTCATAATTGCAAAGCTACAAGCTTATGCTAAATGCAAGAAATAAACGTGCATGCAAGAAGGGTGAAGAGAAAGAAGGACAAAGTCTACCACCCCAAGCTTAAAAGTTTGCTCATATTCAAGAAAGACTTAAACTTGAAAAAGTGAGGCAGGAATGCATGATTTCAATGGCAGTTATTGAAGTTCTAAAGATGATGCAGGAGGAAAGAAACTAACTAAAAAGAACATGAAAAACAAAATTTATTGCAATAAAAGGGAAGGAGGGTGGGTAAGAGAAAAGGGGGTGGTTGTCCCACGATACCGACACTAGGATCCCAAATTCTCAATTTTGGGACCAGTGTCACTTGTGTCTTGACGACATGTTCTGCCACATAATATGAGTAGAATAGGCGGATGTGCTGGCCCTGCCAAGTCCGAAGAAGAGAAGTGAAATCTGACGACTCGGTGAAGTCATCTTTGTGCTGGAAGTGGCTTGAACTGCACTGGGATGAATTCTTTGGCATATCATCCTCAGGGTACCTTTCATTATATGAATATGAATATGAAGGTCCTAGGATGTCGACATAGGATGAGATGGGTCGGATGTCTTCTAGAGGAATCATCTCTTCTCTCTCCATCTCTACACTTGAGGTTAGATGCTCAGATAAATCTTCATGTACAGTCTGAGTCATCCAATCATCTTCTGAACATGAAGTGTCTCCAGAAGAGTATGATTGATGTTCTTCCACCCCAAGCTTGTCACCATCTGTGGGGTCTGGGGTTTCTTCATGCTCAACAACCATGTTATAGTGAATTGTCCATCTACCTCCCGATAGGTCTCAATGTGAGGGTCATCACTCTGGTCTAGATTACTATCTGAATCAGATTCATCAGAACAAGCTTCACTTTCTAATAGTGAGTTTGTTTGACTTTCCCGATGAGGATAGAAGTCATCATCTTCATAGACCCATTCTTGTTCCTCCATTGGTTCTTCAGTTGGCTCATCTGGATAGAATAAAGAACTTCCCCGTGTAGGTTGGTCTTCACAGAAAAACCTTGGTGCATCCAGTTGATGATCTGAATCAGATGGTGAAGCATACTCCTCTTCAGACCCAATGGAATGGTCTTGATGACTGGATTCTTCATTGCTAGGCGGTAGAGCTTGTGACTTCATGGTAACCCAATTGACGAGCTCTTGAATCCTACTGCATTGTTCAACATCTTCAAGAAGTTTTCGGGCTTGTGTAGCAACACCTTCAAGGTTTGTCAATTCTTCCTCGCAATGTCGTTGTAGACTCACTATATCAAACTGGCGTGCTTGGACGAATCCTTGCTCAACAACTTGAAGTAGGCTTCTACTGCGGTCTGTAGCTTCGGTGGCTACTTTGAAATGACAATCCTACTCTTCTAAGTTGTTGCATTAGATTGACATCTTCTTGGAGATGAGGTGCTAAGGAGGTGAGTGTGTGAATACTTTCCCTAGCCAACTCCACTACCTTAATCAGTTCTTGATCCCATAATAGCACGGGAGTCAAGGGCTGACTGGTAGTCTCAGTATTTGAGGCATCTTCAACTAGCCATGGACAAGCATAGTCGACACCGAACAAAGATGGAAGAACATCATTGTACAAGAAACCAAGAAACACAATAGAAGAAATGGGAAGAAGAAGAGATTTAGCCTGTGGAGGAGAGGTGGATCTTGCTCCTCTGCCTCTTTATAGGTTGGATCTCATCTTTTGGTCCTCCTCCTTGATCAGATATGGACTCCTTGGTCCTCTTTCTCTCTAGATCTACCCCGAACAACAGCTCAGTGGGTGAACGAAGGTGGAGGACGATGGAGGTCATGGTCTTCTCACTCCTAAGCTTCCGCCCTTGGAGCTCGAAGGCCAGGGGTCAATGGAGAGTGGTGGAGAATGGAAGCTCACTGAAGAGGAGGGTGTAGGGTGAGCTCTTGGGCCTTCTCAGACCTTTGGGCTCTCCCATGGAACTTTGGGAACCTTTAGATCTCAGAGCACCAGCCTCTCGGCATCCTTGGTCAAGGCCCCGTCCTCAAATGAGTGAGGGGACACCTATTTATAGAGGAAGACGGCAGACTGTGACTAGTAAGTCGTGGGGTTAGCCACAGTCGTGGCCAACACCGCGGTTGTGATTCATAGAGTGGAAATCACGGTCGTGGTGATGAAGATCGCGGTTACGGTTATTGTCCACAGTCATGGTGGAGGGAGCCGACCACGGTCATGGCTAAAGGACACGACTGTGGTGAGGAATCGCAGTTACGATTGTGGAAGGAAAAATCGTAGTTGCGATTATTGGGAATCGCAGTCACGGTTATTGGTCACAGTCATGGCCGATGGCCATGGTCGTGGGAAATAATCGCAGTCACGGTTGTTGAAGATGAAGACTATGGTCACAGTGTTGAAGACCGTGGTCATGGTTATTGGTCACGGTCATGGAAGATGGCCACAGTCATGGCGAGGGATTGCGGTCACGGTGTTGAAGATTGCAGTCATGGTTATTGGCCACGGTCATGGAGGATAGCCACGGCCGTGGTTAGGGTGGTTTTCCACGATCGTGTTTGGTTTCCATGGCCGTGGCGGGTTCATAGCTGCCGCAAAAACCATGTGTTGGGGAGGAATCTTTGGAGAATAGATGTCTTGTCTGGGTCAGTACCAGCAAGTCCCAAAATTGGCTAGATTGGCTACATTATTGGCTATTCTAACTACATAATCTAATGAGAGAAAGAAAGCATACAACATTAGCATTATTGGGCATATTAAGACTAAAGTGGCACAAAACTATAGATGAAATGCATAGAGAATATGCACTAATTTGGGTGTTATCAGTGGTGGAAGATGAGGATCTATAGAACAACCTAGTACCTCATGTGTGTTGGGACATGGTTCATGTAAGTGGATAATGAAACATTCATAATAATTTAGGCAATCTTTATAAATGTAGCACCATTAAGACAATCTATGTCTTTGTGTAAAAAATTTCTAGCTCATCCTAGAATACAAGGAAATGGTGGGGACTTGATGCATGAAATTATGTGGGTTAATAATGGAATTTTGGATATAAGTATGATATGCAGTGTTGTATAATAGTCCACAATATTGAGTACACTAGATATCTCAGGTTAGTTTACAATTATGTCTTAGCACTCATGACTAGTGGTGGATGGATTTCAGGGATGAAATCCTATTTAAGGGGTGGAGTGTTGCAACATACTCAATTTTAGGCATATAAGCTAACCCTCCCTTCTGCTAGGCCCCTATCTGCAATTCAAAAGGCATTAGGAATAATCAAATCTAATGGTATCATGAATTGAGGAGCACCCTTGATATTTGATAATTAAGATAAAATAATGATAATACACTCAGTAACAAGACTTAATGAACAAGTATACAGGTTATTATGTTTGTCTCTAATTTGACATTCTAAAACATTCATGTGGGTGATACGATGAAAGATATTGAATTAATATGTCATACAATGACACAATTAATTAATTAATATGAGTAAATACATCAAATGGGTGCATAGTATAGAATCATGAACTGTATATATATACATTTTCAAAATGTGGAATTGATGACAAATTTGGATTCCTCATATCCTAATTAGCTAATATACCAATTTGGGCCTAATCGCATATCAATTACACGCCTAATAAGATTATTTTAAAATAGGAAGTAAGTTAAGTGCTAAATATGTGATTTATTGCCATGTCGCACTCCTTTTTCTATGTTTCGTGCATTTTTCTTTGGTGTTTTATTTTGGTCGTGTTACCTACTTACCTTCTCATGACTTAGGGTGGCTTATGATCCACTTTTATCGGGTCTAACAAATGCTCGGTCATCGTCCTTTGCCACACTACCGCCGCCGATGAATCCGACCAGTGAGAGCAACGCCTGTATGCCATCATTCTTTTTCTCCTCAAAAAAACCCCGTCCTCATCTTCCTCTTACCTTTTTCTCCTAAACCTCGCCATCCTGAACAATCCTTACCCTGGTGCAACGTCTCCTACGTCCGGGGTAGTCGTCGTCATACCTGATGGCGAGCCACCGTCATCACCTCGGTAACACACTCCCAACATGAAGTCAAGATGAATCGGTTGTCTGCAGCATACAGGACGACAAAGGCCATTGCCCTGACCCTTGTCAACTTCCAATGCAATGACGTCACCGCCCTGGCCCTTAGGGAAAGATTCATCACTTTGTAGCTGGCTCTTGAAGCCCCTCTCATATCTACCACGGACCCAACACAGCACCCCACCACACTAGTAATTTCATATATGCACCTCTGCTGGTCTCACAATGAGTGGGAGTTTCACTTCCCGTGTAGTGGTTGCCTGTGAAGCTGGATCTCATCCTCACCTCCTCCGAATAACTGTTGTGACCACATGGAGATTCCACCACTAGAGCTTTTGATCATTGTCCAACAAGGATTTCTCCTCCTTTAACTTCATCATGATTTCCTCTATATAGTCTCCTTCTTCATTGTGTAGTGCTGCCATTGTTGCTCAGACTCCCAGAACTCCACCACACACCACCTACAATCAGCATCCTTCTTCAACATTAAAGTTGTAGGTGTCCTCTACAATGTGGGAGCCATGCTCGACCAAACACCCTTCCTTGAACCCATCCACAATGTCCTCAATCCTCATCCTATTGGTAGCCAATTCTGAATGCACGAATTCATAGTTGAACCAGGCCAGAAATCAAGCTCTACTAAGGTCATAACCAGTCTTCATACCTCACCAAATCTCACCAAAATCAGATGCAAGATCGTCTCCTCCGTGACCTTGACCCAATGTTCTAGCCAGAAGAATCTATGGAGCTAAAGACCTACAGATTCATTACATCGTGGTGTTTGCCTGGTTCCAGGTGAGAGTTGCTGTTGGAGGAGGGCTTCTCACATCAGCTAGATGAGAAAGAACCAAGTGTCGCAATCTCATGGTAGTTCTATCAACCTCGATGCAATCCATTAGATCCAACACTGATCAACAATTCTCCAGCATGCACAGGTCAGTCAATGATCTTTTGAACAATAAATTTTATATATAGATCAATGAGAATAAACTTAGTGGCATACTAGACCATAACGGTGATTAGAGTATCCTTAGATAACACAAAAAATGAGTATCGTAACTGCTAAGATGTGTGATTTTAATTCCATAATTCTAATACACATACATAAACTTAAGATCATTTTATAATGAAAACCAATATAGGTGGTTTTGTTATCTAGATTGGACTATTTTGTATAAGATGGTATATAAGAGAGAGAATATGTAAAGGAAATTTCTTACACATTCATAAGCATGGATTCCACACTAATATAACATGTTGTTCTGAATTCTCACATCATTACAATTAGTAAGTAGGCATATATATAGTATCATACATGAAATTGACATGAACTTTGGCATAAAGATTGTAAGTCCTACAAATTATTGTAAGTAGTGGGACTATGGGTCGATTAATGTGATGATGAACTTGGTGAACCCTAGTGGGGTATAATAACCACAAAATATTAAGGCCTTAACGCATAAATGAGATAATAATAATTCCTTATAATTAGGAACCTAGGAATTGTAATGACGATGGACCTAATACCCATTGGGAAACTAAAAACCCTAGGATTGAAAAGGGGAGATATCGTAGACCACTTTAAGAACATAAATGCATCATATGAAACCACGTGGATGTGGAGTCGGATTCACCAATGTTATAGTCCCTAGCTAAATAGTGATATACACTATAACCTATGTCCACTAACTAAACATAAAACCCTAACACACCATTAGAGATGATAATTTGGATAAGAGATAGGGTATAAACACGTACATTTTGGCTTGACTAACATACCTAATGTATTTTTAGGGTGAAAATTTACTTTGTGGACCAAGTATATCTATTGAGTTAGCCATCATTCTTGAAGATCATGTATGTACATCCTCTATTTTATTTTGGGCATTATTTGACTAAAACCTACATTTATTTAATGAGGCATCTTTTGAACTGTTATTCCTTATGAAATCTAAATTCTCGAACATTTACATTTCCTAATGTTGACTCATTATATCATTCTCATTTTTGGACTACATTGTTTATAAGGGTGCTTGTTCCCCACTTTCTTTGAATGCCTTTTTATGAAAATTTACTGAAATGCTAGTCTTGCCTCTCTATTTTATGCATGCTACATGATTGACTAGAATATCTAGAATAGTGGTACTTATGTACAACCATACTTATATAGGGCATGTGTTTCCACCTAGGGTGTGCATTTCAACCCTTATTTCTTTTAGGCCATGATCCTATGGTGTTATGGCCCTATTTTAGCTATATTTAGTCATAGTTTTATGCATGCAAAATTTTATTGTTTTATGTTATGATTGTGGTAAAGTTCTATGGCAAGACATTTTATTCTGATGTTTGTAATCTGAACTTTAACATGCCTCATTTCTTTTGTTATATTCCTTTTGAACTTACCTAATTGCAAATAACCCCCTTCTTGTGGGAACATCTCTTTTTGCACTTATAACCATATATAATGCCTGAAGTGTTTATCATATGTGCATACTCAATTCTTTGCTGACCTCTATGTTGCCTCCTATGTTCTGGTTGATGTTCCCTTCCACCCATGTTTTGGTACATTAGAAGACAAAGATGCTAAAGGATCGTATACATGGACTTGATCATTGAGGATAGCTTGGGATAGTTGGTTTGCCCTCTACAACTGGCCTTACGTGATTGTAGGTGTATACCTTTTGTTCTATTTTTCGTTCCACCTTGTATGGTGAGGAACAATTGTACAATGAAAATGATGCAACTTTTTAGTAGTTTTGTTTCCATTGCTTTATCATTAAATGACTCTCGTATTGTATCATTTTAGTGGATCCCCTATCGAGTCTCACTCCTTACACTTGCCCTCTTGGTCCGCCTGAATAAGGGAAAATAGAGGCACCGAGTCGTTACTTTTGTATCAGAGCTAGTTTACCATATAACCTCTAATATTTACTAAATTTTTAAGAATTCTACAGAGCCCAAAGGGAATTATTAGAGTGTTTTCCAAAGAAAATGGTGTCTAGAAAGAACTATGATCTAGGGGCTGACAATACTTTCCTTCACACCGCTAGTTGACTTACGAGGACTCCCAAACCCATGTATTCGTCCTGGCCAAAGTCAGAGAATTTCACTAGAAATAAAATACCTCTAGGATTCCTTCTCATCTGATTTCATCACTTCTCTACCACCTTCACTCACTAAACCCTATGTGCCTATAACTATACTCCTTTTCTCTTTTGGAGTACTTGTTTTATGACTATTAGGAATTAAGACATCCTCTGCCCAATAATAAAATGCGTGTAAATAAGATGTCATGGACAAATTTTTTTATGATGCCTTAATGACCTAAGTATGAAAATGAGGTTAGCTTATGTGAAAAAACATGGAACACTTCAAGGATACCAATATCCGTGATGAACACCCCAGACCGAGACCCTCCCATAACAAGAGGGGTCCTCATAGAAGACAAGGTATATAGAAGGCAAGTCCTCCAGGAAGAGAAGGAGAAAAGGTGAAGCATCCACAAATAAAAGTCTTGAACCAATCCCCTTCAACATACCAAACTCTAATGATGATCTCAAAGATGAATCCATGATAGATGATGAGCCTAAGGTCAATTGGAACATGAAGTTGGCTCTGGAACAACAGTATGGTAGGTAGTAGTCCACACTGCCGATGCTATTTGGATCGAACAATAGAAAAAGTTGATTTAGGTCATTAGTGCCCTGACCCTCAAGGAAGTCTCTAGAAACTATAATGGTTAGCCCATGTCTATCCTCCCTCATCTAGGAACCACCATATTGGACTTCGTCAAGCTCAACATGGCAAAATTTTGGGTGAAGATAAGATAGAGGTGGTTGCTAAAGTAGATTACTAGATTCTGGTCATGGAGAATGGATTTTGCATGCTAGAAGTGTAGTCGAACAAGAAATTCCCCTTCAGCACTCATCTTCTGGATGGAGAAATTGAGATGTCGTGGAAGAACCACATCAAGTGTCGGGATCTGAATGAAGAACTAATGGCCTGGATTGACTTCCACACTATCTTCTCTACAAGGTTCATACCCACCTCAGCTAAGAAGGAGAAAGTGTAGGAGTTCACCTGCTTAGTTTAGGGAAACTTGTCTATGACAGATTTCATCCACAAGTTCTACCTCCTGGAGTAGTTTGGTTACATGCTAACTGAGAAAAGAAGAGTAGAGAATTTTGTGAAATTCCTACACCCTACGATCAAACCTCATGTGATTGTGAGTAGACCAAATAACTTCACTGATGCCTATAACATTGCCCTTAACATGAAGAAGACAATCATGTCTATATAGAACCCACCAAAAGGGTACATGGGGTTCACTAAAGGTGTCTCTTCCCCAAGGAATGGTCACAAAAAAGGGCAATGATGCAACAATGCCAAAGGAATGAATGGAGTTAAGGGAAAACCCCACAATAAGAATCGTCCCCTCAGGTTATGCAACTATGCCAGGTCACACCCGGGCAAGTGTCATTTCAAGAAGAAGATGTTCTTTTGTTTATAGGAAGAAGGCCACTTCCAAGTGAACTATCATCTCTCACACTCGAGACGTCTAGGCCCATTCATAGCCCAACCAATGGCAGTAGCACAACCAAGAGCTACAGCCCCACCAGGTGCAACCCCACCTACACGGGAACATCGACTTGCTTAAGGTATTTCCATTGACAATGAAGAGGCATAATATAATGCCAACCGTATGATAGAGGGTAACTACCTTTAGAGTTTTTTTCCTATGTGTCGGTATCAAATAAATTATTTATTTGACTATCATGAAAACAATGTAGGCATGCTTGATATTATCAGACAAAATGTAAATTCTATGTTTGACTCTGGGTCTACCAATACTTTTGTTTTGAGAAATATTTTAAAAATACTTGTTTGGAGATCAAGGATTTAAGATATGTTTTGGATGTCACTACCCTGAGTGGTCAGATTTATATGTGTCTCTTAAAAACCCCCATTATATATGTAAATGTCTGAGTTATGAACTCCCTATAGTTTTATCATCCTTGACATGAATGACTTTGATGTAATCATTGGTATGGATTGGTTTTATACTAATAGAGCATAGATGGACTCCATGAAAAAGAAAATAAGAAGAGAGACCAAGTCACCCACCTTTTACAATTAGAGGTAGGAAGGATGCTACCACTAGTTTGTATGTGTCAGTCTTGAAGGTAGAACAAATGATAGCCAAGGACTGTCAGACATTCCTTGGAGTAGTCACTGAGCCAGAGCCTAAGGTGCAGCCTTTAGAGGAAATAGAAGTAGTCAGGGAGTACACAAATATGTTCACAGATGATTTTCCTAGCATACCTCTAAAGAGAGAGGTGGAATTCTTGATAGAGTTAGCTCTCGGTATGAATCCTATTTCTAGGGAACCTTACAGGATGGCATCTATTGAGTTGCTTGAGCTAAATAACCAATTGTTAGAATTCCTAAGACAAGGGCTTCATCCAACCTACAAAAAATTCATAAAATATATGTATTAATGGGATGTTGAATTAAATGTCACATATAATTTTCTAATTAGAAAAGGCTTCATTTTTGTGTGCCTATACCTAACCCTTGGATTTGGATTGGATGATCAGAAGATCATCACCTATCCTCAGTCAGTTTAGGAAATAGAGAAGGAAACAACAATGAATTCTTCTTCTCCTTTCTCTCTCTTCAATAAATGATCAGATTGGGAAAGTAGTCCTTTAAGTTCATGAGAACATGAAACACCTAATATCCTAAGTTTTACCCAATGTGGAAGGCAAATTAAAGATTTTCCCAATTCTGATCCCAGGAACAACCCCGCCATCACGGATGACTATAAATAGGGGCATAGTCACCCTCTATGAAATCCCCAAATCATCTGTGAGGCTTGCCCAAATCTCATCCTTACTTCTCTACCCTTAATTCCACAAATGACCCCACCATCCACCTCTTTGATACCTCCCCATGTAGAAAGAGGGATCTTCTCACCGTTCTCTATGTGTAGACCACCACTAGGACAATTGAGAGGATCATTGACTTCGTTAGGTCAAGAACAAGGAGAGAACACCCTTGCATGTCACTCTGAAATAGAGGAAGAAGAATATGGGAAGGAGAAAGACTAGTCTACCCTGAAACTTCTTCATATAGGTAAGGGTATTGTTGCCCTTTCACTTATCTTTTTCTTCGCCCACTAATCGAGGCCACACAGGTGCCCAACCCAAGAAGCCCACTGGTCGGCCAAGTTGAGTTGGCAAGGTTGGGACCACAACTTGATTCCTAGGTGGTAACCTACAATTGGTCCACATACTTTTATTTTGTGAAAATTACAATAAATCGTTGGATTGTCCAATAGTAACATGTAATATATGAAATTTTCTTTGAAAAATAGGAGGAATTAAATAAAAAATATAATCAAGAAATAGACATGAATCTAGTTCAAAAAGTACCCAAAGTTGTTATCTTTAATGTGTTTAATGAATGAAAACCCTAATTTCTATGTTTTGATGATCTTAATATGCTCAATTGATATTAATAATCAAAGATTGGTCTTTTTTTATGAAAAGGACAACTTGTATCTAGATTGAGATTAATGACCATTAACTTATGAATTGGGGTTTCCTTGAGATTAAAAGTACATATAATGATAAGATGACTGTTGTAAACCAATAAGGCATGAAAAGAGATAATTAGGATTTGGAAAGACAAAACCATAAAGAAACCCTAGGTTGACCTTAAAACCCTAACTTGGACCCTAAGTCACTCTTATGGTGGATTTTGGATAAAATAAAATACATAAGTATTATGCTTTATTTTTAGGATAGTTGCATGTTTGGTTTCTCTTATTGCTTTTGCTTGGACATTAAGTATCTTCTGAGAAAGGTATATGGTTATGCTTAAAACTAATCGTATTAGTTTGCCGATGTTTTCAGAGGATTTTCCAATTGTAGATAAATGCTTGCTTGTTTACTTATTTCATGCAAACCATAAAGTCAATATGGATATCACATTATAATGGATATAACTTGATCAAATTCCTCATACCAACTGTGGAAGTTTTAGAATACTAGGACTGGACCCCAAATTGGGAAGGTCATAGTTGAGGATATTAGGACCTGACCCCAGATTGGGACGGTCATATTTGGTCTAGCCCTAGATTGGGAAGACCAACACGACACCTAACTCTATAATTAGAAGGTGTCCAACCAACATGGCACCTGGGATCCAGATCGACAAGGTAACCTTTCCTCCACTGTATGGATAAGACCCAGAAAGGGTATATCACATGTTGAGTAAAATGAGTTGAGAAGTTATAATGAAAATGTTAATTTTGATTTTGTAACAATAATTGTTGTGAATATGTTGTTACAATAAGATGCAAATATTTTGTTTCACCCACATAAAAATATAACTTGTTATACTGACCAGCTTCTATTTTCTCAGAGGTTTAGGATAATCTACTATCATTCTTGCAAGTATGATCGAAAGTTGACATCCAGAAAAGAAGGCACCAACATACAAGGAATTAATTTCATTCTAGAGGATTTAGTTAGTGGGACTTTATTTCATGTTGCAAACTTTTAAAATCCATATTATGTAACTCCTTAGTAGAGAGTGTAACTTTTTATACTGTTCATACTTTTCCCCATTTTGTGAAAATTTATTAGTTATTCCTGGCTATTTGTTAAACCATCATCCTGTATTTATGGTAATGGCCCTTGCCCTCTCTTCCTATCTGAATAGGGAATAATAGGGGAGGGGTCATTACAATCATGCCCAATAGATTATTTGTTTTTCCTTCCACATAGAATGGTTGTTCCCTTGAGGATCGATAATTTGAAGAAATGAGAAACACTACAACAAAAGAAGGCTTCTTCAGAATGGACTTTGTATTACTGAATGTTTGAGGGGACATCTGAGTAAAATGGTTGTGGCCATGTTGGGCATGATATGTTGATGAAATTTGAGGGCTATCTAAAATGACTGTCATATTCCTAAATGGTCATTCTAGCTTGGTTCCACTATTACTTAAGATATTTGGTGGGATTCATCCATGATCCTCCTCACTTCTTCATTTGAAAACGCATGTCTATTCTAATATTAGCATACCACCATGGTCACCCTATCCACCTATGAGAAAATTCCCTTGCCCTAGAGCAAGATGTGATCCTCTTTCTTCTATTTGAGAGTTTTCATATGTTGACGACCAAGGCATTTAGTGAGATCTTTGCACCCATCCCCACAATGGGCTAGGAAATATCACATTGAACATTCACAATAGGATGTTGGGTAGGCACAAGCATTTTGGAGTGGATTACATAGTTATCGCAAAACATACTGGCCTCTAGAAGCAGACTATATGTGTATTATTATCAATAGCCACTGCCCAATCCATATGACTTGCCATCATCGAAGCCACAACATGTTCAACAATCTTCCCCTACTTCCAAGTCTAGTTTCATGACTAGGAAATAGTTATTCCAAAGGTTGGGGTAGAAGGGAGGTACACCCTTAATTGTCATATTGTTTATCTTTTGCAGATAATGATTTATGATTGATCCACTTGATGATTGATGTGCATATAGTTAACCTCCATCTGAGTCCACTTTGTTCCATCATCTCTTACCCCTATCCCTCATGAAAAGATGTGAAAAAAACATAAAATGAATTAGCCATGGACACCCTCCAAAGACTTGGGTGGCCAACACTTTCCTGTCTCTACTTCCTCCTAAGACCCTACATCACTAGATACAAAAAAAGGCACAGAAAAGCAAGGCAAAAAAACACAATACATATTCTCCCATATAATAGAAGTAAAGAAAATAAAATAATTGTGTTATTATGTAATAACAAGTCCAATTTTCTTCCATAACCTCCTTCTCCCCTTTTCATTCCTATTGGAGTAGAGACCATCAACCGTAGCCCATTGTTCCCTTATACATAGCCCGATGGGTCAATTAGAATGCATGGGCATATAAGGGTGATTGTGAGATAGAGAAATATCATTTTGAACTACTTTGAATCTTTTCTAACATGAAGCATATTTTACATTAATCATTATGAATGCCACCAATAGTACATTTTTGACATTTGGTGTCTCTTCTTATAACATCAGTTTTGAATGGAAACTAACACAAAAAAGTTACTACGTCAGTTAATAAAGCACACACTTTATAATCGCTCAAGTCTTTACATTGTGGAAAAAAAGGGTTTTCTTTCATTTTGACAGCAGTTTCTTAGGGAAGAACCAATGTCAAAGATAGTCTATGAAATTCAATTTCTATGAACAAATTTGGTAAAGCATGTTTGACATCACTTGATAAGGAACCGATGATGCAACCCTTTTAGCAAAATAAATCTTACCTTCAAAAAGCCTAGGTCTTTGGACATAATCTAAACTGACTAACACCATAGATGAGATGCCTCTATAAAATAATTAAACTCTAAAAAGGTTGTGGTGTCATAGGTGACATGCAACATGCATAATAAATATCAAATGATGGCCTAAAATTATGATAATACGTCAGTAAATCAATAATCATGTTATAATACATATGATGTCAAAGATTATAATGTTGATGCCCGAAGTCATATGAAATGCTTCATCTATATATATTGGAATAATAAGACTAAATAAAATGTAATAAATAAGTCAATTACCAATAAATGATGGGAATATTAGTATAACCTCATATCAGTACCTAGAAATTTATATGTAATCTAAATATCAGTTTGACACAAGTAAATCATGTTAATATGGTGTTCCTCCTAATGTATGGGTTTGGAACCCTAAATTGTATTAATGAATGTGACATAAGGTTCATATGAGAACATAATTATATGTAATAAAATACTTCGATAACCTATACTAATATGGAATATATGATCACTAATCTGATTCTAAGAAGACAAGAATACAAGTAAAAATGAGAATATTCTCTAATCTAAGTAAAACCCTATTGAATCATAATTAGGGTTTAGATGATGAGGATCTAATGATAGTACATGATCTAGTATTAATCAGGTTTGACCAAGCATATAGTGATATCAAGAATGTGTGGAATCAAAATGAGTTGTCCTATCTCACTCAACCTGATTAATACAAGATCATGTCCTATCTCACTCATAGTTAACATAATGAGTTGTAATCAAGAGAGAGAAAGGGGCTCAAGTGGACTAAAACACTCAACTATAGCAAGGACCTTGAATAGCATGAAAGAGATACCTTAGAATGAACTCCAAGAGGTCCTATTTATAGTTGGGGGTGTCCACTAGAGTGTGGGATCACTTATACACATTTACTGGCCATTTGGAGGGGTGCAAGAGATATAATTTCAAGTTCTTCAGGGATCCAATAGTTAGAATCACTTTTTTTGCATTCTTCGTACAGTGCATTTGGTTGATTTTCAATGAAGATAAGTTGACTAATTACACTATGTGACAAAGCCAATTTAAACCATTGGTCGAGTTTGTCCTGGGGTAACTCAACCTTTCCATTTAAATTGAGTTTTCTCTACAGATGGACCGGTCGAGTTCTATGAAATAGAAACTCGACCGTTCACCCTTCATTTCCAAAATCCATCAAGGATCGGTCGAGTTGGTAACTCGATCAATGAAGTTGTTGTGATGAATTTTAAAAAATGAAATTTAAGTGATCATACGTTAGAATTAAGTGACCCTGATTTTTTCTCATCTTAGTTACAAGTCATATCATTATTACAAATGATTACAAAATATTCTATGGTATTTGTAATGTTTTCCACATAAGTGCATTTACATTGCTTTTGACTTTAACTAATACAAGCTAGGCTTGAGCGATTTGATCCTTTTCATGTACCTAAAGCCTAAAATCAATCTTAAACAAACATATTAGATACATATAAATAGAATGGTTAAGTCATTATCAAAATATGGACAATGTTCAACACTTAGGTCAACATATCTTTCTTTCATTTAAAGTAAGATATGGCTTACTTTTGAGGACAAAATTTCTCTTAAGATGTATATGATATGATGGATTTGATTTTTGCCTTCATTTCAAGGACGAAATCTATTTTAAGGTGTGTAGGATGTGATAGAGTGCTCTTTTGAAACCTTTAATCTCCAATGACATATTGGTATTCATAGGTTTGAGTTATATTAAGAGTTCCAAGTGTTTTGGTAAAGTTTGTGTGTTGATTGATGTTGATATCATGATTCAGATCCCCAAGTTCATGCCTTTTTGGAGTATATAATTGGATGATTAAACAACATGGTTTAACCCAAAATTTGACTATAATGTAGCTTGACTTGTGATAAATCTATGATCAAAATTTGAGGACGATTGTCTATTCCTAGAAGAAGTTATGTAGTTTTGAATATAGTGAAATATTGTGCATGGTTGACGATTTATAAACCTAAGTCATGGATTTAATTAGTGTTACACACCCCTTAGTAGAGTTGGGTCTTCTTTTCCAATTTTTAACCCTAGATCTCTAATCTGGTGGCAGCTACTTCGAAAAAGTAGAAGCCAAAAATTGGCTGAAGTGGAGATTAGTTTGTAGCCCTTGGATGAGAGATCAAGGGAATATGAATCGTCTATAAACTTGCAGTTAGAATAAGGCATGGGGAGCAGTTGTTTTCACAGTCCTCTCTTTCACCACTTGTATAGATCATGGGGACAAAGGGGATAAGTAATCAAGTGGTTTGAATCGTCTACTCATTTTAATTATTTTGAACCCTTCTTCTGGGAAAATAACTAAATGAGTAGGGAGAAGTAGCTACTTCCTTAAAGTACTTATCTACTACTATTTGTGGGCAGTGCAGAGAGGTATGGAACCAAGCTCAAGTGGAGATCATAGGTAGCTATGAGAGGGAAAATAATGTACTAGGCTAGGGGAGATGTATTATGTTCCCTTAGTGCACCCACACATTGGTTTTTCTCATCAAAAGGGCTCAGTTGGTCGGAGATGAAGATTGAGTATGGAGGCTTTTGCGCAGTGCTTCTCACGGTGAATGTAGGATATGGGTGAGTTCTAGGGGGTTATTCTATGATTTGGGGAAGATTTCCTAACATCTTCCATGCACTGGGATGATTCCTTTCTGATACCGTAGTGGACGCCATGGTCGGTGAGCTCCAGGAAAACTTGGGGACTAGATCGGTCATAGAGATCCATAAGATGTAGCCAAATATGATAATGACCTTAGGATCACCTTGGCACTGGTGATTGCTCACCGGAGATGAGGCCAACAAAAACGGCTGGTCTGCAGATGAATACAGACCCAGTCTAATGCGTCACGAGAGCATGAGAGAAGCGGGAAGTCGAGGCCAGTAAGATGGTTTTGTTCACTGGTTCAGACGTTGGTTCAAGGTCAGAACCAGTAGTGAACCAAGAAGGAGCTTTGGCCCTTCACAGTGGCATGTGGCGAAAGTTGAGTGACCCAAAAAGGTAAAATCTCAAAAAATTGTCAGATCTTGTAAAATTCATAGTAATTACCTCACTCATCCAAAAAATACAACAAAGATATCAAAATGTTTAGAAAAAATGACTAAAACATCATGAGATCATAATATTGCTAAAATAATAATGATATTAGGTATGATATATTATTCTTGTTGCATGGATAATGAAGATCAAACGATGGCCTAAAGTTATGATAATACGTCATTAAATCCATAATCATGTTATAATACATTTGATATCATAGATTATAATGTTGATGCACAAAGTCATATAAAATGATTCATCCACTATTTTGGAATAATAATACTATATAAAATCTAATAAATAAGTTGATTACCAATAAATGATGGAAATATCAGTATAACCTCATATCAGTACTTGGAACTTTATATGTAATCCAAATATCAGTTTAACACAAGTAGCTCATGTTAATATGAGGTTCCTCCTAATGTATGGGTTTGGAATCCTAAATTGGATTAATGAACATGGCATAAGGTTAATATGAGCATATATTTATGTGCAACAAAATACTTAGATAATCTATACTAATATGGAATATATGATTAGTAATATGATTCCAAGAAGACAAGAATACAAATAAAAATGAGCATATTCTATGATCTAAGTAAATCCCTAACGAATCATAATTAGGGTTTACATGATGATAATCTAATTATAGTACATGATCTTGTCTTAATCAGGTTTGACCAAGCATATAGTGATATCAAGAATGTGTGGATTATATTATCTTTGTTGAATGTGTGATTTACCTCTTACTTGTCCTATTATATAATATGCTTGTATTATATGTGTAGTAAAATATTTGACATATGATATTGAAATGATTGTTCTTGCGTGATATCTTGATTGATTTTCCATACTTATAGTTATGACACAGCAAAGATAATACAATTGTTGCATTATATCTAAGCATTTAAACTCATTGGTAGTAAAGTGTTGAAAATTAAAGTACTTCAACTCTTTGGTAGTAAAGTACTTGGAAGTGATCCAACTCTTTGGTAGTAGATCACATTGTGAAATGATCCAACTCTTTGGTAGTAGATCATAAAGGCCTTAATGTATTCAACTCTCATTTAGTAAAAGCATAGATGATATAATGGAAAATATGCCTAGAGAACAAGTTCTTTTTGTCAATAAACATCTTTGTTCAAGTATGCTTTTATTATATTTGTTTATTACTTCCAAGTGTTAGTTTTATTGTATTGCCAAGTCCTAGTAATGAGAGGTATATAAAAGACATGTAGGCGTACTCAATACAATATCTTAGAATATTGCGCTTACGTGTACCACATGTAATTGCTTATTTAGGTAATGTGGACAATTGCTCTTGAAGAACTAGGATAGTTGAGAGGTGTGGCGAGCTAATTTGAAGGTGGATTTATTGTTTTAAGATCTTGTTTTAGAATGTAGTACATGTATATGTAAAGTTTACATTTCAATGTGTAATATCAATTTGTAATAATAATTCTTTTTGTAATTATATGTTGAATGGTGAACATGTGTTGTATGGTTTTGTTCTCGTTCATGAGCATGTGCTACTATTGTTTTCCTGACTCCCTCAATGTTTTTCTTCTTGTCTTAGTGTGCGGTGTTTGAATTGAGATTCTCACTGGGGTGAGGGTCTCAATTTGGACATCACATACGTGCTCAAGGATTTGACAATCTGGGGACATCACACTCACAATCTATACTTGATAGTTCTAGAGACAAATATGTATATCATATACAATGAATGACATGATGACTCAAACAATATATACACATAGAATTGTCATTTAGAGAACATAAATAAGAAACAAATTTCTAGAACCCATAGTGATGATTATGTAGAACTTTTGGTTTTTTAACCAATAGAAACATGTGAGTCTTGTATGTAGGTCAAGATCATGAAATCTCCTTCCGCTAGAAATAGTGAGAGAATGAGTGATATATTAGGAGACTCATACATACTAATGCATGTATAACTTTTAGAACAAATTCTAGAAGTGGTAATCGGTGTAAGACCCCTGACCTAGATTTATGGTTGATCACACTTGATTATCATAACTAGATTCTTAAAAACTAAACAAACATGAATCCATGATTTGATATCATGCGACATAGCTAAGTCTCAAGTTTGGTCCATTTTGGACATTGTTTGAGTAAGTTTTGCAACTTATGTGATTTTAATGGCTTTTATGCAATTTCTCCATATCTAGGGTTTTTCTTATAATTTATCATAGGTATGTTGTGTCTCATAAGTTTTCATAACATGTTTGATGTATTTACTCAAAGCCATTAAAAGAACATAATGTAGGAAATCTATGTTTTAATGGTCCTACCATAGGGTTTTCCAATGTATGATGATAGTCTCATGGTATCACCTAGTAGATAAAAGATATGATGGTCCTCCCTTGTAGTAGATGATCCGATGGTCTTCCCTTGAGGTCCTAAAATGATGGATACCCTGGTGGAGGTACACAATTTGATGGAGGGATAGAGTTGCATATATGGCTAAGTAAACCCTAGAATCTAATGGGTTTTCTAATGATATCTTTTAATGTTCCAATGGGATCTATGATAGTACATCTTGATAATCTTTCCAAGTCAAGAAACCATGGATGATATTGAAAAAGATCAGATGGAAGTTCTACTATCCATGGATGTGATGTTTTTTAGGTTTTCACACTTGTCATGTGTGTTTTGATACCTCTACCCACCTTTTTCTTTCAACCTAAGATTTATATAACTCTCTCCTTCCGCCCAAGCAAACCCTTTACACACCCTCTTCATTTTCTTGCTTCTTGAAGGTTTGTCCTTCTTTCTTGGTGGAGGAGAATGAGCTCAAGAGAATGAAGCTTGGCTGAGTTTGCTTGCATGAGAATCTAGGGTTTGGATCTACCCTCTCTTTTATTGTGTAAAGCTTCCCGACCTTGTTTCTTAACCTAAGAAAGTAAGATCACCTTCCTTCCTTCAGTTTATTTTCTTCCCTCTTTCTTCTCTCTTCCTTATTGGTTGAATCCATGGTGTTAGGTGGAGCCTAAGCTAGAGGTTGAAGAAAAACTTCTCTCTCCTTCTTTGACTTGGGGTAACCTATAGAGGAGCTAGCTTGGATGTGTGGAGTGCTCAAGCTAGGATTTATTTCTTCTCTCAACAAGATACATATCCGTTTGGGTCTTCTTCATCATCTTTGAGGTAATTTATATAACATTCTTCAAGATTATTGCTTACTCTTATCTTTTTATGTATAGATCTTTCTCTAAAATGTAATAGCATGTAGAAAGATGCCTCGTTGAACTAGGGTTTGAGCTCATGTGTTAGTTATTGTGTATGTTATATTCCTTAATGTACCCCTTAACCTTATGTACGTTTCTTCCATGGATGTGATAGTTATAGACCTTGCATATCCATGAATCGATGGTGTTGCTGGTGATGAGAAATGATGGTTTTCCTTACGTGTATGTACTGATTTCTATCTTGTTTTATGAACCAATGGTGTGTCTTCTTGTGACAATTGATGGTTTACTCTTAAGTGTTGTTTTGATGGACTTTCTTGCATTTAGGAAACATTGTCTATGTTTCCTTAACAAGCGATGGTCTTGATGCTCTCCTTCAAGTGGTTAATTTGATGGTGTCACGGATCCATTCTTACCCTAATCCCAATCCCACTGTCCAAAAGGGCAGTGTTAGAGGGATGAGAGTGCCTGTCCCTGAGTAGCCCAAAAATTCACACACAGATAATATGCAAAAATGAAATAACATCCTTCTTTATTAAAATGAACCAAACGTTTAGTACATCAGGCCCGTAGGCAACAGGAAAAGAAAGAGATAAGAACTAGCCTACAACTACATCCCTTCAATTAGCTCCCATGTAGAGTCCATAAGATGTAGCAGTCTTTATTGCAGTAGATGAAAGAGTAGATGGAACTAGTTCCTTGCATTACCTAAAATCGAGAAAATCAAGACACAAAGTCAATGCAATTGCACGGTACACTATATAAAAACAAGTAAAACAATTTTATAATGAAAACTAGTATGCTTGGCAGGATTTATGTTTCAAATCATTATCGAACGATTTCAAAAAAAAAACAAAATGTTATTCAAACAACAAATTTTATTATGAATTTCCCATTATGCTGTAATTCAAGAAGCATGCTTATATAAATTTGGGTGAATCTATTACCCCAATGCGATGGGGGTCACCAAGCTCCTTCTCACCATAAGAGATAGGAGATCCAAGTGCAAAATCCCTCCTTCCAAAGAAAGAGTTTTGCTTATATCCAATATCAACATTATCAATATTTCCAACATCATTATCAACATCAATATACGGGCTGTCATAATGGGTCTAGTGATTTAGATTTCATGTTCCTCAACATATAATATAGAAGAAAAACGGAAGACTATTCATAGGGAACAATAATTCATTCAAATAATTAGCCAAGCATAATTCAAGAGATACCTAAGAACATATCATCATACAACCAAAGAGGAGTAGTATAATAGCGTACCTTTCTAAAGAGTATTTGGAGTACAGATCCCAAGAGAGAGAGAAGATCAACCCTTTGAGTCAGATCCTAGATCAAATATTGGATCAAGGATCAAGATCGTAGTTTAAAAAGATCATGCTTTGTTATTCGAGATTAGGGTTACATTTTCCTATTTCTACCTTAGGTTTAGGTCATCAACAATATTTCCAAAAGTCCAACAAATATTCAAGTATCGAACATGCTTCATGAATGGATGACCTTCCTAGGTATATTTTGGAATACATGTCAACCCTAATTATCAATATCATTATTCAACATCTCTAGATCATTCCCAATATCAGATAGTACAATTGGACTCAAAATTAGATCAGGGAGTCCTATGATTAAGAGGATTTTTCCTAAATCAAGGTAGAGAATCATTATTTTAGAATAAACCCTATTTCAAAGTACATGATTCATATTTTTAGGGTAAAGAGTCAATAGGATTACATCTCATCCTTATTTTGTCAAAAGATGATTTGCTGACTCAGAATGATCATTAGAAATAGGAATAAGATTTCCTTTAAGATTAATCATCATATAAGATAATTAAATAGGCAAAGGATCACGATCATGGCATATCAGTGATAAAAGTCGAGAATTAAGCTTCACAAGTATTTCTAACAGGTCATTTGGATTTTTCTAATCAAAATGGACTATAATTTTACTATTTTTGGAGCTACGGATCTCAAGATATCGTTTTTGCAAGAAATAGGTCATTTTCTGGAATTTAGGGCAGAGAGGGAGAAATACCGAAATTTAGGGGCCGTTGATTGGCGGACTACCGTGGACATGCGAAGCCGATCAGCGGCATGAGTGAAATCATGTTCCCAAGCAGGAGAGGGCTCTCACAGGGATTCGTGGCCGTTCGATCTCAGTCGGGACCAGCGTGGGCTTCGATCGGACGGTTGCTGCTGCTCACCCCAACCAAACGAATCCCCCCGCGAGTAGAGCTGCTCCGCGACAGTGTAGCGGCCGGAGAAGAAGGGGGCGTGAGAGGGAGAGTGCGGCGTGAGGAGAGCAGGTGCTGGTCAAGATTGTGGGGGCGCGACAAACCCAAAGGGGGTCTTTTATAGGGACCCGAAGATAGGGTTAGGGTTTATGAGGGAGCTGGCGCAGCCCAAGGTTGGCTTGGTTTCCTTGGCCTCCAAGCCATGATTCCATAGCACCGAATCTTGCGGAAGCTTCGAGAAAGGGATGCAGATCCATTGGTCGAGTTTTCGGGTGTAGCCGGTCAGGTTTGATCGCTTGGGGTCGAGCGAGGTGACGACTGGTCCATCGTGGACTCGTGCCAACCCTAGCGCGAGCTAGGGGATGACCCCAGTGTCGTTGGATCACGATCCAATGTTGTTGGGTCACCCACCTTGCCCAGCGGCGCCCTAAACCGGGAATGGGCTAGGCCCAAGTAGGAAAAGAGAGGGAAAAAGGAAGGAAAAGGGCTAAAAATCTAAGAAAACGTTGGAATCTTAGAAAAATTGTATAAAATCATGGGAAGGTCCAAATGCTCTCAAATTTGGACCATAACTTCAACATGAAGTGAAGAACAATATGCCAAAGTTTGGAGACCAAAGGATAAAGTTACTTAATAAAACTCAATCATTTTCTCAAAGAGGCGTATTAAGTTAAATAAAAGTGTCTAAGAGTGCATAAAATTCATAAAATGCAAAAGAATTTGATTTTGAGTATCTATATTGATCAAGGAGTCAAAAGATATTGTAAATGATCATTATAAAGGTGAAAGATAAAATAAATAGTCAAAAAGAGGGAAAACTCTCATTGTCACATCCTCCCCTCCTTAAAAAGATTTTTTTCCTCAAAATTCAAACTACCTCGAAGAGGTCAGGAAAACGTTCCTTCATGTCTGACTTCAACTCCCAAGTAGCATCATCACTCCCATGGTGCTTCCACAACACCTTAACCATATCGATTTTCTTATTTCTGAGTTCCTTAGTGCGAGTATCAAGTATCTTGACTGGAGTTTCTTGGTATACAAGGGTGTCCTTTAATTCAATTGGTTCATGATTGAGGACATGGCTAGGGTCTTTGACATACCGCTTCAGGTTCGACACATGAAATACGTTGTGCATCATGGTGTATTGTGGAGGTAGAGCCAACGTGTAAGCACATTCCCCAATATGATCCAGAATTGCAAAAGGACCCACATATCTAGGACTGAGTTTTCCTTTGTTCTTTGCAATGGCTCAAATGGGTCGAATCTTCAAGAAAACATGATCACCTACTAAGAATTGAGTGTCAGTCCTGTGTGCATCAGCATAAGACTTCTGACGATCTTGTTCCCTTTTTAACCTTTACTTGATTAGGTTGACATTATCAGAATAGAGTTGTAATTCCTCAGACTTCAGAATTCGTCTTTCGCCTACTTCATCCCACTAAAGAGGATATCTACACGGTCTTCCATATAGAGCTTCATAGGGAGGCATGCCGATACTGGATTGGTAGATATTGTTATAGGCAAACTCAACGAGAGGAAGGTAGTGGTCCCAAGAACCACCCCAATCGAGAACGCAAGATCTCAGCAAGTCTTCTAGAACCTGGATTGTCCTCTCAAATTGTCCATCAGTTTGGGGGTGAGAAGCAGTTATGAAGTTTAGTTGAGTTCCCAGTTCTTCCTGTACTTGTCACCACAAGTGAGAAGTGAACTTTGCATCACGATCAGACACTATAGAAACAGGAATTCCATGCAGCCTGACTATCTCTCGAACGTAAAGTTCATCTAACTCAGGAACCTTAGTTGTTGTCTTGATTGGAATAAAATGGGCTGATTTAGTGAGACGATCAACTATAACCCAAATGGCGTCACTCCCTTTCCTGGTCCTGGGTAGTCCCACCACAAAATCCATGGCGATGTTTTCCCATTTCCATTCGGGGATAGGTAGGGGTTGTAGAAGACCTCCTGGACGTTGGTGTTCAGCCTTGATCTGTTGGCAGGTCAGACACTTGGATATGAAAGTAGCAATGTCGGTCTTCATATTCCTCTACCAAAAGTGCCTTTGCAGATCCTTGTACATCTTTTTCGATTCAGGATGCACAGTATATTTTGACCCGTGAGCTTCTCGTAACACCATATCTATCATGACTGAATCTTCTGGGACCCATATGCGTTGTTTGTATCAGATTCCACCATCCATACTGACTGTCAGATGAGTTTGGGGATTCTCTAAAAGCTTAGTCATATCATCAAGGCTCTTGCTATTCTTTTGAGCTGCCAGGATTTCAGACAGGAGGCCCGGTTTTACATGGACATTGGACAATCTAAGAACGTTGCCCATACGCCTTGGGGCCCCAAGTGACATGACTTCCATGTTCTTCCATTCTATAGTAAAGACAGCAACACATTTAGCCTGCTTTCTGCTGAGTGCATCGGCCACCACATTTGCCTTACAGGGGTGGTAGGCAATGGTGAAGTCATAGTCTTTAAGGTACTCGAGCCAACGCCTCTGTCTAAGATTTAGATCCTTCTGTGTCAAGATGTATTTCAGACTCTTGTGGTCAGTGAGGATGTCGAAGGTGGCACCATACAAGTAGTGTCGCCATATTTTCAAAGCATATATGATGGCGACAAGTTCGAGGTCGTGGGTTGGGTAGTTGACCCCATTTGGCTTCAATTGTCGAGAGGCATAAGCAACTACTTTTCTTTCTTGCATGAGAACACAACCCAGACCAAACCTTGATGCACCGGGGAAGATGATGAACCCATCATTTCCCGAGGGAAGAGTCAAGACAGGTGCAGTTGTCAGCTTTTTCTTTAGCTCTTGAAAACTGGACTCACACTCCTTTGACCAGATAAAATGTTCTCCTTTTCTGGTAAGCTTAGTGAGAGGCAAGGCAATTCTGCTGAAGTTCTGGATAAAACGTCGATAATAGCCAGCAAGACCTAGAAAGCTACGGATTTCCGAAACATTCTTTGGGACTTGCCACTCAAGAACATGTGAGACTTTGGTGGGGTCAACAAAAATTTTCCCACCAGAAATTATGTGGCCCAAGAACATGACTTCAGAAATCCAGAATTCACATTTGGACAGTTTTGCATAGAATTTCTGGGATTGGAGGATGTCAAGAACTTTGCGAAGGTGGATGCGGTGTGATTCAGTATCAGTCGAATATATCAATATATCATCAATGAAGACCACTACAAACTCATCGAGGAAAGGTTGGAAGACACTATTCATCAAATTCATGAACACACCAGGGGCATTAGTCAACCCAAAAGGCATGACAAGGAATTCATAATGCCCGTATTGGGTTCAAAAGGCTGTTTTAGGAATGTCTTCATCCTTAACTTTGAGTTGGTGGTAACCAGAATGAAGATCAATTTTTGAAAAGACATGGGCAGAACGGAGTTGATCAAAAAGGTCATCAATTCTGGGTAGCGGATACTTGTTTTTCATAGTATCTTGATTGATCATACGATAGTCTATACACATGCGAAGGGAACCATCCTTTTTATTGACAAATAAAACGGGGGCTCCCCAAGGAGAGGTACTAGGGCGGATGAAACCCTTGTCAAGCAATTCCTACAACTGCTTTTTCAGCTCAGTCAATTCAACAGGAGCCATCCGATAGGGTGCCTGAGAAATAGGTGCGGTACCAGGTGCTAAAACAATAGAAAACTCAACATCACGATCTGGTGGTAGCCCAGGGAGGTCCTTAGGAAAGACACTCGGGTACTCTTGCACTATATCAATGTTTTCTAAGGCACTTGTATCAGGATTGACTATGGTTACAGTTGCTAGGTATGCTTTGCACCCTTTAGCTATCAAGTTTTGAGCTTAAATCATAGAAATGAAAACATTTTGATTTCGATCTTTCCTTCCAGGAATTACAAGAGTAGGGAGATTGGGTTTGGAAATAATGACTTTCTTGGCACGAAAATCGATTAGAGCATGATTTTTATGGAGCCAATCCATCCCTAAAATAAGGTCAAAGTCTTCAATGTCTAAGATTATGAAATATGACTCAAAACTACGTCCAGCATAAGACAGAGGGACTTTCTTGACAATGTAGTAGGAGACTTTCATATTCCCACTTGGGGTAGTTACATCAAGCACGTACCCTAAGTCCCTTATTTCAAGATTCAACATACATGCAAGATTTTTAGACATGAAAGTGTTTGTTGATCCCAAGTCAAAAAGAGTAACAACGAAATGATCGGAGATTTGCATCATACCTACGTATACATATATTTCTTGTAAGGACTATGTACAAGATAATCATGATATAAAGTTCTGGAAATAATCTTGAATTTAAAAGGTACCTTCCATGAGTTTGTTTTCATTGGCCTTCGCCTCATCTGCATTCACAGCAAAGACACGAGCCTGTCTATGTTCACCTTTCCTGACCCATGCTGGAGGAGGGTGGGGGCAGCTATCTCTGAAGTGACCCTCCTGTTTGCAGTAATGGCAGACCGAGGACGGATACTTGCACTGGGCAGGGTGGAAGTTACCACAGTTGCGGCAACGAGGAATATTTGTGTTCCGGCATGGGCCCCTGTTTTGGCCATGATTCTGGTTTTGAGCAGGACCACGGTTGTAATGCTGGTTCTGGCCTTGGGCATGAGGGTTCCTCTGGTTCTTCTGTCGGTTTCTATTCTTATTTCCACCAATATAGGGTTTTCCCTTTGGTTCAGGTTTTGCAGGTGCAACTTCAGTCAGGCCTAGGTAGGCAAGGGTAGGTAAAGGTTTCCCGTGTCCCATCCCCAGGGTTCTCTCCATGGACAAGGCATGGTCATAGGCATCTTGGAAAGTGGCAGGTTTGGATGAGGATATAAAAGCTTTTAGGGTAATGAAAAGTCCATCAATGTAACAGTCAAGTTTTTGTTCTTCAGTGAGGTTGGTGACATGTCTCTCCAGCAAGCGGAACTGTCGGATGTATTCAGCCACTGTGTTAGTTCCTTGGGTCAGGGTGAGGAATTGTTTTTGTTTTTCCTTTCTCTCTGATGTGGGTTGGAAACGGTTGGTAAAAATGGGTTTGAAGGCTTCCCAGTTGACAGGGATGACCTGTTATGATCGGATGTAATTCTCCCACCACAATTTGGCTGCTCCCTTCAACTGGTAGGTGGGAAAACCAACTTTGTCTTATTCAGGGCACCTCAAAACCCTAAAGGTGTTTTCCATGGACACTAACCAGGCATCAGCTTTGTCTAGGACATCATCTTTGTCTTCCCCATAGAAGGTTTCAAGGCTGAGTTTCAGAAAATCCTGGATAGTGGTGGGTTTTGGGTTTTGGGTGGGTACAAGGGATGCTATACAAACAGCTAGGTCATGAAGGGCATCCATAATGGCCTTTTGTTTTAACTCCCATTCCCCCATATTGTTGGTCTTATTGGCAGAACCGACATCTTCTTCATCCTCCATGCATGGCTTCTTCCCCTTATCTTTAGTACCAGAGGTCCCTTCACCATCCCTGTTATTCCTAGTTTTTGGGGCCATCTGCAAGAGTTCAACTAATATAAGTTTTCTTATTTATAACTTTTAAAGAAAGAATATGATAGATCTTGGAAATATTGCAACATGTTTTCTCAATTTATTTTCGAATTTTAGTTGTTCCCGTCCTTAATTTACCCAAAATAGAGAGAGTATATAGATCAAGTCATGACACCTTAAGGAGAACGAGAAGATGAGGAGTCATCCTATTTCCGTCTAATAGGTGGCTTGGGTAATCCTTAAAGAAGAGATAAGATGCTAGAAGACTGTCTAGGGTTATAGGAAGTCCTTCCATCCATTTCTGGATCAACTAAGGCCAGGTGGAGTAGGAGGAACCTCAGCCACCGTGAAGATGGATAGGAGGAATTATGCCAGAACCCCCTTGCGCTCTTTCTAGACACCTCAGTTTTCACCATAGTGGATTTTAGGGCTTCCTTGGTTCAGCGATTAAGAACATAATTTCACTAATGCATATTAAGTGTGTTATGGCTCTGATACCAACTATCACGGATCCGTTCTTACCCTAATCCCAATCCCACTGTCCAAAAGGGCAATGTTAGAGGGATGAGAGCGCCCATCCCTGAGTGGCCCGAAAATTCACACACATATAATTTGCAAAAATGAAATAACATCCTTCTTTATTAAAATGAACCAAAAGTTTAATACATCAGGCCCGTAGGCAATAGGAAAAGAAAGAGATAAGAACTAGCCTACAACTACATCCCTTTTACAATTAGCTCCCATGTAGAGTCCATAAGATGTAGCAGTCTTTATTGCAGTAGATGAAAGAGTAGATGGAACTAGTTCCTTGCATTACCTAAAATCGAGAAAATCGAGACACTGATTCAATGCAATTGCACGGTACGCTATATAAAAACAAGTAAAACAGTTTTATTATGAAAACTAGTATGCTTGGCAGGACTTATGTTTCAAATCATTATCGAACGATTTCAAAAAAAAAAACAAAATGTTATTCAAACAACAATTTTTATTATGAATTTCCCATTATGCTGTAATTCAAAAAGCATGCTTATATTAATTTGGGTGACTCTATTACCCCAACGCGATGGGGGTCACCAAGCTCCTTCTCACCATATGAGATAGGAGATCCAAGTGCAAAATCCCTCCTTCCAAAGAAAGAGTTTTCCTTATATCCAATATCAAAATTATCAATATTTCCAACATCATTATCAACATCAATATACGGGCAATCATAATGGGTCTAGCGATTTAGATTTCATGTTCCTCAACATATAATATAGAAGAAAAACGGAAGACTATTCATAGGGAACAATATTTCATCGAAATAATTAGCCAAGCATAATTCAAGAGATACCTAAGAACATATCATCATACAACCAAAGAGGAGTAGTATAATAGCGTACCTTTCTAAAGAGTATTTGGAGTACAGATCCCAAGAGAGAGAGAAGATCAACCCTTTGAGTCAGATCCTAGATCAAATATTGGATCAAGGGTCAAGATCATAGTTTAAAAAGATCATGCTTTGTTATTCGAGATTAGGGTTACATTTTCCTATTTCTATCTTAGGTTTAGGTCATCAACAATATTTCCAAAAGTCCAACAAATATTCAAGTATCGAACATGTTTCATGAATGGATGACCTTCCTAGGTATATTTAGGAATACATGTCAACCCTAATTATCAATATCATTATTCAACATCTCTAGATCATTCCCAATATCATATAGTACAATTGGACTCAAAATTAGATCAGGGAGTCCTATGATTAAGAGGATTTTTCCTAAATCAAGGTAGAGCATCATTATATTAAAATAAACCCTATTTCAAAGTACATGATTCATATTTTTAGGGTAAAGAGTCAAGAGGATTACATCTCATCCTTATTTTGTCAAAAGATGATTTGGTGACTCAGAATGATCATTAGAAATAGGAATAAGATTTCCTTTAAGATTAATCATCATATAAGATAATTAAATAGGCAAAGGATCACGATCATAGCATATCAGTGATAATAGTCGAGAATTAAGCTTCACAAGTATTTTTAAAAGGTCAGTTGGATTTTTCTGATCAAAATGGACTATAATTTTACTATTTTTGGAGCTACGGATCTCAAGATATCGTATTTGCAAGAAATAGGTCATTTACTGGAATTTAGGGCAGAGAGGGAGAAATACCGAAATTTTGGGGCCGTTGATCGGCAGACTACCATGGACACGTGAAGCCGATCAGCGGCAGGAGTGAAATCACGTTCCCAAGCAGGAGAGGGCTCTCGTAGGGATTTGTGGCCGTTCGATCTCAGCCGGGACTAGCGTGGGCTTCGATCGGACGGTTGTTGCTGCTCACCCCAACCAAACGAACCCACCCGCGAGCAGAGCTGCTCCGCGGCGGTGTAGTGGCCGAAGAAGAAGGGGGCACGAGAGGGAGAGCGCGGCGCGAGGAGAGTAGGTGCTGGTCAAGATCATGGGGGCGCGACGAACCCAAAGGGGGTCTTTTATAGGGACCCGAAACTAGGGTTAGGGTTTATGAAGGAGCCGGCACAGCCCAAGGTTGGCTTGGTTACCTTGGCCTCCAAGCCACAATTCCATAGCACCGACTCTTGCGGAAGCTTCAAGAAAGGGATGTGGATCCATTGGTCGAGTTTTTGGGTGTAGCCGGTCAGGTTTGATCGCTTGGGGTCGGGTGAGGTGACGGCTGGTCCATCGTGGACCCGTGCCAACCCTGGCGCGAGGTAGGGGATGACCCCAGCGCCGTTGGATCACGATTCAAGGCTGCTGGGTCACCCGCCTTGCCCAGCAGCACCCTAAATCGGGAATGGGTCGGGCCCAACTAGGAAAAGAGAGGGAAAAAGGAAGGAAAAGGGCTAAAAAGCTAAGAAAACGTTGGAATCTTAGAAAAATTTTATAAAATCATGGGAAGGTCCAAATGCTCTCAAATTTGGATCATAACTTCAACATGAAGTGGGGAATAATGTGAAAAGTTTGGAGACCAAAGGATAAAGTTAATTAATCAAACTCAAGCATTTTCTCAAAGAGGTGTATTAAGTTAAATAAAAGTGTCCAAGAGTGCATAAAATTCATAAAATGCAAAAGAATTTGATTTTGAGTATCTATATTGATCAAGGAGTCAAAAGATATTGTAAATGATCATTATAAAGGTGAAAGATAAAATAAATAGTAGAAAAGAGGGAAAACTCACATTGTCACAGATGGTTTCATAAACCATAACAAATGATGGTTTCCTTGGTGCTTTAGACCTGTTTCCACCTAGTGATGACATCCAATGACTTTCCTAGCCTTGAGAAATGATGGATTGTCTAACCTTGACTTTTGATAGCCTTCTTGGAATCATGATTTGATGGCTTTACTAGTTGTTGACCCAATGGTATTACATGTATGCAAATCAATGCTTTGTTGAGTTTCAAGATCTGATGGTTATGTTTGATGTACAAGATTAGATGGTTTGTGTTTGTCTATGAGCATCAATGATCTGATGACTACCCTATCCCTTTCAAATGATGGCTTCTATAGGTCTAAGATCTGATGGATTTTCTATGTGTATGATTTGATGCTTTTTCCTACCTTGAATATGATATTTTCATGTGTGGTTCATGACTTGATGGTTTGTGTTTAATGCACATGATCCGATGGTTTCAGTTTGATTTTTATGATTCTATGGTTGTGTTTGTCTAAGTACATCCATGATATGATGGGGATTCTAGGTGCATGACTTAATTCTTTTAACCTAAGTAGGTGTATGAATCAATGGACTATCATTGAATGTTGATTTATAGCATCATTCCAATCTATCTTGTTGAACCCAACTTAAAGTAATCAAGTAACGATGGTTAATTGTACTTGTTTTCTTTATGTAGTAATGGTGAAGGATACCCTAATAATTCTAATGGTAGTTATACTTTTTTATCTCATGAACATCATATCTCTTATGATTATGCATTCTTATGCTAAACATGTGTACCCCAACTATGATGATTATTTGTAGAACCTTCTTCAAGGTGTTGAATGATAATGATGTTCTTGCAAGTGATAATGTGATGGCCTTAATGACCTTTGGGCATGTCTTGAGCCCTAATGTAGGTGAAATACTTTATATATGTGACAAGGATTGATACCATGTGATGGTGTGATAAGGAATATATCTCATATTATTAATATCTTCTGCAGTTGTTATATCCCAATGGTTTTGTATAAATATTTTAGGGTTTGTATACAACTTGATTGATGCATTCTTCAATCACCCAATTGGCATTAACTTATAAAGTGGAACACTAGTCATGTAGTGCCTTATGTAATAGAACTATCCAGTGTCAAAACTTGTTGGATAGGGAAACATGTATTCTAGAAGGGAAGCCCAGATTCATATACTTTTGAGTATATGCAGGTGCAGGGAGTGTGTATCCTTGTTATCATGATCCCAAGGTATGGAAGATGGTTGTGGTCATGCCTCAAATTGAAATTAGTAGATGTTTTGTCATGGATATTTGTATATGTGATATGGTTGAGGACAATTGCAGTTGTACCTCAGATGATAGGGTCATATACCCTAATTTCTAGCATTGTGACCTTTATACCAAGGGCGGACAAGGCAAATTGTATCTTGACTTGATATGTCACTACAGAGGACTCATACTGACTGAGGGGAAGAGATCCTAGGATTCTTGCTCTACTAGATCTTGTACAAAACTAATTGCATATTTGTCGTGGTCAGTTGGAAACTTGAGTTGTATACCTCAAACTCATAGGGCTTAATGAAAAATGCAATCCATCTGTGTAGCATACCAATTTTGGGTTAAACACGACTTGCATTGACTGATAATCCTTACCTTATTTCTTATAATGCTTAGTTATGATAATACAATAAGAGAGATCAATTGTTTAAAAAGTTTTGTCTTTATCAATTCCTTTGCATGTTGTGCTAATCATGCTTTACCTATTTTACTAGATTAATCTATTTAATTATATAACCTGATGCAATCAATAAGCATTGTTTAGAGTTATATATCTCACTAGGATATGAGTCTCACCTCGTGGGTTACCACATCTTTTTAGGTGATTGTCAGTGGTGTCATCAAGTTCGTGGTAGTGAAGAAGAACAACTTAGAGTTCAGTAGGAGTTGAAGGTTGGATGGTGTTAGAATGTCCTAGACTCATCCCTATACTCTTAGTTTTGGACATGGGATGTTTTATAGATGATATGTATCAACTCACATGTTTTGGCAGTATCCTAATGTTTATATGTGGAACATCTCTTTGGTATATATGTTGTAGATGAGGCCATTGGAAAAATTATGTAAATACCTGGTATGGTATATGTTTCTTGTTGGGTTTTGTGGAGAAAACATGCGCGGAGGAAGTAATAAAATCCACGCAACCCAAAATAGGATCTCGTCGACAACAATGTATTTAGAAGGAGTGTTTGCGGGATATACCTTATCGCGGAGCAAGTCTGGCGATATCTCATTGCACGATGGTGCAACACTGCTAACCTACACGGACGAACATTCTCTCTTGTTCACTGTCACAGGTTGATCCGGCGGTGCTCCTTTGCGGTAGTGATGTACGCCGCTCGTAATGCGTACAGGTGGTGGTCGTCGACGTCCTCCAAACATAGGCATCAAGGCATCTGCGTCTCTACTTCGTCCACACGGATGGACGGAACTCCACGTCGCACTTCCCAAGCTGGCGGGAAGGAGTCGTGTCTCTGCGGTGGCGTGCTAGCGACGCGTTTCTCTCCTTTCTCTCCTAAGGACGATGACGACTAGGGTTTACGTGCGTGAGCGTAAACAGAAAAGCCTCTCTCTCTATTATATATATATATCGGTCGTCAATCCTCCTTTAAATAGGATACGAAGGGAAACAAGGTTTCCTAAACCCATCGGTAAACAGAAACGTTGCGTTAATTAAAATGCTCGTGGATTAATTAGAATATTCTAGAATTCATTAATTAACCAAATAATCACATTAATTGATTAATTAATATCTGACTCCATGCAATCACTTTGGATGGCTCTACGGGCATACATATACCAACAGACTCCCACTTGCACTTAGAGCCAGTCAGTCCAATATTATTCTAATCCATTACATAAACATTTTAGTAATCAATGTGATTCAGAGCAATTCCAATCAAATCCACAATTATACTCCTATTCCAAAACATCCTATGTGTGTGACCCGGTAGGCTCCAAATTACGTTGGCAGTGATATCCATAATCATATTATGATTTCACAAGCAATGATTGGTATCTAGCAAGACTTCATTGCTACCCAAGTAATTGGAGAAGTTGGAGAATAACTTAACCTATCATTCATGACTGGTGTTACAGTGATTGTATAGTTCCTTTTTCGCTGATATCTGGATTGAACTCGAGTCATGGAATTGTTATCCTTTTCAATGTTCAATCCATGTTCCTTGAACTAGAGCAGACTGTCTGAGATATATGTAAGCTCAATATCACATATTGACTCACATCAGCATGGCCATGCATTTCTCAGTATCACTTATCAAGTGGCCGAAATATCAAACTCCCGTAGGAAGGACAAATTCCATCTACATCACTCACAGTCATCCCCATGTGTCACAGTGCACCCAAGCACCATCTTTATGGCAATCCTTATTCAGGACCACGGTGGATGATGTCAAAGTACATCGAACGACATGTGATAAGTGTAGTGACTTCAGGTCTAAGAACCACAATCACCACCATCATTATGAGATGTGACACTAACTACCAATCATGGTATCCATGTGTCACTCTCATGGTGGGTCTATCTGATACACTGTTCTCTAACAAGTATCTATGTATTTGGTTTGATATCTCCATATCATGGATAATGAGATTCTTCCATCAACCAACATACATTCTAATCTTATGTGTTATTGATGTCTATGGATATTTCCACAATAACAACCGATTAGGGAAAAAACAAGAATACATACTCTTAGCATACATATGATCTCACTGTTTAGGTCATCGACCTGAAGACATATGTCATTGAGTATATCATTATATAGACATCTATAAGTTTTATGGTCATCTCACAATATAAAACACAAACATATATATTGGAAACTTGCCTTTATTGATATGATCAATGTAGTATTACAAATCGTTTACATAGTATCCCATTACAATCATCGAATGATAGTCTCTACGGGCATACATACCAACAGATTCCCACTTATACTTAAGCTAGCATCGATGTAATCCTTTACCACGAGCTCTTCCTCACCGTCGTATACCAAGAATTGATCCTTAGTCCTTCTCAAGTAGTCATCTTTGTCAGTTTTGTCAGTTTGGAAGCTATCTGTAGTCATCCAGTATCTGTCAGTTTTGTCAGTTTTGTCAGTTTGGAAGCTATCCGTATACCACGAACAAATCCAGATTGTGATCTGTAGTCATCTTTGTCAGTTTGGAAGCTATCATCGGTGTAACCCTTTACCACGAGCTCTTCCTCACCGCCGTATACCAAGAATTGATCCTTAGTCCTTCTCAAGTACTTTAGGATGTTCTTTATGGCTATCCAGTGACATTCACCTGGATCTGAATGATACCGGCTCGTCATGCTCAAAGCATACGACACATCAGGACGAGTACATAACATCGTGTACATGATAGATCCAATTGCTGATGCATATGGAATCTTACACATGTGTGCCCATTCATCACATGAACTAGGACATTGGGATTTAGAGATCGTAACCCCATGGGACATGGGCAGGTTACCTCTCTTAGAACTGTCCATGCTAAACCTCTTTAGCACCTTATCAATGTATGTGTTCTGGCTTAGGCCTAGAAGCCTTCTAGATCTATCTCTATAGATCTTGATCCCAAGTATATAGGATGCTTCACCTAAATCCTTCATAGAGAAAGTCTTCCCTAGCCAACCTTTTACTGTCTGAAGAGTAGGGATGTCGTTTCCCATCAATAGTATGTCATCCACATACAATATGAGAAATATGATTATGCTCCCACTAACCCTTTTGTAAACACAAGGTTCATATTCATTTTGACTAAAGCCAAACTTTTTGACTACTTCATCAAAACGTAGATTCCAGCTCTGAGATGCTTGCTTCAATCCATAGATTAACCTTTGTAGATTACAGACTTTATTGGCTTCCTTTGGATCAATAAAACCCTCAGGTTGTGTCATGTACACATCCTCGAGTAAATTCCCATTACAGAATGCTATTTTAACATCCATCTGCCAAATCTCATAGTCATGATACGCTGCAATGGCAAGCATGATCCTGATGGATTTAACCATGGCAACTAGTGAGAAGGTCTCGTCATAATCAACACCTTGAATTTGACGGAATCCTTTCGCAACCAATCTACCTTTATAGGTTTGAACATTTCCATCCATGTCAGTCTTCTTCTTAAAGACCCACTTGCACCCTATGGGTCTTACCCCTTCGGGTGGATCCACCAAGGTCCATACCTTGTTGGTGTACATGGATTCCATCTCAGATCACATGGCTTCGAGCCATTTCTCAGATTCTGGTCCCTTAGTAGCTTCTAGATAGGAAGTTGGCTCATCTTCTATGCCCAATTCGTCACTATCTTGAGTCACGAGAAATCCAAATCTCTCAGGCTCAAGTCGTGTCCTATTCGACCTACGAGGTTCCTGTGTTACATTTGGAACTTGAAATTCCACAACAACTTGTGAGTCTTCAAGTTCCTTATGTACCTCCTCAGGTTATCTGCTTTCATCACTACTACAGAACCTAACTTTAGTGTCGGTTATTTAAAGCCTTTAGTGTCAGTTTCTAAGCGACACCTATGTGGGTGACACTAAAAGTCCACCCATCAGGCGTCGGTTCCAAAACCGACACCCAAACTCTTTGTGCCCCACTGAAAACGCGCCATCATGGGACTATAAGCGTCGGTTATTAGTTAAAAACCGACGCCCAAACCCTTCGCGCCACAGAAAGGGCGCCATCTTGGGCACTATTAGTGTCGGTTATTAGTAAAAAACCGACACCATATATCTTCGCCCCACGGCCGTGCTGTCCAGCACGGCCGTGGTGTTAAGGACATAGACGTCGGTTTATTATAGGAACACCGACACTATATCATTATGTGTCAGTTATTTACAAATAACCGACGCCTATTGGTTTTTTTTTCTGTCAGTCTGCAGACCTGTTGTGGCTGGTCGCAGGATGAGAAACCTATTCAGTTCAGTTATGAACTACAGGTTTTACGACATCCATTGATATCATCCGACAACAGGCCGCAAACCTGCAAAATTAACAATAAAAAAGTAGCACATGCATTTAGGAATGCAACCTGCAGTTCCATTTTATTTTCACACATTTATAAACATTCACACATGCTATCAATCTGTAGTTCCATTCATTCACATTCACACATGTATAAACATTCATATAGCAACCAACACTTTCATTCATTTTCGCTCACACACATGTAGAAACATCCAGACATGTAGAAACATTCACACATATATTATAATTCAGATATTCATTTACAAAGTATCATTGTTTAGTCATTATTCGCTATCAGGATCCCAATTATATTTTAAAGCCCCCACTAATTGTATGGATGTTGCCCATTCTTCTCTTACTTCATTTAATTCTCCCATTGTATAGGGAGCATTAACATTTGGTAAGTCCTTTCCTGTAATGGGGTCAGCTTTAAACACCTGTAAAGAGAATGATGTATATATATAATTAATGAGCTATAAATAAGATTGATATATTTCTATCATATTATCTAATGAGACTATATAATACCTGAGCAATACATTCGATATTCAGTACGGCATGTTTGATAATCATGTGCATATATCGCATGACATAGTATCCACATGCCCATCCGTTGTCTTATGTAGCACACTATAAATTCAAACATACAAAATATTAAAAAATACAACTAATTAAGCATTGTTCACATAAATAATATATACATATATTGCATTTGGGAACTTACTTGCACGTTCTTCCAAATTATTGGCTGATTCTTTTTCGTGGGGACCTTTCCTCCGCCTTTTTGTACTCCTCAAAACCCCTAAATGTTAATGTAACATAGAACATTGCAATTAAATAGTAATGTAATAACATATGTTAACGGATATGAAAAATGAAATATTTCTCACCGAAATATTGCCATTTTCATTATGTGTCCAAATCTTGTATTCAATTTACCCCCTTAGGATCTAGATAATACACAGTGAATGTCTGGGGGGGCAATAACCAATAACTCCCAATGCCTACCCCTAGAGGAAAAAAAGTTAAAAATTAATAACTCAAAATCCACAATAAAATGTAATTTTCTTAAGTCCAAATTATAATAAGCAAAGTAAACTTACTCTACATTGAATGGAGCCATTATCACCGTCTTCTTTTTTACAACAAAATTTGAAAAAGACTCACAGCAGTATTGTTGAACTGATGTAGGGTCTTTAGCTACTAGACTAATCAAGGATGGAATCAAAAGCCCTACATGTTCGAATCCAAAATTTGCACATATGTTGTCTAAGTAGCTGCAAAATATGTATTAATTACACATGCATTAATAAATAAGAAACCAGATCACCAGATCATACATAAGGTATATGGATGTATAAAGAATATCTCACCTTATCCATAGCTCTATCACAGATGTATTTAGCCAATCATATCAAAACAACTCCAATATATCTTATATAAATAGTTTTGTTTCGTATGACTGACCTGTAGAATCTGAATCAGAAGAAACAGTTATAGGGGAGTTTATATCATGTTCCCCTAACCATACTGCCATACCCCTACAGTTAGGACCTAACGGGATAGGTAGGTCCTGTGGAACCCAACTAGGTAATGTAGGAGGTGGAAGTAGAGGCCTAGATGCTGTGGGTGTCTTCTTTTTAACCTGTATATATATATATATATAATTTCAGATCAACTACCAGCATATACACACACTAACAATTGAACGTAATGTAAATTTACCATACCTTATCAGTAAAGAAGACATCCGCTTTTAGCCACAATATCACTCCGCCTACTGCCTCACCAAGCGTTTCACAATCTGGGTGGGCATATGGCAGTGGAAGATCCATCCACTGGGGGAATATATGTATCAGGCTCACCCGAATCCAACCAGCTGGTACTGGAGACCCGTGACACATTTCTCCTAGTAGGGATGGGTAAGCCGACGCCTCTACCACGACATACACTACTACAGAAATGGCCTTTGGCGTCGGTCGTTTAACCCCATTTGGCGTCGGTTTCCGACCGACGCCTATGTGGGCGCCGCTAAAGGTCAAACACTTCGGCGTCGGTTTTTTAACCGACGCCTATTTAATCTATTGGCGTCAGTCGTTTAGTAGATAACCGACGCCCAAAGTGTTCGCGCCACTGAAAATGGCGTCATCTAGGGCACTTTCTGCGTCGGTTATTTACTAAACAACCGACGCCTATATGGAATATAGCATCAGTCTTTTAGTAGATAACCGACGCATAAAGTGCCCTAGATGATGCCATTTTCTGTGGCGCTAACACTTTTGGCGTCCGTTATATACCAAAAGACTGACGCCTATAGATTAAATAGGCGTCGGTTTGATACGAATATCCGATGCCATTTCCAGGACTGCTTTGGCCACATCAGGCGTCAGTTTTTTGAAAAAAACTGACGCTGTAGGTCTTTGCTGACGGTTTTCTCACCAGAATAATGGCATTCTCATTACGTGTCCAATTTTAGTGTTCAATGTACTCCCCGTAGGATCTAGATAATAAACAGTGAATGTCCCGGGGACAATAACTAGTAACTCCCAATGTCTACCACTAGAGGTAAGAAGTTAACAATTAATAACTCAAAATGCAAAATAAAAATGGAATTTTCTTAAGTCCAAATTATAAATAAAGTAAACTTACTTGACATTGAATGGAGCTATTATTATCGTCTTCTTTTGCTGACCAAAAATTGTAAAAGCATCTATATAGTATTGTTGAACATTATCAGGGTCTTTAGCTACCAAACTAATCAATGATGGAATCAAAAATCCCACATGATCAAATGCAAATTGTTTGCAATGATCTTCGACTAAGTAGCTGCAAAACATATAGGCGTATGCATTAATATATAAGAAACCAGATCACTGGATCTTACACAAGGTATATGGATGTATAAACAAGATCTCACCTTATCCATGTCTCTATCATTGATGTATTCAGCCAATCATACATAAACAGCTCAATAATATCTTGTATAAATAAAGAGCTATCGTATGATCGACCTGCATAATTTGCATATAAAGAAACTATTATAGGGCAATGTATATTATGTGCCCGTAGCCAACATACCATTCCCCTACAAGCAGGACCTAACGGGTATGTTAGGTCAGTTGGAACCCAAGTTGGTAATGCGGGAAGTGGAGGTGGAGGCCTAGGTGCTCCTGGTGTCTTCTTTTTAACCTGTATATATAATTTCAGATCAGTTGACATCATATATACACATTAACAGTCTAAATCAATGTAAATTTATCTTACAATTTCAGTCGTGTAGACGACATCTGCTTTGGGCCACAATATGACCCCGCCTTCTGCCTCACCAAGTGTATCAATATCTGGGTGGGCATATGGCAACGCAACTTCCCTCCAATCGGGTAACACACATAATGGGCCCACACGAACATAGCCCTGTGGCATTGGAGTCCCGTGAAACCTTTCCCCAGGAAGGGACGGGTAAGCTTGCGCCTCTGCAACAACATAGTCTTGTATTCTTAAGCGGCATGGCTTCAATGCCTACAAATTTACGTAAAGAATGTTATACATATATACATATAATCTTGAAAACATATCATCTTGAAAAGACTAGCTACAATGTCATAAACAATACTTACAGCAGACGTGCTAGGCGATGGGTCTCCAGGATTACTCGCAGTCTGTGCATCAGGAGAAGAGTGGGTCGCCATAGGCTGATTGGAAGCCTGGGAATGCCTGCAACCGCAGCAATTCTTCCTTGACCTTCTCAGCAACTACATTGTTGACCTTCTTAGCAACTAAATCCTCAACTCTCTTATTCTCCTATACATGGATAAAAGAAACATTAGCTTCTTATTAATGAATTTCCTTTTGAAGTAACACTCTAAAAAAAGAATAGGTTACCTCTTCTTGAGAAAGTCCCGCTCTGGGTTTGCACTGGGATGGCCCAAAGAATGCTTTGATGCCAACACCAGCGTCGGCACCTCTAACACGTCCAGGATGCTGGATGTTTCATTGATAACACATAGAGTGTGACAATCATGAGATTTAAGACCTATCAACTTCAGATCTTTCATTGATACCAATCTACGAATGTTGGATGAGTAACCATGTGGCACCTTAACATTTACCAAGCATTCACAAAAAGTTTTCTTCTCCTTTCTAGACAACGTGTAACAAGCGGGAGGTAAGTATATTCTTTTACTACCCATTTCACGTAATTCTGTTAATTCTGACCTTATTCCCATTCCACGTAGGTCCAGTCTGGATTTTATCCCATCTTTAGTCTTACCTGGTATATTTAACAGAGTACCAATGATGCTATCACAGACATTTTTCTCAACGTGCATTACATCGATACAATGCCTGACTGTCAAAGAACTCCAATAAGGAAGATCCCAAAATATTGACTTCTTCTTGAATGAAGAATTGTCACTCCGTGTGGCCATACTACATTGTGATTTCTTACCAAATTCATTGACAATGTCTTTTACTCTTTCATAAACAACATCCCCTGGTATAGGTTTAGGTGCACTCCGTTCATCATTCCATCCATTGAATGCTTTGTGCTTCCTACGATACGGATGGAATTTTGAAAGAAACCTTCGATGACCAAGATATACAGTCTTGCCGCCATGTTTTAGTCTTATTGAATCAGTGTTTTCTTCACATATAGGACACGCTTTAGCTCCTTTGACACTATATCCAGACAAATTCCCATATGCTGGAAAGTCATTAATAGTGCAAAACAACATAGCGTGCAAACGAAATGTCTCTCTTGCTGAAGCATCATAGGTCATCACACCTTCAGCCCAAAGTTTCTTTAAGTCATCAATCAAAGGTTCAAGATAAACATCGATATCATTTCCGGGTTGTTTAGGGCCCGATATCAACAATGACAACATAACGTACTTATTTTTCATACACATCCAGGGAGGAAGATTGTATATAACAAGCATGACTGACAAAGTGCTATGTTGGCTGCTCAATGTCCCGTACGGATTCATCCCATCTGTACAAAGCCCAAGTCTTAGATTCCTATCTTCCTCACCAAATTTGGGGTACAATAGATCAATCTTCTTCCACTGTGGGGAATCAGACGCATGTCGCAGGATCCCATCATTATTTTTCTTAACATCTGCATGCCACCTCAAATTCTTCGCATCTTTCGGATTTGGAAACAAGCGTTGAAACCGTGATATTATAGGTAGATACCACAACACCTTGGAAGGAGAACCAGTTATGGACTCCCCCGAATTCGTCAATTTATACCGTGACGCACCACATTTTGGACAATCTTTCAAATCTACATAGTCCTTTTGAAATAATACACAATCATTCGGGCATGCGTGTATCTTCTTGGCCTCCATTCCCATTGGGCACAACATTTTCTTTACCTCGTATGTTGAGATTGGCAGCTCGTTTCCTTCAGGAAGCATTTCTTTCAACAAAGTCAACAATGAAGTGAAGCTTTTCTCGCTCCATCTATTGTTAGCTTTCAACTTATACAATCTCAACACAGCGCTAAGCTTCGTAAACTTAGCACAGCCTGTGTATAACGGTATCTCAGCATCATGCACAATGTTTCTAAAGATAGGAGGTGGATCGGTGTGCTCTACCCTACAACTATCCAGCATCGCATCAACGATGTCTGCTGGAACTGGTTCGTTCACATTTACATCATCGGAGGCAATTTCTTCTTCCACCCAAGCACTGCTGTCGACATCTACTGGTTTCGATTTTGAAATCTCTTCATGCCAGTGCGATTCTGTATAGCCTTGTACAATCCCGTTGCACATGACATGACTTTTGATTTCCTCACCAGTGTTGACTTTCAAGTTGTTACCGCAATGCCTACATGGACAGTAGAACCTATCTGTAGGTTTTTTCCTATGTTCCTCGGCAAATCTAATAAACTGATCAAGACCAGATATAAACTCTGGGGTGCAACGATTACGAACGGACATCCATGATCTATCCATTCTATGATCAGAGAAAACAAGTATATATTAGGAAACAAGTATATATTAGGAAAAGATTAGGGTATACACTTACATCCTAAGTGTATAATGTGATGTCATTCTTATCTATAATAAATGTGTACCACCTATCCCATCCTTGAACACCTAATCTCACTAGTAAGTGTATAATGTGTATTGGGTTTTCAAGAAAATTTCGGCAGCATTTCCCCGTTGTTCTCTAAGTACATATGTACTTAGAGAACAAACGGGGAAATGCTACCAAAATTTTCTCGAAAACCCAATACACATTATACACTTACATCCTAAGTGAGATTAGGTGTTCAAGAACAGTCCCAAACCGGGGACTATCCAAGATTTACTCCTAATGAGTCAATCTTGGACGGGTTTCTAGGCCAACAAACACATTTGATGTCATTCTTATATATAATAAATGTGTACCACCTATCCCATCCTTGAACACCTAATCTCACTAGTAAGTGTATAATGTGTATTGGGTTTTCAAGAAAATTTCGGCAGCATTTCCCCGCTGTTCTCTAAGTACATATGTACTTAGAGAACAAACGGGGAAATGCTACCGAAATTTTCTCGAAAATCCAATACACATTATACACTTACATCCTAAGTGAGATTAGGTGTTCAAGAACAGTCCCAAACCGGGGACTATCCAAGATTTACTCCTAATGAGTCAATCTTGGACGGGTTTCTAGGCCAACAAATACATGTGTTGTCATTCTTATATATAATAAATGTCTATAAAGTACAGGCAACATGGTTAATCCTAATCAACAGAGCATTATTAAATAATAAATCAAGAAATCAATAGTTTCAAACAAAAGGTCTAGGAATCTTTACTAGACATTATATGTATCCCTAATCATCATATTTAACATACTACATTATTATGAACATCCAGATCAGATTAAGATCATACTATGTTATAACCATTGGTTTAATAACCCTATTTCCGCATGTACATGTTTATAAACTTTAAAACCCTATGATTTATGAAATCATTCTAATTCAATTTAATATGTTGGGATCACATAATTATATAATGACATCAGAATATATAGAAGAATCATAATTAACATGATTAACAACATGCTCATCAAACTAGGGTTTTCTAGAATATCATCTAATATTTGTGTACTAGACATTACATTTATCTCTAATCATCATATTTAACATACCATTATTATGAACATCCAGATTAGATTAACTCTAATCAAATACATTACATGCATTTTTATCACAACAATTTGATCGATGCATAAAAAAGCAGAGCAGCTAGCAGCGGGAAGACCAACCTTGTCAGAGGGAAGAAGGCAGAGGCTCCGGTGGCTCTGGCTGGAGAAGTAGCTAGCAGCGACGGCGGTGGAGGAGCAGCTAGCAGCTCCGGTGGCTCTGGCGGTGGTTGCGGCGGCGCGACGACGGTGGAAAAGCACCAGGCGGCGCTGAAGAGTCAGGTGTGGTGGCGACCTCAGGCGCTTGGAGCAGCAGGGGCGGGCAGCAGGGGCGGCGGAGAAGGGGGCACAGAGAAGGAGGAATGGTGGCGGAGAAGGGGGCGCCGGAGAAGAAATAGCCGGAGAAATGGCGCTGGAGAAGAAATCGCCGGAGAGAAATCGCCGGCAGCAGAGAAATAGGGTAATTGCTCGCAATGAAATAGAAGAAAGGGGAAGAGTCGGGTGATCGCGGAGTATAAGTTCCCAAATAGCGTCGGTTGTTTTAAACAACCGACGCCTAAACATCTTTAGCGTCGGTTGTTTGCAACAACCGACGTCCAATTGGACGATATTTTTATGAAATTGTTTGGCGGGAACCACCTTCAGCGTCGGTTATAAAAGGATAACCGACGCTGAAAGTGACACTTTTCGCGCAAATTTTCATCGCACATAGGCGTCGGTTTATACCTACATGACCGACGCTGAAAATGACACTATTTGTTTATCAAAATTTGGATTTCGCGGTCGACTTTCAGCGTCGGTTTGTTATAAACAACTGACGCTGAATACAAAGCGGTACCCGTGTCTGGATGGTCTTCGAATATAGACGTCTTTTTGCTTAAACAACCGACGCCTAACATATAAGGCGTCGGTTTTCCTTAATAACCGATGCCCAGAAAAGTGACACTGAATGCTATTTCTGTAGTAGTGATATTCTTTACTTTTTAGACGGCATGGCTTCAACCCCTACAAATTTTTGTGTAAAGAATGTTATATACATATATACATATCATCTTTTTTTGAAACGACTACAATTTCATATATATGTATCATCTTGAATTAAAAAACTAGTTACTATGTCATAAAAATACTTACAGTGGATGTGCTAGGTGGTGGTTCTACATGATTACTCCCAACCTCTGCAGTAGGAGTAGGAGTAGAGTCTGCAGTAGGTATTGTCTGGTAAATGGTAGTCTGAGATGTCTGCCACTTTTTCATTGCTTCTTCGAGTTTCCTGTCAAATAGCTTATCTACCTATACATGGATAAAAGAAACGTCAAATTCTAATTTTTGAATTCTCTTTTACAGTAACATTATAAAGAAAGAATATGTTACCTCTTCTTGTGAAAGTCCCACTTTTGGGACATGTTTGCGCTGGGATGACCCAAAAAAAGATTTGATGCCCACACCAGTGCCTGCAGCCCTAACACGTCCAGGATGCTCTGGGTTACCCAGAGCAACTGTCAATTCATCCTTTGTTCCCTCAAGGATGAACTTTCCTTGTTTCCTCAGCTCGTGTAGCTCCCGCTAATTGCCAAAACAAAAATTTGTACTTAAGTAAACAACACAAATAATTAATATTCGAATGATTGTTGTAAGAGTTGTATTTTACCATTTTTGCAGCCGCCTCAGCAGTTGCAGCATTAGTTATTTCTCCCTTCTTATTTTGCCTCCCAGCTATCCAGACATCATGGCGAAGAAGAGGTGTGCTACCTATGGTAGAGGACTCCTGAGTAGCAGCAGACTGAGCAGCAGTAGCCTCAGCCTGTAGTCTTTGGCGAACGCTTGCATACCCCTTTGGACCCATTATGTGGTCATGCACATTCAGTGCACGCCTTGATCTTTGTGCCTCACTAACGGCCTAGTTAGTATGCAAATTAATGATTTGGTTAGTAACACTAAATGTTTATCTTAAATAAGTGAATACAACATATATTAATTAATGAGATTGAGACTGACGCCTAATACCTTGAATTCATGAGTTTGTCTTGAAGCGACAAACACGTCCCATTCTTCTTTGTCCAGGAAGTTCCACTATTTAGTGGTTGTCTTCTTCCTCTTGCCGGCTTCTTTTATGTATTCTCTGGTGAGATTTGTCCTATAGTTCCTTAGGACTCTCCCACAGCATTGCATCACGCATTTACGATGCAACTTTTCATCCAATTCAAAAATACTCTGCAAAATAGAATTGCTATTAACTAGTATCCAAAAATTTAGTAATCTACAAAATAGAATTGCAAATTAATAATAACTCACGCATAAATCCCTCCATATTAAATTTTTCATCTCCTTAGAAACATTATGCCAAGAATCTAAGCGACAACCGCAATGGCTACGAGTAACAAACCCAAGATATGAAATAAATGAATTGCGATTCACACCACATGCATTTCCTGCATTATCGAAATCCACAACAAGTTTGGGTCCATTGCCCTTTTGCGCAATTAACTTCTTCATCATAGTGATGCCCCTTCTCTTGTCAACTTTTTGGTGTTGTTGATCAAGTGCCTCAAGTGCTTCAGATGGTACCTGTGCATCATCAACCTAAAATTTGACAAAATAATTCACATTTACAAGATATAACTATAAATGGACATATAGATATAAATATATGATATATTTTTAAAACTTACATTGTGAGGCGGCGCATTGATGTCCTCACCCTCACGGTAGTCATCAGCACAGTCATCACGAGAATGGTCAGCCATCTGCAAATTCACATTCAAATTGTAAAGTTCACATTGTAAAGTAGTAATTCAAAGTGTAAAGCTCACATTGTAAAGTTCACATTATTACAACAAAGTATATATCACAACAAAATTGTAAAGCTCTATGATCAAAGAGAAAACAAGTATATATTACAACAAGATTACGGTCTAGGGTTAACAAATACATGTGATGTCATTCTTATATATAATAAATGTACATGTACCACCTATCCCATCCTTGAACACCTAATCTCACTAGTAAGTGTATAATGTGTATTGGGTTTTCAAGAAAATTTCGGCAGCATTTCCTCGCTGGTCTCCAAGTACATATGTACTTAGAGAACAAACAGGGAAATGCTGCCAAAATTTTCTTGAAAACCCAATACACATTATACACTTACATCCTAAGCGAGATTAGGTGTTCAAGAACAGTCCCAAACCAGGGACTATCCAAGATTTACTCCTAATGAGTAAATCTTGGATGGATTTCTAGGCCAAAAAATAATGTGTTGTCATTCTTATACCTAAAATCCTAGTTCTTCAAGTTAGGGTGATTATTGATGTCTTTAAAAGCATGATTGGCAATTTAGGGAAAAGTTCATCATTTACATTCCAAGCATGTCACATGTGTGCATTACAGTTCATCATTAAGCAAGAAGGGTGATTAGGATTCTCACCAAGAACGGGTTTTGATTTTCTATACAATTTTATAAAAAATGCACATGTATCCATATATATACTATACTTTTTGGAACCTTTATACATATCTGAACACCCTAAATAACCATACTAAACACCCAAATACTTTATAACACAACTATAAAACAATGATTATAGCTAAACTATTAAACAATAGACTTGTCACACATAAAACACCCTATACAACTATAAAACAAAAAGGTATTAAGATATGCATGATACAATAACTATTTTGCATCACATTACAACAGACTTATCATTGATACCTTACTAACTTATTGCTACATTTACATATCATCACTTGATCAAAAATTACAGCAGTACATTTAACCAAAGTATGCATTCCAAAATCTATCTATGTCATGATTAGTTACATGTAATTTACTTGGATATACAGCAGTACCCGATTACTATGTCTTACATATAAAGTATGCATATTAAATTAACTAAGGCTTATCATAGAACATGATTAGAACATTAAGTAGATGATTAAATCATAACAAAATCAGTACATAAATAACCAACAGCAACCACGGTCGTGTGGGCTGGCACGGCCGTGGCTGTGTTGGCCAACCACACGGCCGTGTTGGGTAGAACGGCCGTGTGGTCGGCCAACACAGCCACGGCTGTGCCAGCCCACACGGCCGTGGTTTCTGTTGGTAAGGAGAGGGAGAAGGAAGAAGAAGAAGAAGAAGAAGAAAGGAGGCCTACTGTTGGTAGCAGCGTGGAGGAGAGGCGCCGACGTTGAGCAGAGAAGGAGAGGGTGCCGGAAGAGCAGAGAAGGAGAGGGAGGTGGCGAGAAACTACAGCAGCAGGCGGCGAGCGGTGCCGGCGAGGAACTGCAGCAGCAGGCGGTGGCGAGAAACTGCAGCAGCAGGCGGCGAGCAGCACCGACGAGGAGCGTCGGCGGAAGGGAGAGCAGCAGGAGAGGAGCGACATCGGGCAGAAGATAAATCGTCAGAGGACCAAACCCTGAGAACGAGAATGAATGAAACAGAGAAAGGCGAAGAGTCGAGCTCTTTTGCGCGATTTAAGTTAACATTAGGTGTCGGTTTTTTAAAAACCGACATTGAATGTTTTTATTGTCGGTTTACAAAAAAACACTGACACTAAAGGGAGGTGAAAATTTTCACGGTTAATAGCGCGAAAACACAACGGTGTCGGTTATTGTCACAAAACTGACGACTAAAGTTGTACAAATTTCTGTCTCACAGAAAATCTTTAGTTGTCGGTTCCTCCATTATAAACCGACGCTGTATGTCAATTTTTGGAGGCAATTTTTTTCGCTGGAAATTTTATTTTTGGCGGTTACTTTTAGGTGTCCGTTTTTTAATAAGTAACCGACACTTAATAAAAGTGGTACCTGTGTCTGGTCGCCCTTCATAGATTGGATGTCGGTTTATGTTATCAACCGACATTGTAGAGTTTAGGTGTCGGTTTATGTATACAACTGACACCTTGAAAAGTGACTTTATAAGCCATTTCTATAGTAGTGCTTGTTGGTCTCAAACTTCTTCGAGCTCTACATTCCTCCCACTAATTCCTTTGGAAATAAATTCCTTTTCAAGAAATACAGCAGTCCTAGCAACAAACACTTTGTTGTCAGTTGGTGTGTAGAAGTAGTATCCCCGAGTTTCCTTAGGGTATCCAACAAAATAGCATTTTTCCAATTTGGGTCCAAGCTTTTCAGGAAATTGTTTCCTAACATAAGCTTCACATCCCCAAATCTTTAACATAGACAAATTGGGACGATTCCCATTCCATATCTCATATGGTGTCTTTTGAACCGATTTGGAAGGTACACGGTTAAGTGTAAACGCTGCAGTTTCAAGAGCATATCCCCAGAACGATATTGGAAGTTCGGCTGAACTCATCATTGATCGTACCATGTCTAATAATGTATGATTCCTTCTTTCCGACACACCATTATGTTGTGGTGTACCAGGTGGAGTCCATTGTGATACAATACCACAGTCTCTGAGAAGGTCCTCAAAGTCTTGGCTTAAGTATTCGCCACCTCGATCTGAACAGAGTGCTTTAATACTCTTACCAAGTTGCTTCTCTACTTCATTCATGAAAGTCTTGAACATTTCAAGAGTTTTTTACTTGTGTTTCATAAGATATACATAGCCATACCTACTGAAGTCATCAGTGAAGGTAATGAAGTATTGATAGCCTCCTCTAGCATTTGATCTAAAAGGTCCACATACATCAGTATGTATGAGCCCTAGCAGATCACTGGCTCTCTCACTGTGTCCAGTGAAAGGATTCTTGGTCATCTTCCCTAATAAACATGACTCACATGTCTCTAATGATTCAAAATCAAAAGAGTCTAGATAACCATCCTTATGGAGTCTAGATATGTGTTTCTCGTTTATGTGCCCAAGACGACAATGCCATAAGAATGTTTTGTTTGAGTTGTCAAGTTTTAACCTTTCAGTATTTACGTTATATATGCTAGTCTCAAGTTCTAACAAGTAGATACCATAAGACATAGGGGCATTGCCATAAAAGATCTCATCTTTAGATATAGAAATAATTTCATTCTAAATGTGAAATTCAAATCCACTCTTGTATATACAAGATACAGAAATAATATTTCTATTAATGGTAGGTACATAATAGCAATTCTCTAATTCTATTACAAGGCCCGTAGGCAAAGATAAACTAATAACTCCAACTGCGGTGGCAACAACTCTTGCTCCATTAGCAACCCACAGCTCGACTTGGCCCTTTCGTAAAGGCTTACTTCTTATCAGATCCTGCATATTAGAACATATGTGAGATCCACATCCGGTATCCAGTACCCATGATGAAGAAGTATTTAAGTTTATCTCAATAACGTATATACCTAAAGTGGAGATCACTATCCCCTACTTCTTCTTCCTCAGTTCCTCCAGGTAGAGAGGACAATTTCTTTTCCAATGTCCAGGCTAGTGACAATGGTGACAACTGCCTTCTTTGGAGATCCCACCTTTAGCTTTGAGCGCGGATGACTTTGGCTTCTGCCCGGCTTTAGAACTTTTCTTAGCCTTGCTTTTACCTTTTTACTTTCCCTTTGCCTTGCTGATCACCATCACAGACTTGGGCTTGTCTTTCTTCATCTATGCTTCAGCTGTCCTCAACATGCCTAACAATTCTGACAATGGATTGTCAAAATTGTTCATGTTGTAATTCATGACAAAATGATTATATGATTCAGGCAACGATTGTAGAATCACATCAGTGGCCAACTCTTGACCTAGGGGAAATCCCAGCTTGGATAGGATTTCCACGTACCCAATCAAGGTGAGTATATGGGTGCCAACTGAGTCTCCCTCTTTCATCTTTCTTTTGAACAAAGCCTTTGACACATCATATCTCTCCTATCTTGCTTGATGTTGATACATGTTCTTGAGATGTGGTACCATCTCCATGACATTCATGTTCTCATGTTGCTCTTGCAACTCATAGTTCATTGAGCACAACATTAGGCACTTGACATCCACGACATCATCAAGGTGCTGCTTGTAAGCATCCTTTTCAGCCTTGGGCGCATTTACGGTGGGCTCCTCTGGCTCTGGTGTTTCAAGGACATAGAGCTTACGCTCATGTGTGAGAACAATTCTCAGCATCCTAAACCAGTTTTGAAAGTCGGTTCCGGTAAGTTTGTCCTTCTCAAGGACCGATCGCAATGAGAAAGTGTGAGTGTTGGTTGCCATTTGATTGCTACAAAAGGAAATTTTACATTTAGTCCAAAACATTTTGACTTGTAAAGATTTGATAAATGAGATTAATTAGGCCTTTAATTAATTACGCTCCCACTATTTTATTCAAATTGATAGCCCTCACTATCAACTCGGAAGATTGCAACGCACAACCTTTTAGTGAGCCAAGACCCAAAATAATTGGATCAATGCCCAGCCAACGCTGGTGTCAAAGACCAAATACTAAGGTAGGAAACTTTTGCCAATTGCATCATATGCAACTCTTGGATAGATGATCATGCACAACTCCTTGCCATGATTCATTTGTGTGCCTCTAGGTACTTGATCCTATCAAGGTTCCCTAGTTAAGTCCAACCCATAAGCGAACACGGTGAGTGTGCACCCTACGGAGGCAGACCCACACACCCACCATCACACTTCCATGAGATAGACAGTGTACCATGCAGAGGCGTGCCCACACATAGTCGATCAAGCTTTTCATGTGTGTTGCTTTATGGAAGGCAATTAAAACTTAATATTATTAATTGAGGGGTTTTATTAATACATATACATATCCAAACACCACATACTTGTAGTACGTATCATATACTACTATATCCACAACCACAAATGATAGACATGCAATCACAAACACAAATACATCGATTATGGCCATACTAATTTAATCCTTTGGAGCAACAAAGGATTACAGTCCACCTATGGTCTTATGCATCTCACGCAACACCTATGAATCAACCTGTAAGCCTGTAATGATCATCATTACAAAGAACAACTTCATGGATGCTTCGTGAGGTTGGAACTTCAAGTTGCTTCTTGGAATTGGATCTTCTTGTTACTTCTCCATGGACGCTCCTTGGAGTTGGATCTTCAGGTTGCTTCTTGGAATTAGATCTTCATGGTGCTTCTCTATGGACACTCCTTGGAGTTGGATCTTCAAGTGGCCTCCTTACATCAAGTTTACAAAACTAAAACTAATCCTATCTCTATTACATCATATGAGTACAAATATAAAAGGAAAGAATTAATTACACTTTGAAATAAGAGATGAGGCTCGGCATGCAAGCCGAATACTTTATACAAAGGATCCATATGTAACCATTATACATCCATAGAATTCACAAACAAACATATCCACAAGATTGACATCCACATTCATTCACAACATTCACAAAAGGGGATACTAGGCAATAACCGTGCATGCACTCACCACATAAAACAAATTTTAAAGGCAACGTGTATGGTATCATAGGTATATCTACATATATGTATATATATATTAAAATTGCAGTACTTGTAATGCGGGACATTCCCCATTAAATTTTTTTTGACTCCCACATAGACAATGCGGGGTAGACAGGGGCAGCGCCCCTGTGCGGGGATCAATATTTTCACGGAAAGGTCTACGAAATTTCACTTCCATGCACTTAGGAAAATCAATGTTTTCCATAGCTGACCCTGTCCAAAATGTCAAAAACAGAAGCCTGCGGCGTATGTGGAATTAGGTTTAGATTTTTACATTAGCAGGTTTAATTCGCATCGTATGCAACATAAAAATAGTATACAGCAATTCGATCATATCGAAACTAATCCAAATACGTCGTAGATCAACCTGGCTCTGATACCACTGTTGGGTTTTGTGGAGAAAACATACGCGGCGGAAGTAATAAAGTCTACGCAACCCAAAATAGGATCTCGTCAAAAACAATGTATTTAGAAGGAGTGTTTGCGGGATATACCTTATCGCGGAGCAAGTCGGGCGATATCTCGTTGCACGATGGTGCAACACTGCTAACCTACACGGACGGAACTTCTCTCCCATTTTCTATCGCAGGTTGATCCGGCGGAGCTCCTTTGTGGTAGTGATGTACGCCGCTCGTAGCGCGTATAGGTGGTGGTCGTCGACGTCCTCCGAACGCAGGCGTCAAGGCGTCTACGTCTCTACTTCATCCACATGGATGGACGGAACTCCACGTCGCACTTCCCAAGTTGACGGGAAGGAGTCACGTCTCTGCGGCGGCATGCTAGCGGCGCATTTCTCTCCTTTCTCTCCTAAGGACGATGACGGCTAGGGTTTACGTGCATGAGTGTAAACGGAAAAGCGCCTCTCTCTATTATATAGATATCAGCCGTCAATCCTCCTTTAAACAAGATATGAAGGGAAATAGGGTTTCCTAAACCCATCGGTAAACAGAAACGTTACGTTAATTAAAACGCTCGTGGTTTAATTAGAATATTCTGGAATTCATTAATTAACCAAATAATAACATTAATTGATTAATTAATATCTGACTCCATGCAATCGCTTGGGATGGCTCTACGGGCATACATATACCAACATTTCTATGCAGGATTTTGGACTTATATGTAAATGTTCCAAGACATATTTATAATGTTTATTTAGTTTTCGTTTACCCCTTTTCCATCTATGTGGTTAATTAGCAATCAATCATGTTTTGGGTTTTGAGTAATCTCATTTAGCATGGAAATGTCCCATAATTTGATTGATATCAGGGCTTTAAGTTCACTGAGTATATAGGGACATAGGACTTAGGATTCTTTATGTTCTTACGTAATCTAACATATCTGAGCATAGCTTATGCTTATGCAGATTTGTCTGGGGAATGTGAATAGCATGAAGAGAGTAGCTATGTTGCCCCAGGAGTCACAGTAGGAGGTCGGTACCTAATGGGAGAGTACATGTGATGGGGCCACAAAATCCCAAACCACCTACATTTGACCCTGCAACAATGGCAAATCCAACTTCCCATTCCATGTTGGACAACTCATGCCAACGATATGCACTTAGCAGATAGGGTGCCTGCACCTCAACCTAGGGAGGCTGCCCTAATGAAGATGCCCAGGGTCCTGGTATAATGTTTGAGTGGTTCAAGCGCGTGGGAGCTATCGAGTATGGAGGTACATCAGACTCGGTAAATTTAGATATGTGGTTTACAGAGTTAGAAATGGTGTTGATAGATGTCGATATGTGGTTTACAGAGTTGGAAACGACATTTAAGATCCTAAACATCCCAGAGGTGGACAAGGTGAAACACATTCTTTACCTATTGAAGGGTAGTGCTGGACATTGGTGGTCCCTAAAAGAGAAGAAGAGATGAGGATTTGTGGCGAGTTGGGAAGAGTTTTGGCAGGAGTTCATGAGCCTCTACTTCCCTTAGCTAGTAGAGGATGAGGATGATAATAGGTGATGGCTAGATTCTACAACATGAGTCAGTCAAAAGGAGTGATCAATCCACGGGTCATGACAGGTCAGATGGAACTTTTTCATTCTGACTTATCTACCTTTATTTCGTATCTATATTGGTTGACCTGGGAGTGACCCACTCTTATATCACCAAACAGTTGATAAGTAGTTGTTATCTACCTATTGTAGTAGATTCGATAGCCTTTTTCTTGAAACCCCTATAATTGGTTCCTCTAAGTTGTAGGATGTGTGTCCATTTTCTGTGTCCATTTTCTGTTCTTTCTTTCTCAGGATGCATTAGTCAAGTGGATCTTATGCCACTTAATTTGCATTGATTCAATGTTATGTTGATAACTTGGAGAAGCACTAGGTTGTTTTTTTACCGTAGTTCCAAGGTGGTGACATTCTATGATGGAGATGTCTCTTGGACCTTCCAAGGAGATAGGAGTATTCTCCCTACTTGTACGGTGTTGGCAGTGATAGCAGAGAAGCTATTGAGACAAGGGTGTGAGGCTTTCCTAGCACCTGTTGTGGGTATAAAGGTGAGGAGTCCTAGTATCTGGGAGGTGCCTATAGTGCATGAGTTTGATGATGTCTTTCCAGAAGAGTTTCTTGGTGTTCCACCCCCAAGAGAGATTGATTTTGAGATCAATCGAGTTCTTGGAACACAACTTATAACACATTCACCTTATAGGATGGCACCAATAAAGATGCATGAGTTGAAGAAATAGTAGCAAGAGTTGTTGGAGAAGGGTTTCATCAGACTGAGCAATTCCCCTTGGGGTACCCCGTGTTGTTTGTGAAGAAGAAGGATGGTTCTATGAGGCATTGAATAGATTACTTGGAAGTTGAACAAGGTTACAGTGAAGAACAAGTACTTCTTGCCAAGAATTGATGATCTATTTGATCAAGTCAGCAGTGCTATAATGTTCTTCAAGATAGACTTGAGGTCAGATTACCATACGTTGTGGATCAAGGTGGATGACATACCTAAGAATGCCTTTAGGACTAGTTATAGTCATTATGAGTTCATGTTTATGCCATTTGTTCTAACCAATGCACCGACAACTTTCATGGAGTTGATGAGCAGGGTGTTCCAATCATATCTAGATCAATTCATGGTAGTATTTATTGATGATATCTTGATATACTCCAGGGATAGTCAACAACATGAGCAACGTCTTTCCCGAGTGCAAGAGTTGTTGAGGCGGTATCAGTTGTATGCCAAGTTCAACAAGTGTGAGTTTTGGTGGACTGAGGTATCTTTCCTTGGTCATGTCATATCTACTGAGGGTGTTTGTGTAGACCCGAAGAAGGTGGATTCTATGTCGGAGTGGGAGCAGCCCATGACACTGAATGAGGTCCAAAGCTTCTTAGGTCCGGCTAGCTACTATAGAAGGTTTATTAAGAACTTTAGCGTTATAGTTTTACCCCTAATAAAATTGACCAGGAAGGGGGTTTCTTTTGCTTCGGATGACAAGTGTCAGCGCTCTTTCCATTTGATGAAGGAATAGTTGACAAGTGCTCCAATTTTAGTGCTTCCTGAGCAAGAGGAAGGCTACATCATCTTGTGTGATGCTTCAAAGAATGGCTTGAGATGTGTTCTAATGTAGGACTAGAATGTGATTTTTTTGGTGCACGACAACTTACGAAATACAAGGAAAATTATCCAACTCATGACCTAGAGTTAGCTATAGTAGTTCTTGCCCTGAATATATGGACACACTATCTATATGGGGAGAAGTGTCAGATCTTTACAGATCACAAGAACCTTTAGTATATGTTCTCGAAGTATGAGCTAAATATGAGGAAGAGGAGATGGATGGAGCTAACCATAGACTATGATTGAATGATAGACTATCATCCATGGACGGTGAATGTGGTGGCTGATGCACTAAGGAGGAAGTCATCTTCATCATCATCTATAGTTAAATCACAGTTACACACCACGACATGTCACAAGTGAGACATGTTAGTATCACTTCAGTAGATGAATGTATAATTGGAAGTATCTCTGTTGGCAGGGTTGTTAGAATAGTTGTAGGTTAAGTTGATGTTGATACAACAGATCAGAGATGCTCAGAAGCACGATACTATGATCTAGAATGTCATATCAGATTTTGGTAGGAGGAAGCATGATGCGTTCCATGAGTCAGATGACGGGATAGTGTGCTTTCATAATAGGACAATGGTTCCAGATGTTTATGTCCTGAGGGAGATGGTACTTTAGGAGGCTAATTCCTCGAGGTATGTGATTCATTTCAAAATTATAAATATCTATCAAAGTCTAAAGGATTTGTATTGGTGACCATGTTTGAAGCAAGATGTGATAGAGTTTGTTATCAAGAGTCCAATCTGTCAACAAGTCAAGGCAGAGCACCAGAAGCCTGTATAGAGATTACAACCTTTGCTAATACCATAGTGGAAATGGGACCATATAACCATGGACTGTGTGGTGGTCTTCCTAGGATAGCCAAATGTCATGATTCTATTTGGGTGATAGTTTATCAGTTGACTAAGTCAGCTCACTTCTTTCCGGTTAATGAAACATATACAATAGGGAGGTTGGCATAAATATATGTTGATGAGATGGTATGTTTATATGGTTTTCCAGTTACCGTAGTGTCTAAAGAGGTTCGTAGTTCATGGCTAGGTTCCAGGAATGTATGCATACAATTTTAGGGACACAGCTGAGGTTTAGCACAACCTTTCACCCACAGACATATGTTTAGTAAACAAAAGTACTATTCATATGTTAGAATACCTTTTGAGGGCATGTCTTTTGTATTTCTTGGTATTTGGGATTTCCATCTGAGTTTTATTGGGTTTTCCTACAACAATAGCTACTAGAGAAGCATAAGCATGACACCATATGAAGCTTTGTATGGAAGGCGTTGTTGGTCATGACTTTGTTGGTATGAGGTAGTGAGTATCATCTTTTAGGTCCTGATTTAGTTCAACAAACTACCAAAAAGATCAAAGTGATACAATAATAGTTGAAGGCAACTCAACTTAGACAAAATTCATATGTCTATAACCATCTCTGACTGTTAGAGTTCCAGGTTGAAGACAGTGTGTATCTCAAGGTTTCCCCTTGGAACAGTGTGCTGAGGTTTGGTAAGAAAAGGTAAGTTGTCTCCTAGGTTTATGGGACCTTACCCTATCTTGGCATGTGTTGTGAAGGTGGCATACAAGTTGGAGTTACCACCAGAGTTGTGTAGGTTGCACAATGTCTTCCATGTCTCTATGTTGAGGCTATGCCACCCAGATAGAGAGTGGATGATACATCCAGTGAAGTTTAAGTTTGATGATGATGTTTCTTATGTGGAGGGTCCTATGTTGACCCTAGATAAGTGTTTATAGAAGTTGAGGAAGAAGGATATAACCTTAGTGAAGGTTTTGTGGCATCATTGTGGTGTGTAGGAAGCCACATGGGAGTTAGAGGATGAGATGTGTAAAAGTACCCATCTTTGTTTGCGTAGGATTTCGACGGCAAAATCTTTATTAGGGGTTTATGGTTGTAAAACCCTTGACCTAGAATTATGGTTGATCATGCTTTATTATCATAATTGGATTCTTAAAACCATAATCAAACCCTAATCTAAGATTTCATATCATGTGACATTTCAAGATTGATCCAGTTTGGATATTGTTTGAGTAAGTTTAGCAACTATGTGCTTATAAAGGCTTTTATGCAATTTCTCCATATATAGGGTTTTTTATGTAATTTTTCATAGGTATGTTGTGCCTTATAAGTTTTCATAACATGTTTGATGTAGTTTCTCCTTTGGATGCGTTGGATGAACCATCAGATTGTTGCTCTTTAGGGTTGAGAATTAGGGTTTCTTGCCTTCGTGTAAAGTTGATGGTTTTTCTAAGTATGGTGATAATCCAATGGTATCACCTAGTAGATGAAATATTTGATGGTCCTACCTTGTATTACATGATCTGATCGTCTTTCCTTGAGGTCCTAAAACTAATGTATACCATGGTGGAGGTAACAATCTGATGGAGGGGTAGAGTTGTATATATAGCAAAGTAAACCCTAGATATGAATGGGTTTTTTGAGGATATGTATGAATAATCTGATGGGATCTCTGATAGTACATCTTGATAATATTTCTAAGGCAAGAAACCATGGATTATCTTGCAAAAGATCTGATGGAAGTTTTATTATTCATGGATGTGATGTATTTTGAGTTTTGACACATGGCATGCATGTTTTGACACCACTATCCACCTTTCTTTTTCACCCTAAGCTTTATATACCTCACTCCTTCCACATAAATGAACACTTTACAATCCCTCTTCACCTTCTTGGTTCTTGGAGGTCTATCCCTCTCACTTGGTTGAGGAGAATGATCTCTAGAGAATGAAGCTTGGCTGAGTTTGCTTATATGTGCATATAGGGCTTAGATCTACCCTCTCTTTGGTTGTGTGAAGTTGCCCTACTTGCTTCTTGACCTAACCAGGTAAGGTCACCTTCCTTCCTTTGTTTTCTTTTCTACCATCTTTCTTCTCTCTTCCTTCTTGGTCAGCTCCATGGTTTTCTTTGTCGAGCTTGAGCTAGAGGTTGAAGAACACCTTCTCAGTTCTTTTTTGACCAAGGGTTTCCTTGTTCTTGGAGAAGGAGATAGCTTGGACGTGTGAAGTGCTCAAGCTAGGATTTCTTTATTCTATCTTTGATCTACCTTTCTTTTTAGGACTTGTTCAACATCTTTGAGATGAGTTATATAACCTTCTTCACATTTATTATTTGCTCTTACCATTCTATGTATAGATCTTGCTCTAAAATGTAGTATCATGTAGAAAGATGCCTCTTTGAACTAGGGTTTGAGCTCATGTGGTAGTTCCTGAGTAGATTATCTTCCTTAATGTACCCCTTAATCTTGTGCATGTTTCTTCCATGTATGTGAGAGTTCTAGACCTTTCATCTCCATGAATCGATGGTGTTCCTTGTGGTGAGAAATGATGGTTTTTATTATGTGTATCAACTGATTTCTATCTTGTTTCATGTACCGATGGTTTGTCTTCTTGTGACAACTGATGGTTTAATCTTAAGTATTGTTTTAATGAATTTTCTTACTTTAACAAATGATGGTTATGTTTCCCTCAACAATTGATGGTCATGATGCTCTCTCTCAAGTGGTTCAATCAATGGTTTCTTAAACCCTAACAAATGGTGGTTTCCTTCATGCTTTAGATATGTTTCCACCTAGTGATGACATCCAATGGCTTTCCTAGCCTTCATAAATGATGTCTTGTCTGACATTGACTTTCGATCGCGTTCCTAGGCTCAAAATGCAATGACTTTCCTTGTTGTTGAACTGACGGTCTTACCTTTATGGAAACTGATGGTTTATTGACTTTCATGATTAGGTGGTTATGTTTGATGTGCAAGATTTAATAGTTTGTGTTTGTCTAGGAGAATACATGATCTGATGGTTGCCCTATCCCTATCAAACAATGGCTTCTCCAGGTCTAAGACTTGATGAATTTTCTATGTGTACGGTTCAATGGTTTTTCCTACCTTGAATCTGATGGTTCATGTGTGGTCTATGACTTGATGGTTTCTTCTTAATGCACTTGATCTGATGGTTTGAGTGTGATGTGTATGATTTGATGGTTGTGTTTGTCTAAGTGCATCCATGATCTGATGGCAATACTATGTGCATGAGTTATGCTTTTAACCCATGTAAGTGTATGAATCGATGGACTATCTTTGAGTGTTGATCTGTAGCATCATTCCAATCTATCTTTTTCAACCTAACTTAAAGTAATCAAGTAACGATTGTTGATTGTATCTTTTTTTCTTTATGAGGTAATGATGAAGAATACTCTCATAATGCTAATGGTAGTTCTACTTTGTTACCTCATGAACATCATAGCTCTTATAATTATGAATTCTTATGAGAAACTTGTGTGCCACAAGTATGATTATTATTTGTGGAACCTTCTTCAAGGTGCTAAAAGATAATGGTCCTTGTAGAGGACAATGTGATGGTCTAATGACCTTTTTGCATGTCTTAAACCCTAATGGAGGTGAAATCCTCTATATATGTGACAAGGATTGGTATCTTGTTATGGTGTGATAAGGAATATATCTCATAAATTTTATATCTTCTGAAGTTGTTAAATCCCAAAGTTTTATACAAATCTTTTATGGTTTTTATGTAGCTTGATTGATGCAACCTTAACTCACCAAATTGGCATTAACTAATTAGTTAGAACTCTAATCATGTAATGCCCTATGTCGTAGAACTACCCAGTGTTAGAACATGCTAGATAGGGAAATGGGTATTCCAGAAGGGAAGCCCAGAGTCATATACTATTGAGTATATATGAGTATAACGAGTGTGTATCCTTGTCATCCTAGTCCCCAGGTATGGATAATGGATGTGGTCATGCCTCAGATTGAGAGCAGTTGAGTTCGTGTCTCAAATATTTGCGTATGTGATGTGGTTGAGAATAGTTATGGTTGTACCTCATATGATAGCGTTATATACCCTGGTTTGACCTATATACCAAGGGTGAAGTAGGATGATTGCAACTTGACTTGATATGTCACTACGGTGGACTTGTACTAATTGAGGGTAAGAGATGTTAGGATTTCGGCTTTCCATATCTTGTACAAAACTGATTGTGACTTTGCAGTGGTCAGTTGGAAGTTTGAGTGGTATACCTCAAACTACCCATGGATTAATAAAAGATGTAATGCAGCTATGTAACATATATATTTAGGGTTAAACATGATTAACATTGGTTGATGACCATTGACTTGTTTCTTATAATGTTTAGTTGATGAACAATCCAATAAGAGAAATCAATTGTTTAAAGGGTGATAGCTTTATCAATTTCTTTCTATGTTGTGTTAATCATGTTTTACCTATTTTACCTACTTAATATGTTAAATTGTATAACCTATTGTAATCAATAAATTTTTTTGAGAGTTATATCTCTTGTTGGGGCATGTGCCTCATCTTGTGGGAATCACATCTTTTTGGATGATTGTCAGCTATGTCAACAAGTTCACGGTAGTGAAGAAGAGCATCTTGGAGATCAGTAGGATAAGAAGGTTGGCTAGTGTTATAATGCTCTAGAGTCATCACTGTACTCTTAGGTCCAAGTAGGGGATGTTTTATAGACGATATGTATCGACTCACTTTTTTGGCAGTATCCTGATGTTTATATATGACATGTATTTATGTGGAACATTACTTTTGTATACATGATTTGTCTGAGGCCACTGGATAGATATGTAAATACCTAGTATGGTATATGTTTCTATGTAGGATGATGGACCTATATGTAAATGTTCCTAGACATGTTTATGATGTTTAATCAATTTTAATTTATCCCTTTTGGTTAATTAGTGATTGGTCATGTTTTGGATTTTAAGTAATCTTATTTAGCCTGGTGGTGTGCCAAAACCAGTATCTCATCACATCTGCCGATTATCTCAGTGGATATGGTAATTTGTATTTAATAAAATACAAGTTGAAATTCATTGAAATGTCAAAGGAGTTCATTTTAAAGTACATAATTGAATCAGTAAAAGTATTAAAACACTGTGATACTGTCAATGTTGAGAATACTTGAACCAAGAGTTTGAGGACCTTCTATGATATGATGATAATGTATCACAATGGACTCTGCCTAAAACATAATGATGTATTAGATAAAAGGAATCACACCTTGTTAGTCATTGTGCAATCATCGATAAATCTAGTTGATCTTCCAACATCCTTTTGGAAACATGTTTGATACTGAATTGCATACCATATAAATTAATTCAAAAGAGACCATATGAGATATGGCATGTGAAGTGTCTAGATATGTCTGTTGTGAAGATTTGAAATGGGAAGTTATATGTGAAAATACTTTATTGAAAAGCTTTGTCCCAAAATCAGATAAATGTTATTTTGTTGGACATCCTAGGGAAACCATATGATACTACTTTTATATTCCATTCTCCAACAAAATGTTTGTTTCTAGGATAGATATACTCCTAAAAGGGAATTTATTTCCAAATGAATCAGAAGGAGAAAAGTAGACCTCAATAATGTTTGAGACCAACAAAAAAACATTGAACCTATATAGGTATAGAAGGAACAAGGAGAATCACAAATTGTTGTGGATTCTCAAGTTCCTCATGTAACACAAAGAACATCATGAGCCTAAAATGTTAGGATATCTTATGACTCAAGAATGTGGTGAGTTGGTCAGTGATGATGAGCCAACAACCTACCTAGAATATATTGAAGGACCAGAGTCTGAGACATGGCTTGAGGCCATTGGGTCTGAGATGGAATCCATGTACACCAATAAGGAGTGACCTTGATGGATCCACCTAAATAGGTAAATCCCATAGGGTGCAAGAGGGTCTTAAAGAAGAAGACCGGTGTGGATGGTAATGTCGAAACCTATAAGGGATGACTAATTGCAAAGGGTTTGAAACAAGTTCAAAATGTTGAACATGATGAAATCGTTTCACCAGTTGCCATGGTTAAATCCATCAAGATCATGCTTGCCATTGCAACTTATTATGACTATAAGATTTGGCATATGGATGTTAAAACCATATTCTTTAATGAGAATATTCATGAGGATGTGTGCATGAATGTTTTATAAGCATCCAAGAGTTGAAATCTTCAATTTGACAAGATAGTCAAATAGTCTGACATTAGTCAAAATGAAGATGAAACTTGTGTTTACAAAAGGTTAGTGGAAGCATATATGTATTCCACATATTAATGGGAATGACATCCTTATCCTACAAATATCAAAAACTTGGATGGAAAGTACCTTCTCATTGAAGGATTCAGTCAAAGATCCTATGTCTTAAGAATTAAGATCTATAAAGATAGAGCTAGAAAGGTTCATGACCTAAGTAACAACACATACATTGGCAAGATGTTGAAAGGGTTCAACATGCATGAATCCATGAAGAAAATTTGTCCATGTTCCTAGGAATTAGTTTCTCAAGAGCCTAGTGTCCTATTTCTTGTGAACAATAGGAAAACATGAGTAGGATTCCATATGCATTCACATTTGTATGTATCATATATGCAATCATTATGTACTCATCTAGTTGTCTCATATGTATTGTACATGATGAGTAGATATTAATCAGATCCCAGTGAAGGTCGTTGTACTTCCATAATGAACATCCTTAAGTACTTGAGAAGCACTAAGGATCAATTCCTTATTTATGGTAATAAGGAAGAGTTGGGTGTAAAGGGCCACACTGATGCAAGCTTCTAAACTAACAAAGAATATTAACAATAGCAATCTGAATTTGTGTGTGACCTTAAAATAGAAATGTAAGCTAGAAAAGTTTTGTTAAAGAGACAGTTGCTGGTTTTACAATAGAAGTTGAGTACCTTGATATTTTGAACATATCATATTATACTGTATGGATCAAGAAGTTCATTTTCATGAACTTGTGGGAGGATCCAACCATTGACTACATTGTAGAAATATTGTGACAACAATGGATCTACTGGGTAGGCTAGGAAATCCAAATAACATACTATGGCATTTCCATCTCATATGATAAATCATACTATTAGGAGATGTGAAGACTTGCAAAGTACTGACCAGAAGAAAGTGTCGCTAACCCACCACAAAAGTACTTGTATAGCAGAAACATGATGGAAATGTTAAGATCACTTGGAATAAGATCCCTAGGTGATTGTCTCTAAGTATAAGTGGGAGTCTTTTTGTATTTATGCTAAGAGAGCCAACATTTTATTATTATAATGTGGCACCATATACTTGATTTGATGATAATAAAAGTAATTTTATTTATTATGTTTGTCTCAGTCATGAAGCGATGACACAAACATTGTAGATGTCTAAAGAATGATGTTACTCGATGACATAAGTCTTCAGGTTGAGGATATGAAGAATGAGATCATATGTATGATAAGAGTATATACATTCTGAACGATCTAGAGGGGGGTGAATAGATATTTTTGATACTTTTAAAAAATAATTAAACACTCAACCAAAGAAGGAGGAGGTAACAAGGAAGACACTTTGATGTAGAGTTGTTCCAGCCTTTGAATCAAAGGTTGTCAGTCTACTACCCAATTGTCTCCAATTGGGATTTTGAAAGTGATTACTTTTATTTACATCTCAAGAATGTTACAATAAAATAAAATCACCTTCTTTGAAGTAGCTTTCACCGAGAAGTAGCCTCAACCTCCTTGAAGAAGCCTTCTTGAAGTAACTCCAAGCCCTTGAAGCAACCTTCTCCTTCATGAAGTAGCTCTACCACCTTGAGATAGACTTCACTTATAAGTAGCTCCAACCTCCCTTTAATCCTCCTTCTTGAAGTAATCTCAAGCAACTTTAAAGAAGCCTTCTCTACCAAGAAGTAGATCTAGTCAAGCTCCCTCAAGTAGCCTCCACAACATGGAGTAGCCACACATCACAAGTAGCTTAACCTATGAATGAAGATTGGAAGAAAGGAAATACACCAATAGAGTATTGGGCTTTGATCCTATATCAAGTGTTAGACCTCTCAAACCATTTAGTATGGACTTTTCTTGGATGGTGGCTAAGAGATTATGGCTATAGGACACAAATTTGGAGCTTGAAGAACAACATGGAAAGTGTTTATTAGACAGGATTCTCAAGTGTGGCATGTGTGCTTTAGGTGTCCTAAGACCTCTCCTATTTGTAAGAATGATTTGCAAGTGCTTAGGGATGTTCAAGGGATTCTCTAGAGTGTTCTTAGTGCTTAACTTGTCATTAGATAGAAAGTAGTTGGCTAGCAATGACTAATTTACTCGTGCTTGGAAGAACAATCTAGAACCATGCTTGGTCGACAAGTTTGTCGACTAGACGTGTAACACCAGGGCCCACTGCCCATGGCTCAAGTAGAGTTTCAGGAATGACGACTGGCCCCACAAACCACCACTAGCTTTAACTACGCACTTTGTCCACACTGACGCGCAAGCCATGATCAACTTCCCGACTGGTCACCCATCCTAGTACTACTCCAAGCTGAGCACGCTTAACTATGGAGTTCTTTAATGATGGGCTCCCGGAAAAGGAGGTGCACCTTGGTGATATGGGTAGTCCAATCATTCCTTTTAAGATCATGTTATCTGAGGCCTGAAATTCTGGGACGTTACTATCTCCCCTACTTAGACTCTTGACGTCCTCGTCAAGTCTCAACTATATGGCCTCATAATATGACCCCATTTCAATACAGACCCACAATGGCCCATGGACACCCAGCTCCCGTCCAAGGCTACCAGCGCAAGGGTGGCTCCATCTCGTCTCTACGGATAGCCCTTTCCAACTTGCCTGGACCGCACAACTCAAGACTGGCATGCCACATGCCCATGTGGGCCCCACCTACTGGAGGGGTTATGGCTCTGATACCATTTGTAACACCAGGGCCCACTACCCATGGCTCAAGTAGAGTTTCAGGAATGAATACTGGCCCCACAAACCACCACTAGCCTTAACTGCGCACTTTGTCCACACTGACGCGCAAGCCATGATCAACTTCCCGACTGGTCACCCATCCTAGTACTACTCCAAGTTGAGCACGCTTAACTATGGAGTTCTTTAATGATGGGCTCCCGAAAAAGGAGGTGCACCTTGGTGATATGGGTAGTCCAATCATTCCTTTTAAGATCATGTTATCTGAGGCCTGAAATCCTAGGACGTTACAAGACGTATCTCGGTCAAACTTTTCTTTGACTGAGCCCGATTCTAAGGAAAATGTGTACCAACATCTATTTCCAACTCCCAACGCACAACCACTAGGTCTAACGGTCATAAGCTTTGTTGTTGGGTCGGTCGACTATATTTTTTATTGAAACACATTTTAGAGCACAAATATGAAAGGTCTTCAACAATGCTCAGATGTTCGACCAAGGTGGTTCTTGGCCGACAAAGACTTCAACTGAGTGAGTCTCAGTCGACTAGTTTCTAGACTGAGGATGTTCCTGTGACGTCCCTACATTTTATAAAACTTAATCTGATGTGTGACGTCTAAATTGAAATCCTCACCTAAGCAAGAATCCCAATTTAAACATCACACACTTGGCTAAGAAAGAGAAAATCAAGGGAGTCAGAAGGAAACAACCAGTAGCACATGTACATGAACAAAAATTAAACCATACACACATGTTCACCATTCAACATATAATTACAACATGAATTATTAGAACATTTGATATTACATATTGAACAACAAATTCTAACATATACATGTACTACCACTAAGCAACAAGATCTTAAGACAACATGTCCACCTGTACATCAGCTCGCCACACAACTCTCAACTATCCTGGATCTTCAAGAACACAAGACACAACCTAAACAAAAGATTACATGTGGTACACGTCAGCACAATATTCAAGAATATTGTACTGAGCACGCCTACATGTCTTTTATATATGTCTCATCATATCTTGGCAATAAGATAAAACTAATACTTGGCAGTTATAAAGAAATATAAGAAAAATCATATACTTGCACAATGACGTTCATTAATAAAAGAGAACACATATTTTAGGGACTTTTTCCATTATATGCTCGTGCATCTGCCTACCAATGGGATAGATGCATTTAGGCCTTATGATCTGCTTACCAAAGAGATAGATCATTGTAAATGTGATCTGCTTACCAAAGAGATAGATCACTCACTAGCACTATGCCTACCAAAGAGATATGGTGCTTTCATATAATGGAACATATATATTATGTTTCATGTATTCATAGCCATAAGTATTGAAAATAAAGCAACATATCATGCAAGAACAATCATCTCAACCAATACCATATGCCAAGTATTTACTACCATATAACACAAGCATATTGTATAATAAGCCAAGTAAGAGGAATGGCGTACCTTCCAAAGAGATATCTAAACCACATATACATGATGTCCTCTATATCTTTGTTAAACCTGATCAAGATAAGATCATATACTATCATCAAATTCTCATCATCTTAACCCAAGTTATGTCCATTTTAGGGTTTACCTTATCTCATTAGTATATTTCCATCATTACTTGTATTTTGTCTTAGATTTATCTTACTAATGTCATATTCCATATTATAGTTCATCAATTAGATATACTCATGTGTCACATTATTAAGGGTTCTCTTCATGTAACATGAATTACATGTATAAAACTGATCTTAGATCTACATATTATCTTCCAGTTACTGATATGAGGGTGTTCTGTGAATTTCATCATTTATTGAGCATGTATGTTTTATTACATTTTATTCAGGGTTATCAACCCTAAATAGCCGTATGAGACATTTTATTTAATTTCGTGAATCACAATTATAATCTCTAGATTCAGATACATTATGAACATGATTATGGATTCAATGACATATTCTCATAATTTTAGGCCATCATTTGTTATTTATTAGAAATGAAAAGGCCATTTTACATCTTACAAAAATATCACTTTGAGTTGAGCTAAAAAGACTAATAAGATGGTTCCATCTTGTTCTACACATTTTTCTGAGAATTTTGATATGTTATTTGTATTTTTCTGATAAGCATGCTATTTACTACGAAAAATGCAAATTCCTGGTATTTTTAGAGATTTTCAGGTTCATAAATTACCTCTGCCAATGGGACTCCGCCAAGTGGCTCTGAGGGACGCTGCTCCTTCCTGGGTCAGCCAGTCTGGTTTGCTGGCTTAGACCTGGTCTAGGCTGGAAAAAAGGTTAGTTCGAGCTTGATTTGCCCTTCCCCTTTGCTCGCTCGGTGAGTCCCTAACGCGAGTTCGTTATTTCATTCAAAAGTGCCGCCGCACGCCTCCTTGAATAGTGATCGCTGCTGTACTGGTCTCATCACGTGAGAAATTAGTAGAGCCCATGTTCTCCTTTGAAGATCCTAGGGCCGCCCTTGGAACTGAAATCTTCTTCAACTGACTGAATCTCCAGAACTGATCATCTATGAGTTTTTAGGCATCTTCTTCAGTCACGTGTCAAGCCTAGCGTGGCTCCCCCTCTCTCTTTCCAGAGATCACAATGTTGTTGCGGTCTCCTCTATAGTTCTTGATGCCATAAATAGTTCTGAACTTTTTCCCTCTACATGCCGTCCTCTGAAGATGTTGTCGTCGGTATGCTTCCACTACAGTGAGACATGGAAGTCGATCTCTGGATCCTCCTGATGGTCCTTCATGACCAAGGAAACTGACTGCTTCTACTACACACAGTCGGTGTTCATGGATAGATGCACTTCTTCTTGGTTGGCTTTCTTGGATCACCGCGGTGTCGCAACCGGATCAACTAGGTGTGAGACTCGGTTGTTCCGCACAATGTTGTCTCTATGAGGAAGTTCTCCAGACTTGCGGTGTTTCTGCATCACTCACCCCTGCTCTTCCTTCTATCTCTTCTAGGCTCCTTGTGTGCGTTTGTAACTCCTTCGTCGAACTCCTGCAACTTATGGTGGAGAGAAAATGGAGAGGGAGTTGTCGTAGTACTCAGTTTCGTATTACACGAGTAAGGGATCCAGAGTCATAGGTTATCTCTTCCACGTTAAAAACAACTGCCCCCCACGATCACTAATTGTGGATATGTGAAAGATGTTTGTTACCGGCTCCATGATCTCCAAGTGGTTCCCAGAAAGGTGTCAGTTGTGTACGGCCTGATCGTTTCCATTATTTCCATCTCTTGTCTGTTGAGTTAATTTTTATAGTCAAAACATGTTCACGTCTCAACCTTATAATATGAGAAAGACACTCCATTCAATAAGAACTTAGTTCTATTATTATTAATATACCAATATCTCACGACATCAAATGCTTATAACTTATTGTAGAAACTTTTGAACATCATCACATTAACGACCATCTATTCTCAAACTTATGAATTAAATTACCTCATTCGATATCCAAGAATCTCAAAAGTCACTCCATCACATCCTATACGCCTTAAGAGAAATTTCATCCTCGAAATTAAGCCAAAAACTAGTCTTTCACATCATATACATCTTAAAAGAAAATTTCATCCTCAAAATTCAGCCATCCTCTTACTCCAAGGGGAAAACCAAATGGTCTACTTCTTCATGTAAGGCACCTCTCTAGGTGCAAGATATAAAAAAACAAAGCTCAATTCTCATATCTAACCCACTACTAGGAGTTTTAAAAACATCTAGGGTGGTTCACCCTTCACAAAGGATTGAAACAAGGGTTTAGAAACTTAGGTTATTTCATGACATCTTTCATATAATAGGATTTTCACCCTCCTTTTACCAAAGAATTAAACATTAACATATACTTCTTATGAGGGAGTTAAATGTAATTAACTCACTTTATCCATATGATCATGTGAAGATGCCATCATCATTATTTTTTGATAATCAACATGTTCATTAAACACATACATTAACACCATATTTAATGAATGTCATTAATACGATCTCATTTCAGTTTCGAACTTTATTAGTGACTCTATTAATGGATTCACCAACCACATAATGTTAACATTATTCATGCATATTATTAACCATCTATACATTGGTATCTAAAAAAAACCATCTCTAGGTTTCCATCATGACATATCTACTTATATCACATTTCAAGATAAGATCACATTCTTACTTATATTATACCACGGTTGTTCTAAACAAACTTATACAAGTGGCTTGTCAAACATATATCAAAACTTTTATCTAGTCCAAATGAGGTTCTCCTGACCCATATCATGAGGATAATGACATGCTCAGTCTCTCTGAGCTAATTCAACTCTCTAAACATCTCATATGTACAAACTATATCTTCCCTCTCGGTCTAGGGTTCTCAGGTATACCTCATTGGCACTAGCGATAGCCTTACAAGCTCTAGCCACATAAGCACAAACCAAAACATGATATGACGTCCTCTTCATAGATATCTACCCATGAGACATGCTTATCCAAAACTCTCTTATATATACCACTAGATTCCTATGTGGGAAACCACCAACCCGAGTATGATGCTTCACACAAACCAAAACATAACTACCTCCTCCAAGGTCTTGGGCTCTCTCCCTCACCCAGATGGCAGACACTCATATCCATGTTCACATGTTCATATAACCAGCCTCTCTTTGACTCTAGGGTTTGGTCTTCCTAAGGACAACTACATTTCAAGAAGACTATAGGAATCATGCTTAAAGCAACTCATCTCAATCACTCAGGAGTAGTCTAGTTTAGGACATATCATATCACATATCTCATAATTCTCATGTCTTAGAGTTTAAGTTCTCTAACCTTCTCCCAAGGGGTCTCACTCTTTCTGGAGTTAACCTCGAAACTGGTCCTAACACTAGAGGTCCTCCTATGTAAAAGCGATTGAAGCTCATGCTGACTCACAACCTATCTTAACTTAACATATATTATCTCATAAAATCCTAGTTACTTGCTACATCAAAACTTATCTTGCATCCTCAAAACTAAACTTAAGTCCTCAAAGACAAACATATATCATCATAAACCGTCTTAGGTCATCTATATAAGACTTACATCATATCATCAAAACTTATTTCATCTATTCCATCTATCACATATATCAAAAAGGCTCTAGACATCTAATCTAGAACAACTCTATCTTCTAGACTGATTTTATTCACTTTCACTTAGGTTACATGACCTCCTCCGATAAAACAAGCATTAGAGAAAACTATCGAGGTTTGATCCATTTGGAATCAAAAACAAAATCCTAAAAATGAGTGTCCCACACATACTAGAGAGTACAATGTCATGAAAACTAGTGAAAAGGGTGAGAATAAGGGGTAGAATAGTGTAGCTACTCTAGACGACATGCACAATATGTCTAGGGTTTCTCTTCCCTTGATGCATGTCATTTCCAAAAAATGCAACGTCCCATACTGCTGCACTATAAGGAAAGAGCGACATCTAAGGACCTTCTATACAACAAGCACCAGTCTAGACTAGTTCTCAGACATCTAGGACCTAACCTAGATGCTAGGTCAGATCTAGTCTCTAAAAGACAACTAATCTAACCCTAAAAGATTATTGAGGTTCAAGGTTCTTTAGTTTTGAGTTGCTTAATGAGAAAATGTCAGGCTTTGCTATTGTTCATGTTCTGATACCACCTGTGACATCTCTGGATTCTCTAAAACTTAATATGATGTTTGACGTCTAAACTGAAATCCTCACCTCAGCAAGAATCCCAATTTAAACATCACACACTAGGCTAAGAAAGAGAAAATCAAGGGAGTCAAAAGAAAATAATCAGTAGCACATGTACATGAATAATAATAAAACTATACACACATGTTCACCATTCAACATATAATTACAACATGAATTATTACAACATTTGATATTACATATTGAACAGAAAACTCTAACATATACATGTACTACCACTAAGCAACAGGATCTTTAGACAACATGTCCACTTGTACATCAACTCGCCACACAACTCTCAACTATCCTGGATCTTCAAGAACACAAGCTACAACCTAAACAAAAGATTACATGTGGTACATGTCAGCACAATATTCAAGAATATTGTACTGAGTACACCTATGTGCCTTTTATATACCTCTCATCATATCTTGGAAATAAGATAAAACTAATACATGGTAGTTATAAAGAAATATAAGAAAAAGCATATACTTGCACAAAGATGTTCATTAACAAAAGAGAACACATATTTTAGGCACATTTTCCATTATATGCTCGTGCATCTGCCTACCAATGGGATAGATACATTTAGGCCTTATGATCTGGTTACCAAGAGATAGATCATTGTACATGTGATCTGCTTACCAAAGAGATAGATCACTCACTAGTACTATGATTACCAATAAGATATAGTACTTTCATATAATGGAATATATATATATTATGTTTCATGTGTTCATAGCCATAAGTATGAAAAATCAAGCAACATATCATGTAAGAACAATCATCTCAACCAATACCATATGCCAAGTATTTACTTCCATATAACACAAGCATATTGTATAATAAGGCAAGTAAGAGGTAATGGCGTACCTTCCAAAGAGACATCTAACCCACATATTCCTGATGTCCTCTATATCTTTGTTAGACCTGATCAAGATAAGATCATATACTATCATCAAATTCTCATCATCTTAATCCTAGTTATGTCTATTTTAGGGTTTACCTTATCTCATTAGTATATTTCCATCATTACTTGTATTCTTGTCTTAGATTTATCTTACTAATGTCATATTCCAGATTATAGTTCTTCAATTGCATATACTCATGTGTCACATTATTAAGGGTGCTCTTCATGTAACATGAATTACATGTATAAAACTGATCTTAGATCTACATATTATCTTCCAGTTACTGATATGAGGGTGTTCTGTGAATTTCATCATTTATTGAGCATGCATGTTTTATTACATTTTATTTAGGGTTATCAGCCCTAAATAGCCATATGAGGCATTTTATATAATTTCGTGCATCAACATTATAATCTCTGGATACAGATACATTATGAACATGATTATGGATTCAGTGACATATTCTCATAAATTTAGGCCATCATTTGTTATTTATTAGAAATGAAAAGGCCATTTTACATCTTATAAAAATATCACTATGATTTGAGCATAAAAGACTGATATGATGGTTCCATCTTGTTCTACACATTTTTTTGAGAATTTTTATATGTTATTTGTATTTTTCTGATAAGCATGCTATTTACTACGAAATATGCAAATTCCAGATATTTTCTGAGATTTTTGGGTTCATAAATTACCTCTGCCAATGGGACTCCGCCAAGTGGTTCTGAGGGACGCTGCTCCTTCCTGGGTCAGCCGGTTTGGTTTGTTGGCTTAGACCCGATCTAAGCTGGGAAAAAGGTCAGTTCTGGCTCTCTTTGCCCTTCCCCTTTGCTCGCTCGTTGAGTCCCCAACGCAAGTCCATTATTTCATTCGCAAGCGCCGCCGCGTGCCTCCTCGAACAGCGACCGCCGCTGCACTAGCACTACGAAAAATATGGTCTTTAACTACAAAAAAAATTTGTAGCGAAAACCCCAAAATTTGTAGCTAAAAGCTTTGGCTACATTTATCCTTACATTTATAATATATAGCTAATACCCGTGTAGCTAATTGTTTAGGCTACATTTTTTAAAGTTGTAGTTAGTTATTCCTCTCGCTACAAATTCATATGTAACCCTAATTGTAGGTAAAAATGTCCTTACACATAAACATGTAGTTTCAATTGTAGCCAAATGTTTGACTACAATTCAATTTGTACCTATGATATGTAGGGAGAAATGACATTGGTTACAATTTGTATTTGTAGTTCATGTATAGAAAAAATTAGCACTTGCTACACATGTAATTATAGCTAGTGTGTAGTGAAAGACACCATGTACTATACATACATATGTAGTGAGAGACACTATGTAACCAGTCAGTCGATCGCTTGCCAATATAGAGTGGTTTTCAATAAGAAAATAGATAAATGTTAATCAAGATCGAGTTGTGCTTACAATGTCACCAATGATACTTTTATTTATATTTGAACAATGAGTACACATGGGGAGGACATTAACATGGCCCCTGTTTTACAATATGCATGGAAAAAAGATACATGTATACAATATCTTCTTCTGACTACATTTATCCACTGCATACTACAAAGGACAATATAAAGAGGGCTCATCTCCCTTAGTTCCTCCACCTAATTCATAGTGAGTTTAACAGCCATATGAATCTCAGCTTCAGTGGTGAATCTTCCAATCCCAAACATGATAGAGGTATGTGCCATGCCCTCATCAACTCCCAGAGCTCGAGTTGCAGCCTTTCATGTTGGAAACTCATGTAGAGGTTCATGTATGGTTAGTTTTGGTTGGCGAATCCCCTAGATCAGAACATATTGACATTTCTTCTCATAATCTATACGTTCTGTACTTTTGTATTTGTGGATCAAGCACCATCAAGTTGATGTTAGCATCCACTTTCTGCGAACCACCATGGATACCTACAAAGAAACATACAAGTTTTGAGATATAGTAAAGAAACAAGAAAGCATAGTTTCTCCTACTCATAACTTAACTATTCCATAAGCTTTCTTCTCCCAGTGCATTTAAGAATAAGCTCCTACCTATACATGATGACCTATATATTACATTTTGTCATCCTCATTGATCTGCAGAATGCTACCAAGCTGATGGCTGGACCTGTTTTCACTGTTTACCCAAGGTTTCCTCAATGACTGTAGTATAAATTTTGTAAGGAAGACCGCTGAGGCAGCTATTAACGATGGAGCATAAGAAAGAAAACCGTACTCCAAGAGTGTCAACTCTGCTATATAAATAGATAATAATTCAAGTTGCAGAGAAGGAACCTGCAAAAAAAAATGGATAAATACTTAAAAACTTGAACTATATTTAAAAGGTGACAGCAATGAGAACTAGACGCTTACCCCTTCTGACTGTTGAGCTACACGGACGAATCTCCTATAATTATAGAAGAAGAAGAAAAGGTTTGTCAAGGTCAAGTTAAGAAAATTTTAAAGCAGTGTTCACGGGTAATATTCATCAATGCAATGTGGAATACATCAAAAGCATTTCACTGTTGGAGCAGTCATCTCAAACTTGAGGTGTCTAAGTACAACGGCTTCCATTTGTAGAACCTATATATGGCATTGTTAGGTACGCATAGAAGTGTGAAGACGAGCACGATAAAGGACATCAATTCTCACCTCCTCCTTAACGTAAGTGTTATCAGTTATATAGCAGAATTCTTCCCCCTGAGGAGCACATATTTCTTCATATTTTCTGCATCAAAAGAATAATTCATCTCTATAAGCATATGGAAGAAATGGTGGGAAGGAGGAAATATTACAAACAAAGGTCAATCTTACGAAGCGATTAGCATACAAGCTAGTCCATAAGAAAATCTCTCTTACACGTATACCCTGCAACAAAACCAAAATCAAATTGAGATCATTCAAGAATGAAAAAGTCAAAAAAATCTTCTGAATAACCAACTTTTTGAATTCAAAAATATGGTTATTAACAAAAACACACTTACCTTCTTCTTCTTTTTTTAAGAGAAAGCATGAACATCATATATAGATGATAGCAACATAGCAACAGCCATAATAACAACAAGGACAAAATATGTATACTGATGTTAACATAATAATGGGCGGCTGGCTATTTAATATAAGCTATATAAACCTTAGACAATAGATATATATGTACACAGCACCCGGCCCCCTGCAGTGGTAGGTAAATTATTCCAACCAGTGGCCACCCGCACCAGCCATCATAGGCCACACAGCCAACGTCAATGTCAGTGCGCATTTCCTTTGTCCTTCCTTGATCCAATGGTAGCTACATCCGCATTCCGTGGACCACCCACCCAGTCACGTCATCAGAGACGTTGATTTCCACAACCCCAACGTACTCGGGGAGCTTCGCGGCAGTCTATTCTGTACCTTAGTTCATGGTGGACAGTGGGCTCCTTGTCCTTGGAGGCGTTTTGGGGAGCGAGTGCCACTACTGCTGCTGTTTCAGTTGCTCCAACATTAATGAAAGCTCAGATGGACCATCGCGTATGTGCTTCCAAAAAACAGTCTAGCTACTAGATGATGAAAAGTTCCTCAATTCAAGAAAAAATACAACACATGTCATCAACTTTGAACTAAAGGGAGGAGAAAATGCTAAATTAGTTCTCTACATGAATGAACCGTCAACTCGGTATAAAGAACCTAAAGCATTGTCATATGCAGAAGAAATGTCATACCATCAAAACTACACAGAGTCATACATATATTATTAGAACCCAGGCCACTTTTGCTAAAGAAGACACAAGATAAGATGGTAGCCATCCAGTTTGTAGTGATAATGACAAAATCCAGAAGCATATTCTCTTTCAATGCACCCATTCTAGAAGGAAATGGTCATAGAATGACATCAAAGACATAATCATGCTAGAACGAAATGACAATAGAATGACACCAAAGACATACTCATTGTAGAAGGAGTGTGAACATCATGAACTAGAGTTTTAGAACCAACAAACGTCTACCTCTTACCCTCAATCGTGGTCTTGAAGTATTTGAGCTTCATCACAAAAAAAAGTCACCACTTGGAAGGTCTTCTTTTGGATTGCCACTGCAACTAGTTGTGATTATCACTACAAACTTAAGCCACTAACACAAAAATAAGAAGATTGATTCTTCATTGGGCCAAATAAAGTCTAAATGAGTTAACAACATCAATCATCCATAATTAGATAATACTTTAACTTTGCTTGAATGACTGTCCATTTCACTATAAGAAATTGTCCCTACAGAACATGTTATCATTATTGACACACTAAGAACTACAGTGCAGCAGAATACCTACTACAGGGGAATAACTTTGATCTAAATAAGAAGATTCCAGTAGAATACGAACATTACTGCCTTATGTTTACAAATTACATGGCACCAAGTAAGCTCTTATATACAAACATTACTGCCTGCATATATAGCTTCCACATATATATTCTTCTTATAGTGTTAGGAACATTTATATCTAACACCGATTTATATAGCAAGACAGAGATGTTTCTCAGGAATCAGGTTCTGCTTAGCAAGTTAAGATAACCATAAATCTAAGAACTTGAATTTACTACAGGATTAGTAATTAGTTTACTTGGAATCACAAAGTTGCATGTCTAAGCTATTACTTGGAATCACAAAGTTGCATGTTTAAGCTAACATGTATATGTAGTGTTAACTGAGAGTTTGTGCTTAGAGATGAGCATGACAGAAATAAACTTGGTTCAGTGAAGTTTCAAATGACTAGAACAGAGTGGCCAAGCAATGTATACCTTAGTAACAGATCCAGTAAATAAAATTGTCTATATGACGTGTTGCAGACTTTCTTCTGTAGATAATCTGAGTTTCTTATAGAACTCCAGCTCAATGGATACCAAGGATTCTCTCAACTTTAATTGCTAAACGTATAATATATGCAGTAAGCACTCCTAGTGGTCAGGCAAATGCATAGATCTTTTTCATATCATTTCACTAGATCTTTTCCTTATCAACACATTAAGATTATAAGTTCCACTATAGTTATGGTACATATAGTGTATTTGTCTTGATGCTCCAATTTTGATAGGAATCTCTATCCTCTAGTAGTTATTTAATAGAAGTAAAAGTTCCATTTGTTATTGATTTTACCATCATACATCAGTACTAGTTTCCTATTGAGGGAAGCATTCCCACTTTTTAGTTTACCCTATGGATTTGCATCCTGCTGCACATGTGCTCGTGCCTAGTGGGGGAGACTGACTAAAACAAGTTTGGGCATTCCCATTGTAATCAAGTTTGGACATATTTGAAACTGGTAGTATGACATCTTATAGTTTTGTGAAAGTTCGAGCCTATGTGCCTCCTAGATATGAAGCTCCATGCTTATGGATCAAGAGGCTGATTGAACACAAGAATGCAGTGAACATCAATTTCAATAGAAGAATATCCAATAAGTTGAAGGACCTCTTGTTAGAAGAATATCCAATAAGATGAAGGTGATTTTTGGGCTGCCACTAACACTGACATCTCTAAAGAGGAACCAAGCCAGCCTTGCGTCAAGCTGTTCAACAATGATTTCAGCAGTAGAATTGAACCAAAGAAGTTTCAGTATTTGACCCAGCCTTGTCCATCAAGAAAACATTCGTAGAAGATATAAATTATCCAGGTTATTGCAATATTATGCATGAATAGACAAAGAATATCCTTCAAGGAAGCTAAAATAGATGTAATAATTTCAACTTCTATAGAAATCCAATCAAACTGAATAAATATGAAGGATCAACTAGTGTTCATTAATTTTCCCAGAATAGCAATTTGAATATTAATTCATCTATTCCTACAAAGTTTTCAGATTCATATTTGCGAGTTTGTTTCCCAGACCTTCACTTATGCTTATTAGATATATTTATTAGTAAAGAGAAAGAGAGAAAAGTCGACTTACAGTCTAAAACTAACTACATAAGAATCAAATCATCCCAATAACAGTTTGATTTCGTACCTAATTTAGATAATACATTATCATATTTTTTTTGTTTGACTTCTTGTATTTCAGAAATTGCAACTCTATGAAGGAATTTTATATTCTATATGCATCAACATTTCCTAGCAGTGTAATATTCATGGAAAAAAAGCATATAGGCATAAGCAGTATTCTCAACATATTCCTTGAGACAATTATTAATCCTATACTTAACCTCCACAACAGTTATATGGGTACTGCCACCCAATGCTACTTGATTATCTCTGCATGATGTGGAGCAAATGGGTAACTCTTTTCAATTGTTTCAGTAACTTAAGTTCTTACAACATGACGTGGAGCAGACTTTTCTTCACCTTAGTCATAAAAGAAGGAGTTAGAATATCATCCATAGCAGCACAGGAGACAAACAAACAATATGTCAACTGCATCTGGTATGTCTATAATTGAACAACAACTGCAAAAATACAACACATGTCATTAGCTTTGAACCAAAAGGAGGAATAAATGTTAATTAGTACTCTATGAGAATGAATCATCAGCTCAGTATAGAGATCCTAAAGCATTGTCATATGTAGAAGATACTAATACAATGAACCATTAGCTCAGTATAGAGATCCTAAAGCATCCTAAAGCATTGTCATATGTAGAAGATACTAATACATACCATGAGAACTACATGGAGTCAGATATATATTATAGAACACAGGCCACGTATGCCAACTTAAAAAGAAGACATCAGAGAAGATGGTAGCCATCCAGTTTGTAGTGATAATGATGAAAGTCAGAATCATATGCTCTTTCAATGCACCCATTCTAGAACTAAATGGCAGCAGAATGACACCAAAGACATAATTATGCTCAATATATAGGACATAATTCCCAATATGTTAAGATGGTTGAATAATTCTAAAAGCAATGAGAATATTAGTATCTTCAACTCAGCAATGATGTGGTTTTCTCCAGAAAATCACCAAGCCCCTACATCACTGATCATAATTTTAACAATTGGGAGATCAAACATCTACCTCTTAGTCCCAGTAGTGGTCGTGAAGTATTTGAGCATTACATGGAAGAGAGGTTCATGTCTCTTAGAAATGAATAGAAGATCTCAAGGTAGAAATATAAGAACCAAACCTGTTGAGAATGAATATCGAACTGAGTGCTTCAGGATGAGAATGAATATTAGACACATAGTGTTGATACTGAATGAGACATTCAATGATGGACTAAATGTTAGTCTCTCACTAAACCATTCATCCTTAGCCGTTGTTGCAGTGCTTGGAAGGGGTATGCTAGTGGAGTTGTTGCTTCATGTTTTCTGGTTCGCTAAGAAATATCCACCAAGTGACATATCCAACACCGCCATACCAATGACCTGCAAGTTATTTGCAGCAGCTTAGAATCCACAACAAAGAAGAGGATACATTGATGGATGAAGAAAAAATAGAAATATATATAGTAGCCTATACCATGATATCATATACCCCTTCCTAAATGCCCAATGGAGTATTATATTATTCTTGTGGGTGGCGATTACACATGTCACATGTGGTGAGCCTTCCCTAATATGAAAGTTCATAGGTGGACAGGTTTAAGGATGAGTTTGATGTGCAGACTTTGAGAGAGGAAAAAGAGAGGCCATTTTCTGGATGGAATGGGGTTGGGGGATGAAAATGGGATTTACCTTTTCTGAAACTATTTATTGGTTTTTTATGACCAAAGATGTAATGACTCTAGTTTATAATGCATTAAAAAAATGATAGTTCCTATCCATAATGAGAAATCAGTAATATAATCATCAAGAAGTTGATCAGATTGGTGTGCTTAGTTTTGTTGTAAGTTAGCTACTAAAATTAAGATGATAAACCATTCTAATAGAATATTCAATCTCAGTATTTTGAAGTGACTGGACCCGGATAGGATCTACCATGTTCCATATAACTTCATTCCCAAAAAGTGTTCCTCTATTGGAAAGTATTGTATTTTGAATAGTAGCAACCAAAGGGACATAACAGTAAGCACTTTTATAAAGCGCTTGCTTTCTAATCTTAAAAAGTGACATGGGAAGTTCCACATTCTACAGAACCAGACACAAATGTAGAGTAGTAACTAACTCCTTTCTCATATGTTATGAGGTCAGAACCATCTAAACAGACTTGCCTCCCTACATAATCAGATGATGAATTTTCGTGATTAATAATACCTGGATTTATCAGAGGTGGACTATATACTTACTCAAAACTTGGTGTAGAAGACATGCCTTGATCAGTAGGTGAATATGAAATTGGAGTCATCATTAGCAAACAATTTCCTAGATGTTAAATGTAAAATAGTAAGCAAAGTAATACTATGCATTGTACATGCACTCACTACTGATGCTCAATTGTAGGAATGATCTAGAAAAGTCACCAGGTTTAAAAGAAAGAACATGTAAGCAATGGGGCCTACTTTACCTATCTAAGCAATGGTAGTAAAGATTCATAGCCAGTTCAGAAATGCCAATCCAATTGCCTTACCGAACTATGCTTCAATACCATCAATATCTACATAGAAGGAAACTATACCACCCAAGGCAAAATTGGAAAGCTTCAGAAAGTAATATTTTTTTGGGTCAAAATTAATCATCATATCAGTCTTGTCATTATTGCAAGTTGTAATTCGACCAAAAACTGCAGCAGCAAATATCCTTCCCAACGTCACACAAACACACCCCTATTTCTCATATACCCTTCTTAAGCATTTCTCGGACCCTGGTTATTAGTCCATAGAGTCGAACGCATCACACAACACTGCTTGGTTATAGATATCCTCTGACTCAAATGAAGCAATTTCTTGTGCTTTGAGTAAAGAGATTATAACAGATCACCAAGGTAGGTATTTGATATTGTATTAATAGGGGTAGTGAACGACATCCTATTAATTAAAGAAGAGACTGCTGCAAAAATAAACAGGGGACAAAATGGCATGAAAAATGACCATGAATTTACAGATAAAGCTATATACAATATTAGCAGTAAAAGTAAAAGATAATACCATCAAAAAACCCCAAGGAAACCTATATACAAGTAACATTTCCAGCAGCTAGATCACCTTGGTAGTCAAAACATAGACAACAAAGTTGTACAAAGCAACTGAATAAGAAGAATTTTGGTTGTTACTCCTCTAACTAGCATGTACGGTTGGTTTTCTGGACCACTGAGGAAGCTTAGGAAGAATTAGAAATCTGTTATCATTGAATATAATTGTTGGATTTTAGGTGACTCTCACAAATCAAAGTAAACAGAGATACTAGTTAGTTACGTCAGATTAGATGGGTATAATGGCCAGTTTGATGCCAAAACATGAGGGTATATACACACACATGCTAAAAGCTTCAAATACATAACGTGCCTACATATACAAACAAACTAATAGTGCATACATATATTACATCCCATGCAGCTAGTTGATGGTTGGTCACCTATGGATAAATTTTCGTAGTTGATATCCAATGATAAGGCAATGCCAGATTTTTCCATGACTAATAGCTTTTGTTCTGTACAAGTACTTCAGATTGTGCTAATATTGTTGTATTACATGTTCAAAAATCAAATTATATGGTTCTGTTTGGATCAATAAGTGGATGGTAGTCGTGGCACTTTATGTACATAGTTTGATAAATGGGTCTATGCTGCACATTTGAGGCAATTGTAGTTGTTGAGCGATGAACTGAAGCATATAAAACTTAACAAAAGTGTCATGAAATGACAAGTTGACGTATCCTCATCAAGGCCAGGTCCAAGAGCTCCTCATCTCCGCCTAATTTAGGAAAGTGGTCATTTTTATTTATATTTTTTACTCATACGCACCAGAACTCTACATCTCCAGAAATTTTCTTATTGTTTAGTTGCTTTAACAAAAAAAACACTTACAATAATGAAATGAAGCAGCCTCCAATTGCTGGTGTGGCCACGATATAAATCACACTTCTGGTGCCTTTTTTAATGATAGTAAAAACAAAATTAATTATTGAGAAATGTAAGTATATGTGAAGAAGCACCTGGTACATTATGAGTGACAGTCACCAGGGGCTGATCGGCTACCAGAATATTTACTCCTAAATTGATATACAATCACTGACCGACACAACTGGAAAATTAAGCAAAGTTATTGCCATTCATCTACCCTCTGCATGAGTGCTTTGCCTGGCATTCCTAGAGAGAGTGTAGTTCCATGGGTTGATCAAGAAGCACAAGTCTGATTTGTATGGCTTAATGATGCTTACCGTCATCCACAACCTGCATAGAGTGTGGCCATACTTTAAAACACCCGATTATAGTTCCAACAGATGTTGGAGATGGGAAGGAATAGCAGGAGGGCATGTTACTGTCACCATGGGCCGCCCTTCTACCATGTTCTTGCACAGCAAGATGTTGGATCTAGACTATGCACGATCAGAGCTACCAAACATTGTTAGTAGAGGAGCGTAGTCAGAACGAAACGGGAGGCAACAAACAAAAACATTAAAAATGCTCACCTAACCACCCAGATCCGGCAGCTAGGTGGATCCTTGCTGGAGAATCCCTGATAAGAAAGGTAATGGAGAAGTAGGAAGTAGCACCAATCCCTAACAATCTCTGAAGATACATGCCCCCTTAGCTCTAGGATCCCTTTCATTGCTTTCAAGATCAACCATGATGAGCAAATTGGGAACAGGGTAATCTAAGGATCTTGAGGTGGGGTACCTGGACCTCAGTCTCCCTCCTTCCCTAGTGTACCTCGTCCTCCTTCTTGGATAACTCCACCATGCCATTGCCTGGTGCCTCACTGGCGTGGGGCTAGGTGACCTCCTTGATGCTAACGAGTTCCTAGGCAATCTCAAATCTCTAGTTTGTTCTATGCACGTCCTTCACCCCGATGGACTCCAGGGATGTGGTTTCCGAGATCACCATGATAGGATGTCATGCCCAGAATGGACTACCGGAACTAGTTGACGCGGGGATCGATTAGGAGAAAAGACCGAGGTTGGGCAGGGTTATGACCATTTCTTTGGTTTTGACAAAAAATTCAAAGAGAGGAATGCGGCGGGGAGTCGGAAGTTAAAAGGGATAAATGAAAACTTTCGCGCCGAAGGATTTGTTTGGTTACTCTGGATTAATATGTCGTACTACTTGTAAAGTTGTAATGGATGTGTAGTTAATAGAGTAGTGGGAAAATAACTACATTGGCAATAGTTACACATGTAAGATTTGTTAGGAGATGTATGTTTTAACTACAAATAAATTTTATGTAACTATACTAGTTGTAGCCAAATCATCTTTTTCTTGTAGTGTAGTCTCATTCCACGAGCAATCAATAGAGCCCATGTTCTCCTTCGGAGATCCTAGGGCCGCCCTTGGATATAAAATCTCCTTCAATTAACTAAATCTCTAGAGCTGATCATCTATGAGTTTTCAGGCATCTTCTTCAGCCACCTGACAAGCCTAGCGTGGCTCCCCCTCTCTCTTTCCAGAGATCGCAATGTTGCTGCGGTCTCCTCTATAGTTCCTCATGTCGTAAATAGTTCCGAGCTTCATCCCTCTACGCGCCGTCCTCTCAAGATAATGTCGTCGGTATGCTTCCACTGCAGCGAGACATGGAAGCCGATCTCGGGATCCTCCTCATGGTTCTTCATGACCAAGGGAATCTACTGCTTCTGCTGCGCGCTGTCAGTGTTCATGGATGACTGCACTTCTTCTTGGTTGGCTTTCTTGGATCACCGCGGTGTCGCAACCGGATCAACTCAGTATGAGGCTCGGTTGTTCCGCACAACGCTGTCTCTGTGAGGAAGTTCTCCAGACTTGCGGTGTTTCTACATCACTCACCCCTGCTCTTCCTTCTATCTCTTCTAGGCTCCTTGTGTGCGTTTGTAACTCCTTCGTCAAACTCGTACAACTTATGGTGGAGAGACAATGGAGAGGGAGTTGTCGTAGTACTCAGTTTTGTATTACACGAGTAAGGGATCCGGAGTCGTAGGTTATCTCTTCCACATCAAAAACAACTGTCCCCCACGATCACTAACCGTGGATATGTGAAAGACGTTTGTTACCGGGTCCATGATCTCCAAGTGGTTCCCAGAAAGGTGTCAGTTGTGTACGGCCTGATCGTTTCCATTATTTCCATCTCTTGTCCATTGAGTTAATTTATGTATTCAAAACTTCTTCACACCTCAACCTTATAATACGAGAGAGACACTCCATTGAATAAGAACTTAGTTCTATTCTTGTTAATATACCAATATCTCACGACATCAAATACTTATAACTTCTTGTAGAAACTTTTGAACATCATCACATTAACGGCCATCTATTCTCAAATTTATGAATTAAATTACCTCATTGGATATCCAAGAATCTCAAAAGTCACTCCATCACATCCTAAACGCCTTAAGAGAAATTTCATCCTTGCAATTAAGCCAAAAACCAGTCTTTCACATTTAGACTTTAGAACCACCTAATAAACATGTGTTCTAATGGATGATAATGACTCTAACTGTATGGGAAATCCTAACTAAGGGTTGTAAGTGGATGTCGAAGATCTAACGCTTAATTTACATGATATATAAGTATTTGTACATTATATCTTTGTACAAGTATTTATATTTGAGTACAATCATGAAAACATAACCAATTAAGCGCATTTGATCTTCAATTTGTATTGATCTTCAACTTTCCACTTAGTAGGATCTCTTTGTTTCCTTTAATCCTAAAATTCTCAAGTAGCACGTTAAATCCACAAGTATGAAATGTTTTTCATCATCAAAACAAAGGGTATGTTAATGTCCGATTTATCCAACAATCTCCTCCTTTTTGCAGATGACAAATATTTCTAAAATATAATCAAAATGATTTAAATGAGATGAGTTTCATACCTGAGATATACCTGAGATGGCTGATTCTCTTGTTCTTATAAAAAGTGTGCTAATATTCCTAAAGAGATATGGAACATAATATCCATCTCTTAAGGGAATGTAGCACAAATTAATGTCAATCTATGAGATCATTAAACTCATGAAGATACTTTATTTCTCCCCCTTTGTCATTTCAAAAATATAACCATATTATCATTTTAAACACACTCCTCCTGAATGGAATACTCACATTTTAAAAACAAAGATGTAAACTGTCCAATTAAAGCCACATTTCAAAACAAATATATATTTTCAATAATTTTGCTTTCGTGAACAAGTGGACACAAGCAAGCTCAATTTTATTTATAATAAAGTGATTATGTAAGCCTTACTACTCATGATGTAGGATAACAATATCATTTGAAAGTGTTCAAAATTACATCAACTTCTGGATCTTTCCCAAGGAATGGAGTATCACCATATTACTTGAGAAGTGTCTGCCAGTCAAGTTCACCTATCTTTGTGAGAGCATATGCCTCAAAAAATATAGGTGCCTGATCAAATCTGAAGTGACCAAGTATGTCCTGGAGTTGTATATGTGAGTATTAGGTATGGGAATGATCATTTGATGGTGGTGGAGGAACATGGGTATATTGGATGTAAGGGTTAAAAGGATAGACACTCCCAGGATATAGTACATAAGGGTATGTGTCGGGAACATTAGGAGATAGGGCTTGCATTCTTTATTTTAGTTAGGTCATGGCATGGTGATTGTAGTCTAGATGTCTCCCAAGTTGATAAGTGGCCCCTCTGAGATAGGAAACGTCATTGGCAAGGTTTTCTATGGAGTATCTAGGAGGAGTATGATGTGGAAGATTGGCTTCAATGGATCTCTCCTCTTTAGTCCTAACACTTTTGTGCCCAAAGCCAATTCTTATTTTATCAATAATGTTTTGGGTAATTCTTTAGGGACGTCTATCACATTTGTAGCCTAAGTCCTCTAGGTTTTTGCCAAGAGAATGTTGATTTATTTGGCAAACAAAATCAGCATAGGATGGATTTCTAGACAAATCAAATATATTGGATAGGATGATGCAAATGAAGTTCACATGAATACTTTCAAGTATGGCATAGATGAGGCACATCCTAAATTGTGGAATTTTAGCTTTATTGGTTCTAGGATAAATGTTATGGGAAATATTTAGATTCACTACTGTAGCTTCAGGAGTGAAGGAGGTAGCATAATAAGTTCCCCTATGTTCATGTGATGAGGTGTTGGGAAGAAAGATAACCTTTTTTATATCAATAAGGCTAATGGTGTCTTCTTCAGTGGAGAATTTTGAGATGGGATTTCCAATGGTCATGTCTTGAAATTCTCCATATTCTTCCTCATATATATCTAGCATTTTGAGGATGTCATTTTCATAAAAATACAATGATAACCCATCAACCATGGAAGTGAAACAAAATGGGTCATTGGAGTCCCTAGTAAGGTTGGCATACAATTCCTTAACGGCTTGAGTGGACCAGAAACATAAGGAGGGGATAAGAAACTCTGTCAATTTTTACACCTTGAACAGTTGAGAGAGATCAAGAAGAGTAACAAAGTCATTGAGGTCCACTAGCCGTCGAGAAAGAAGAGTCTTTGATGTGAGTTGCGAGTAGCGTTCTCCAGTAGCAATGTCGTTTAAGGGGATGTCCTTGAAGATGCTCAAAGCTAGAGTAAGCGCCCGTCCCTTCCATCTGGCAACTACCTTCTTCCGACCATGAGATGAAGAGAAAGCCATCTTGATCAAAGAATCGTGGAAGAAGAGGTAGAGGTGATAGGGGATGAATGTTGTTGGAGGATAGCTTTAAGAAACAGTAGATAGGTGATGGAGAAGAGATCACTTGAGTTGTGAAGAAAATGTGCGAATTGGGGTGCTATTTATAGAAAAATAGAACCTTACTCATTTGACAAACTCATCGAGTGAGACCCCAACGACTCTCTTCCAAAGACTCTTAGTAATAGCTAGTCGGTCGACGTTGGAATTCAAAATTCTGGTCGCAACGGTCGAGGACTCGATCGAGAGTATTTTCAACTGAGGGACCTATATGTATTTTTTTATCCATGAGGTATCTAGAAGAATCTCAGCTAAGATTTGCATAGTCGACCGCGGGTCTCGCCGAGTGAAACTCGGTTGAGAATTTTATCGATCGAGGACTTTATCCGTCCACTGTCTTGTCGACCGAATATGATACCATGAATAGTTTTGCATAATTGAATTGATCTTGTTTAAGGGCTTGTTCATGATAATAAATTATTTTAGATAAACAAAGGAATATTTCTATAATTATATGCACTACAAGACACGTGAATTTCAAATTAGAAAATTATTAAGAATTTTGAGTACATATATCAAAGAAAACATCTTCTAGGGGAGTAATAAGTAACATCTTTCTGATATATTGAAATTGATCTAAAGGAAGAGGTTTGGTAAAAATATTAGCTAATTTCTCTTTTGTATCAATATGATGAACATATATATTATTCCTAGAAATATGGTCTCTTAAAAAATGATGTCTAATCTCAATATGTTTTGAAAGTCTATGTAAAAAAGGATTATGAAGCAAGTTTATAGCACTAATATTATCACAGAAAATCAGCATAGAAGAAAATGTAAAGCCATAATCATTCAAAACTTGTTGCATATAGAGCACTTGAGCACAACATGAGCTAGCAACCACATATTTGACTTGAGTGGTAGATAGGGAAACTATATTTTGTTTCTTGCTAAACCAAGATACTAAGGCTCTTCCTAGTAAGAAACAACAATCACATGTTCTCTTTTGATCAAATCGACAACCAACATAATTGGCATCAGTATAAGCTTTTCAATCCAATGATTTTCCTTTAGGATACCACAAACCATAGTCTATAGTTTCGACAAGATATCTTAATTTTTTTTTATGTCTTGAAAATGAGAATGCATTTTTCTTCATTGTAATCTAACGCAAAATCCAACGACAAACATGACATCTGGTCTAGAAGCAGTCAAATATAGCATGCTAAATTGTTTTTAGATTTCCTTGGTTTATTTCTCTTGTCTTAGAAAAATTCCGATAGCATTTGTTTTATTTGAAAACCAAGGAAAGTGTAAATTCTCACACAAGACTCATCTCAAATTATTTTTGCATGATATCACTCAATTGATTACATAAGGAATCATTTGAAGTACCAACAATGATGTCATCGACATATATTTGAACAATAAGAAAATCTAATTGATATGTCTTGAAAAATAATGGGGAGTCTAATTTTCAAATAGAGAAACCATTATCAAAGAGATAGTCTTTCATACCAATTTTGAGGTTCTTGTTTTACACCATAAAGAGCTTTCTTAAGTTTATAAACATGGTCAAGTTCGTTAGGAATTTCTAAACAAGGTGGTTGAGCAACTTAGACTTCTTCTTCTATGATTCCATTTAAAAAGGTACTTTTTACATCCATTTTAAATAGTTTGATGTCTTTATGGGTAGCTAGAGCTTATAGCATGCTAATGGCTTCAAGTCTAGCCACAAGTGAATAAGTTTCATCAAAGTCTATGCCTTCTTCTTGATTATAATCTTGTGTAACCAACCTAGCTTTGTTTCTAACTACTTCCCCGCTTCTTTAAGTTTATTTCAAAAAACCCACTTAGTTCCAATGATGGTTTTGTCTTGAGGTCTAGTAACTAAGTCCCATACATTGTTATTAGTAAATTGATTTATCTCTTCTTGCATAGACATTATCCAATACTCATCTTTTAAAGCTTCATTTAGCTTTTTAGGGACTACAATTGATACAAAGGCCATGTTTACAACATCTCTAAATGATGATTGGGTTTTTACTTTGTCAAAAAGATTTCCTATGATTAAGTCTTGATGATGGTCCTTGATAATTCTATGAATAGGCTATTGTACCTCATTATTATGTTGTTCAATCGAAACATTTTGATCATCTTTTGTTGACATGGTTAGGTCCTCAATTTGATGAGTAATATCATTTAAGTTTCCATTTTCAATTTCATTTTCAACACTTTGTGTTGTCATTTAAGGAAATGTGATATGAATTGTTTCCTCAATTTTTTTAGAAATAGTATTGTAGATTCTTAATGCCATACTAGAACTTGAATATCCCAATAAGAAAAATTTATGTGATTTAGTGTCAAATTTGTCTGTATCATCCTTTGTATTTGAGATGTAGCAAGGTGTACCAAAGGTATCAAAGTAGTCAAATCTTGGTTTCATGTTCAAGAGAAGTTCCTAAGGAGTTTTCTTAAGATGGGAGTGAATTAACACATAGTTTAATACATAAAAATCTATATTTACTGCTTCAGTGCAAAAGGTTTTCGGTGTATTATGTTCAAGTGACATTGTTCTAGACATTTCTTGTAAAGACGGTTTTCCCATTCTACTATCCCATTTTTTGTGGGGTACATGGAGCTGAAAAATTATGAGTAAACCCTTGGGATGTACAAAATTCTTCAAAAATGTGATTTTCAAACTCCCCACCATGATCATTCCTAATGGTGCATATTTTGTTTTGTAATTGATTTTCAATCTTAGAGAAAAATTGAATGAATATTTTAATAGTGTCATCTTTAGTTGAGAGAAAATGAACCCATGTATATCTACTATAATCATCAATAATGACAAAGCAATATCTTTTAACACCAATAGATTAAGTCTGCATGGGGACAAACAAATCCATATGAATAAATTCTAATGATGTAGTAGTACCAAGCACGGCTTTTGATTTGAAAGAAGTTTTATTTTTCTTGCCTAGAGAACATGGTTCACAATTTTTAGGTTTATCTAAAGAAAGTTTTGGTAAGCCACGAACAAGATCATAGTTAATCAACTTATTGATAACATGTGATCTTTAATGATCTAGCTTTCTATGTCATAATTGTGAAGATTCATAATTTGCAAGTAGACATTTTCCACCAATGGCTTGCATACAGTTAGGTCTAAGTATATTAAGATTTCCTATTCTATTTCCTTCATAAACTACATCATTAGTATTTTCTACAAGTTACTTGTAGCAAGATTTGTTAAATAGAACATCATAACCTGTATCACATAATTGACTGACACTAATCAAATTGTGATGTTATCCATATACAAGTAGAACATTTTTAATTTGAATATTTATACCAACATTACCTATCCCAATCATTTTACCTTTGTTGTTATCTCCAAATATGATTGTTCCGCTCTTCTTTTCTTCAAGTGTTTCAAAAGCCTCCTTGTTTTGAGTCATTTGTTAGGAATGACCACAATCAACCATCCAATCTTACAAAATAGGCAGATTTTGGTACCCATGTGGTGTTCCTTTTGGTTAGGAGCATTGATTAAAACATTTCATGTTTTAAAACAACTTAATATAAAGAGTTTGTTGCATTTTTAAAGCAACAAGGTTAAATATAAATGCATGTTTATTATTTCAATAAATAGTTCTTGACAAAACTATCCTCGGTCAAGCATTTCCTCGACCAAAAGTGTTCTCGATCAAAATTATTGTCGACCAGTTTGATTTGTCCAAAAATGTAGGTTTTGACGAAGCTCTCTTTGGTCAATTATTTCTTCGACCGGAAGAGGTCTCGGTTAAGAACTTTGTCAACCAAGATGAAGTTTTGTGTATTTTCAATAAGTTCATCATTTCCAAATAAAACATATTACCATTTTCAATAAAATCATACAAGAATATGCAAATTGAAGCTTATTTTAATTGAAATAAGACAATGTGGATTTCAATTAGAAGTTTAGGTCAAATCTCAACTAAATGTTCCATGTTTCTATGTTTGTTATCTTAGAAACCAAACCAAATCTTTTTCCTTATTTTCATGTAAGTGCATGAAAATTAATAATGTCCAAGACGTAAACAATAATGACAACAAACGAAATCAATTTCATTTCTCTTTTTAGCATTGTGATCATGAGCTAGATTGTTTTTAGGCATATACATGATTTTAGTCTTAGGTAGTTGTGTCTTTTTAGCTCTAGATTTTTTATAGGATTTATCTTTGGGTACAAAACCTAGGCCTCTCCTTCCAATTTGACCAACTGAGCTTTGTAGGATTTTATCAAGAATAACATTATTTTTCAAGCTACTAATATCTTTTTGCAACTTAGCAATTTCATCCATTTTCCTTTTAATATATAAATTTGCTTGATCTAAGCTAGATAACAAGCTATCTCTTTCTTTGACAATAATATCATAATCCAAATGAGTACATCGAATAGGTTGAGTTTGAAGATCATTTATCTTAGCAAGCAATTCAACCTTTTCCTAGGAAAGAACTTTTATAGTCTATTTCTAGAGCAAGCAACTTGACATTATGATCATTGATGGATGATTTCAAAGTATCTTTTCCAGACATAAGAATTTCAATTTTAGAAGAAAGAACATACAATTTAGCATGCAAACCATCATTTTTTTTTGTAAGTTTCTTCAATTTTTTCTTACAATCAACATATTTATCATGTAGTTCTTGAAGACTAGTAACTAACTCTTATGTAGATAATTCAAGAATGCTTAACTCACTTGAGTCTTAATTTTCATCTTCCTTAGCCATGAGACTTTCCACTTCTTCCTCTCCACATTCATTCATCGCATGACTCATCCCAAGTAGTTTTGGAAGCTTTATCTCCCTTGTCTTTCTTCTTGAAGAAAGATTTTTTCACTTTCTTGGTCTTAGAACATTCATTCTTCATATGTCCTTTCTTTCTGCATTCAAAGCACCTAAGGGAAGAAGAGAAAGAAACACTAGAATTTTTGTTAGATTTATACCTTCTATATATGTCACCATTTACAATGAGTGCATCTTCTTCACCATCTCCTTCACTTGTTTCATCACTTTCTTGAGTGAAGACTTTTGATTGAGCCTTGGTTGTAGATTTTAAGACAATGCCCTTCCTTTTTCCTTTTTGAAGTTTGTTCTCCAATATTTATTCTTCTTCAAGGGTGACTTCATGAGTCTCTAGATTGCTAATAAATTACTCCATCCACATGTGGTAAGGTCATCAGCTTCTTCAATGGTGGTCACCTTTGGCTTATATTTTGGAGGCAAAGATCTAACGATCTTGGACACCTAGTCTTCCTCACATAAATACTTACCTAATGCACTCAAGATGATAACAATATAATAAAATCTTGCATACATTTCACTAATGGACTCATTAGCTTGCATATGAAATTGTTCAAACATTTATTTAAGCATGTTAGTTTTGGTATTTTTAACATGAGTGGTAACTTCATGTGTAACTAAAAGTTTATGCCATATTTCATAAGTAGTCTCACATGAAGATATTCTATTGAATTCACTAATGGAAATAGAATAATATAAAATGCTTATCACTTTTGCATTCAATTGAACTTAATTTATTATTTGGGGATTCCATGTTCCAAAATCTATTCTAGGAAGCTCATAGGGCAAGGAACCATCCTACAAAGGTCCAGGTTGATCCCTTGGAAATAAAATTGCATCCTTCTTTCCCAATAAGTATAGTTTCTTCCATCAAAGGGTGGTGGCCGGCTCACGCAAGTTACTTCAAGGTTGAGGTTGTGAAGTACAATGTCCCCCATTTTTCAAGACTTGTTAGGTCTCCTTGAAGACCATCTCTAATACCAATTGAAATATCTAGAGGGGGGGTGAGTAGAGATTTTTGATACTTCCAAAATATAATTAAACCCTCAAATAAAGAAGGAGGAAACAAGGAAGACACTTTGATGTAGAGTTCTTCCAACCTTTGAATCAAAGGTTGTTAATACACTACCCTATTGTCTCCAATTGGTATTTTGAAAGTGATTAATTTTGTCTACCTCTCAAGGATGTTACAATAATATACAATCACCTTCCTTGAAGTAGCCTTCACCTAGAAGTAGCCTCAACCTCCTTAAAGCAACCTTCTTGAAGTAACTCCAACCCCTTGAAGCAACCTTCTCCTTCTTGAAGTAGATCCACCACCTTGGGATAGCCTTCACCTAGAAGTAGCTCTAACATCCCTTGAATCCACCTTCTTGAAGTAATCTCAAGCAACTTTGTAGCAGCCTTCTTCACCAAGAAGTAGCTCCAATCTAGCTCCCTCAAGAAGCCTCCACAACTTGGAGTAGCCAATGAGCACAAGTAGCTTAACCTGTGAATGGAGATTGGAAGAAAGGAAATACACCAAAAGAGTATTGCACTTTGATCCTATATCAAGTGTTATACCTCTAAAACCATTTGGGATGGACATTTCTTGGATGGTGGCTTAGAGGCTGTCTATAGGACATGAATTTGGAGCTTGAATAATAAGATGGAAAGTGTTGCTTAGCTTTTTTTCTCACTAGAGTGGATTCTCAAGTGTAGCTTGTGTGCTTTTGGTGTCCTAAGGCCTCTCCTATTTATAAGGATGGTTTAAAAGTGATTAGGGAAGTTATGGGGAGTCTCTAGAGTGTTCTTAGTGATTAACTAGTTGTTAGATAGAAAGTAGTTGGCTAGCAATGGCTAATTTGTTTGTGCTTGAAAGAACAATCCAGAATCCTGCTCAGTCGACAAAGTTTGTCGACCAAACGTGTCTCTGTCGAACTTTTCTTCGATTGAGCCTGGGTCTAAGGAAAATATGTACCAATTTATATTTCCATCTCCCAACTCCCATATCCCAACCACTAGGTCTAATAGTCATAATCTTTGGACCGAGGTTGGTCGGTCGATCATATTTTTGACCAAAACAGATTTTAGAGAACAAATATGTAAGGTCTTGAACAATGCTCACATGTTGAACCGAGGTGGTTCTTAGTCGAAAAACACATTGACTAAGGGTGTCTTGGTTGACTAGTTTCTCGATTGAGGATGTTCTTGTTTCAGACTTTTGAACCACCTATTACATGTGTGTTCTATTGGATGATAATGACTCTAACTATCAAGGGGTCCTAACTAAGGGCTGTAAGTGGATGTGGAAGATCTAATGCTTCATTTACATGATATTTAAGTACTTGTTCATTATATGTTTGTACAAGTATTTATATTTGAGTACAATCTTGAAAACATAAACAATTAAGTGCATTTCATCTTCAATTTGTATTTATAATGACCCCGCCTCCCGGTAACCCCCACTTAAGGGAGACCAAGAAGTCAGAGCCATTATCCCAATAAACCGGATCAAAGGTTAGACAATTAATCAATAATAATTAAGAAATTCTACCAACTAAACTGAAATTGGGTATAAAATAAATTTTTTGCATACCTTTTAAAAACTTTGGAAATCTATCTATCCATAGCTTGGATCTACTCTATCTAACCCTCCTTGCACTTTATTTCTTATTTTCACAATGTGTCACTTTACTGTTTTTTCATTTCAGGGTTGTACCTAAAATGTCGACAAACAAAAACACGATCAACATACGTGAATATGCTGGTATGTTGGGACAACCAAAAGTTCACAAATAAGGCTAACAATTTCATTATCACAATCAGGGTAATTTAGCAAACCAATTTACATTTTCAATGTGTCATTCTCCACTGCTTTTGCCCTAACCCTGGAATACCCCTCTAGGGTTTTTCTTTTGCCACTGAATTAAGGCCACCTTCTCAATCCCAAGCTTGGTGTCTAGGGGTCACCTCTCATGGTTCCCCATAGTCATGCAACATAGACCACCTTCTCATTCCCGAGCTTGGTGTCTGGGGTCACCTCTGATGGTGCCCATCAGTCTACCCTCCTGGGCCTGACCTTTATGGCATCATCCATTAGGGTGGCATGTAGGTGCGAGAATACACATGTATTTATAATTGTGATAGGCATAGTGACTTTATAATTACAGTTTGAACATCCAAACTGTTTAGTTTCATTCAATGTGATTAACCATCCGGGAAACCTTTGGGAAAACTAATGCGATTAATCGTATTTAACCACATACCTGCCAAGAAGACTTGAATGCAGAAATAACTGAATCAATCCAGAAATCAAGCAAGCAAGCACAATTCAGTCCTGAAATAAAAATCCAATATTTTCTATCATGGATCATGGTATTAATTACAACATTAGGTTTAAAACCCTAATTCTTGCAATTACATCATCAAAATAGGTTAAAATCCAACTTTAACATTAAACAAGTTAACCATGCTTGAATTAACCTAATTGCAGTACTGAATCCATCCTTGATTAACAATTAGGGTTTCTAACCACAAATTAACACCTTTTTCATCAAAATTAGATACTTTTGAAAAAAGAGACAGATTTAGACCTTCTAACTATTTTTAATGTATTCCTCGTATTTTTGTGATCACTTTTCATGTATTAACATTCTTCATCCGAGTTTTCTATCAAATGATACAATTTTTAACAAAAAGACCCCTTTTTCTGATTTATCAGTAATTTCCTAGAAAATGTGGATCGCTGGATGCGTAGTTCGCTGATCCGCTCATGATCCAACGGCCGCAGATGTGCGCACCCAAGTTTGCAAATAAAAGAATGTTAAAGGCAAAACTGGCCTTACCTGTATTGAAGGCACCCAGGGGTAGGTTGGTAAAAGACTGTGAGGTCTTCTTCTTCCTCGAGCCACGGTACCACAAGAATATGGTGGTCATCCTTGGGGTTGACTTGGAGCTTTCGGCAACCAGTGAGCGTGCCAACTTCCAGGAAGCTTCGCCTCCCTCAGTCAAACCTGACCGCAGGCTCAATTGCAGCCGCAAACACGTCGTGAGTCTCCCTTTCTTGCTGGACTCCGGCGAGGTTGGTTGCGGTGATGGGAGCGAAGGTCAGGGCGAAGTGAGCAATTGAAGGCACATAATTGTTCCTTGCAACAACCCACATCGATTGGGATATCAAATAGAGACGCTGACTCCCTCGTTCATCCCTCCCTATATATAGGGTTGGGAAGCAGGCTCGTGAGATTGGGTATTTCTTGAAACACTGACCAAACCTAGTCAAATTAGGGATGATCCTCTTTGGTTTCCTCTCCTGAGTCCAAAGGAAACATCAGCAAGTTTGCACACTCATTGGATCGTGAAGAATCCAAGAGGTAAAATCCCTCTATAAAATGCAGAATCATAGTCCCAGTGGGACTTGGGTGACGAGTGTCCACCGTTGGACTAAGATCCAACGGTTCTTATTGCACGCGATCAGACACAAAGGAAAATATATTTCCTAATTCAGAATAAATCCCAATTTTTGGCAATGACTTGAGAAATCCGTATCTCCTAAACCCTTGCTCCTTTTTTACTCAAATTTTAAGGGAAGGTTTTTCTTTGCAATATCTTACTATGTACGAAATTTGGGAAACAAACTACAATGGATGAGAAGGTTTACTTCCCTCCTAAGTTATCCTCTAATTAATCCAAAATTAATTGGTATTTCTTTTCCCTTTGCTATTATTTTGTTATTTTGGGTCCCTTGGACCTCAAGACAACCTAAAGGCACGAACTCCCATATTGGAGAATATTTACTTGCCTTTATCCTATTTTAATTGTCTATTTCTCATATTCTCCTTTAATTTAATCAAATCAATTTCCTTTTTATTTCTCTTTTCTTTTCAATTGGGCTCAATGGCCAACAAGGCCCATTATCAATCAATCAAAGCCAATTCACACGAAATACATCACAAATCAAAGAAATAGATTTCATTTATTCTTTAAAAGAGAATTACATCTTTTACTACATTCCTAAGAAATTGAGGTTATAACATCCTCCCCTCCTTATAGGAATTTTGCCCTCAAAATTCAAACAATCAAACAAACAATTTAGGGTATGCTTTCTCCATGTCTTCCATCATCTCCCATGTGGCCGCATCCTCTCCATGGTGCCTCCAAAGAACCTTTAACATCTCTATTTTATTGCATCTCAGCTCTTTCACCTTGATATCTAGAATCCACAAAGGTGTCTCAGGATAAGTCAGCTTCCCTTGAAGCTCAATAGGTTCAATGCTCAACATATGGCTCAGATCTTGCACATATCGCTTCAGGTTGGACACGTGAAACACATCATGCATCATGCTATACTAAGGGGGTAACGCCAAATGATATGCAGCTTCACCAATCCATTCTAACACCTCAAACGGACCCACGTATCGGGGACTCAGCTTTCCTTTGTTCTTAGCTATAGCTTGGAGTAGTCAGATTTTCAAAAACACATGCTCTCCCATAATGAAATTCACATCAGTCCGCTATGCATCAGCATACGACTTCTGTCAATCCTGGGCTCTCTTCAGCCTTTTCTTAATCAAAGCAACTTTATCAGCATACACTTGGAGCTCATCTGATCTCAACAGGGTCCTCTCACCCACATCATCCCAGTGAAGTGGGGACCGACACGGTCTCCCGTAAAAAGCTTCATACAGAGGCATCCCGATACTGGCTTGGTAGCTGTTGTTGTAGGCAAACTCAGCTAAAGGTAAGTACTGATCCCATGAGCCACCCCAATCGAGCACACAAGCTCTCCACATATCTTCTAATGTCTAGATTGTCCTTTCTGACTGACCATCTGTCTGGGGGTGATAAGATGTACCAAACTTCAACCTTGTACCAAGTTCCTCTTGAACTTGCTTCCACAACTTGGAAGTAAACTTGGGATCTCTATCGGAGATGATCGATCCTGGTACACCATGAAACTGCACTATCTCTTTGATATACAACTCAACTAGGTCTATAACCTTAGCAGTGGTCTTTAAGGCAAGAAAGCGTGCTGACTTGGTAAGACGATCTACCACGTCCCATATCGCATCATGACCTTTCTTGGTCTGGGGTAGACCCACCATGAAATCTATGGTGATCTGCTCCCATTTCAACTATGGAATCTCTATTGATTGTAAAAGCCCGCCGGGTCATTACTGTTCAACCTTCACCATCTGGCATGTAAGATAGGTAGCCACACATGCCACAATGTCTTTCTTCATTCCTGGCCACCATAAAAACCTCTGCAAGTCCTTGAACATCTTAGTAGTTCCTAGGTGTACTGTGTATGTGGATCCATGAACCTCTTGCAAGATGTGTTCCTTTATTGATGAATCCACTAGAACCCATATGCGATTCTCAAACATGATTCCTCTGTCTACTCCCATAGATAGATGAGTCGGTGGCTTCATCATTAAACCTTTCATCTTGTCTAGCTCTTCACTGGTCAAATGTGCTTCTATGATCTCACTCAACAACTCATATTGGATCTGGTAATTAGCCAAACGAACTCAATCTTCTAGCGGTTGTGGAGTCTACTCCACCAGCTCTTCTAAACTCTTCCACTGACTAGACAAAACAACTGCACACTTAAGTTGTTTTCGACTCAAAGCATCTGCTATGACATTCACCTTACCAGGATGGTAGGCGATGGTGAAGTCGTAATCCTTCATATACTCCATCCATCTTCGTTGTCGTAGGTTCAAGTCTCTTTGTGTCAGTAGGTATTTTAAGCTCTTATGGTCAGTGAAGATCTTAAAGGTAGCACCGTATAGGTAATGTTGCCATATCTTCAAGGCATGGATAATAGCAGCTAGCTCTAGGTCATGTGTCGGATAATTCACCTCATTGGGCTTGTGATTTTGGGAAGAATATGCAACGACATGCCAATTTTGTTCCAACACACAACCAAGTCCCATCTTGGAAGCATCAGTGAATACCATGAAACCCTCATTGCGAGAAGGTAGAGTCAACACAGGGGCAGTGGTCAGCTTCTCCTTCAACTCTTGGAAGAGAGCTTCACATATGGCAGACCACACAAACTTCACATCCTTCCGGGTTAACATGGTTAGTGGCAAAGCAGTCCTTGAGAAATCCTTGATGAAGCGACGGTAGTATCCGACCAACCCCAAGAAGCTGTGAATCTTAGAGGGGTTATTTGGTGCCGTCCAGTCTCGAGCTGCCGATACTTTGGCTGGATCTACAACAATTTTTCCTCCTGAGATGATGTGTCTAAGAAACATGACTCGGTCTAACCAAAACTCACAATTCGAGAACTTTTGAAAAAACTTATGCCTTCTCAGGATATCTAGGACTCTACCCAGGTGGTCATGGTGTTGGGTTAGGTCATATGAGTACACTAAAATGTCATCTATGGACACTATCACAAAAGAGTCAAGGAAAGGCTGGAACACATTATTCATGAGGTTCATGAAGACACTAGGTGCATTGGATAATCCAAACGGCATGACAACAAACTCATAGTGACCATAGCGGGTTCGAAAAGTCATTTTAGGTATATCCTCACTCCTTACTCTCACTTGGTGATATCCTGACCTCAAATTGATCTTGGAGAAGACTCGAGATGATTTGAGTTGGTCAAATAGGTCATCTATTCTAGGTAAAGGATACTTATTATTAATGGTTTCCTGGTTGATCATTTGATAGTCAATACACATCTGAAGTGACCCATCCTTCTTTTTCACAAAGAGGACTGGTGCTCCCCAAGGTGATGTACTGGGCCGGATGAAACTTTTATCCAGTAACTCTTACAACTGGGTTTTTAACTCAAGCAACTCTGTAGGGGCCATTCTATAGGGTGCCTTAGATATAGGGTTAGTCCCAGGAGCTAGCTCAATAGAGAAATCTACCTCCCTCTCAGGGGGAATTCCTGGTAGATCATCCGAAAACACATCTGCATACTCCCAAACCACCTCTATCTCCTCTAAGGATCGTCCCTTAACTTTAGGTATGGTAACAATGGCTAGGTAGGCTTGACAACCCTTGGATAGCATCCGTTCTACTTTCAAAGGGGACACATAAAGACTGGTTGTCACATCTTTCCTTCCTCAAATGGTGAAGTGTGGATGGTCGGTCTTCCTACTAAGAATCTTCTTCTATCTACAGTCAATCTGGGCTCTCTAGGTGGAAAGCCAATCCATACTGATGATCACATCAAAGTCATTCATGTCGAGAAGGATGAAGTCAGTGGGAAGCTCATGGTTCAAATACTTAACTGGCAACACAAGGGTTTTCAAAAGAGAGGTATAAATACGACCACTCGGGGTTGTAACATCCAAAACATAACCCAAATCCTTGATATCCAAACAAAGCATAGTTGCCAGATTTCTCAAAATAAAAGTATTAATAGAATCAAAATAAAAAAGTGCTTTTACATTTTGTCCCATGACTTCCAACAAGCTTACATAGTTTATACCACATTAGAAGGCTATTACATGGTCTACTAAATTGAAAGGAAAACCATCTAAGGGTTATTACCCTCGATCAACCTATTCGCATTCTCCTGATCTTCTTCATTGTTGATGGAGAACACTCTAGCTTGTCTCCTTTCTCTAGCTGGAGGTGCTCTGGCTGGAGGTGTTGTAGCTACTAGTTGTGCTGCCATAGGTTGTTCTGCCATAGGCTGTAACCCCAAAGGTCCTCTTGGGTCAGGCTGAGGGTAATTGGCGATGAAGTGTCCTTCTTGCTGACATCTAAAACACACCTTCTTCTCAAAACGACACTTCCCAGGATGTGTCCGTCCATAGGTGCGACACTGCTGGAGACGACCATGGGGCTTGCCCTTGTGCCCATGCTTGCTTCTATTGTTGTTGCATCCTTGTCCCTTCTTGTGTTCATTCCTCTTCCCTTGAGCTCCTTCAGTGAAACCCAGGTATCCTTAGGAGGGATTCTGTACAGGCATCACCATCCTTTCCATGTCAAAGGCGGTGTTGTAGGATTTAGAGAAGGTCTTTGGCTTACTAGCTATCACATGTGGCTTGATGGCAGGGTGCAGACGCTCAATGAAGTGGTCCACCCTTCTTTCTTCATCCATCATGTTCCTGAAATGTTCCAGGATGCAGAACTTGCGACCAAAGTCCGCAACTGACAAGCTTCCTTGTGTCATGTTGGTGAACTCACACTCCTTCTCCTTCTTGGCTGAGACGAGAATGAATCTGGCAGTGAAGTTGGTCTTGAAATCAGTCCACACCATCAGTTCTTCTCTTAGGTCTCTTCCGGTGATATGGTTCTCCCACCATATCTTGGCTGCACCTTCCAAAAGGTGAGTAGCAAATAGAACCTTCTTGTTTGGTTGTACTTCCAGCATATGGAATCCATTCTCTACTGCAAGCAGCCAAGCTTCCGCCTTGTCGACCACTTCAGACTTATCTTCTCCCCAAAACTTCTCGATGTTCAACTTGAAGAAGTCTAAGATGGTGGCTCCCAGTCGAGGGCGAACAGGCAGTGGCTCACCATTCTCAACTCTAGCTATGTCCCTAAGGGCTAAAGCATGGATAGCCTTAGTCAGTCGTTTCTACTATTCCATCCATTCTATAGTGTGAACTACCACGGTCAGTTCCAGACCACCAAACTGGTCCTCCTCCATCTGGGTGACTTCCTCGTACTCATATTGCTCCTCATAATTTGGTCTATCCTCTTGCTCAAGGTTACCGAAGGGTATCGGGTCAGGGTTGGGGGCCTCATGAGCAGTTCCTTCAGATCTCTTTCTCTTCTTTGAGGTTTCACAACCATGGTTCCGCTTTCTTTTCTTAGAAGACCCACTCTCTTTGTGGGGAGGCCCACCACTGTTGGTGGAAACCGAAATAGCCACAGTCTTTGTAGGAGCCATCTACATAAGCAAACAAACAAACCTTTAGTCTATATTTAACTAATTATACTTATGTCGATGACATCTTAATTATGTATCTTTTATTACTTTAGTGGCGGATCCCTTAAACCTTATCAACCTTACCCATACCTCAAGAAGGTGAGGAAGAAAGAGAAAATCCTAATCCTTGAAATCCTTAATAGAATTTGAGTTGAGAAGGGATGAATCAAGATGAGAGAGTCCTAAAGGTATCTTATTTCAAGTCAAATCCTAAGACATTGGCCAGGCAGTCACACAATCTGGGAGTCTTTGTATTCTGACTAGCAGTGCGGAGGAAAATATTGCCAGCCCCCAGAAGTGATCCTTTTCTAGACACCTCAGTCTTTCAGAAAATCCTCTAATAACTCCCTCGGTTCTATGGAATTTGTAAAATTTAATAATTATTAAAGATTAAATGAGGGATACCAATTGTAATGACCCCACCTCCCGGTAACCCCCACTTAAGGGAGACCAAGAGGTCAGAGTTGTTATCCCAATAAACCAGATCAAAGGTTCGATAATTAATCAATAATAATTAAGAAATTCTACCAACTAAACTGAAATTGGGTATAAAATAAATTTTTTGCATACCTTTTAAAAACTTTGGAAATCTATCTATCCACATCTTGGATCTACTCTATCTAATCCTCCTTGCACTTTATTTCTTATTTTCACAATGTGTCACTTTACTATTTGTTCATTTCAGGGTTGTACCTAAAACACCAACAAACAAAAACATGATCAGCATACGGGAATATGCTGGTATGTGGGGACAACCAAAAGTTCACAAACAAGGCTAACAATTTCATTATCACAATCATGGTAATTTAGCAAACCAATTTACATTTTCAATGTGTCATTCTCCACCGCTTTTTCCCTAACCCTGGAATACCCCTCTAGGGTTTTTCTTTTGCCATTGACTTAAGGCCACCTTCTCAGTCCCGAGCTTGGTGCATGGGGGTCACCTCTCATGGTGCCCCATAGTCATGCAACATAGACCACCTTCTCATTCCCAAGCTTGGTTTCTGGGGTCACCTCTCATGGTGCCCATCGATCTACCCTCCTGGGCCTGACCTTTATGGCATCATCCATCAGGGTGGCATGTAGGTGCGAGAATACACATGTATTTATAATTGTGATAGCCATAATGACTTTATAATTGCAGTATGAACATCCAAACTGTTTAGTTTCATTCAATGTGATTAACCATCTGGGAAACCTTCAGGAAAACTAATGTGATTAATCATATTTAACCACATACCTGCCAAGAAGACTTGAATGCAGAAATAACTCAATCAATCCAGAAATCAAGCAAGCACAATTCAGTCCTAAAATAAACATCCAATATTTTCTATCATGGATCATGGTATCCAAGTCTAATAGACCTAATTGTGCCCTAGAGTTACTAGCCCTTTTTAAGGTTTTGACCATAATTAGGATGTCATTTCCTTTTTACCACTTTTATTTTACTTTTATCAAAATATCCATCAAACCCTAATTATCTAGTCTTATTTTCCATTAAGATCCTTAAGATCAGGTTCAGATCACAAAACCCTAATTTTCAGATTACTATATATTTTCTTTCCTTTTTCCTCACTTAGGGTTTCTAAGGGTATTAATTACAACATTAGGTTTAAAACCCTAATTCTTGCAATTCCATCATCAAAACAGGTTAAAATCCAACTTTAACATTAAACAAGTTAAGCATGCTTGAATTAACCTAATTGTAGTACTGAATCTATCCTTGATTAACAATTAGGGTTTCTAACCACAAATTAACACCTTTTTCATCAAAATTAGATACTTTTACAAAAAGAGATAGATTTAGGCCTTCAAACTATTTTTAATGTATTTCTCATAATTGTTTTTATCACTTTTCATGTATTAACTTTCTTCATCTTGGTTTTCTATCAAAAGATACGATTTTTAACAAAAAGACCCCTTTTTCTGATTTATCAGTAATTTCCCAGAAATCGTGCCTCGCTGGATGCGTAGTCCGCAGATCCACTTAGGATCCAACAGCTGCAGATGTGGGTGCCCAAGTTTGCAAATAAAAGAACGTGAAAGGCAAAACTACCCTTACTTGTACTGAAGGCACCCAGGGGCAGGTTATTAAAAGATCGTGAGGTCTTCTTCTTCCTCGTGCCGCAGTACAACAAGCCTACGCTGGTCAACCTTGGGGTTGTCTTGGAGCATTCGGCCACCAGTGAGCGCACCAACTTCCAGGAAGCTCCACCTCCCTCAATCGAACCTGACCGCAGGCTCAATTGCAGCCACAAATACGTCGTGAGTCTCCCTTTCTCACCGGACTCCGATGAGGTTGGTTGTGGTGATGGGAGCGAAGGTAAGGGCGAAGTGAGCAATTGAAGGAATGGAATTGTTCCTTGCAACAATCCACAATGATCGGGATATAAAATAGAGACGCTGGCTCCCTCGTTCATCCCTCCTTATATATAGGGTCGGGAAGCAGGCTCGCAAGATTGGGTATTTCCTAAAACGTCGACCAAACCTAGTCAAATTAGGGATGATCCTTTACGGTTTCCTCTCCTGAGTCCAAAGGAAACATCAGCAAGTTTGCACATTCAGTGGATCGCAAAGAATCCAAGAGGGAAAATCCCTCTGTCAAATGTAGAATCACAGTCCCAGTGGGACTTGGACCAGGAGCATCCACCATTGGACTAAGATCCAATGGTGCTTATTGCACACGATCAGACAAAGGAAAATATATTTCCTAATTCAGAATAAATCCCAATTTTTGGCAGTAACTTGAGAAATTTGTATTTCCCCCTTTCTCCTTTTTACTCAAATTTTATGGGAATGTTTGTCTTTGCAATATCTAACTATGTACGAAATTTGGGAAATAAATTGCAATGGATGAGAAGGTATACTTCCCTCTTAAATTATCCTCTAATTAATCCAAAATTAATTGGTATTTCTTTTCCCTTTGCTATTATTTTGTTATTTTGGGTCCCTTGGACCTCAAGACAACCTAAAGGCATGAACTCCCATATTGGAGAATATTTACTTGCCTTTATCCTCTTTTAAAGTCTACTTCTCACATTCTCCTTTTATTTAATCAAATCAATTTCCTTTTTATTTCTCTTTTCTTTTCAATTGGGCTCAATGGCCAACAAGGCCCATTATCAATCAATCAAATCCAATTCACACGAAATCCATCACAAATCAAAGAAATAGATTTCATTTATTCTTTAAAAGAGAATTACATCTTTTACTACATTCTTAAGAAATTGAGGTTACAACAGTATTGATCTTCTTCTTTCCACTTAGTAGGATTTACTTGTTTCCTTTAACCCTGAAATACTCAAGTAGCACCTTAAATCCACAAGTATGAAATATTTGTCATCATCGAAATAAAGGGTATGTTAACATCCAATTTATCCAACAAATTTTTGTTATGTCCCTAGTCAAATATTATTGTGGAAGCAAAATAGTTGATAGTAATACATAAGACAAGAATGTGTGTTTACTTATGATAGAGTCTCATTAGTCATGATATGGTAATCAAGTCAAACACATAGGTGCTTTGTAAAGAACAAGTGTACAAGACATACCCACCATCAGAGTGATGCATGGAGACCATGGCAATGGAAGTCACAATCAACTCTCAAATTGATAGTCATGATAATGGTTCTTAGACCTAAAGTCAGTGAACACATCACATGTTGTTTGATGAACTTTGACACCATCCAAAGTGACCTTGAATAAGGGTTTCCATAAATATGGTGCTCTTGTACATTGTCACACATGGGGATTGACTGTTAGTGATGTAGATCAGATTTGTCCCTCCTATAGGAGTTGCTATGTTGGCCACTTGATGAAAGAGACTAAGAAGCATATGCCCATACTTGTGTGACTCAATATGTGATTTGTGAACTCACATTCATCTCATATAGTCTTCTCTAGTTCAACAAACATGGATTGAATACTAAGAGGATGGTGATTCCATGCTAGGAGTTCAATCTGGATATCAAAGACAAAGGAACTATATGATCACTACAAAACTGATCATGTATTTTTGGTTGAAGTTGTTCTTCAACTTTCCAATTACTTGGATAGAAATGATGTATTTCTAGATGTCACTCATTTTTTGTGATGTCGTAATCTAGTTATGGACATTCATTACCAACATAATTTGGGTCATATAGGGTCACATGCATACGATGCACCTAGAATAGGAGTTTACTCGTGAACAAGGTTTGACTTTATTACTAAAGTGTTTAGGTAATCAATTAAAACAACATGGACTGACATGTGGCTTACTTGAATGTGATTTGACTGACTAGAAATGTGCGTCAACTGACTGGAATGTCAAGTCGAGTGATTGAGAAGTCCAATCATATGACTATACTATCAATAAGACTAGATCAAGGATTGGTGTTGACATCATGTTATCTATTGATTGCAACATTGAAAGCCAATATGTTTGCGAATAGGAAAACATTCTAATCGACCAACTGGAGTGTCCAATCTATCGACTAGAGTGCTAATCAAATGATTGGGGGCTGAGTCGACTGACTTGTGATTTGTATCACTCGAGAATTCATGAAACTTGTCTCTTCGTGACCCCAAGATTGTAGAAATTGTAGCCCAACCACTACTATATAAAGAGAAAGATGGCCAAGGCCTCTGGGCACTCTAGAATGACAAGTGTTACCCTTAAAAGGGAGAGACAAGTCTCCTAATCTCAATGTTGTGGTAATGTGAAAGACATATGCATCTTAACTGTAAAAGGGAGAGATAGTCAAAGGTGAGAAAAGTAAAAGTCAATTTTAGCACATTGAAAACACGAGGGACGACTCCTTACCATGAGTTCTAGTAGAATGATAGGAGTTCCTAGTGGTTGATGTGAAATATGTCGAGGTATGGAGGTTGTTTCCATCACTCTAGGAGAATGTCATCAACCACTCTCTGTGGTGCTACACCAGGAGGCCTCCGATGATGGTCGTTTCTGTGTTGCTTGAATAAGAAGCCCGACTCAATGAGGATTGTTGTTGGAGTTGCTCCATAACTACGTATATGGATCAGAACCTTTTTTCATAGATATTTCATTGTTGATGGGATCTGATGGTTAGGAATAAGGATAAACTTTTGTTTTCTCTACCTTATCTATTGTGATTTATCTCCCTACACATTGAGTATCCCCTCAAGAGTCATATCATATATCTTTATGCCTTTTGAGATACTTTAATGGAGGGGAGAGAAAAGAAGTTAATGGTACTTTCATCCTATGTTAACAAATACAAGGAAAAGAAAAAAAAATTCTTCCTTAAGTTATCTATTCCATATTTTCAAATTCCACTTCTTTTATCTTTCTTTCTTATTCCTCTTAAGTGACCTAACCGGTAGGAGTGAGAAAATGAAAAGGGAAAATAATTTAAGTTAAATGCAACACATTATGGCATATGTGTAAGAGAAATTGTATTTTGAGTTTTTTTGGTTTTTCCCACTTTATTATTGTATAAGAAATATAATTTCATGGTATTTTAAATAAAACCCTTCAAATATCTTCATTTAATAAAAAAATCATATTTTAAGTTTTAAATTAGTTGTGAAATTGGGGTTTGATAATGTCAAGCACGCTTAACTACATGTGCCTATTGATGGGCTATCTGAAATGGGGGTGCACCCTGGTAATGGGTATTCTAATCATTCCTTATACTATTATTTTATCTAATTTCTCAAATATTATTTGACATAACAATCCACCCTACTTAGTATCTTAATTTTCTCCTTAAGGCTCAACTGTATGACCTCATAATTTCTTCCCATTTTAGTGTAGACCCATAATGTCCCATGCACACCCAACACCTAATTATGGCTACCAACGCTAGAGTGGATCCATTTTGCCTCATAATGTAGCCTTTTCTCATGCATGGATTGCACGTACGACTCAAGACTTTTGAGATACATGTCCACGTGGGCCCACCTATTGGATCACACATCTCCACCCTAAGATCTCACCATTGATCAACCAACAATGAAAGATAAAAGGCCAACATTTTTCCATGATTAAAGGCATGATATCCCTCTATGACAAAAATGACAAATTGTCATATTTTTAGAAAAACATAATAAATTGACCCTATATCCAAATACAACAAATAAACTATTGAGATTGACTAGAAAAATGAAAAGAATCCAAAACATTGTGTAGAGACTAAATCATATTATTTTCTAATGATATCTGGAAATATGCACTCTATTTATGAATATTGATTAATGACTCATCTTGCAATATGACTACAAAACCCTAAATCTCATATTTATCAATGACTTTGATAATTATTTGCATTCCTTGATTAAAACTATCTCTCATGATGTTTATAATTCTAATTATGATAGGAAATATAAAGAAGAAGTATAATTTGAGATCAATTACCTTAAATTGAACATATAATATGATTTCCCTAATTTAAATCTTGATTAATCGATAAAAATATTGTTTGAGGAATAAAAATTAAATCTTGAATCTTGACCCCACTATCTCTTCCACTCAAACAATTGGATCTCAAAGTTGCACTTATTCTTCTATCTTGATAAGACTAGTGGTCATGTATGATAAACTCATACATATCTCATTGTTTCTTATGCTTGGCTATGTATTTTTTGAGCTACACAATTTACTAGTAAGTAATAATTTTTGAGTTTATATATATTAGCATAAACACATGTGCATATGTGTGTGCCCCATTAAATGTTTCATTTAAATTATACATCGTAAAATTTTAAAAACATATTTATTTTTGTAATAGAAGTGTATAAGTAAACACCTGATAGTATTAGATAATATATATACAATGAACATAAACTTTATGATATTGTCAAATATGTATTAGTATGTACATATAGCTATTGCTAATTTTAAGAGGATGAAATAGAGTAGAGAAAGGTAACTATTTTTTATATAGAAGAATGAGGATCAATTTACCATAGAATTTTTGTCAGGAGATAATTATAAGAGGAAGTATATAAGAGAGGAACTAGAGATTAACATTCAAAAAAGGGAAAAATGTGTATAAGTCGTATGATATGAATGGATCATTGCATGAAAGTAGTAATTTGGGAGAAAAGAAGAAGACTAGACAGAGAGAATTATGTTTGAGAATAAATTCCATGTACCCAGAATAACAAGGTGGTGAAAACAATGTAATCACCATATATGAAGATGATGGGGGTGATAATGAGTAGAAAGAATAAAAAGTAAAAGAAAGAGATGAGATACAAAGTTAAGAATATATGGGAAATGGTCAAAAATATGAGAAGAGAGAGAGATTGAGACTTAAAAAAGAGTGTTCCTCTTTCAAATCCTCTGTATATGTTTATCAAAAATTTAAAATTATTTTGAAAATAAAAAATTGTTACTAGTAAAAAAATGTATTACTACATATGTACATTGTTCTATTGTATGGGGATGAATGCGTAGTCGAGAACACTGAAGTGGCGAGAGAAAATTAGTGAATGGCGAGAAAAATGTGTGAAAAAATATAAAAATGAGTGAAAATAATTCAAATAGAGGAAATTCAAATTAGCGGTATTTTAGAAATATTTGAATCTAATTAACTACTAATTTTTTTTATATAAGAAAATGATGAAGAACTCACTATTTTCTTATGCATTAATAGAATAATTTTATCTTTTGTTTGGTGAAGATTCATAGAGATGATCATTTACATGTGGCACACACAGTTCATGTTCCATTTGGAATGTAGAGAATGACGCTAGATGGAAACATTGGAGTGTGAGAGAAAATTAGTGGGATTCATGAGAGAAATCATTGAAGTTATAGTGAAAAGAATAAGAATGATAGGAATACAGGGATGATTTATTCAAAATTTCCTGATGATTTTTTTTGTTTTCCAACTATAATATAAATCATGTGTTACTCAATTATTTGCTAAATGCTAAGGAAAGTGTAGCTAGAAACATGAGAGGGTGAGAAAAAAGAAAAGAGAAGTAAAATAGAAGTTGAGTAAAAAAATAATGTATCTTTATGACATTTACCCAAAATCATACTAGAAAAAGACATATTTCTATTTAGAAATTATTATCATACAAAAATTGTGATTTTTTTCTTTTTGTGTCAATTTTTCATGCATTCATAATATCTGGTTTGAAAAATAAAAGTTGTACATTTAATGTACAAAAGAAATTCACTGTGATCCATATGAAGAACCATGTTAAAGAATGATATGCTTGTACAATTTGTTTCCCAACATTGTTGCTTTAACATGTAGAACAATTCTGCTTTTGTCTCTAATTGTGATATTTCACAGACAACACAAAAACAAAATGTGATAATATTATATGGAAGAGGTAACTAATACATTGTATATTATTAGTAAATTTAAGAGTATATTAACAAAAACTATATGATATGTGATTTACAGTTACGGTAGAGCCACTATGTGAAATGGAAACTCAATGTATGTTAGGAGGATGATTATTATTATAAATAAATAAACTAGCACAATCATTTTCCAAAAAAAAAGAAAATAATAATATTGAATTTTATAATTGATTCTATTCTGGAAAATAAGAAAGTTGAAACGAAAGTGCAGTCACAATTTATGGTAAACGACACAACAATTGTCTACATCTCTAAAATATATCCAAAAAACATTATATGAATCGGTCATTTTGTACACATAATAACTCTTGCAATGTTGGTCACACAGTTACAGTGAGTACAATTGAAGCCTATTTGGTACTTGACAGGCTAGAAATGAACATTGTTCTTGCAAATCATGCTTTAAATGAATTGCCCATGACATAAAGTCCTTCATTCTGGACAACAATCCATGACAGGTTCAGACTCCCCCTATTTGGTCCTCCCTTTTGTTAAATCATACACACTTCACTGGGAATGAGTTCAAATAGACAAATTAGGAAAATGTGATTGGTTGATAAAGGACAAGTTAAAGTGGATGGAACATAGATTGACGGTGGTCGATGTAGTAGATTGATTATATGCTCTGTATATGACATCATTGGTGGAGTGGGGTGAATACTAATCCATCGCTTAACTGCCACTCAAAAACCATAATTGTAGTCATCACAAAGTTAGGAAAATTCTTCACAGCACACCTCCTCCACCAATATCTTCACCCCTACTTAGGGAAATTGCGTCCAGGAAACAAGTCGCACTATGCGACACAAGACACGAGAACATAATTGAAACAGACACCGTCGGGATCATTAGTTTTGTTTCCAAATCTACAACCACCAATAGGAATCCAACTGCTCCATGTAAGTGCAGACGGCTGTAGCATGTAGTTGATATACCCATTTCAATATCTCTCATTAATGATAACAATACTAATTTATGCCCCATGCAGTCCCATTTTCCCCCTAAAATAGTAACCAAGTAATATATTTTATTTAATTGTATAGATGCTAATAGATGGCATCCATATTAATGCTACATTGACTTCCAACATTAACTCAAATATTATGTGTTTACCAGCGTCTGTTGATATACCCTTTTCATTACATTTCATTAATGACAATCGTACTAATTTATGCAATATGCAGTCCCATTTTTCCTCTTAAATTGTGACCAAGTAATATATTTTCTTTAATTGTACAAATGCCAGCAGACGACATCGATCTTCATGTTACATTGACTTACAACATTGAATCAAATATTATGTGTTTAACAATGTCTTTTGATATACCCTTTTCAATACCCCTCATTAATGATAATTTATGCCCCATGCAGTCCCATTTTCCCCTTTAAATAGTGACCAAGTAATATATTTTCTTTAATTGTGCAGATGCCAAGAGATGACATCGATCTTAATGTTACATTGAATTTCAATCAGGAAGATACAACTATATCAATTTTGCAAAATAATTTCTCTAAACTTATCATACCAAGTATTAATGAACGAGTTGTAAAACTAAAAGTTGGCATGGTATTTGATTCTATCGAAGAAGCCAGATCATGTTATGAAGCGTATGTTGATGCTTGTAGGTTTGGAGTATCAACAACACATTCTAAAAAAAAATCATACCACTAATTCTATTGTGAGGTTAACTCTTTCTTCCTTAAAGTTGGTAGACCTCCTAAATCTATAAATACTACTATGTACTGTCGTCGTCCAACTACTAAGACCAATTGTGTTTCCCATATTAGATTTTCCACGACATATATAGTTATCAGATTGTTATTACTTTTTTCAAGAACAACACATTCATCCCCTTTTAGAACAAAGTGCTCTAAGATTGTTGCCTTCAAAGAGAAAGATCCCTGAAGAAATTGCAAGGAGGATTGATCTAAACGATCGAGATGGTATATTCCTCCAAAAAGTATTTCTTTATTTCATTAAGTTAAATAATACCAAAATTATAAACTAATCGTACCAATTGTTACAAGTATTAGTGTTGCAAAATCTATGTCCAGTTTTGTTGTTGAGGCATGAAGATACGACAATTTACGTTTTACTGAGAGGGATGTCATAAACCATGTTGTCATATCTAGATATCTAAATCTTGGTAAAGGTGATGCAAAATCCATTCAAGATTATTTTATTAATATGCAGTCCCAAAATCCAAAAATTTTCTATGTTTTGGACTTAAATGTCGATGGTGTTCTTTGAAATGTATTTTGGGCTGATTCAAGATCGATACATGCCTACAAATACTTTGGTGATGTAATCACATTTGATACTACATACTTGACTAACCATTATGAGATGCCTTTTGCTCCATTTGTTGGTGTCAATCACCATTCTCAAAGCATTCTTCTTGGATGTGGTCTTCTATGTGAAGAAACCACTGAAAATTATGTTTGTCTTTTCCAGACATGGCTAAAATGCATGGGCAAGCCATGATGCCATGTTATTTGTACTATTATTTACAACTATTAGTACAATGCTACATATTATAAAGTACTGTTGAGTTCACAATATCAGTATGCTAAAATATTGTTTATCTTTATTTACAGGTACCCCTCCATAGGGTATAATAATAAATCAAGCACAACACATCATGAACACAGTCAAAATTGTTTTTCCAAAAACCCGTCATCGTCTTTGTTTGTGGCATATAATGAGGAAGCTACCTGATAAGCTTGGCAAGGATTCATATACTTCTTTTATAGTCAGACACATTGTATATGATAGTATTATAGTAGATGAGTTCAAAGCTAATTGGTACAAGGATGTACAAAACTATAATGTCAAGGAGGATGGATGGCTAAATAGGATGTATCAACTAAGGGAATGTGGGTTCCTACATATGTTGATAATTATTTTTGGGCTGATATGACAACCACACAATGCAGTGAATCAATCAATTCATTTTTATGGCTATGTGAATTCTCGTACATCATTGAAGCAATTTGTTTACCAATACGAGCTTGCCTTGTGCTCTAAATATCAGAAAGAGAGACTTGCCGATTATGAATCCATGCATAAAATAGCACCTGCAAGGACATCCTACATGATTGAATTACAGTTCAGAGATCTTTACACTATATACTTGTTTAAGAAATTCCAGGACCAACTTTTTGGTATAATTTCATGTGACACTAAAGTTATTTTTAATGACAGTGTCAATGCCAATTTTAATGTTATAGAGCACTCCATCATAATTATTTTTGCAAATGAATCAAAAATGTTTGAAAGACATTATAGCTTCATGCATGAATATTCTTCAGAAAACATGAATTTCTCATCTAGATATTTTGAAACCAGTGGCATACTATGTTGTCACATGTTATGTGTTATGATTCATATTTTGAAGTTTGAAAAAGTTCCCAATCAATACATACTTGATCGGTGGAGGAAAGACATAATTCATTTTTATGATGAATCAAATCCAGACCCTATGTAAAAGTCGCACAGTACAAACTCTAGATCTGAAGGTATTATTAAATTTTGTCATGGATTTGCAGATTTTGCAAATTTATCTAACGAGAATTTTAATCAGATCAAACAGATTCTAAGTGATGCTTATAAAAAGATAAAACTACCAAATTCTAATCCAAATGTAAGTGTTAGCACATTTTATATGCTACACTCATGTGCTTTTTATATTCTTACCATTTTGCATGTTTTGGACAGTCTTCACAACCATCCATATGAGATCCTTTGGTATGCAAAAGAATTGGTCTCCCTACATCAGCGCATAAAAAATCTTTTTAGGAGGAACAATCAATTAATAAGTCAAAGTCAAAGAAGAAGAAGTTGAATACACTTCCACACATAGAAGAAGAACAAGCAGTAGATCAAGCTGACAATATATAAACAAATACAAATGTTATTGGATATTTCCACATCCAGACTATACAAAACATCCAAAACACATTGCAAACTATGAGCATAATTCGTAAGAGCAGTACAATGATTCTCCATTTTCAAACCTCAAGTCCAAGTGATGGAATCACCCTCAAACAAAATGGTGGATTGATCTATGTTCAATGTCCAAAACTAGCAATATTTGATTGTATTACTTTTTTGTTTATCAATGTCAATCCTACTACGCTACATTACCATACAAAGTTTCATTTATTAACACAAAAAAAATTCAGCATTACCAAATCAGTACCAACTTAGGACCCGTATGGTAGTACCAAACCTTAAGAGAGAACAGTAGAAATTCATACACAATTGTAGTCCCAAATCATATATTATACAACAACAATACCGACTCAAACAAATACCAATACCAACAAGCATTCCACATAATGCATATATCACATAACGAGACTCGACTAACATAAAATATCAAAAATTGTGATGTAAATAACATACAGAAAGAAAGTATTTACAATAAAACGCACATCGATTCTCCATATTATAACCTCAAGTCCAAGCGATGGAATCACCCTCAATCAAAATGGTGGATTGATCTATGTTCAATGTCCAAAATAAGCAAAATATTTGATTGTACTACTTTTTTGTTTATCAATGTGAATCCTACTACGCTAAACCAAAAAAGTGTCATTTATTACCAAATGGAACACATACCATTAAAAGTGACATAATAATACAGAAAACAATTCAGCATTACCAATTCAGGACCAACTAAGCACCTATACAACAGTACCAAACCATAAGAGATAACAGTATCAATTCATACAAAATTGTAGTTCCAAAACATATATTATACATCAACAATACCAACTTTTACAAATAGCAATACCAACAACTATTCCACACAATGCATATATCCCATAAAGAGACTCGACTAACATAAAATATCAAAAATGTTGATGTAAATAACCTAAAGCAAGAAAACATTTATAGTAAACCATATGTTAATCGTTTTTAATACCAAAATTTGTAAACAACATTACCAATCTCAGACCATAATAGTACCAAGCTCGTACAATAGTAATACCAAAGCATAGATAGCTATAGTACCAAAATACAACAAAATGTACAAAATTCTAAGTTTACCCATTACATTAAAATGTAACTTGTCTGAAAGTTCTAATTAGTAACACGTAGATACTCCTTCAGCTTTAGTAGTCTCATTGCATATGTTCCTATCAGCAGGTGAACATTATCTCCCCTTGTACCTTCAATCCCACAATCCTACATCATTTCTTCTATCCATCTGATCACATAGAATCCACAATCATTGCTTATAGGATCATGTTGGGGAGCTCTTCTATCATAAATTATCTTCCAACCCTGATTTGATATTCCAGCTTTAATCTTCAGTGCATACTTTATTGCTTGGGCCTAATTTCATCACACAAAATAACATATTTAAAAGAATACTCAATGGCGTCTTCTAATAGTATACTATATTTTCAATCAGATGTGCATACCATCAGATGTGCATCTCTATCATATGCATTGTACACAACAACAATATCAACATTCCTTTCCTCCTCAAGACTGTTGTAGTGAACAAAACTTTTTCTTCCCAAAGTTCCTACTAGCAGATGCCAGTGCGAAGATGTCAATAAAGGCATAATCATAGTTTTTTATTGTAAGATTTCACCCATATATTTCAAGAAATAGTTTGTCAATCCAGATTCATTGTGTTTTATAATAGTTTCTAGCAATGACGAATGAAAAATGAAGCACTCTGTATGGTTTCCTGTACTTCCTATCCTCATTATTTCCATTATCCCCTCCATGGCCTAAACAAATGAACAAGGATACCAATTCAATATAACAACATTACCAAATTTTCCTAATAACACAATCAAATCTGAACCTGATTGCTCAACATTCCTACCTTTTTTACCATCTTCTTCAAATCACTTCTCATCAGTGTTGCGTGTGGCGACGAGTATACAACATCACTGTCACTACTTCCTTCCCTTGTTATTTGTATTATAGCAACATTTGTATAAATAGTTACAATATTTATTCTCTTGCATAACTAAACAAAAAATACATATTACCATTTCAAGCATTTTTATTTCTTCTTCTGAAAGCTTCTTCACTACACTATTATCAAAGTCTTTCATAATTGTAATAAGCGACAAATCATCATCGTCTCCCTTTGCTTTCCTTTTTAGTTTCACTCTTCTAACAACATGCATTAGACTTTTTCCCTTTTATTTCAATTTGGTAGCTCTCATGTCAGCTTCCAGTCTATCAACATGCTCACAAACTATAGCAATCCATTCTTCTATCTACCCCTAGATAATAAACAAAAGCAATAAAATTAAACTTTTGATCACACTTTTTATAGTTTTCAAAAAGTACCAACAATAAGCATACTATCATAATACATCATTTGTCACTGTAAGGTCATCAATCAACTGATTTCCGTTCATGCTCTTAACAGGTGTTCTGTCAAAACCAGATGGTAAGAAATCTTTGATTATATCATCAATTTGTTTATCTAGTTTTGTGCTTGAATACTCAGGATTCTGCAATAAGTACAACAGTGACAACACAATATATATACTGTACCAAAATATATACTCCCAAATACTTATTTCAAACATCAATACACCATGTGTTTTCCCGACCTCTTTCCTTGTTTGTCTTCAATATTAATGGCTGTGTTTGCTCTTTTAGTATTTACAAATGAACTACTCTGACTAGCAAAATTTTCCATTTCCTTTTCAGGACTTTGACCATGATCTTCTGCAATTTTTACACTCTCCTCCACCTTAAAAAAGTAATTATTTTATCAAGTATATGCCATTCACATAAAAATAGTATCAAAACAATTTAACATTTTCCACAAACCAATTTGTCTTTGTTTTCTCCACTAATTGGAGTTGTAAACGGTTCACATTCTATAGTCATCTTCTGATTCTCTTTTTCAGTACTGATTGACTGAATTGCTTCAGAGATAGCAAACTTACCAATCTCTTGACATTCAAACAATTAAAGTATCATATACTAATATTTATTACTTCCCATACCAATATTCACACATAATTGTACCAAACAGCTAACAAGAAAGAACATTATTGTATCTGTTTTATCATGTTCTCCAATAGTTTGTTGCGCTTTTTGTTCAGGTGCTTCATGATCAAACATAGATTCTATTTTTGTTGTGCTATTCTTTGGATCAATTGTTTTGTTCTCACTGCTTTTCTCCTTTTCCTATACAAAAAATATGTATAAATGTTCAATATACTTTATGATGAAACTTAAAAAAAATATTAGTGCACTAACATCTGCAAACAATTTCAAGCTTAATTTTGAAGAAAATGTCTTTGTATTGGCATTTATTTTTAAATCCTTCGATTTGGGCCTTTTATGGAGCACGAAATCCTACATAAATTGCAAAAACCATATTAAATATTGTTTAATTTTAACTAAAAAAATAAACAACAATTTAGTGACAACACTAACATCTGTATCTTCAATGTTTTCTGTATCATTTGATTCTTCAACCATCCTTTTATTTTATTTTTTATAATCATTAACAAAAAGTGAATATTGACTTATTCATAACATTTTAATTAGTAATGTATTAATAAACAATAATATTATTATACATTCATACTATCCCTCATATCTACAAGGGTATCTCTGTTTGATTCTTCTTCTTCATCCTCATAATCAATCTTTGAGTGCTTAGTACTTGTACCTTCCATTGTTGGATCAACTATTCCATGTACAACCAGCTTCTCTCTAAAAAATACACAATCATTTTGGCTTTTATTCAAAGCCATATGCAACCCATCAACCTTTATCTTCAACTCTTCATTTTCTGCCTTTAACCTTCCCACATCTTTATCATATTTCAATTTCTATTTTTTCATTTCTAATCCCAACTGCATCTTGTCAGCTTTTAGATATGCTACTTTCACCCTAGTTGAATCTAGCACATCTGTGTCATCAAGAACTACCAATTTTTTCCCCACATCCCCAACTTTCCAGTGGTCATGGATATATATGCCATTAAGTTCAGAATTTTTTTTTGTCATTTTTAGAGAAACAATTGATGAACTTATGGTCATACTTCCATTTATTTATTTGTGGTATTCCGTTTGGATAATCTTCAGGCAACATCTTCTGAGCTTCCCTAAACCAAACCTTGTTAAAAAATTGTTTAAGATTAGAAGAATTTTTGAGAATACAACAAAATTTAGCATTGCAATACCAAAATTTACCATCAACAATGCACTGCAACCCTTCAGGTAACCCTTTCTATTTATAGTCATCTCCAGCATCCCCAAATGCAGGTAGTTGTGGACTGATTCAGACCGATTAAATCAATCTATTTTTTCTAGATCATCAACCAAATCGAACAATACCTTTTGAATTCCAAAGTTTCCGTACGTATATAAAAAACTACTAAGAAGCACCAAAATCCAAATCTTAATGAAGTCTTCTTTGCTCTTGGTGTCTTCCTTCTCTACCAGTTCCTTTAGTATGTCAATAGCATCATTGACTTTTGGATCTCCTTTAAAATACTCACACCTTATCTTACTGCATTTACCGGCTGATTTCCCAGAATGTAAGAAACAACTAACACCTAAACAAACTCAACACATTTTTATTTTAAAAATTAATACATAAACTAACACAAATATAAGTATTAACATATATATATGTATGTGTATATTACTCCCAAAATATTTTACCTATAGCAGGTAAGCCTAGTATTGCACACACTTGTTGAGGGTTAAATCCAACCAACGTGCTTCCAATCTTGAAAGCCATCTTATTTCCATCACATGCATAAACAAGATCTTCTATCAGATTCATGTCCAGAGAAGTAGGACATCTCATGCCAATGAACACATCAAACATAGTTTCCTTAAACATTGTTACGTGTTCACCTTTAGCAATCCCTAAGACAAACTTAAACTTTCTTATGACACATCTACTCCCAAACTTCTCGATAAGAATGTAACGACCCCGCCTTCCAGTAACCCCCAATTAAGGGAGACTAGGAGGTCAGAGCTGTTATTCCAATTTTTGGATCAAGGCTCGACAAATAAACATTAATAATTATCAAACTTTACCAGACTATACTGAAAAGTTGTAATAAATAAAATTTTGCATACCTTTGATAAAATAGGATTTCTAAACTTCTATCCACATATGAATTCTACTCTAACTAATCCTCCTTGAACTATAATTCATGTATTTCACAATTTGACATTTTATTGTTTGTCCTTTTTGGTTTTTGTACCTAAAATGCCGATAAACAAAACGTTGGTCAGCACAAAGCTGGTATGTGGGGGAAAACAATAAACGTGCAATTAATATCAACATATTGCAATCAATTACAGTTTAACAAACAAATTTACATTTTAAACATGACCACTCAATCCATACATACCCTAGCCTCTGTGTTGTCCCTACAGTGGACCTGGATGCTACCTTCCTTATGGTAGATCCCCATTAAACCCTGCATGATCCTACCTAACATGTAAATCAATATCCAGGGTTGAGTCGCATTGCACTACCCATAGGTAGCCCAATCCCTAACTCATGGGGTGCTAAATAGTCTCATGGCACTACCCATAGGTAGCCCAATCCATGACTCAAGGTGACTTGATGGACCTACCCCATTAGTAGCCATATACTAAGTCATCCAATGACCTGATGGACCTACCCCATAGGTAGCCATGTACTAGGTCAAACTATTAAGCCATAGAGGAGGACCAGGATCTGGGCCAGTCATGTACTCATATTTATGTGATAGTCATAGTCACTTTATAGTTGCATGAATAAAAAGTCATACAAGTAGTTATTTTCAGGAAATTGATAAAAATGTTTGGTAATCATTGTGAAACTAAAGCGATTATTCATAAACGCAACCACATACCTGTAATGGTAGTTTTATTGACAGAATCAATCAAGTTGGGAAACCCAACCAAGCAAGAAAAGATTAACAAAAATCCTAAAATCAACATATAAACTTCCTTTTATCATTATTTATCCAAACTCATCTTCTCTCTTAGGATTTCTATTCCAATTTTAGGGTTTCCTTGGAAATTAGGGTTTTATCTCCACTTTTAGCATTATGAATCCTTATTTAGCAAAACTATATAAAAACCCTAAGTTTCTCACCTTACTACTCCTAATCATACTTAGGATCATTACTTAACAGTCTTTTTTTTCATAATTCAAAATCAACAAGGTTTTTCCTCTTCTTTTACTCTAATTTGGGGTTTCTATACATATTATCCTTCATTTAATGATTAAAACCCTAAATTAGCCAATCTTACATTCAAAATGGATGAAAACTCTATCATACTAATCAACAGGTTAACACTTTTCAAATTAACCTTTTAATCCACAAGGATTCACCTTTTATATACAATTAGGGTTTTAAATTGCCCTTCTAATACATACTTCTACCAAATTAAGGTACTTTTGTAAAACAAGATAAAATTAAGTCTCCAAACTATTTTTATCATGTTCCTCATATTTTTCTATGGAATTTCATATATAAACTTTTTCCATCAGAGATTCCTAGATATTTCTATGATTTTAGCAAGGAAAAACCTTTTTCTGTAACTTCAATTAGAGATTGAGAATTACCAAATTTCTTCTGTTGTTCGATCAGTGCTCCCCTGGTCTGAATCTCGATCGGACGTCTCTCGAAGATCACCCCCACTACTCCAGTTGCACGTGCCCGACTCCTAACGGTGGTCTGTTGGATCCTGATCCAACGCTCTGCATTGATCGTCCCCTCCTCGCGAGCTAAGTCAGGCGCGTCGTGCAGGGATTGTCAGATCATGCGCGGGTTCACCGTGGACTTCGATCCTATGGCTCCTGCTCATTCTCCTCCTCCCTTTTCTAACTCAAACATGCAGCAACGCCACTACTGGACTTCGTCGGAGCAGGTTCAATTGAGAGAGAGGGAGGGTGTGAGGACCTAGGGATCTGCCGCCAAGGTTCGTGAGGGTGAGACCAACATCATAAGGGTCTATTTATAGGCTATGGGGGTCTCTGTTAGGGTTCCTGGTCCCGCCGCTAAACCAACATTCAACCCAATTGGGCATTTCATGAAGACTCAATGAAAGGTCATCAATCCAGGGTGGAGAACCTTCATCTCTCTCTCGAACACAATGGGACACTTCCCAAGAGTGCACAAGCACTGAAACGATCAGATATTCAAGGAGAAAGATCCCCTATAACTCATCCAGAGTCTGCATCCCATTGGGACTTTGATGATGAGTAGCGTCAGTTGGATCAAGATCCAACGGCCAACCTTACATCCGCTCAACCAAAAAGAAAGGAAATAATTTCGTTTTTCCCAATTAAATCCATATTTGAGGCTAACTTGAAAAAGCAGTAACTCCCAAATTAGAACTCCTTTTTATCTCAAAATTTAACAAAACCTCGTTTATGCTTTTATCTTTCATCCTGCAAAAATTGGGATTATTATCTAAAGAAAATGATCCCTTTTCTTCAGTTTCAAGTTAACACTTGTTTATTTATATTTTCCACATATTTTCTCTTTCCTTTGGCATTATATTATTATCCTGAGTTCCTTGAACCTCAAGGAACCTTTATATTTCGAAATTCCATTTTTGAAAATATTCCTTAGCATTTCATTCTTCTTTTATCTATTTTCTTATTAATTCCTTTATCCAATTGAATTCCTTTTTCATTTCTTTTTTCTTTTTCCTTCAATTGGGCTCAATAGCCAATAAGGCCCATTAATAAAACATACAAGGCTATCATACACAAAATTCATTCAAATCAAACAATTAAATCAACCATTGATTTCATTTATATTTTAAAAGGAGATTTACAAATCTCATTACATGTTTTAGAAAAATGGGGTTATAACATCCTCCCCTCCTTATAGGAATTTTGCCCTCAAAATTCATCAAGCAAATAAACAATTCAGGATAAGACTTTTACATGTCCATCATTGGCCCCTGTGTGGTTTTTCCCTATCCATGGCGCTTCCAAAGAACCTTTATTATCACATATTCCTTTCTCTGAGTTCTTTCACCTTGGCATCTATAAACCTCACAGGTGACTCAGGTCATTACAACCTCCCTTGGGGCTCACTAGGTTCATTGCTTCGCACATGGTCTAGGTACCTCACATAGTGCTCTAAATTGGACACATGAAACTCATCACACATCACATTATCCTGAGGGGTAAGAAAAACTTAACCTTCTCCACCAAACCATGTCAAAAGAACCCATGCATCGCGGACTCAGCTCTCTTAGCTATAACTTAGAGGGGTCAGATTTTCATGTCACATATTCCTCAACAGTGAACTGTATGTCAGTCTACTTTGCATCAACTTACAACTCATGCCATCCCTGGGCTTCTTTCAGCCATTGCACGATCAAAGCAACTTCATCTGCACACACTGTGGTCATTTTCTGACCTTCGCGAGGTCCATTCACCAACATCATCTTAATGAAGTGGTGACCGACACAACCTCCCTTACAGAGCTCCTTTACATCCCGATGCTGGCTATGGTGGTTATCATCCCATCTTACATAGGACAAGAACTGTCTCCATGTATCACCTAAACAAGCACACATGCTCATATCATACCCTCTAGTCTGGATCATACTAACCATTAGTTAGGGGTGGGAAACTGTACTAACATCGAGTTCTTCATGTATCTAATTCCACCTTATGGAAGTGAATCTCAAGAACTTTTGAACTCACATTATGATGTAGTTGAACCATCTCTCTCATATGTAGTTCCATCGGATCTATCCCTTGACAATACTCTTTCTTTCTCATGTCATCTATGTAAGGAGATCTACCGTAACCCATATTGTATCTCGACCTTCCTTGGTCTAGGGGAGACTTACAACATCTATAGTGATGAACTCCCATTCCCTCTCGGGAACACTTTATACTTTATATCAATGCTCTGGGTTACTGGGGTTTGTCCTTCATCTCTTGGCTTGCATGGTGACAAGCCACATGCAACTTCATCTTAGGCATCCAAGTACTACTGTCACTTATTATCTTTGTAGTATCACGGTGTATGGTGATTTTAACATCATCATCTCCAGTATGTCATGATTCCTTAAGGTTGATTCCTCAAAGACCACTCTAATCGAGGTTGCATCACCTTCTTTTCCAAAGAAGTGCATCTGAGGTTCTACAACCATCCTTTTGTCACATTAAGGCCTAGTCTGGCTAACCCAACAACCACTAGCTTAATCGATAGATCTCGTTACATCTGAGTGTTAGCCAAACTTACCTCTGTTTCAAACTTAGGGTTAGCCTAACCACCTCCTATATTTTAAACTAAGCAGCTACATCTCAACCAGAGCATCCATTACCACTTTACATGCTTGGGTATTAGGTAATGTTGAAGACATACACCTTCACGTATTCCACTTATCATATCATCTCAACTCTAAGTCTATCTTCGTTAAGAAAACTCTAAACTCATCCTCTTGGTTTTCGAACTCATCCTTGTATAACTCATAGCTTATGATAAGAACATCCTCATAAGATGACTACCTTATTTCTCTTAGTGTTTACAAACCATCCATGTATCATTCACTCCACCAGAGTACATTATCATCTCTGTCCTCATACCTCATAGCAACATTCCAACTCGCATCATCTTTTATCCTTAGTGTATGGCATGCGTATTGTCCTATCTCTTACTCTCATAACAAGAGGAAATAAGAATTTGGCGGCCGACCAAACACAAAGTTCTTCCTATTCCAAGGGTAGAGATGGTACATTCCACATTGCCAGTACATCTTCAAATCTAAGTTGAAATGTGCCACTTGTGTCACTATCATCTCGATATCAAAGTTACTTCCATGGAAAACTGGTCTCAAACCTATTGGGGTTCAAACCCATCCCTTGGTCATCTCCTCTAGGTCTATAGGGTGCCGACAGTTTTGGAGTCATCCCTCTTCCTTTATACATCCAGAGAGTGCCCTATTCATCTTCCTTTTGGGTCCCATGAGTTCCTGAAGGTGATCAATCTCCTAACCCATGGCCTCAGCCAATGATAGTTGTTACCTCCCGACCCTATGGTCATGTGCAACTACGGAATTAGGCAACTCCTACTTCCATTGGTCTTATCCCTACCTGACCCTAGGATAGACTTAGGATTCTATTATAGTACATGTCCAACTTAGAACCTTACCAAGGCTTCATCATCTCTCTCTGCATTCATGGGTTGACTTTCATCCTTTCATAGGGGTCATGGCAACCTTCCTACCTTGGTCAGGCCCCATATCGGTTACCTCCATGGTAACACATCCACATGCACATAGAGATGGTTATCTATGGGACTATAGGTTCATTCTCATACCATGTACATTTCACTTAGCTTCTCAGGATCATATGAGACCTCTTTAGGTTACTTCAAAACCAACAGAAACTGGTGTATACGTTACAAAAGGGTCCCTCTCCCAGGATGGGAGGAAACTATCTCTTGATAACAAGGTTACAAACATCCTTAGGGTTTACATCCATAACAACAAACTTAACCCTAGTAAGCTATTAAGGCACAAGTAGACCACCTACTAAACCATGCTAGGTCATACTTGTTCTCATCTTCAATATTGGATCAAGATCAAACTTTCCCATGTCATCAACTTAGTTGTGAGGGGTTCATCAAACATACCTTTAAATGTAAGGGGTTCCCTCTCCTCTAACCATGAGGAGTACCATGCTCGAATCTATAGAAACTCAAATCTCATCATGAGCATCAGGTACACCACTTTCCCTCTTAGGCCTGAGAACCCTAGGTTCATTTCTTTATGCCATAGCTGTCCAACTGCATGCTCAAACTTTAACCACGAACCAAGCATGTCCAAAGTATGTCATGCACTTCCCATGATCCTTTTATTCGAGTAACACCCCAAAGTTGAGCCCTCCTCAAGGACAATCAACAAGGTACAAGGCCTCACAACCTGTTACTAAACCTCTCCAGGTATAAGGAACTCTTCTTTCTCTCTTAAAAGGTAAACACCTACACCATAGGTACATAGGTACCAGAAGCCTCATACTCTCTCTAAGGTTTGGTTCCTCTAATGGCAACCCAGGTATCATCATCCTCCAGGGATCAAGAATGAGGCAACCACTATCATCCACTTAGGTCGCATCATCCTCAACTCCCCACTATTCCTCAAATCTCAGAGTTTAGGCTTCCAACCTTCTTGCTCGGGGTCCTGCTCTCTCTCTAGAGCTAACCCTACACCTAGCCTCACTATTAGAGGTCCTTTCTCGATGTAGGATCAAGCTCACAAACATACCCTTACTTGGTGAAGCCTATGTTCAAACTTATATTTTCTCAAGGTTATCCATAACCCTCTATGCTCATCTCATAAGCTATTCATCATTCTCTCCTGGCTAGGGTTTCAACCTACTGCCTGCACTACTGATGTATTATGGGTACATACTATGCCATGCTCATATAAGCTCATGGGGTTTCTATAGGTTCATCTCTAACCTCATTAAAGAAGGAGCTATCCTTCACTGTAACATGCACGACCCTCCCCAGGGTTGGGTCACCAAAGGTACTCGGTCATCCAACCCCTCATGGATCATAAGACATCCAAGGCATGTCCATCCAACACCTAGTCTACTAAGACATCAAACTCATCATGTCATCTCTCTCTCTAACCTTCATTTAGGGTTAGGGTGAACATCATCCTCAAAGGATGTGTCAGGTCTCTACATTGTAATGGAGGTCTCTACCTCCAAGACTAACTCTCTTTACTTATCCTCTAACAAGAAGGTTTAGCCTCAGGTCTATCCTGAGGGCATGCCAACTTATGTCATACGACCTAAGCATGCATATATTATTTTACGCTTAATCTATCAAGCTTATGTCCATGACATCTTATTTACATGCTTTTTTTATTAATTTGGTGGAGGATTCCTTAAACCTTATCAACCTTAACAATACCTCAAGAGGGCGAGGAAAAGAGAGAAAACCCTAATCCTTAAGGTCCTTAATAACATTTGAGTTGAGAAGGGATGAACAAGATGAGAGAGTCCTAAAGGTATCTTATTTCGAGTCAGTGCTTAAGAAATTGGCTAGGTAGTCACATTAATCCGGGAGTCCTCGTATTCCGACTAGCGATGCGGAGGAAAATCTAGCCAGCCCCCAGATGTGATCCTTTTCTAGACACCTCGGTCTTTCAGATAATCCTCTAATAACTCCCTTAGATTCTATAGAGTTTGTAAAATTTAATAATTATTAATGGTTAAGTGAGGAACCTTGGCTCTGATACCAAATGTAATGACCCCACCTTCCAGTAACCCCCAATTAAGGGAGACCAGGAGGTCAGAGCCGTTATTCCAATGTCTAGATCAAGGCTTGACAAATAAACATTAATAATTTTCAAACTTTACCAGATTATACTGAAAAGCTGTAATAAATAAAATTTTGCATACCTTTGATAAATCAGATTTCTAAACTTCTATCCATATATGAATTCTACTTTAACTAATCCTCCTTGAACTTTAATTCACATATTTCACAATATGACATTTTACTATTTGTCCTTTTTGGTTTTTGTACCTAAAAGGCCGACAAACAAAACGTCGGTCAACACAAAGTTGGTATGTGGGGAAAAACAATAAATGTGCAATTAATATCAACATATTGCAATCAATTATAGTTTAACAAACAAATTTACATTTTAAACATGAACGCTCAATCCATACATACCCTAGCCTCTACGATGTCCCTGCAGTGGACCTGGATGCTACCTTCCTTATGGTAGATCCCCATTAAACCCCACATGATCCTACCTAACAGGTAGATCAATATCTAGGGTTGAGTCGCATGGCACTACCCATAGGTAGCTCAATCCCTAACTCATGGGGTGCTAAAGAGTCGCATGGCACTACCCATAGGTAGCCCAATCCCTAACTCAAGGTGACTTGATGGACCTACCCCATTGGTAGCCATATACTAAGTCATCCAATGACCTGATGGACCTACCCCATAGGTAGCCATGTACTAGGTCAAACTATTAAGCCACAGAGGAGGACCAGGATCTGGGCCAGTCATGTACTCATATTTATGTGATAATCATAGTCACTTTATAGTTGCATGAAATAAAAGTCATACAAGCAGTTATTTTCAGGCAACCAATAAAAACATTCGAGAATCGTCGTGAAACTAAAGTGATTATTCATAAACGTAACCACATACTTGTAACAATAGTTTTGATGATAGAATCAATCAAGTAGGGAAACCCAACCAAGCAAGCAAAGATGAATAGAAATCCTGAAGTAAACATATAAACTTCCTTTTCTCATTATTTATGCAAACTCATCTTATCTCTTAGGATTTCTATTCTAATTTTAGGGTTTCCTTGGAAATTAGGGTTTTATCTCTAATTTTAGCATTATGAATCCTTATTTAGCAAAACTATATACAAACCCTAAGTTTCTCACCTTACTACTCCTAATCATACTTAGGATCATTACTTACCAGTCTTTTTTCCATAATTCAAAATCAACAAGGTTTTTCCTCTTCTTTTACCCTAATTTGGGGTTTCTATACATATTATCCTTCATTTAATGATTAAAATCCTAAATTGGCCAATCTTACATTCAAAATAGGTGAAAACTCTATCTTAATAATCAACAGGTTAACACTTTTCAAATTAACCTTTTAATCCACAAGGATTCACCTTTTATATACAATTAGGGTTTTAAATTGCCCTTTTAATACATACCTCTACCAAATTAAGGTACTTTTGTAAAAAGAGATAAAATTAAGTCTCCAAACTATTTTTATCATGTTCCTCGTATTTTTCTATGCAACTTTCATGTATAAAGTTTTTCCATCCGAGATTCCTAGCTATTTCTATGATTTTAGCAAGGAAAAACCTTTTTCTATAATTTCAATTAGAGATCGAGAATTACCAAATTTCTTCTACCATTCAATCAGTGCGCCCCTAGTCCGCGTCTTGATTGGACATCTCTCGACGATCGCCCCCACTACTCCAGTTGCACGTGCCCGACTCCTAACGGTGGTCAGTTGGATCCTGATCCAACACTCCGCGTTGATTGTCCCCTCCTCGCGAGCTAAGTCAGGCGCATCGTCTAGGGATCGTCAGATCGTGCGCGGGTTCACCATGTACTTCGATCCCACAACTCCTACTCATCATCCTCCTCCCTTTTCTAACTCAATCATGCGGCGGCGCCGCTGCTAGACTTCGTCGGAGCAGGTTCAATTGAGAGAGAGGGAGGGTGCGAGGACCTAGGAATCTGCCGCCAAGGTTCGTGAGGGTGAGAGCAACCTCATAAGGGTCTATTTATAGGCTATGGGGGTCTCTGTTAGGGTTCCTGGTCCCTCCGCTAAACCAACCTTCACCCCAATTGGGCGTTTCATGAAGACTCGATGAAAGGTCATCAACCCAGGGTCGAGAACCTTCGTCTCTCTCTCCCGAACACAATGGGACACTTCCCAAGAGTGCACATGCACTAAAATGATCGGATATTCAAGGGGAAAGTTCCCTTATAACTCATCCAGAGTCTGCATCCCATTAGGACTTTGACGATGAGTAGCGTCGATTGGATGAAGATCCAACGGCCAACCTTACACAGCTCAACCAAAAAGAAAGGAAAGAATTTCCCTTTTCCCAATTAAATCCATATTTGAGGCTAACTTGAAAAAGCAATAACTCCCAAATAAGAACTCCTTTTTATCTAAAAATTTAAGAAAATCTCGATTATGCATTTATCTTTCATCCTATAAAAATTGGGATTATTATCTAAAAAAACGAACCCTTTTCTTCAATTGCAAGTTAACACTTATTTATTTATATTTTCCAAATATTTTCTGTTTCCTTTGCCATTATATTATTATCCTGAGTTCCTTGAACCTCAAGGAACCTTTATATTTTGAAATTCCATTTTGGAAAATATTCCTTAGCCTTTCATTCTTCTTTTATCTATTTTCTTATTTATTCCTTTATCCAATTGAATTCCTTTTTCATTTCTTTTTTCTTTTTCCTTCAATTGGGCTCAATAGTCAATAAGGCCCATTAAGAAAATATACAAGGCTATCATACACGAAATTCATTCAAATCAATCTATTAAATCAACCATTGATTTCATTTATATTTTAAAAGGATATTTACAAATCTCATTACATGCTTTAGAAAAATGGGGTTATAACAAAGCATTTGCTCTTCATTTTTCATTTCAATATCTACTACCAACACCTATAATATCAAACAACAAAATAAAAAAAAGTATTATAAACTATAACAAAATCACCTAAAGGCAATACCAAAATTTTTATGTTCGTACCAAAACAAAAATTCAAAATGCTCCCAAAATATCCTATAAACAGGACCAATTTATACTGCACAGTATATTAATTCAGAACAAAACCAACAAATATTAACAACAAAACCAATTTATACAGTAATTCTGATTTGTAGTTCAAATATATATCCAGTACCAACATACAATTTATATGTTATTAGAAAAAGTTTTGGAATTAAATGTACACGAGTTCAACAATACCTATATCCATTCAGAATAAAACCAATTAGAAGTAAGAGCATTACCAATAGAAAGACAAAATGCATACATTTATTTCTAACCAAACCAATAATCATTATAAACAATACCACTAAATTTACAAAATCAGTCACACAAAAACTTTAAAAACTTTTGCAAAGCACTATTATACTTTCTAGTATCCCCAACTTTTCAGTCGTCATGGATATATACCCATCAATCGGTTTGATTTCTAGTACATACATTAAACTATAACAAAACCAAAAAACATATAAACCGTACGAATTTATACGACACAATATATTAAATAAGAACAAAACTACCAAATATTAACGACAAAACTAATTTATACAATAAGTCTGATTTTGTTGTTTGAATATATATCTAGTACCAAAAGACAAAAATAATATTAAAAATATTACCAAAAAATTTATTGAATTAAACATAAACGTGTTCAAAAGTACCTATTTCCATTCAGTTCAAAACCAATAAGCAGTAAAAGCATTTCCAGTAGCAACACAAAATACATACATTAATTTCTAACCAAACCAATAATCATTATAAACAATACCACTAACTTTACATAACAGTCCTACAAAAAACTTGAGGATACTTTTCAAGTTTAGTTACTAAAAACTTTTGCACAACAGTATTCTAAAAACAACTTTCTAGTATCCCCAATCTTCCAGTCGTCATGGATATATACCCATCCATGAGTTTGATTTCCAGTTCATATATTAACCTATAGCAAAACCAAAAAAACATATAAACGTGACCAAATTATACTGCATAGTATATTAATTCAGCACATAACCAACAAATATTAACAACAAAACCAATTTATACACTAAGTTTTGTTGGCTAAATGGACATCTATAAATCCCTTTGTTTTGATTATGACAAACATTTCATTCTTATTAATCTAACGAGCTACTTGAGTGTGCAGGACTAAGATGGATGGCAAAGCAACTAAGGAAAATCCACAAGCTAAAATGTTTATAGTTTCATGCAATGTAATCATTGTTGTAAAAACTTGTACAAATATATAATGTACAAGTACTTAGAATTGCATGTAAATCAAGCGTTAGATTTTCCCTAGACAAACACCATAGTTAGACATGTCGTACCATTTAAATAGGATCATTTATGCACACTCACACATATAATTAGTGCCTAAATTGAAATCTTGAAACAGGATCATTCTCGGTCGACAAACTCCTCGACCGAGACACTCTCGGTCGACAATCTTCTCGACCGAGAAAGATCCAAAGTAGCTGTTAGACACAACAGACAAGTTAGTTGGCAGTTGAAGAAAGACGTTGCAAATCACTTGTTCCAGAGAGCCTGTCGGTCGACAAAAGTTCGACCGAGTAGGTGTCTCGGTCGACTAATTGTCGACCGAGATGGTCTCTGACAGCAACTGCAGAATAAATTAATTAGTCATTGTTAAAGCAACAACTTTGTACCTAACGGCTAGTTAAGCACTTAGAAACCCCTAGAAGTTGTCTAGAACGTCCTTAAGCATACTTAGGCCATTCCTATAAATAGGACAAGCCATAGGACACTAGAATTCACTTGTTACACTTGAGAATACACTTGAGCATACTTGAGCAATCTGTTGCAAGCAATTTGAGCACTGTGATCTTTGGCATACTTTCTCCTTAGCTCAATTTCATGTCCTATAGGCTAGAATCTCCTACCCACAGCAATCACAAGTTCACACACTTGGTTAGGAGATCTATACGCTTGATCTAGGCATATCAAGCCTTGGGCTTAAAGGATAAGTTGTAATTTCCTTTTCCTTTCTTGTTCCTTTTTATTATTTGTACTCTCCTTGCTACTCCTAGGGTTGGAGGCTGCGGATTGGAGAGGATTGACTTCTCATGTGGAGAAGGGGACTTCAAGCTACTTCAAGAAGGCTATCGCAAGGGAAGCTACTTTAGAAGGCTGGTGCAACGGAAGTTGGTGCATCTACTTCAAGGGAAGGCTGCTTCAAGGTTGGGCGATTACTTCTAGGTGAAGGCTACTTGAAGGGTTTGGGAAAAGAAATTGTATTTTATGTAAAGTCCTTGCGAGGTAATAAAATAAATTTCTTTTCAAATCCCGGTTGGGTAAGCAACCGGGTAGTGGACTGACGGCTATAGTATTTGCTATAGCTGGAACCACTCTAAACCATGTGTCTCCTTGTCCAATATCTTCATTGTGGTTGTTTGAGTTTAAATTATTATTAAATCTTTATAAAACTCTATTCACCCCCCCCTCTAGTAGTTTTCAGTTGGTATCAGAGCGAGGCTTCAAGGAACCCTAACAAGGTCTTGAAGAAATGGGTGATGGAGTGCTCAACAACCTCAACATTGAAGGGACACTTGTTGCTAGACCCCCAGCGTTCGATGGGACAAACTACCAATATTGGAAGAGAAGGATGCAATTCTATTTCCAAGGAATCAACTGGGATCTATGGAGAATGGTGTCTACTCCATACATGCTCCCTCAAAATGAATTTGCGGAATGGGATGCAAACACGGTAAAACTAGCCCAAATGAATGCAAAAGCTGTAAGTATATTATATTGTTCTATTTCGGTAGGAGAATTTAATAGAATATCAAATTGTGACACAGCTTATGATATTTGGCATAGACTGTCCATAACCTATGAGGGTACAGTCCAAGTTAAAAATTCTAAAATTAGCTTGCTTAAAACGAAGCTTGAACATTTTCGTATGGATCCAAATGAATCTATTAGTGAAATGTTTTCAAAATTCTCTATCATTGTTAATGGTTTAAGTGCCCTAGGAAAACCTGTCCTTGAGGAAGATCAAGTCTCAAAAATCCTTTGATCACTTCCTCCAAAATACAAGCCAAAGGTGATAGCCATTGAAGAAGCAAACGACCTCACACGACTCAAAATGGAGCAACTCATCGGCAATTTAGAAGCTCATGAAGCAGATCTAGAAGAGGAAGAAAGAAGAGAACGTGAACGTCAAAATGGGAAGAAGAAGGATGTGGCTCTCAAAGCTTCAAAAGTCGTCACACAAGAAAGTGAGGAGTCGAGTGAAGAAGAAGGAGAAGAAGCCTTGATCGTCAACGGTAAGAAATACAAAAGGTTTAAAACTAACAAAATTTCTAGTTCTTCTACCCCTCCTAGGTGCTTTGAATGTGGGAAGAAAGGGCATTTCAAAAATGAATGTCCCAAAGCAAAGAAGGGAAAGAAAAGCTCACACAAGAAGAAAGGAGAAAAAGCCTATAAAGCTGCATGGGATGAGTCAAGTGAGAGTGAAAGCGGAGAAGAGGTGGAATGTCTAATGGCAAGAGAAGACAATGAAGACTCTCAAGAGGTAAGCCTAATTGATCTTCCTAAAGAAGAGTTAGTTACAAATTTACAAGAAACTCATGATAAATATATTGATGCCAAAAAGAAACTAAAGAAGGCTATAAAATCAAATGATGAGCTCATTGCCAAATTAGATGAACTTTCTTCTGAAAAGAACAACACTGATCTTGAGAATCTATCTTTAAAAACATCTTTAGATGATTGTACTAGAAAGCTACTCACTTTAGAAACAAATGTTGATCTTCTTTCTAAAGAAAAGACTGAATTGTTAGCTAAACTACAAGATTTTCAAACTCAGCCTATTTTGTGTAACCATTCGGACTATGATAATCTTGTAAAGGAAAAAGACTCATTATTTTCTGATTTAGATCAAGCAAGAAAAGATCTACATAAGAAAATGAATGACATTGCTATGTTACAAAGAGAACTATATGAGTTAAGAAGAAAAGATATACTTGATAACATACTAAAAGTTGGCACTGTTTACAATGGAAGAAAAGGTGTGGGATATGCTCCAAAGAAAACTCAACCCAAAAGAACTCAAACTAGGTTTGTACCTAAGAACACAATGGCTAGAAAGAGAAATGAAGTTGATTCTATTACTTGCCATTTCTGCTTACGTCTTGGACACTATTCCTTTTCATGCCCCTACAAGACTAAGGTGTCCGACTTAGTTTGGATCCCAAAACCCCAAACTTAGTAGAGTGGAATGTAGTTGAGATATGACCAAATGCTTTATTTTGCTATTTACATTGTCTTATCTCAACTAAACAAAAGGTGTCATGCATATTGTTATTATTTTTCTGCATTGTTGTACTGAAACATAAACCTTGTCGGTCGAAGTATTGTCGACCGAGCTTTAGATCGGTCGAAGTATTGTCGACCGACTGGATGACTTTAACAAATCAAAATTTACAGTACCTATTTCGGTCGAACATTGGTCAACCGAGCAAAGTTCTGCGTATCCTTGATTGTAATACAGTAACCTTCTCGATCGACAAATTGTCGACCGAGACATATGTCGGTCGAACAATTGTCGACCGACTGGACTTCTGTTTCAGAACTTTTATACAAAACTGTATTTAAATGATTCTAACCATATCAGACCATCACATGGGTACCAAAATCTACATTTTAATGCAGGAATGGGTGGTTGACAGTGGATGTTCCAAACATATGACCGGAAACAAGGATGCATTCCAAACTTTTGAAGAAAAGAAAAGTGGAACAGTCACTTTTGGAGACAATGGTAAGGGCAAAATCGTTGGAATAGGTAATGTTGGTACAAACCTTGAAATTAAGAATGTTCTACTTGTTGATGGTTTGCACCATAACTTAATAAGTGTTAGCCAATTATGTGATAGTGGTTATGATGTGTTATTTAACAAAACCTGCTGCAAGTTATTAATAGAAAATACTACAAATGTTGTTTATGAAGGAAATAGAGTTGGTAATCTTTATATTCTTAAACCTAACTCTATGAAAACAGTAGTAGGAAAATGCTTGCTTGCAAATGACAATACCTTACAAATATGGCATAAAAAGCTAGGACATGCTAGTTCACATGTTATCAAAAAGTTAGTAAAATATGATCTTGTTCGCGGATTACCTACTTTATCTTTTGATCAAAGTGAAAACTGTGAACCATGCACAATGGGAAAGCAAACCAAAACATCTTTCAAATCAAAACATGTACTTAGCACCAGTAGATCATTAGAATTAATTCATATGGATCTATTTGGACCAATGAGGACACAATCAATTGGTGGTAAGAGATACTGCTTTGTGATTGTTGATGATTATAGTAGATATACATGGGTACATTTTATTGCAACTAAAGATGATACTATTCATGTTTTTATGCAATTTTGTTCAAAGATTGAAAATCTCTTACAAAATAAAATATGTACCATTAGAAGTGATCATGGTGGGGAATTTGAAAATCATACATTTGAAGAGTTTTGTACATCTCAAGGATACACTCATAATTTTTCTGCTCCACGCACCCCACAGCAAAATGGTGTAGTTGAAAGGAAAAATCGATCACTACAAGAAATGGCTAGAACTATGATGCTTGAACATAACACACCCAAAACCTTTTGGGCTGAGGCTGTAAACACTGCATGCTATGTGCTAAATAGAGTAACTGTTCACTCTTATTTAAAGAAAACTCCATATGAACTCATACATTCTAAGAAACCTAGAGTTGACTATTTTCATACCTTTGGCTCCACATGCTACATTCTAAATACCAAAGATGATAGAGACAAGTTTGATTCTAAATCACACAAAGCATTCTTTTTGGGATATTCCACTTCTAGCAAAGCTTTTAGAGTATATAACACTATCTCTAGAAAAGTTGAGGAATCCATTCATGTTTCTTTTCATGAGGAGTCAAAATCTAAAAATCTAGAAATCACTGATCTCACTAATCAATTCGAAAATTTAACCATACCAAATGATAGTGAGAAAGTTACTACATCCAATCCCCAAGTTGAAACACAACCTACACCTAGGCTTATCAAGGATCATCCCCAAGAACTGATTATTGGAGATCCAAATGATAAGGTCAAAACTCAGTCTTCCTTCAAAGATGTAGCAAACATGACTTTTGTTTCTATCATTGAACCTAAAAAGATATCCGAAGCTCTTAAGGATGATTATTGGATAATAGCCATGCAAGAAGAAGTTTATGTTGCCCAACCACCTAGCTTTGAAATACCAGAAAAAGGTTACTATGTTTATAAACTTAAGAAAGCACTTTATGGTTTAAAACAAGCACCTAGGAATTGGTATGAAAGGCTCAAAACATATCTTTTTGATAATGGCTTTTCTATTGGAAATTCAGATTCTACATTATTTTTCAAAACATATACATCTGATTTCCTAGTTGTGCAAATATATGTTGATGACATTATTTTTGGAGCTTCAAATGATTCATTGTGCACACAATTTAGTGATATTATGCAAAAAGAATTTGAAATGAGCCTCATGGGTGAACTAACTTTCTTTCTTGGTTTTCAAATTAAGCAAACACCTGTAGGAATTTTCATAAGTCAAGAAAAATATACTAAAGAACTCTGAAAACGTTTTGGGATGGATCAATGCAAACATGGTACTACTCCTATGGCTACTTCTGTCAAAATTGATAAGGATGAAAATGGGGAACCTATTGATGATTCCTTATATAGAGCCATGATTGATAGTTTGCTTTACTTAACGGCTTCTAGACCGGACATTATATTTTCTGTTGGTCTTTGTGCTCGATTTCAATCACAACCTATGCATTCTCATTTTCTAGCAGTCAAACGAATTCTTCATTATCTAGCCGGTACTACTTGCTTTGGTTTATGGTATCCAAAAGGACAATCCTTAGATTTTAAAGCTTATACTGATGCGGATTATGCTGGTTGTCGACTTGATCGCAAGAGTACTAGTGGTGGCTGTTTCTTATTAGGGAGAGCTTTAGTATCTTGGTTCAGCAAGAAACAAAATACGGTTGCCCTATCTACAACTGAAGCTGAATATATGGCAGCCGGGTCTTGTTGTGCTCAAGTGCTTTATATGCAACAGGTGTTAAGAGATTATGGTTTTAATCTGACATCTACACCTATTTTCTGTGACAACACGAGCGCCATAAACTTAGCACACAATCCTATTTTACACAACCGAGCTAAATATATTGAAATCCGTCATCATTTTTTAAGGGATCACATCTCAAAAAATCACGTTTCCCTTCATCATGTTGATATGGAAGATCAATTGGCTGATATTTTTACAAAACCGCTTCCACTAGATCATTTAAACAACATTAGGAAGCAATTGCTTATCACTCCTTTGGAGGATGTTTTCTTTGACATTTATGCTACTTAAACAAAAACTCTTGCTTACATTTTTGGTTTTTAAATGGACATCTTTTCTTTTCATTAGATTTGATGGGATATCTAATTAAGGGGGATTTTTTATTCTTAAACGGTTATCTTTTTGAAATGACAAAGGGGGAGAGATAAATATAAAACTAAAATTTAGAAATTATGTAAAACTCAATTAATGAGTTTCATAAATAAACTCTTGGCTTTACATTGAAAGTTGCTATATTCCCAAATGATCTGGATTTCATGTTCCATAATTCATGGGAATAATAAGCACACATTTTATACACAAGAGAAAAAGCTACACAAGGTAATCTAAAGGTATGAAACTCATATGTTTTATATTTCCTTTATTTATATTTTGGAAATGTTTGTCATCTTCAAAAAGGGGGAGATTGTTGGCTAAATGGACATCTATAAATCCCTTTGTTTTGATTATGACAAACATTTCATTCTTATTAATCTAATGAGCTACTTGAGTGTGCAGGACTAAGATGGATGGCAAAGCAACTAGGGAAAATCCACAAGCTAAAATGTTTATAGTTTCATGCAATGTAATCATTGTTGTAAAAACTTGTACAAATATATAATGTACAAGTACTTAGAATTGCATGTAAATCAAGCGTTAGATTTTCCCTAGCCAAACACCATAGTTAGACATGTCGTCCCATTTAAATAGGATCATTTATGCACACTCACACATATAATTAGTGCCTAAATTGAAATCTTGAAACAGGATCATTCTCGGTCGACAAACTCCTCGACCGAGACACTCTCGGTCGACAATCTTCTCGACCGAGAAAGATCCAAAGTAGCCGTTAGACACAACAGACAAGTTAGTTGGCAGTTGAAGAAAGACGTTGCAAATCACTTGTTCCAGAGAGCCTGTCGGTCGACAAAAGTTCGACCGAGTAGGTGTCTCGGTCGACCAATTGTCGACCGAGATGGTCTCTGACAGCAACTGCAGAATAAATTAATTAGCCGTTGTTAAAGCAACAACTTTGTACCTAACGGCTAGTTAAGCACTTAGAAACCCCTAGAAGTTGTCTAGAACGTCCTTAAGCATACTTAGGCCATTCCTATAAATAGGACAAGCCATAGGACACTAGAATTCACTTGTTACACTTGAGAATACACTTGAGCATACTTGAGCAATCTGTTGCAAGCAATTTGAGCACTGTGATCTTTGGCATACTTTCTCCTTAGCTCAATTTCGTGTCCTATAGGCTAGAATCTCCTACCCACAACAATCACAAGTTCACACACTTGGTTAGGAGATCTATACGCTTGATCTAGGCATATCAAGCCTTGGGCTTAAAGGATAAGTTGTAATTTCCTTTTCCTTTCTTGTTCCTTTTTATTATTTGTACTCTCCTTGCTACTCCTAGGGTTGGAGGCTGCGGATTGGAGAGGATTGACTTCTCAGGTGGAGAAGGGGACTTCAAGCTACTTCAAGAAGGCTATCACAAGGGAAGCTACTTCAGAAGGTTGGTGCAACGGAAGTTGGTGCATCTACTTCAAGGGAAGGCTACTTCAAGGTTGGGCGATTACTTCTAGGTGAAGGCTGCTTGAAGGGTTTGGGAAAAGAAATTGTATTTTATGTAAAGTCCTTGCGAGGTAATAAAATAAATTTCTTTTCAAATCCCGGTTGGATAAGCAACCGGGTAGTGGACTGACGACTATAGTATTTGCTATAGTTGGAACCACTCTAAACCCTGTGTCTCCTTGTCCAATATCTTCATTGTGGTTGTTTGAGTTTAAATTATTATTAAATCTTTATAAAACTCTATTCACCCCCCTCTAGTAGTTTTCAAGTTTGATTTGTAGTTCTGATATATATTAATTTATGAATTAAATGTACACGCATTCAACAGTACCTATATCCATTCAGAACAAAACCAAGAAGCAATAAAAGCATTACCAGTAACAACACAAAAACACATACATTTATTTCTAACCAAACCAATAATCAATATAAACAATACCACTAAATTTACAAAAATAGTCACACAAAAAAATTTAAAAACTTTTACAAAGCACTATTATACTTTCCAGTATCTCCAACTTTCTGGTCGTCATGGATATACATCCATCAATCAGTTTGATTTCCGGTACATACATTAAACTATAACAAAACCAAAAAAAAATATAAACAATACCAATTTATACGACACAAATTATTAAATATGAACAAAACCACCAAATATTAACAACAAAACCAATTTATACAATAAGTCCGACTTTGTTGTTCGAATATATATCCAGTACCAAAAGACAAAAATAATATTAAAAATATTATCAAAAATTATTGAATTAACCATAAACGTGTTCAATTGTACCTATATCCATTCAAAGCAAAACCAATAATCATTATATACGATACCAATAAATTCATAAACATGACCAATTCACACTGCACGTTATATTAAACCAGAATAAAACCAACAAAACATATAGTGCAGATACCGAATGCATATGTCTATTTTGTAGTTAATACATTAAATCACAACAAAACCACATAATATCAATAACAATACCAATTTTAACTCTAAATCAAGATCCACATTCCCAAATCCGTGTTTTGAACACTTTTTTCTTAAAATCCACATTCAACCCTATTATGTTGACATGCAAGTGAAATCTAGCCGCGTTTCTGCTACATGTAATCGAAGTCTAAAAAGGGTTTCGTAGCACTTACCTTAGCCGCATATTACATCTTCTTCTCTGACGAACCCTTCTGTCAATTCCGCTGCAAAGAGTACACAATCGGCGTCCAAGCTCCAACGTCACCTCTGTTCCAGAGAGTTCAGGCTCTGGCGTCGCCTCCGCACTTTGCTTCTTCCTTGTCGAAGCTCCACGGCGGTACAGGCTCGGTGTCTACGATGCGGCACTGTGCTTCGTTCAGATGCTCTGCGGTGGTGCAGAACCTCCGCTTTGCCCCTTTCGCCAGACAAAGATGACAAACAAGAGAGAGAAAGAAGAGAGAGATAGATGGCTCCTCAAATGACACCTCACACATAGAAAAGGAGGGAGTGCAGCCTTTTTTGGATATCCACCCATTTCGTCTGCGCCGCCAGGTAACCGAAAAGGCGTCCCTTCAACTTCATGCACGGTTATAGTAAAAAAAGCGCACAATGCGGATAGTACCTGAGAAACACGTGAAATTCGGTGTGTCGGATGGCTTTTGCTGATTCCCGAGGTTAGGGTGTATATGTTGGTGCTGATGGTGTGCTCTATATCAATACTCCAATGTTAAAGTGCTTCATGGGCATCCCCTCGTATATGCATGGTTCTGCCCCATACACCATTGCGTTCTCCTGTATGCTTGATTCTGTTGTGTTGTGATCATAGGCCTGCATGGAGATGTACATTGCTGTAAAAAAATTACCGTGGTCAGTATGACAAGCGAGTGTTACATAATTGAGAATATATATGGAGATATCATTTGAAATTTAGAAAAAAATAGAGGAAATGGCACTTGCCGTCGCAGAATTAAACCTTCAAAAGATTGTAGCAACAAGAATGAAACAACCATGAGACAAAGTAGTGAAACGTAAAGTCAAATGCCTTATAGGAAACACACCACATGAGACGACCCAAGACATGGCAATGGTACACCGATTAATGAAGAAATGAAAATGAATTCGCCGAAGATAAATCCTCCCTGGTCTCTTATGCATCTACACTGGTGAATAAAATCAGAGAGGAAAGGACGAGAAGCTTGTAGCCTAATACCAACCTAGTATTACTAAGGACAAAGATAAAGAAAGTAGTATCGTTGGCAGTGGCGGAACCAGAACCCATAGGTTGGGGGGGCCAAAAAGTGCTTCATGGGCATCCCCTCGTATATGCATGGTTCTGCCCCATACACCATTGCGTTCTCCTGTATGCTTGATTCTGTTGTGTTGTGATCATAGGCCTGCATGGAGATGTACATTGCTGTAAAAAAATTACCGTGGTCAGTATGACAAGCGAGTGTTACATAATTGAGAATATATATGGAGATATCATTTGAAATTTAGAAAAAAATAGAGGAAATGGCACTTGCCGTCGCAGAATTAAACCTTCAAAAGATTGTAGCAACAAGAATGAAACAACCATGAGACAAAGTAGTGAAACGTAAAGTCAAATGCCTTGTAGGAAACACACCACATGAGACGACCCAAGACATGGCAATGGTACACCGATTAATGAAGAAATGAAAATGAATTCGCCGAAGATAAATCCTCCCTGGTCTCTTATGCATCTACACTGGTGAATAAAATCAGAGAGGAAAGGACGAGAAGCTTGTAACCTACTAACAACCTAGTATTACTAAGGACAAAGATAAAGGAAGTAGTATCGTTGGCAGTGGCGGAACCAGAACCCATAGGTTGGGGGGGGGGCAAAAACTAAATATTGATTGTAAGGTTTGAACTCATGACCTTTGGTACATCAAATAACATATCAACCGCTACGCCATGTTCAATTTTGTGTCTTTATATGTGAAACATTGTATTAATAGTAACTGTATTATGCATTTATTGCCAAAAAACGTATAATGCCCTCACTAAGAATCAAACTCATTACCTTTAGTACATGAGTGCAGCTGCAAACCAATACACTACTTTCACATTCATGTCTTTTATGCGTCATACATGATATATATTATAAATATAAGTTATAAATATATGTATATGTATATGTATGTTTTTTTTGTTTTTTTTTGGGGGCCATGGCCCCTGCCCGCCCCCCCTCCCCCCCTGGTTCCGCCCCTGATCGTTGGCCGACATGGGAGTGATTAGTGAAGATCATCGTCAACCTGCATATAGTAGAGGTTGTAAATGGCTTTTAACTGGATAGCAACCGTCCGAGTTATTGGTAGACGGAAAAATTCATCCAAATACATAACTATAAACATCATAATGTGATGATTAAAATGTGAATTTTCTAAGTCCTCAATGTAATAATTTTACATAATTATAATGAAGTGACACCTGCATATGACTTCGTAGTTTTTGGGTTGACTGGGATAAGATATAGACAATATTGCTTAAAAAGAAGATTCCAGGGGATTCATGCTACCATCGTTGTTGTGGCTAATGTTAATTCTTGGTAGCCCCGTATGACATGGTACAAGTTGGTTCAAGGCACCCTCCTTAATAGCAACAATTTATCTATCGTGAACACTAGCACTTGTCACAAGTCGCTAAGATATCCCAAGACCTCAGAGCACCATATCAACATATAAATACAACAAAAAAGTTGAATCAACATGCTAATGGAATTCTTTCTGTCTTAAGGATTGTCCCCTGGTATACTTCAAAATTTTATAATGAATAGTTCAGTATCATGCTAAAGAAAATATATAAATGTATTAAAAGGGAGACGGTGCAGTGGTTCGTCGAATGGTAAACATATTATAATGTTGAAGGGATTTGTCTTTCTACCATATAAAAAAATTGCTACAAATACAAATACTTATCTTACGTCAAGACCAACAAGGTTCATTTGGCATTTAATAATACAAGAAAGAGAGTGTACTTATTGTATTGTGTCCGTCTATAACTTAATTTTCCTGTGTAAATCAGAAGTTTGAGGTAGATTTGGGATTGAGGAAACATCAGCTCAGTCAAACACTCAACACTAACATGGATAAATTATACAAAAGGAAATAACTACAGCTAGCAGGGATGGGTATGCAAGAAGCTTCACATAAAAAAGGATGCATGATGAAATCTACAAGTGCATGATCATCTTGAATTGGCATTACTTTGGAGAGTGAATAGCTTCCTGCAATTGGTGTGGATGGTGTAGGATGAAAGAGCAGGTCATGAAGAATGAGAATGAGGGAGGTGGAAGGTGGTGTAGTGGAAGTTGTCTACGAGGCGGCAAGCGATGGGACGATGCGGGAGTATTACATTGCAACATGGGGAAAGAGAAGAGACTGTACTCTAACACGATTCACAACTGACTCAAAGACGTTGAAATGATGAGGGATTTTGGAAGTAGAAAAAGAATCAGGAGTAGTTACACAATTACAAAAATAAGAGAGAGTGATAAAACTTAGAGAGAGAGAGAGTCAAGCATAAGACAACATTTTAAAATTCTTCAATTTGATTGGTTTAATATTTTTTAAAATAAAAAAATGGCAATGCTTGGGATTTAGTTTTACGAACTCGGTATTTGTATAGCACATATCCATATTCAATACCCTCATGATTAGCTACTCGCCTCCTATTTTGATTATTTTTTTATAGTTTCTTACTTTTGACATACAGATGGTTACTTTACCTTACATACTGTTACTTTTTATGCATAGATAGTTATATTTACAATAGCATATTAAAAAATATGATTATATATATATATATATATATAGAGAGAGAGAGAGAGAGAGAGAAAGAGTCAGGCTAGAATACACTCGAGTGTACAGATTACGCTATACACCCCAATGGTGTTTGTCTATCTAGACCCTATTTTTCTAAAATATAATCCATTGATCTTAATGGTTACAGTAATAATAGGCCACATATAAAATTTGAGCTCATTTGGATGAGTGTAAGTCACTCATCCAAGGGCAACAAAATCGATGCACAAAACTAATTTGAAATGCCTGATTTTTGCATCCTTTAGATGCACGACCTATAATTGTCCAAATGAGCTAAAATTTATTATATGGTATGTTCTTAAGATTTTTAAGAAGATCAACGGTTTAGATTTTTCAAAAAGTTATTACATCTTTAAAAATGACTAAGGTGTACGGTGCCTCCGGTACACTCGAGTGTACACTAGCCTGACTCTCTCTCTCTCTCTATATATATATATATATATATATATATATATATATATATATACATATATATATATACATATATATACATATATATATACATATATATATATATATTTATATATATATATATATATATACTACTATAAAAAGAGGGAGTTTATTGTGTAAATTACAAAACAGTGCCACTAATCAATCCAATTGTTCCATTTCAAAATGGTGCATTCTCCTTGACTCTCGCCCGTCTCTTCTTTTTTCAAGAATTTTGTACTTTTATTAACTATTATTTTTACCATAAAACCACCCATTACCACCACCTCTCCGCCCACACTCTCCATGTCATAGAACGGTAACACGATCAGTGTAATGTTTGTGCCCAGTTGTGCTTCTCTATCTGTGGTTGTCAACCACACATGCCCCATCTTCACTTTTTGGCAACCAACTCTCATCGTCACGGGTCAGGAAGCGGCATTCATCTACATAACACCATGGTTGGGCGCTCGATAAAAGTTCCGATAGATTGAGAACCACATAATATTGTTAGATTGGATACGTCATCACTGGATTTGCTCCCGTGTGTTGGTAGATTGGATACGGCTTCCCTGGCCTACATCCTTACCTCATCATGTTTGTTTTTTTATGTTTTGAATCTTTACCTACATGGCATCATCTTGTTTTGATTTTGGAGCCCTTAGCTCAGATCAACTATTACAGTAGTCTCTCCATTTTTCACTTCTTGCAACAGTCTCTTAGTGGCAGAGCCACCAAGCATATGTGCATCTGCACACAGGCAGCAACATTGCAGAGATGGGTGTCACTGCTTCCTCCTCCCATCTAATGATGCCTTACGTCTGCATAAAAACTGCAATAAGGTTTGTTCAAAATTTCCCTATTATGCCAGTTCCTATATTCATTCACATTCTTAATCATTCACCAGTGAATGTGTTTTTGTTAGGTTCTCTGCAGTATCAGTTGTCGATCACATGGCATCGGGCAAGCAAAGTGGAACACATGAGCCGACTAGAGCGCAGCCGCAACACACAACCAACTACCAAGGATGCCGCTTCAACTCTGCCATTCGTTGTCACTTCTTTCCTCCCTCCCAGTACCTTTCATCCAACCCTAGACTGAGTATCTCCTCTGACCACCTCCACGCTCGGTGCCATAGGAGACGACGATGGCATTCCACGACAACGCCACCCATATGTGCTCATCTCAAGCTTCCTCTACTACTCCACCTTGCCATCGTCCACAGTCGACCGTCTCCTCCATGTCAGGAAGGTAGCCGATGTCGTGGCTTCCCTCATGCCCGCCGCCCATCCATCTGCAGTCGTGGCCATGGCAGGCACACCGGATTTCCCTATGGACACCCCTTCGAGAAGACCGAGTTGTAATATGCCAAATCCAACAACGCATGCATCCTCAGTTGAATTGCCAACTGCGGGATTATGTGGCCGTCACGCCACTAGATCTGGTGAAATGTAGCATGCAGATCAACCCCGCAAAGTACAAGAGCATCACGTATGAGTTCAACCTACTTCTCAAGGAGCAAGGTCCTAGGTTCTTCAGGGATGGGTGATGACCATGTTCGGTTACAACGTCGAGAGAGCATGTAAGTTCGTCTTCTATGAATTCTTCAAGAAGCACTGCTCCATCCTCGCCGGACCAGCCAAGTACAAGACCTTAATCTACCTTGTCAGGACATCCATCTCGGCCGACGACATTGCTGTGTTGCGCTTTGCTCCATGTAGGTCGTCAAGGTGTGTGTGCAGACCTATCCTAGGATTCACTAGGGGCTTGTCTGATGGGTTCCCCAAGTTCGTTACGTCTGAAGGTTACGGCGGATTCTAAAATGGTATTATTCCTCTCTAGGGCCGGCCGGAAGATTCTGTACACCGTGATGAAGTTTGCTTGACCATTGTTAAAATGTTGTACAAACATGACATCCCCATCCATAAAGAACAATGTAGCAAGCAGTTTCAACTCAGTATTAGCTTTGCTGGATGTTATATCACCAGTGTCTTCTGTGCAATTGCTTTTCAATTCTCACCCAGCATGATAACCTTGTATCTTTCCTCGGGGCAACTGTTGATGTTGTCAAGGTCTTTGATGGCCTTCATAGGTGTTGCGCCTACAGCTGCCCTATCACCAGTTACTGCTTGCCAAAGTATTCCATTTATTCAAACCCTAGACACTTTAATATTCTTTTGGAAACTATTTTTTTGTTCGATAATTTTTTGTGGGATGGTATTCATCTCATCTGAGTAAGGTACTCTACACACATAGTTACCTTTGTAATTAGTGACAGCTGAAAGGGGGATAGAAATAAATATCCAAACCGTATTATCGATTATATCAATTTGTTTTTGTTAGCAGCAACAAAAAAATTCTATATAAAAATTGTTAATCACAACAAAATTTGAGTGGGTGAAGGATGTAGCTCAATTGAATAGTGGTCAATTATTGACAACTACAGGACTACGTAGCGTTTGTTCTTCCAATACTAGCACTACTTCTTAAGCATGGCTTTTTGCTCTATGTGAAAATGCATTAATTAGGTAATTTCATGGGATCCTAATCATCCACGGCTATTGTTCTCCTACACACTATAATGTATCAGTAGGCCACTCTTGTTTCCCATAAGTGTCACCGTGTATTTTATATTTATGGCATTTGGACACCGAATTTTATTTTTCTCATTGGTGCTTACAAAGTCGGTGATTAGTATGTTCTTGAAGTTCACATTTTCGAGCATGCTTAGTTTTTGTATATTGGAAAACTAAAAACTTCTTTGACGTGTTTTTTCTAAATCATTGTTTTTGGCTGCGGTTGCAAACTAAGAATTCAGATCATTCACTTAGTTTTTTTATAATGATTAACGATGTAAAATGGATGTAAGGAACATTTTCTTTGTAAGCATTTTGAATGTTTATTACTTTTTCCTATTTTAAGAATAGCATTCCATCAACAAGGTCTACAACTTTTCCTCCAAATCCATATTACTTTCAAAAAGGTGCATTCTTTAAGTGTGTTGGCTATTTTATGTTGTTACATAGGAAAGTCTCAACTCATTCAATCATTCATAAATTTTAAAATGTTTAATTTTAGTGTGGCTGTTATATTTTTGCTATTTATTCTACAAGTTAAAAAATACCTCACAATTTTATGGCCGTCCACCATAGTTGTAATATGATTTATTGTTTAGTTTTAAATTTTGATTCCTTGAATTTTCTTATTAATTATTGAACAATGGTATCATGTAAACATTACAATATATATTAATGAATCAATAAGTTTACAAAATTGACATCAACTTATCAAATTCTTTTGAAAAATTATCCTATATCTCAAATTCTTTTGAAAAATTACCTTATATCTGAATATGCCAAATTTAGTTTTAACATCACATACATTTGGCAGTTGTGTCAAAGTAACCTTACAATATTAAAATATTAGATGATAACTAATACAATCATCTCTTTATGGATAAATATTTAGAATACAATTATCTATAATTTAAAGCAACATCAAATTCTACTTTAACTAAATTGGTAAGTAATAAAGTATTTTCATTATATTCATAGTTTATACAACTTAAATGTAATAAATTAATATGACACGTGCATGGGCACGTGTGCGTTCACTAGTATATATATATATATATATATATATATATATATATATATATATGTATATATATACACACACACACTAGTAAACACACACGTGTCCATGCACATGAGAACTTAATTAGACACACTTTGCTTGACATTAACAATATTTCACATGTAAATTTTTAATGAAGAATTATCTTGATTATGGTTTTGTAAAATTTTTGTTGGCCGTAAAAGTTTCATTAAATAAGAAAAAAATGAAACAATGTTAAGAATGAATCACCTCATCGAGATACTTACAATATCAATAGTAAATTCTATGGTAAACAATTTTATAAATGCAATCAATAAAGATATGGATATGACCAAATGTTGAGCTATATAGACCAATATTTAAATATATGTCTAATCTAGTGAGCTATATAGAACAAAATTTACGTGTATCTATAAAATACTATTTTAATTAGTTTATAAGAAATTTTTTTCTTGTGAGTATTTTTTTTGTCCCTACATGCTTTAGTTTGACTGAAGCTATAATTATGTTGATACAACTTATTTTTTAAACAAAGTCCTAATGCTTTTCTTTGACAATTCCTATGGCTTATTTTGGTTCTTAAACATTATTAATTCATTATGAATACATTATGAAATACAAATATTACCGTTAATATTTTATTTCTATCATCAAGCAAATTATTTGTGTGCACTTAAAATTCTATCAAACTAGCTTTTCTTACATGGTGAACGATGGGGACAGAAATGATGAGGAACTAAAAGTGTTGTTTGTTTGTCGTAGTTATGAAAAGGGGAAATATTTTATGGTGGACTTACAAAAAATTTGATCTATTTTTTATTCCCAATGAAAATCATGATAAATAAACAAGAAAAGTTTTTTTTAATTCTCTACTTATTTAGAAATAAATGTAAAAAGATGTTCAAATAAATATGATTTATATGCATGCAGCTTATTATTTATAAAAGCTCTTTAACCCCGTCGACATATCCTTGTAACAAGCAACATCTCTTTCTCCTTCCCCATACAGATGTTATCAGAAAATAATTTTTATCAATTTTACTAATTGTTTTAAGACCGAAGAGGAGAGAGGAATATGAAGTTTATAACCAGTAAAAGCCCAACCGTCTTCAAGTTGACCACATTCCCCGTGCGCGGTTATAGTCTTTCTTGTTTGTGTATGCCAAGTGATGATGGAGAGAGAATTTAAAGATGGAAAAAGAGGGAGAAAACTTATAATTTCTGGAGGAGGCAAAGCAATAGGTAGAAAGAGTGGGGTAGATAGTTATGCTAATTCTAAATGCTTAGTGAAACCATTCAGAAAATAATTTACAAAAAAAATAAGATTTCCAAAAAAAGAAACCATTCAGAAATTATGTGCAAAAATATTTTGAAAAAAAAATGACGGCCCTTTGGTTTTTGAAACCACGTCTACAAGAAACAAAATTACTTGTGATAAAAATTAATGTCTACATATGGTTTTGACCTGGACAACTCTGAGAAAATAATTAGGAAACCTATGGGAAAAGAAATGGTTGGGATAAGAAAAGTGAAGAGAAGAGAAAGAAATGGAAGGGCAGGCATACAAATTAATGTTGAGATGAGAGGTTGAGAGTAGATCGATCATTGAAGAAAATCAAGTGTGTACGTGACATTGAGAGAGAATATAGGCAAATGGTGAATTAATTTGTTGTAATGTTTGTTGGGAAATATTTAGTGAGACATATGTGTTGGAGATGAGAGATAAACAATATTGAAAAATGAGAAAAAATCATGAAAACTTCTAAGAAGAGAGAATGTAGAGAAATCAATGTGGTGCGTTGTGATTAGAAATAATCTTATAAAAAAATAATAACAAAATTCGTGTAATTAGTTAGACAAACTCGCACATTTTATATTAGTATACCTTTAATATGAATATGAGTAATCAATTTGCAGTCCGAGTTAATATAGGAAAAGTAAGATACATGGTACATAGATTGTGATATTTGAATTAGTTGAAGAAATAAGATTATAGCAAAGAGAATACTTATTTCATATTTAGAGAGAGGGAGGGGGAGGGGGTTGGGATTGAACATCAAACATTGTAAATAATCTTAAAAATTTTAAGTTTCTTATCTAAAACTTAAACAAATAAAATATCATAAAACATTATATTATTGTAAGATATGAAATTAGGAAATTCTATTTTTCACTTTTAATTTTTAGCATACAACTTGCATGTGCAGTGTCATCATTGGCCAGCATGAAGTTGAGCATCATTGTGGTTGATAAGCTGCAGAGTAGTTAGTACATCAATTATAACTTGGTTGATATCATTTCAATAACTAAAATTAATGTTAATACACTTACCATCGCAGAAATAAATATAATGTTGACTGCTAAGCAGACAAAGTTTGTAGGAACCAAAATCAAAAAACTATAAAGCAAAAGAATGCATAATACAGTTTGTGAGAAACAAGTATAACATGATATGGATGAAGTTATCACAAATGTAGACATGCTTATGAGAAAAGAAAATGAATATCTTGATGAATTCTACCAACCTATTAGGCATCAACATCGGTATATTGAATCTCAGAGGAAATAATGAGTTGTCTTCCAACTTAGTATCGTTTAGGTGAGGTAGAGAAACTGCTCCACTATCTACAAAGTTACAGGAGGCAGGAGATAAGTTGTAATTGGGTTATTTCTGAAAACCAATGCTTCGCAAGGACTTGCTCCTATCGTGAATTCTTGACTAAAGACTGAGAGACTTGTTTCACTCTACCATGGCGGGAACTGTTAGAAGTTGATAAGCAACACGAAATAAAAGGAAGCAGTAACAATGCTTTCATATTCAAACTTTACCAGCTAGATGCAGGGGATGAAGCGGCAAAGGCTACCAGAAGAGTGCCTATTTAAAACCATCGTCAACCTATGTGGAAAAATTCGAAGTCAAAGTTGTTCCAGGGCTTTCCTTCTATAATGATCTGGATGTTGATGCTATTGCAAGACTTTCCTTCTACTGCAAATTCATGTCATCTGAATATCTATATATATGTTTTATACCACCTTGGCTAGACAATCTCGGAAGTTACCTTTCTGTGACAGCTTCCTTGTTATATCCCTTTCACCCGTAACACATCTGTGAGACAACCTCGGTAGGAGAGGTTTGATGAGTGAATGATCCCATCTGTCACGTTCTTCCTAGCATAACAAGCCGAGAGAAGAGTGGGCGAGGTGGAGGCAGAGGTTGGAGATGGGAACACAATCACAAAGACACGCACAAGAGTAGTGGGTATTGTTGGGGCATTGACCAATACAGATAATTATCAAAAAGGGAAACAAATACTTGGCAATTAAAAAAAACGCGCAGTTTGTTGAGAAACCAGCGTTTGTTGAGATAACCATGGGTAGTTGCCATTCTATGAAAACTTTTTGTGAATTGAAATAGACACATAGACCAACGTATTTTTTTGAAATATTTAATTTTATCGGGATAAGCATTGCATGAATAGGAAAGTCGATGAATAATAAGATGATAACCAGAGAGAAAGGAATGTCTACGTAGGCAGGTAGTTACATTAAGAGGAGATGTGGCGAGAGAGTGAGATTTTTTACGAGAATAGTTTATTAGTTTGAACAAAAGAATCGTTTTGTGGGTGGGGGTTGCGCGGAGTTGGGAGAAAATTATGAACCGCTCTAGCGGATAACGAATAGGAAGAGAGTGGAGAGATCAGTCATCGGTTAGTGGGGCATGTCACATGTGGTGGGAAAGTTGAGAAAAAAGACAATAAAAACAGAGAAAATATGACAAAAGTTGTGAGAAGTGGGAGACAGAAGGAGAGAGCAGCATTTTAAAATGCTTTGTTCTGATTGGCTCATGAGGAAAGAAATGACATGTTTGTAATTAGAAAAAATATTTCTTATTTTATAGTCGTGTATATATATATATATATATATATATATATATATATATATATATATATATATATGGCCCATCTTTATTGTCCGCGCGGGTAGCTACCCGCCCACCCTTCCGATCACTTTTTTTCAAAATTTTTTTTCGAAATTGTAGAGGACTATTTTGTCTAGCTCTCCAAAAAATTTGAGCCAAAAATAATATCATTTTCCCCTACAAAATAAAAAAACTCGTCCTTATATATATGTTGTATATTTTGTACAGAGTTACTTTTTTGGCCAGCAGAGTTACTTTTTTGACACCATAGTTACTTTTTTTACAGCATAGTTACTTTCTTAGCTAGAAGAGTTACTTTTTTGGCTGCAGGGTAGTGAAAATACATTCTACCCACGCGGGCAATGAATGAACACCCATATATATATATATATATATATATATATATATATATATATATATATATATATATATATATATAGTGTACACTCGAGTGTACCGGAGGCACCGTACACCTCAGTCATTTTTGAAGATGCAGTAAATTTTTGAAAAATCTAAAATGTTGATCTTTTTAATTATCATAAGAACATACTATATAATAAATTTTAGCTCATTTGGACACTTGCATGTCGTGCATCTAAAGGAGCCAAAAATCATGTATTTCAAATTAGTTTTGTGTGTCGATTTAGTTGTCCTTGGATGAGTGACTTACACTCATCCAAATGAGTTCAAATTTTGTATGTGACCTATTATTATTGTAACCATGAAGATCGATGAATTATATTTTGGAAAAATATGGTCTAGATAGGCAAATACCATTGGAGTGTATGACATGATCTGTACACTCGAGTGTATTCTAGCCTGACTATATATATATATATATATATATATATATATAGTCAGGCTAGAATACACTCGAGTGTACGGATCGCACGAATACACTCAAGTGTGTTTGCATATCAAGACTATTTTTTGCAAAATGTAAACTGTTGATCTTCACCGTCATACTATAACTAGGCTACATACAAATTTTGAGCCCATTTGGATGAGTATAAGTCACTCATCCAAGGGCAACAAAATCGACGCGTGAACCTAATTTGAAATGCATAATTTTTGCGGTCTTCATAACATAAGCTATACATATCCAAATGTGCTCAAATTTTGCGTATGAGTTGATCACGAGATATTTAAGAAGATCAGTGGATTAGATTTAAAAAAATATTGCATCATGAAAAACGACTTGAGAGTATTCCGCTCCGGATACACTTGAGTGTATTCTAGCCTGACTCTCTCTCTCTCTCTCTCTATATATATATATATATATATATATATTGAAAAACCACTAGATGTGTGGTGAATAGGGTTTTATGATATTTTAATAATAATTCAACCAAATTAAGAAACCACAAAAATATTGGACAAGGGGACAAGGATTTAAAGTGGTTCCAACCTTAGCAAATACTAAGGCAGTCAATCCACTACCCGGTTGCTTACCCAACTGGGATTTTGAAAGTATTAAATTTTGTTACCTTTCAAGGATATTTAATAAAATTACAATACTTTCACCAAACCCTTCAGATAGCCTTCACCTAGAAGTAGTCTCACCAACCTCGAAGCAGCCTTCCTTGAAGTAACCTCAAGCTCCCCTTGAAGTAGCCTTCCTCTTGAAGTAGCTTCCCGTTGAGACAGCCTTCTTGAAGTAGTCCAAAGTCCACCTTCTCCACCGAGAAGACCCTTCTCCACCTGAGAAGTTAAACCCTCTCCAATCCGCAGCCTCCAACCCTAGGAGTAGCAAGGAGAGTACAAAAGATATAAAGGAACAAGAAGGAAAAATAGAAATTACAATACCGTTGTAACACAAGGCTTGATTTCCTATATCAAGCATTTTGATCTCCTAATCAATGTATATGAAAGTGTAAGTGTTGTGGGTAGGAGATTCTAGCCTATAGGACACGAAATTGGAGCAATGGGAATGAATAGCCAATTGTTGGAATTGCTCTACTGCTCACAAGAATGAATAGCCAATTGTAAGTATATGCTCAAGTGTTGCACAAGTGTGCTTTGGGTGTCCTATGGCTTGTCCTATTTATAGAAATGACCAATGGATGCTTAAGGATGTTCTAAACACTTTCTAGGGGGTTCTAAGTGCTCAACTAGCCGTTAGGTATCCATTAGTTGCACTATAAATGACTAGTTAATTAATCCTGAAAAGTGCAGATAGAGACATTCTCGATCGAGGAATTGTCGACCGAGATCCCAGTCGGTCGAAGTTTTGTCGACCGAGGGACTGTCTGGAGTCAAGTGTATCTAATGTTCTGATATAATTCCAAACTACTTTGTCTGCTGTGTCTAACGGCTACCTGGGTCATTCTCAGTCGAAGAGTTTGTCGACTGAGAGTGTCTCGGTCGAGAAGTTTGTCGACCGAGATTGACCATGGTTCAATGTTTTAAACTAAGTACTGAGTGTGTGTATGAGTGTGCAGTTATGACACTATTGTAGGGGATGACCTATCTAAGTGTTGTGATTTGTTAGGGAAGATCTAACGCTTGATTTACATGATGTCTAAGTACTTGTACATTATATATCTTGTATAAGTTTTTACATTTGATTACAATCATGAAATTAACACATTGTGAGCATTTAGATCTTCCAAAGTTGTGTCATCCATCTAGTTCCTACAACACTCAAGTAGCACGTTAGATCCACAAGAATGAAATGTTTGTCATTATCAAAACAAAGTGATTATCATAATGTCCAATTTAGCCAACAATCTCTCCCTTTTTGAAGATGACAAACATTTCCTAAATATAAAGTAAGGAAATATAAATCATATGAGTTTCATACCTGGAGTTTAGCTTTTGTAGCCATTCTCTTGTTTTGCAAGTGTGTACTGGCTCGAGATCTATGAAACTCATTTTTATTTTATGTTTTCAGTTTATATTATTTCTCCCCCTTTGTCATTTTGAAAAGATATCTAGGAAAATCATTTTTGTATGACTTTTATTTCTCCCCCTTAATTTTATGCTATGCTCCCCCTAAATAAGATATTCAGTTTAAAAAATACGGAATAATATAAGTGTAAACCATTTATTGTCGAATTTAGCCACAATTTGTTTCTCAATCATTTGCATAAATGATATGAGATCCTTTTAGATCTATGGCATATGTATCTTGATTTCTCATCCATTTTATAAGGGATGTTAAGCCCTAAAAATGACATGAGAATCCTTTAATCTTATAGTAGAATACATGTATGTATCTCTAACCAAATACATGGGATGTTAAGCCCAAATTTGTTTAGAGAAATCCATTAAGAGAAAGATATATGTCATATTCATGAATATTGTAAATTTCTTTGTTTTTCATAACCAAAACTACTTTTAAGGATACTAAGGTCATAAGAAGCTTCAAATGATGTTTACAAAGTTTTGTAAGCTTCTTAATCTTATAATCAAGATAGTTTGTGTGAGCTCCCCCTTAATCTTATAGTCAAGATAATTTAAGGATTCTGAGGTCACAATCAATATTAGATCATAATAAGTTGACCTTTTATGCACACATTTTGAATCAAGATACTAAGATTAATTGCAGTAAAATGATGTACAAATAAGCATTTTGTCAAGCTTATTTTAGGCCGACCTTGACTTCGACCATAGCGCCCCTTGGTCAAATTTGATTTCAACCAAGAGGCAATTTCTGCAGATTTCCAATTTGAACACTTATATGTAAAGTATAATTTCTGCAAATTTTCAATTTAAAATGCATTTATGCCATGAAGTTTTACTGTTTATGCAAAATGGCATCTTCACATGAGCTGAATCACAATGATAAAAAACAATATCCATTCATGGTTTGTATGTAAGGATCAAAGATTATTGTAGACAAACCAATGAAAACATAATGATTATGGCAGAATAATTATGATAGAATAGTAGAAGTATATCCACAATACAATGATCAAGATGGAAGCATGTAACTTCATGAAATACAATGATTATGACCATTTAAATTTTAATACACATGGTTCCTACATAGATAGACCAAGAAATACTTATGATAAACCATGTGGACTATGATCAAATAGTAATTTCCTTGATTATACCAATCATGATGCATAATTTTCAATTTTAAACCAAAATAATCTCATTCATGATTCATGGATTTTCAATTTTTAAGACAAACCATGAACACACATAATAAACTTTTTCAATCAAAGAATAAGGTTTGTTCAAAAATCAGTCTTCATATAATACGTTTGCAATATGTTTAAGGATTTCATATTCATAATGTTATACCTTAAATCATGATGCAAATAGATCAATATGTCTTGTTTCAAAGATGGTCTCCAAGAATTATTCTTGATTTTGCATATTAAATCAATCATTAATAACAAATTGATAGCAAACATAATTAATTGAAAACAGGTTCAACAGAACTTGATTCGGTCGAACTGTTTGTCGACCGAATTTATCTCGGTCGACTATTTCTCGACCTATATTGTTGCTATTTGTACATGTTTTATCAGATTTATTGCAAACTTGAAAATAGTAACCTGCTCAATCGACTATTTCTCGACCGATAATGTTCTCGACCGAACAGTTTCTCGACCGAGAAAGTTTCTGTACTATTTTAGAATTGTTTTCCGTAATTGTTTCCAATTAAATCAAGAATATGAAAGTTAAAGCTTGATTGTGTTGAGATATGACATTTGTATATCAAGAATTAGTTTAGGTCAAATCTCAACTTGTCAAATTCAAACTTCTTAGTTTTAGGAACCCAAGCCTGATCATCATTCCTTTTCTTGTATGGGCATGAAAAAGAGTAGTGTCCAAGACGCAAGCAATAATGACAACTAATAGAGTCAATCTCATTTCTCTTTCTAGGAGTTGAATTGTTCTTGGGTACATACATGGATTGATTCTTTAGCACTTGTGTCCTTCTCCAACTTGGTTTTTGATAAGATTTTCCCTTAGTCTTATAACCTAGTCCTCTACTTCCAATTTGATGATAAGAATCATTTAAGATATTATCAAGAATATTATTGTTACTCAAGCTACTAACTTTTTGTTGTAACTTCATAATCTCATCTATTTTCTTCTTGATATCTATTTTTGCTTGATCTAGATTAGATAACAAAGAATCTCTTTCTTTCACAATAATATCATAATCTAGATGTGTACACAAAACAAGTTGTTTTTGAAGATCATTTACTTGAGTTTGCAAGTTTAACTTTTCGAGGGAAAGAAGATTGCAATTTGCTTCTATAGATTTCAGCTTAACATCATAATCTTCAATTTCAAATGTGAGAGCAAGAAGTTTAGCATTTAACTCATCATTTACTTTATTTGATTTCTTAAATTTCTTCTTGCACTCAATATATTTCTCATGTGTATCTTGAAGACTAGCAATTAGATCTTCTTTTGGTAGATCAAAAAGACTTACCTCTTCTTCTTCTTCTTCATTTGTTGTAGCAATAAGACATTCTACTTCTTCTTTTCCATCACCACTATCATCACTTGAATCATCCCATGCAACTTAATATGCTCTTTCTTTCTTTTTGTGAGATAATTCCTTCCCTTTCTTGAGTTTTGGACAATCACCTTTCACGTGTCCCTTTTTGCCACATTCAAAGCACCTGGAAGAAGAAACACTAGAAGTTTTGTTATTTTTAAAACTTTTATACTGCTTACCGTTTACAATGAGAGTTTCTTCTTCACTATCATATTCACTTGTGTCATGACTAATCTTGGTTGATGCTTTGAATGCAATGTCCTTCTTTTTCCCTTGTTGAAGTTCACGTTCTCGTCTTTCTTCCTCTTCTAAAGTTGCCTCATGTGCTTCTAGGTTTCCAATGAGTTGCTCCATCCTTAGTTGGGTGAGGTCATTTGCTTCTTCAATGACAGTCACTTTGGGCTTATACTTGGGAGGAAGAGATCTAAGAATGTTTGACACCTAGTCTTCCTCACTAATCACCTTTCCTAAAGCATTCAAACCATTTACAATAGAAGAGAATTTTGCATACATTTTTCTAATAGATTCATTTTGATCCATACGAAATTGTTCAAATTTCTGTTTAATCATTCCGATTTTAGAATTTTTAACTTGAACAGTTCCTTCATATGTTATAGACAATCTATGCCATATCTCATAAGCTTTTTCATAATTAGATATTCTATTAAACTCACCAACGGAAATTGAGCAATAAAGTATACTTACAACTTTTGCATTCATTTAGGCAGACTTTACCGTATTGACATCCCAATTTGCATACTCCATTTGAGGAAGTTCATAAGGAGTTGATACCATTCTCCATAAGTCCCAACTGATTCCTTGGAAGTAAAATTGCATCCTCCTCTTCCAGTAGGTGTAGTTAGTTCCATCAAAAGTTGGAGGTCTAGCCACGAGTGTTCCTTCCAAGTTGAGGTTGTTGAGCAACCCATCACCCATTCTTCAAGACTTTGTTAGAGTTCCTTGAAGCCCTGCTTTGATACCAATTGAAAAACCACTAGAGGGGGGTTGAATAGGATTTTATGATATTTTAATAATAATTCTACCAAATTAAGCAACCACAAAAATATTGGACAAGGGGACAAGGATTTAGAGTGGTTGCAACTTTAACAAATACTAAGGCAGTCAATCCACTACCCGGTTACTTACCCAACCGGGATTTTGAAAGTATTAAATTTTATTACCTCACAACAATATTACATAAAATTACAATACTTTCACCAAACCCTTCGGACAACCTTCACCTAGAAGTATTCTCACCAACCTCGAAGCAGCCTTTCTTGAAGTAACTTCAAGCTCCCCTTGAAGTAGCCTTCCTCTTGAAGTAGCTTCCCATTGAGACAGTCTTCTTGAAGTAGTCCAAAGTCCACCTTCTCCACCTGAGAAGTCAAACCCTCTCCAATCCACAGCCTTCAACCCTAGGAGTAGCAAGGAGAGTACAAAAGATATAAAGGAACAGGAAGGAAAAATAGAAATTACAATACTGTTGTAGCACAAGGCTTGATTTCCTATATCAAGCGTTTTGATCTCCTAACCAATGTATATGAAAGTGTAAGTGTTGTGGGTAGGAGATGCTAGCCTATAGGACATGAAATTGGAGTAATGGGAATGAATAACCAATTGTTGGAATTGCTCTACTTCTCACAAGAATGAATAGCCAATTGTAAGTATATGCTCAAGTGTTGCACAAGCGTGCTTTGGGTGTCCTATGGCTTGTCCTATTTATAGGAATGGCCTATGTATGCTTAAGGACGTTCTAGACACTTTCTAGGGGGTTCTAAGTGCTCAACTAGCCGTTAGGTATCCATTAGTTGCACTAACAATGGCTAGTTAATTAATCCTGAAAAGTGCAGACAGAGACATTCTCGGTCGAGGAATTGTCGACCGAGATCCCAGTCGGTCGAAGTTTTGTCGACCGAGGGACTGTCTAGAGTCAAGTGTATCTAACGTTCTGATCCAACTCCCAACTACTTTGTCTGTTATATCTAACGGCTACCTGGGTCATTCTCAGTCGAAGAGTTTGTCGACCGAGAGTGTCTCGGTCGAGAAGTTTGTCGACCGAGATTGACCCTGGTTCAATGTTATAAACTAAGTACTGAGTGTGTGTATGAGTGTGCAGTTATAACACTATTGTAGGGGATGACCTATCTAAGTGTTGTGATTTGTTAGGGAAGATCTAACGCTTGATTTACATGATGTCTAAGTACTTGTACATTATATATCTTGTATAAGTTTTTACATTTGATTACAATCATGAAATTAACACATTGTGAGCATTTAGATCTTCCAAAGTTGTGTCATCCACCTAGTTCCTACAACACTCAAGTAGCACGTTAGATCCACAAGAATGAAATATTTGTCATCATCAAAACAAAGGGATTATAATGATGTCCAATTTAACCAACATATATATATATATATATATATATATATATATATATATATATATATTAGGAAGTGTGTACCGACTAGTACATCCAAGTTATGTGTACCGATCATTTAAATGGAACATGTATAGTATGTATATAAAATCTAACCATATGGATGAATTCAACGCTATATATATTACTCATGTTTAAAAAATTATAACTATATCTCATTTTTTTTTGATGTTTGGGGCTGGCCCTGTATTCAACTAATCACCAGAATCATACAAGACCAGCGGAGAGATGGAAGATGGTACCATCTCTCCAGACTGTTCAAAAGCGTTGTCAACATCCAGGGCCATTCTGGCCATAGCATGAGCAACTTTATTACAGCTCCTTGGAGCAAAAACAAAAGAAATAGAAGCAAAAGACAAAGCTAAATTACGAATATCGTCTACAATGAGACCCATGTGGTCCATGCGATGTGTTGGTCCCGTGAGGTCCAGGAAAAGAATTTGAGAATCTGTCTCACATATCAGGTCCATGCAACCCATAGTCACTACGTGCCGCAGGCAGAAGAGAAGAGCAAGGGCTTCTCCCATCTCCACCGACACCATGGCCTCCCGCCGCTGGCTGAACAATCGGACCACCTTCCCCTCATGGTCACGAAGGACTCCTCCAAACCCAAGAACTCCGCTCGGACCCGTAGCTACATCTACATTCAGCTTCAAACGCCCCCGGGGCGGTGTACCCCAACGCTGCGGCGGACGCTGCATGCATGTAGCCTCCCCGCCCGCCTGTGCCGTCATGGTGTCCCAGTACGCATCGATGATGCCCATGTATCTGCTGATGATAATACTCCTCTCCGTAGCCTCCTGGTTGAAAACTCGTTTGTTCCTCCAGTGCCACAACCCCCACCACACACCCGCTGCCATCTCGAGCTCCTCCCTTGAGAGGTTGTCCGCAAGGAACTGAAGGCGGGCAGCTAACTGGCGATTTCCAGACTGTATGATCGTCGCTTTCAAAGGATGGTTATTCCACAGCTGCCTCACCTCCGGGCACTCGAACAATAGATGATTGATTGTCTCCTTCTCCGTGTGGCATATCGGACAAAGAAGATCCACATTGCAGTGTCTATCATATAACCTCCCCATCGTAGCCATGCTGCCCGTGCAAACTTGCCATAAGAAATGCGCTAGACGTGGGGGCCATTGCTTGCTCCATATCCATCTCCATATCGGGTCATTCTGCTCCCCACGACTGCGCATATACTCCTCCCTGCCTAGATGGCCCAGCCAGTAGGCTGAGCGTGTCGTGAAGTCCCCCCTTGGCCTCGGCCACCAGAAGGGCACGTCCGGTGGTCGTCGTGAACTGAGAGGTGTGGAGATGATGGCTTCTGCGGCAGCAGTCGGAAAGATAGTACGAACCTCCTCCACCTTCCAAACGCAGCTATCGCGGTCAAGAAGATCGCAGACCCGTAAAGAGGGGTACACCACTTGAACATTTGGATAGAGCTCACCCAACGTGCCATGTAGGGACATCACCCATCTGTTGTTCCATAGATCGACAACTTCTCCATCACCCACTCTCCAATTAACCCCTTCACAGACCAGTGCCTTCGCTCCCCCACAAACTCCGCCATGTATAACTCGGACTATATCCTCTGTGCGCTTCCAAAATGGATGAACGTGGGTAGTACCTTGCTTTAAGAACCTGAGATACTAAAGAAGACGGTTTAGTAAGAAGCCGCCATACTTGTTTCGCCAGGAGTGCTTGATTGAAATCATGTAAATCTCTAAACCCCATACCACCAGCTTTTTTTGGCTTGCATAGATTCTCCCAACATTGCCAAGCTATCTTCCTCTCATTACCCTTTGCCCCCCACCAAAAATTTGCTACACAACTATGAATCTCCTGGATAAGCGTAGAAGGTAGCTGGAACACGCTCATAATATAAGAAGGAATAGCCTGTGCAATTGCTTTAATGAGGACCTCTTTCCCTGGCTTTGACAAAAAATTTTCCTTCCATCCTTGCAATTTCTTCCATACTCGCTCTTTAATAAAACTGAACACCAATCTCTTAGATCGACCAATGGCAGTCGGGAGACCCAAGTACTTCGCATGCTTGTCCACTTCCCTCACATTGAGAATTTCCTGCAGATTTTGGCGGACTTCCATAGAAACCCCTTTACTAAAAACAACTTCAGTCTTATCGTAGTTAGTTTTCTGGCCCGATGCTTGTTCGTATTGGCTAATAATATTAGCTATGGTCAAGCATTCATTCTGAGTTGCTCTAGTAAAAAGGATGCTGTCATCTGCAAAGAACAAGTGTGAAATACGTGGCGCAAGGCGGCACACACTAAGCCCGTGCACGCTCTTGCTGTCAGAGGCATGAATAATAGCAGTAGAAAAAGCTTCTGCACATAAGATAAAGAGATAGGGGGAAAGTGGATCACCCTGTCGCAGGCCGCATGAAGGCTTCATCACCGAAGATCGGTCCCCATTGATGGCAAAGGAGTGGCTAACCGAGGAGACACAATCCAGGACCCGACGCCGCCACAAAGAAGAGAAGCCCATCTTGAGCATAACGTGATCGAGGAAGCTCCATTCGACCCTATCATAAGCTTTCGACATATCCAGTTTGATTGACATACTGCCTTTCTTTACATTGGCTCCTTGTTTCATTTTGTGAAAAAGTTCATAAGCAATGAGGGAATTATCTGTAATCAGTCTTCCGGGAATAAAAGCACTCTGATTTGGTGAAACAATCCTGTCCATCATGGGCTTAAGCCTGTTTGCCATAACCTTTGTGACAATTTTATATACCACATTGCACAAACTTATAGGTCGATATTCAGCCATCCCCTTTGGGTGTTCCACCTTCGGAATAAGCACAACGAGAGTCGAGTTCACCTCATCAATGGACACTTCACCTTTCCACCACCCTTTAATATAGCTAGAAACATCCTCTCCTACAATGGTCCAGAATTTTTGAAAGAAAACCGCTTTCATCCCATCCGGCCCCGGGGCTTTGTTCGGATGCATTTGTTTTAAAGCAGCATGGATTTCTTCATCACTAACATCCTTCTCAAGCAAAACATTCATCTCATCAGAAACCTGTCTAGTGATACCAATGGTAGCCTCCTCAAAACCCGAAGGATGGCTGGTTTTAAAAAGTGTATCAAAGAAATTAAGAATAATCACAGAAATATCTTTCTCCTCCGTGCACCACTTCCCTGCATCATCCTTGAGACCCTCAATATGATTCCTCTTCTTTCGCTGAGATGCCTTGAGATGGAAATACTTGGTATTCTTGTCCCCACCCTTCAGTTCATTTACTCGAGCACGGGCACACCAGTATTCATCCTTTAGTCTATGCCAGTATTCTAGTTGTTTTGAGTGCTCTTCACATCTTTTCAGGACAACATTATCAGGAGCCTTTGCTTGTTCGTCTTTCAGTGCAGTTTCAGTCTCTTTTATCATTCTCTTCATGTGACCGAATTTTTTCTCCGCCCATTCTTCAAGCTTCACCCCACACCCTGCAATCTTTGCATGGATACCAGCCCCCATACCTTGTACCCAAGATTCTTCCACAATCTGCCCGCATTCCGGGTCTTGCAACCAGAAAGGCTCAAAACGGAAAAATTTCTCTTTTTTCTTATTCTGTTCACAACGTATGTCAAAGGATATGATGAGCGGTGAATGATCAGATTTATACCTCGGTAGATGGAGAATTTTACAATAATTGAACATCTGTCTCCACTCAAAAGTAGCCAGTGCCCTGTCAAGTCTTTCCCGAACTAGTGTCTCCGTGGAAAGACCCCTTTCCCACGTGAAGGGGCTGCCCGAGAAGCCAAGATCAAGGAGGTCACAATCATCGATAGCATCACGGAAATCTTGGAGCCACCTCTCAGCTCTAGGTGGGCCCCCAAGCTTCTCATCGTTTGAAGTAATCTCGTTAAAATCTCCAAAGAAAATAGTCGGAAGAGTGCTCTGTGCTTTCAATTCCCGCATCAAATCCCAGGTCTTGTGCTTGTTAACTTGTTCAGACCACCCATATATGCCAATAGCTCTCCATGACAAATTATTTTCCGCATCCTTAACTGTCACATCAACGTGCCTTTGTGAGAAGGATGTTAAAGACACATCCATATCTTTCCACCACATCCCCAGGCCACCTGCACGCCCCACACTAGGGATACAAACACCCTCCGTGAAGCCACACTTACGTCGAACCTTTTCAAGCTGCATAACTATATCTCATATAAATCATGGGATAGAGTGATATATTATTCAATGGTTTCTCAATTTTCTGTAACTCACCATTGGTGAGAATATATATATATATATATATATATATATATATATATATATATATATTCATTGGATGATCTACCAGTATCTAATTTTGGTGATTTTTGATACACATTTTATCTAATGGGTATACATCACATCCATAAGGTTGGATTGTTTAGTACTATTTTACAATCATAACAAATGAAGATAGGTACATGTAAGCTACGTGTACTCGGGTACACATTTCTTTTAGCCTATATATATCTGTGCGTGTGTGTGTGTTTATATATATATATATATACATATATATATATATATATATATATATATATATATATATATATATATATATATATATATATATATATATATATATATATATATATATATATATATATATAGGCTATTCACTCGCTGCCCGCTTGGGTAGATAAGTGAAATTATCCATCTGCCGAATTAGCGTATGTTGTGAAGTGTTGATATGGAAGCAGTGGAACTGTTGGTAATTATGTAAAGAGCTGGAAGTGGTGGCACTGTTGGTAATTATGTAAAGAGCTAGTCACTTTACGTGCATGTAGTAGCGGTGATATATTAGTAATTATATTAAATAATTAAACGTGCATGAAGCAGCAATCTAAGACTTATCAAACAATACAAATAACAACTGCAACCTTGTTAGTGCTAGATATGTACTATCTAGCATGCTTATTGGACAAAAATGAGTGCCTTATAACACAATTTTTATTTGTATTTAAAAATCGTGTCTACGTATTTTGTATTCAAGAGATCACTCTGTAATGAGAGATAACACATTGTAAATAGCAAAGAGAAATTGTAACATGTACGGAAAAAATGTAATACAAAAGAGCACATTGTAACTAGAACTGAAATTTTATAATCTAAAAAAAATAAGAGACAGTAGCAAGTAAACGAGTAATATTCCGGTGTCGTACACGACTTGTAATAACAAGTAAAAAAAGATATCATTATGTAATAGGAAGGAACTGTTCGTAATCATAACATAGAATTCGTAATGGGAGGAAAAAAATTGTAAACAAAATAGATCATTTATAATGGAAAGGAAACATATGTAATCAAGAATGAGATTTTGTAATACAATGTAATGATTCTTCCATATTGTATTACATATACAAATTTCTAATTTCCATTACAAATTTTATGTTCTCATTACAATATATCATTTATCCTTACAAACACAATATTTATTAGAAATAGAAGCAAGTAAACAAGTGACATTCTGTAAATAGAAAAGAGAAACTGTAACATGTACGGGAAAAACATAATACAAAAGAGCACATTATAACTAGAACTGACATTTTATAATCTAAAAAAAATAAGAGACATCAGCAAGTAAATGAGTAATATTTCGACGTCGTACAAGACTTATAGTAACAAGTAAAAAAAGATATCATTATGTAATAGGAATGAACTGTTCGTAATCAGAACACAAAATTCATAATGGGAAGGAAAAAATTATAAAAAAATAGATAATTTGTAATAGAAAGGAAATATATGTAATTGAGAATGATATTTTGTAATACAATAAAATGATACTTCCATATTGTATTATGTAATGTCATACGTAGTTACAAATTTCTCATTTCCACTATAGATTCTATGTTCTCATTATAATATATCATTTATCCTTACAAAGACAATATTTATTAGAAATAGAAGCAAGTAAACAAGTGACATTCTGATAACGTATAGTGAAAATACAATGACAAGTAAAAAAAGATGACATTTTGTAATAAGAAAGAAATATCTATAACCAAAATAGATAATTTGTTATGGAAAGGAAACATATGTAATCAAGGATGACATTTTGTGATAAAAATCTGAATGCATCAAATTCCAGTGTCTAAGAGAAATAATACTTCTAGATTCTATTACGTAACGTCATACTCAGTTACAAATTTCTCTTCAACTTTCACTTTTTTTGTTTACCTAACATGAATGTCACAATGTCTACAACTATCTTTTCCACTAGTGCATTCACTCATAAAAAATTGTGATCTAGTTACTAATAGTGGAAAGACACGCATGTACTAGCAACAAATTTCAAATTAAAAAAATTAGAATACATGTTTCATGCATACGTAATTGCCTTTTTTTAATTACATTAGATGTCACCGCTTCTCCATGCATACGTAATTCTTTTTGTATAATTATAATAGTTGCTGCTGTTATCATGCAAGTACAATTGACATCATATTAATTACAGATCCTGCCACCGCACCGCTTCTCCATGCATATGTATAAAAATGTGTATAATTACAATAGCTGCCACTACTATCATGCAAGTGCAATTGCCATTATACTAATTACACATCCTGCCGCCGCTCTCTATGTACAGGTAATTAACTTGGCTACCCGTGCGGAAAATCAATATATACTCATATATATATATATATATATATATATATATATATATATATATATATATATATATATATAAACTCAATATTGAAGTAGTCATCCATTATTCTTGTTATTTGCATAAAGTTACGCTATGTCTAAGTGAGGTTAATGGATACTATCTAATAAAAATTGACCCTCATTTTTAATGAGGTAGATGCAACACTTTTGATAAGAAGCGAACCTCCCTTAAAGTTCGGTTGATGTGGAAAATTACTTAAAAAATAATCATTCCTGAAGCGAGCTAGGTTGGTGTGGAATTGACTAATAAAAGGTAACCCTTCCTAAAGTAAGATTGATTATGAAACATCATTGATAAAGTGTATAATGGAAAGTACAACCTCAAACACATCTTATCACATAGTCAAATATTTCCATCTTGTGTTTATTTTACCTTTATTAAGTCTTACTAAGCATGGATTATGTACCACATAATTAACTTTTGTATTTGTTTTTAGAAGTATATCAATGATTTACAATGAGTCCATCATGAATTTTTGTTTTGGTTGCAAAAGGTGATCGATGAAAACATGTCATGATCTATGTTTTGTGCTAGTTGTTATCTTAACTTCTTAATAGAATGTTGACAACATTCACTCAATACAATCTTTATAAGTGTTTTCTTAGTAAAAAGGGATGATATGGTTTTATTTTAGTTTCTTTAATGTATCGTTCATTGCATGTTTTATTTGGACCTTAGTTGTAAACACTTTTGTTTCATTATCAGTATAGTGTTGTTTTGCTTATTTATTACTTATGGTGGGTGTGTGTGATTTTGGGGCCATTCGATCACTAACACATTATTCCCTTGAGTATTTCCTTCAAAGTCAGTGGAATTAGGATCGATGGACAATGTTTTGGACAAGACTTATGGGATGTAAACAAATTAGTGGATATTCAACTAGAATGGTTAGATCACAAAACTTCCTTTGATATGAGTAGGTCCTAGAAAGCTCATGTCTCATTATCAATTGAATAACAGTATTCATAACACATGCCAAACTCTAGAAAATTATTTCAAGGGATGAACACCAAAGTTTCAAGAATGATATCATATCATTAACCAAAAACATAGGAATAAAACTAAAGTACATATTACAAATTTTCAAATCTAAGATAGTTCTCCACCGATAAGGGTTGATAAATAAGGAAAAATCAATCATATAAAATAATATTAAATGCTGAATGAGGGAAACTTATCCATTCAAATATACATATGGTTCATCTAATCTTGTATAGGTTGTCGATTTGCCTCAACCACTCCAACATTCCCTTCACCTAAAGGGGTTGGGAACATGAACCCAGAGAATGAAAAAAACCAATAAAATAACAATTAGTTTATCTTGGGAAAGCGAGACATTTAAGTGATCAAATTAAATACATTTCCATAAAATATAGAAAAGGATATTATGAAAACATTACTAGTATCAATAAGAAGAATTATTCTAAGGTTTTTATATTAGACAAATTGGGGAAATTGGGTATGATAATTAGAGACAAATTTAGAATATGGAAGAGTATATCAAATGTAGAATGTCACAAGTTACTAATACATGCCCTAAAAGAATAATCCAACACTATTAGAGCACACAAACCATCCTATTAATCAAACATCATAATATAGTGATATAAGTGTGATACTCGATAAAATATAATGGTGGTCAGATAACATAGCACTAAACTTGGTCAAGTAAGGCACATAAACCAACTCTACATAGAGAAGAACATAAACACCCTACTAATAATTAAAATGGTTGCCACATTACACAAGGTAAGGCACATTACCTCCATCCAAAAGGCATACAAGATAAGGCGCATTGCATTACCCAAGCACTGATGCATACAAAACATGCATAATATGGAGCCAAATCTATTCGAAACTTATCAAAGAATCAACTAAGAGTTTCCATCTCAAAAAGGATCAATATAGTACAATATTCACATGTGGTGAAAATTCAAAGAATATAAGAAACATAAATAAAGACAGGGTTCAGTTTGAAATATAAACAAAATAGAGATGAACTAGGAACTATTCCAAGGATGAGTATTGATTGAGATCAAATATATAGTTAATAATTATTTTATAGAGAAATTCCATAAATCCATCAAACAAGGTGATGAAGATGAAATTCTCAGTTTAGATGGGCGTACCATGAAACACACCACAATTCAACAACCTAATATTTTTTGGTAGTCCTAATCCAAGATTATGATCCTAATACCGACTATATATAATTTCAATTAGGTATTACTAACTATAAAATCATTAAAATATATTTCCACATCTAATCAAATCAGACAAGAAACCTATACCACATGAGCAACCTAATATTTCTAATTTCATAACTATTCAAGATTTTCTGTATGGGTTACCTATAATTTTTTTATAAGTTCATTCAATTTTCATAAATTGAATTCAAGGATTAGTGTAGGATGACTAATTTTGGATCACATATGACTTTTAAACATTGACCAAGAACAAGTGTATATATAACTTGGATGCTCAAAATCTCACACTATTTTAATTGAAATAATGTTTGAAGGATAATTTTTCCTACTAAAATGACAGAAAAATCTAATAAAAGGGTAACACTGGGATACATCATGGGAAGATGATCTTGATTAGTAGCTTCCAAGAACTAGAGCTACATAAGCTAATGAGCATTTAAAAATTCCTTGACATGTTGAGTCTCATGCTTACCAAAAACTCTATTGATTTGTTTTTGTCTCTCTAGCCTTAGAATCCCCAAATAAAGTGAGACATGCTAATTCAAAATAAGATGAAGAAATGCTCATGAAAACAAACATCCAATATCGATGACTCACACTTAATTATGATGCCTCATCCATGCCAAAACCAAATAAATAAAAGTATGTACAATTATGGTGTGATAAATCTATCACTTATTCAAAAACTATATATGCAACAACTAGAAAAACGGAAACAACATAAATATCTTAATTGAGAACATTAAAATTTGCACTTGTGGGATCAGCAATAGAATACTTGGGTTACTGGAGATGTGATGTGAGGATAAAACCCTCTTGTTGGATCATAGATACCTCAAATAATAATCTAATGTTGGGGGAAATGATTTTTGATAAAAAGATATAAAATTGGTACCTAGGACTAGATTTAAAGAATGGTAAAACTATAATGGTTGTAAATTCATAGACAATAAGTTCAAGCATAATGACAAACTAAATAGAAAGAGGAATATGTGAAACATGGGAGACCATAATTTGGTGGAATGCTAGAAACCACTAAAGATCAACTAGCTAGGCATAGTGACCATTGGTTTTGCATGTGAAAAAATAGAGATGAATGAAGGAATTAGAAGGAGTAGAGAGAGAGAAAGGAAAATTTAAAATCTTAGTGTAACGTCTATCTCGAGAAAACAAGATTAACTAATGCGAAAACATTCACTAAGCAGAGGATTACCAAAAATCACTAAAAATCTAAAACTTTATGTGAAGAGATCTTTAAATGGTAAATATTTTTCATAAAGAAAATGATAAGTTATTTACAAACTGATCCATCAATACATCTCTGTAAGGTCGTATCTCGAGATTACAATTATCAACTACCATGTTAACACAATAAGGCAAGATACAGAAATCTCGAGGTACTGGACAAAAAACTCGAAAGCACTAATTATTACTCCTAAGACCTGAGAATACAGAGACGACACATAGGACTCTAACTACATCTATACGTGGCATAATAGCCAGTGTCTCCACCTGAAACTTCACTACTGTCCCTGGTACTGTTGATGTTGCCCTTCACCTATTGAAGGATTTCTGCCTCCTTGCCCACGTCCACCTAAAAATATGTTTCCCACGGGGTGAGACAATTATAAAATTGTCCCAGCGAGAGATATAACTCTTCGCCAGAAACATAATTATTGCATCTTAAGAGAGTAAATGTACACAAAGAAGTTATATATGTCTGAGAGTAGTGAAAACAATGTTTAACAGATTAAACCATTCTTCCAATTAAAGCAATACAACTATAATTTGATAAACCCATATGTCATTTATCTTTTAAGAAATAAAACAACATGTATGGAATTTATTTACTATAAAACCATTATTACAACATTAACTCTCTTCAGACTTAGATTATATATCTAATGTCTGACATTATTATTGGGGAGTCATGGCCTGTAGCCATACATTTTCTCACAAAGTGTTAGGATCTCAATTCCTCAACTTATCAAGTACCTTTCTAAATTTATCATCATGATTATAGAATCTAGGTACTTGAACTCATAATTTACCATTCACTAGGTATCATAGCATATCATTATACTTGAAGCATGTAAAGTAATTTCAATACATAAGATATCATAATCCTTACCTGGATATGATCACCTCTTTATGAAAACCTGCATGATCAATATTTACTAATGACATGCATATTGTATCATAACCGCACAATACAGGTTCTTCTCAAATTATATATGTGATACCACAGTCGTTCTACCTTGCACGATCGTGCAACAAAGGACTCACCACGACCGTGTCATAATACCACGGCTGGTTTCTAGGGTTAGGATTCTCATTTAATCCAAAAAGAATTATTCCACCTCTTTACTAGATTAGGAATAGTGATTCCTATCTCATTTCTCAATCATGGAGTTTCATGCTTAAAAGCATAACTCAGAATTAGGGTTACTTGTTCATATCATCACATCTCCCTAGATTAGGGTTTACTATTCACATAGCATCACATTACCCTAGATTAGGGTTTACTATTCACATAGCATCACATTATCCTAGATTAGGGTTTACTATGCACATAGCATCGCATTACCCTAGATTAGGGTTTACTATGCACATAGCATCGCATTACCCTAGATTAGGGTTTACTATTCACATAGTAGTGAATTGATATCATACCATCATTATGTATGAAGATTACTTCCATTCATGTCTTCACTTAGGTTAAGATTCATAGATCATCATAATTAGGGTTTCCATGATCCCATTGTAAAGGATCATACCCTAATTATGTGTATTCATACATGTTGGAAGTATATTACTTGATTCTCATTCATATTAGGAGTCTTCTCTCCCCTCTTTTTATTAGACGATGTTTACATCTCTTATGATTAGGTTAGGTCAATTCAACCTTGATAACATAAGTCACATTATTACTACAATGTTCATTAGGGTTTGCTTGATAAAGAGGTGTTGACTACTTAAACCCATCAAGGGTACTTTAGTAATGTTCACCATTGATCATAACATGCTTCAATCAACTAATTACTTGTTCCCTTAATGTCTTTAGATATCATTAGGATTTAGATTAATCAACCATTAAACCATCTAAGCCTTTAAAGTATAAAGCAATCTTAACCTTAAAAGACCCCAGACGGTTTTCCACTTTCAACCTCCAAACGGTTTGAAACCGCATGAGCACCAAACGGTCTTGAGACCGTTTGGACTCAAATGGTCTTGAGACCGTTTGGTCCAAACACCCTCAAAACCGCATGGACCAAAAAGTGTATTAACACTTCCAATTGAGTTAGGGTTTTCAATGTTGAAGCCCTCAATCGTTCATGCCATGGTTAACCATTTATCAATTGAGCCAATTAATTTAATACTCAACTGATGTGACCCTCAATTAATCCTCAATTGATCACCAATTAGGGTTTGGATGGATTGGATTAGGGTTGGAATGGATCATCCTTCAATACTAATCAATGTAAGACTAGTTACTTTGAAACCATAGAACCATCATCCAAATTGGGTATGACCTGACCCCAAACGGTCTTGAGGTCGTTTGGATGACCTCCAAACGGTCTTGAGACCGTTTGCCCATCATATCATCAAAATCCAAGTCAATCAATTAAGGTTTGGATCATTGGATTGATCACCAAATCAGCAATTGATTACACTTTAACTTAGTAACATTGGTTCATCAATTGCTTAACCATACTCACCCCTTGACCTCCAAACGGTCTTGGGTGACCTCCAAATGGTCTTGAGACCGTTTGGATGAGTTCCAAACTGTCTTGAGACCGTTTGGCTCACCCAACCCTTGGATTCTAGTGAAAAATCATTAGGGTTTGAGCTATTGAGTTGATCATCAAATCAGCAATTGATTGCTTTGTAATTGTGTACCTTTGGACCTTCAATTGGTCAACTATACTTAACACCATACCTCCAAACGGTCTTGGGTGATCCCCAAACGGTATTGAGACCGTTTGGGTGATCCCCAAACGGTCTTGAGACCGTTTGGGCCAATCAACCCAAAACAATCAACTCATCACTTGCAAAATCAGCACTTAGCCGATTAGGGTTCATACCACATCTTTGGATCTTCAAACACATATCCATACTTGACCCTAGACCTTCAAACGGTCTTGGGTGACCTCCAAACGGTCTTGAGACCGTTTGGGTGATCCCCAAACGGTCTTGAGACCGTTTGGGCAAGAAAACCCAAAAAGTCAAATCAATCAAGTTGAAAGTCAGCACTTAATCCAATTAGGGCTTACCTAATGGATTAGCCTTCAACTCATGATTCCTTTGTAATTAACCTATAAAATTTGGTGAGTTATTAACCAACATAATTATGAACAGGAATCTCAAACGGTCAACGTTTGGTCAACGCCCTCAAATGGTTTTGAAACCATTTTCCCAAAAAGTTCATTTAATCAAGCTGCAAAATCAGCACTTAATCCATTTAGGTTTATCTAATTGATTAGCCTTCAACTCTCGATTCCTTGGGAGTTAACCCATAAAATTTGGTGGTTTATTAACTAACATAATTATGAATAGGAATTGCAAACGGTCAACGCTTGGTCAACGCCCTCAAATGGTTTTGAAACCGTTTGCCCAAAAAGTTCAAGTTAATCAGGTTTAAAATCAGCACTTAATCCAATTAGGTTTACCTAATTGATTAGCCTTTAACTCATGATTCCTTGGGAGTTAATCCCTCAAATTTGGAGGGTTATTAACCTACATAATTATGAACATAAATCTCAAACGGTCAACGCTTTGTCAACTCAACCAAATGGTCTTGGAGACCGTTTTCTCCAACCGACCTTGTGAAACCGTTTGCCCTTCAAACGGTTTTGCAAACCGTTTGCCCCAAACCGTTTGGCCAAAAAGGGGGGGGGGGCAAGACCGTTTGATAAAGTAACATTGGTAATCACGCCCATCTTCTTCTACCTCCAGATCAAGGTATGTTCTTCGTGGTTTTTGTTGCAAGAAAGCAAGGAAGGATGGGGGAAAGAAGAACAAACTACTTTTGCAAGAAAGAAAGATGTATAACAAAGTTTAAGGGTTTAGAGTTATAAAACCCGCCTTATAATCTGATCTAGAGCTCCAAGCTCCGCAGATTTAATGCTGGATTGAGCTCCAGGGGTCGTCCAAGTTCCTTTCTTCAAGAATTGGATGGAAAAGATGGCTAGAAGCAAGAGTTGTGTAAGGAATACTAGCAAACCAACCTTGTAATGGAATTTCCTCCATGAATCCGAGCTAGAAGATGACCAAACTTACCTAGATCAACTTAGTCGTCCTCCTCTACTCCTAACCTCCTCCTTAGTCTTCCCAAAGAAAAAGGATGAGAAGAGGAATGAAGGGAACGATCCCTTGATTGTGGAAAGAGCTTGCTTATATATTTTTGGGCATATTTCCAAGGCAATGATAAATACTTCTTCTCTTTTACATCTATATCCTCCACGCCCCTCTCCTACTTCTTTGCCACTTTCCTCACTTCTTATAACATGCAAACCTATCTCTCAGCCTTGGTTTAGAGGAAAAGAAGCCAAACACTTTATTAAGTCATACATATATAAGGGTCATTTTGCATACATCTTGATTATTCAATTACAATGATTATCCTTCTTATATGGTTACTCAAATGAGGTGCCCCCCTCATTTTCTTTACTCCACTTGATGACAAAAAGCATGAGAGGTACTCTAGAGGGTATATTTTACATGTTGTACCCTATGTTTTGGGTAAATTGCACTTTAGACCAAAACTAGGTTTTAAAGTACAAGGATTGCTCTACAAGCTATATTTTGGTGCCCAAGCTTGGGGAATCCATATCACCACATCATATTCATTCTTATGATGTCTCATCATCAGAGGAACATATTAACAAGTGCAATTTGGAATTTAACCCCTCTAATTGGGCAATTTGCACATGGGTCCCTATTAAACAAAACAATCTTACAACATTGTTCAAAAAGGGTATAAATGAAAATATAGATTCTTCTAAATCTTTAATGACATATAAAGGGTTAACCACAAGCCTCTAATAATAATTTTAAGCAAAACACCTCGGGTTAGTTCATAACCTAGGTCAGGGGTGTTACAAATTATAAACCGCTAGCAAGGATTTCTTCCCCGAAATCCTAGGAAAAGGAGGGACATATTATTGATTAGTAAGGCCCTCAAGTATCCCCATATTATCTCAAAATTATTATGATATTATGGATTTGTAATTCACACAAAGTCCCTTTCAATAATTACTTCTTATCACTATTTATGTTTGTGTAAAGCATAAATCCCTAACATAAGGTGTCCATACTTTTGAAATGAAGAATCATAAAAGAACATTCTTCTAGTATCACCCAAGAATGTTTATCAAAAGAGAAACATACATACCTTAACACAGATAATTTACTCAGCAATCCTTTATTTATTTGAAATAGTTCACTAAGAAAGTTTGCTAATCAATTAATTTGGAAATATTCACCGAGAACATTCACTAAGCAATTTGTCTTAGAAGATTTTACTAAGTAAATTTACTAAATATGTTGTCTCAAAAGCTTTCACTGAAGGAGTTCATTGAGTATGCTTACTAAGTATTTACTGAGGAAATTCACTGAGTATGTTCACTAAGTATGTTTACTAAGTATATTCACTAAGTATTCACTGAGGAAATTCACTAAGTATGTTCACTAAGTATGTTCACTAAGTATTCACTGAGGAAATTCACTGAGTATGTTCACTAAGTATGATCACTAAGTATGTTCACTAAGTATTCACTGAGGAAATTCACTGAGTATGTTCACTAAGTATGCTCACTAAGTATGTTCACTAAGTATTCACTGAGGAAATTCATTGAGTGTGTTCACTAAGTATGCTCACTAAGTAGGTTCACTAAGTATTCACTAAGGAAATTCACTGAGTATATTCACTAAGTATTCACTGAGGAAATTCACTGATTATATTCACTAAGTATTCACTGAGGAAGTTCACTGAGTATATTCACTAAGTATATTCACTTAGGAAGTTCACTGAGTATATTCACTAAGTATTCACTAAGGAAGTTCACTGAGTATATTCACTAAGTATTCACTAAGGAAGTTCACTGAGTATATTCACTAAGTATTCACTAAGGAAGTTCACTGAGTATATTCACTAAGTATTCACTGAGGAAGTTCACTGAGTATATTCACTAAGTATTCACTAAGGAAGTTCACTGAGTATATTCACTAAGTATTCACTGAGGAAGTTCACTGAGTATATTCACTAAGTATTCACTAAGGAAGTTCACTGAGTATATTGACTAAGTATTCACTAAGGAAGTTCACTGAGTATATTCACTAAGTATTCACTGAGGAAGTTCACTGAGTATATTCACTAAGTATTCACTAAGGAAGTTCACTGAGTATATTCACTAAGTATTCACTGAGGAAGTTCACTGAGTATTCACTGAGGAAGTTCACTGAGTATATTCACTAAGTATTCACTGAGGAAGTTCACTGAGTATATTCACGAAGTATATTCACTGAGGAAGTTCACTAAGTATTCACTAACAATGTTCACTAAGTGTTCACTGAGGAAATTCACTGAGTGTGTTCACTAAGTATATTCACTAAGTATTCACTAAGAAGATTCACCGAGTATGTTCATTTAGAAGTTTCACTTAGCTTTTCTCATTAATTACCTCATACTCTCTAGATTGTTTCAGAATGACTACTTGATCAGAGTAATAAAAAAGATAACAATCTAAGAGTTTCATACTTGTCTTATCTTCAATAATCATATACCTGGACAGGGTATATAAGTATTTATATTAGGTAGTATGAACCTTATTTGCTATCGTATTCCTCAATTTTCATATCATTATACACACAGGATTTTCCATTTCCTAGATTTTGTCAAGGCATCACTTCTAAATCTCATCTTTCAACACACAGATAAGGGAGGTTATAAAACATTTTAAGGAACACTGAGTAAGATATAAGTTCTCATCTCTCTTGTGTCCTTATAGGACTAGTCAAAGGAAGTTCAAAAACAACTACTTTCATATCTTGAACACATAGAATCATGAAATGAAGTATCAGGGTGAATATATTTTATTTAAGTATTACCCTTCAAGGTCACCTATCACATTAGGTTGATTTCAACCCATAGTGTCCAATTATCTCATGTTGCTACTTTTGTCTTTACTTAGTGGCTACTGCCCTGGCGTACTAAGCATTTAGTGCACTGTTAACACCAAAAACTTTGGCTTTTCAGAATATCCAGGAAAATGTCTCTAAAATTGTAAAGACCTTACCTTAATTCATAGCTTATGGCCCCTCCTTGGGCACTACCATCACAAATGTACTATTTGTCTAAACTTATGGCAGAGTCTACTTTCTTGCCATATGTTAATCGTTTCCACATTTCCACTGTTCTAACATGATCATATCACTCAGGAATCCTTTCAAAGCCCAAAGTTTATGCATTAAAGACTGGTAACTTAGGTTATGATACTAGTATCCAGTCTTCTATATGCATTATAGTTGTCTTATTCTGCTCTTCAAGAGCATAGCATAGGATTCTCTATCCTGATTAGGTCAAGGTGGGAATTCTCAGGCATTTGTTCTCCTCTTGCCTGGTCCCATGCACCCTCTCTTGGTGCAACAACATTGTCCTTAGCAATGTGTTCCTCGTGTTCTCCAGTCATTTTCAAGTTCTTCTTCTCCTATGTGAGCAGAAGATACTATCAGATAAACTGGAAGACACTTAGAACAGACTCTACAACCTTAGTCCTATGTCTCTGTAGACTCAGCGAACCTAGAGCTCTGATACCACTAAATGTAACATCTATCTCGAGAAAACAAGATTAACTAATGCGGAAACGTTCACTAAGCAGCGGATTACCAAAAATCACTAAAAATTTAAAAATTTATGTGAAGAGATATTTAAATGGTAAAGCTTTTTCATAAAGAAACATGATAAGTTATTTACAAACTAATCCATCAGTACATCTCTGTAAGGTCGTATCTCGAGATTACAATCATCAACTACCATGTTAACTATATAAGGCAAGATACAGAAATCTCGAGGTACTGGACCAAAAACTCGAAAGCACTAATTATTACTCTGAAGACCTGAGAGTACAAAGACGACACATATGACACTAACTACATCTATACGTGGCATAACAACCAGTGTCTCCACCTAAAACTTCACTGCTGTCCCTGGTACTGTTGATGTTGCCCTTCACCTATTGAAGTATTTCTGCCTCCTTGCCCACGTCCACCTAAAAATATGTTTCCCACGGGGTGAGACAATTATAAAATTGTCCCAGCGAGAGATATAACTCTTCGCCAGAAACATAATTATTGCATCTTAAGAGAGTAAATGTACACAAAGAAGTTATATATGTCTGAGAGTAGTGAAAACAATGTTTAACATATTAAACCATTCTTCCAATTAAAGCAATACAACTATAATTTGATAAACCCATATGTCATTTATCTTTTAAGAAATAAAACAACATTTATGGCATTTATTTACTATAAAACCATTATTACAACATTAACTCTCTTCAGACTTAGATTATATGTCTAATGTTTGACATTATTATTGGGGAGTCATGGCCTGTAGCCATACATTTTCTCACAAAGTGTTAGGATCTCAATTCCTCAACTTATCAAGTACCTTTCTAAATTTATCATCATGATTATAGAATCTAGGTACTTGAACTCATAATTTACCATTCACTAGGTATCATAGCATATCATTATACTTGAAGCATGTAAAGTAATTTCAATACATAAGATATCATAATCCTTACCTGCATATGATCTCCTCTTTATGAAAACCTGCATGATCAATATTTACTAATGACATGAATATTGTATCATAACCGCACAATACATGTTCTTCTCAAATTATATATGTGATACCACAGTTGTGCTACCTTGCACGATCGTGCAACAAAGGACTCACCACGACCGTGTCATAATACCACAGCTGGTTTCTAGGGTTAGGATTCTCATTTAATCCAAAAAGAGTTATTCCACCTCTTAACTAGATTAGGAATAGTGATTCCTATCTCATTTCTCAATCATGGAGTTTCATGCTTAAAAGCATAACTCAGAATTAGGGTTACTTGTTCATATCATCACATCTCCCTAGATTAGGGTTTACTATTCACATAGCATCACATTACCCTAGATTAGGGTTTACTATTCACATAGCATCACATTATCCTAGATTAGGGTTTACTATGCACATAGCATCGTATTACCCTAGATTAGGGTTTACTATGCACATAGCATCGCATTACCCTAGATTAGGGTTTACTATTCACATAGTAGTGAATTGAGATCATACCATCATTATGTATGAAGATTACTTCCATTCATGTCTTCACTTAGGTTAAGATTCATAGATCATCATAATTAGGGTTTCCATGATCCCATTGTAAAGGATCATACCCTAATTATGTGTATTCATACATGTTGGAAGTATATTACTTGATTCTCATTCATATTAGGAGTCTTCTCTCCCCTCTTTTTATTAGATGATGTTTACATCTCTTATGATTAGGTTAGGTCAATTCAACCTTGATAACATAAGTCACATTATTACTACAATGTTCATTAGGGTTTGCTTGATCAAGAGGTGTTGACTACTTAAACCCATCAAGGGTACTTTAGTAATGTTCACCATTGATCATAACATGCTTCAATCAACTAATTACTTGTTCCCTTAATGTCTTTAGATATCATTAGGATTTAGATTAATCAACCATTAAACCATCTAAGCCTTTAAAGCATTAAGCAATCTTGACCTTAAAAGACCCCAAACGGTTTTCCACTTTCAACCTCCAAATGGTTTGAAACAGCATGACCACCAAACGGTCTTGAGACCGTTCGGTCCAAACACCCTCAAAACCGCATGGACCAAAAAGTGTATTAACACTTCCAATTGAGTTAGGGTTTTCAATGTTGAACCCCTCAATCGTTCATGCCATGGTTAACCATTTATCAATTGAGCCAATTAAGTTAATACTGAACTGATGTGACCCTCAATTAATCCTCAATTGATCACCAATTAGGGTTTGGATGGATTGGATTAGGTTTGGAATCGATCATCCTTCAATACTAATCAATGTAAGACTAGTTACTTTGAAACCATAGAACCATCATCCAAATTGGGTATGACCTGACCCCAAACGGTCTTGAGGTCATTTGGATGACCTCCAAACGGTCTTGAGACCGTTTTCCCAACATATCATCAAAATCCAAGTCAGTCAATTAAGGTTTGGATCATTGGATTGATCACAAAATCAGCAATTGATTACACTTTAACTTAGTAACATTGGATCATCAATTTCTTAACCATACTCACCCCTAGACCTTTAAACGGTCTTGGGTGACCTCCAAACGGTCTTGAGACCGTTTGGATGAGTTCCAAATGGTCTTGAGACCGTTTGGCTCACCCAACCCTTGGATTCTAGTGAAAAATCATTAGGGTTTGAGCTATTGAGTTGATCATCAAATCATCAATTGATTGCTTTGTAATTGTGTACCTTTGGACCTTCAATTGGTCAACTATACTTAACCCCATACCTCCAAACGGTCTTGGGTGATCCCCAAACGGTCTTGAGACCGTTTGGGCCAATCAACCCAAAACAATCAACTCATCACTTGCAAAATCAGCACTTAGCCGGTTACGGTTCATACCACATCTTTGGATCTTCAAACACATATCCATACTTGACCCTAGACCTTCAAACGGTCTTGGGTGACCCCCAAACGGTCTTGAGACCGTTTGGGTGATCCCGAAACGGTCTTGAGACCGTTTGGGCCAGAAAACCCAAAAAGTCAAATCAATCAAGTTGAAAGTCAGCACTTAATCCAATTAGGGTTTACCTAATTGATTAGCCTTCAACTCATGATTCCTTTGGAATTAACCTATCAAATTTGGTGAGTTATTAAACAACATAATTATGAACAGTAATATCAAACGGTCAATTCTTGGTCAATGCCCTCAAACGGTTTTGAAATCGTTTTCCCAAAAAGTTCAATTAATCAAGCTGAAACATCAGCACTTAATCCATTTAGGTTTATCTAATTGATTAGTCTTCAACTCTCGATTCCTTGGGAGTTAACCCATAACATTTGGTGGGTTATTAACTAACATAATTATGAACAGAAATCTCAAACGGTCAATGCTTGGTCAATGCCCTCAAATGGTTTTGAAACCGTTTGCCCAAAAAGTTCAAGTTAATCAGGTTGAAAATCAGCACTTAATCCAATTAGGTTTACCTAATTGATTAGCCTTTAACTCATGATTCGTTGGGAGTTAATCCCTCAAATTTGGAGGGTTATTAACCTAGATAATTATGATCAGAAATATCAAACGTTCAACGATTGATAAACTCAACCAAATGGTCTTGGAGACCGTTTTCTCCAACCGACCTTGTGAAACCGTCTGCCCTTCAAACGGTTTTGCAAACCGTTTGCCCCAAACCGTTTGGCCAAAAAGGGGGGGGGGTGCAAGACCGTTTGATAAAGTAATATTGGTAATCACACCCATCTTCTTATACCTCTAGATCAAGGTCTGTTCTTTGTGGTTTTTGTTGCAAGAAAGCAAGGAAGGATGGGGGAAAGAAGAACAAACTACTTTTGCAAGAAAGAAAGATGTATAACAAAGTTTAAGGGTTTCGAGTTATAAAACCCACCTTATAATCTGATCTAGAGCACCAACCTCCGTAGATTTAATGGTGGCTTGAGCTCCAGGGGTCGTCCAAGGTCCTTTCTTCAAGAATTGGATGGAGAAGATGGCTAGAAGCAAGAGTTGTGTAAGGAATACTAGCAAACCAACCTTATAATGGAATTTCCTCCATGAATCTGAGCTAGAAGATGACCAAACTTACCTAGATCAACTTGGTCGTCCTCCTCTGCTCCTAACCTCTGCCTTAGTCGGCCCAAAGCAAAAGGATGAGAAGAGGAAATGAAGGGAACGATCCCCTGATTGTGGAAAGAGCTTGCTTATATATTTTTGGGCATATTTCCAAGGCAATGATAAATACTTCTTCTCTTTTACATCTATATCCTCCACACCCCTATCCTACTTCTTTGCCACGTTCCTCCCTTCTTATAACATGCTAACGTATCTCGCAACCTTGGTTTAGATGAAAAGAAGCCAAACACTTTATTAAGTCATACATATATAAGGGTCATTTTGCATACATCTTGATTATTCAATTACAATGATTATCCTTCTTATATAGTTACTCAAATGAGGTGCCCCCCTCATTTTCTTTACTCCACTTGATGCTAAAAAGCATGAGAGGTACTCTAGATGGTATATTTTACATGTTGCACCCTATGTTTTGGGTAAATTGCACTTTACACCAAAACTAGGTTTTAAAGTACAAGGATTGCTCTACAAGCTATATTTTGGTGCCCAAGCTTGGGGAATCCATATCACCACATCATATTCATTCTTATGATGTCTCATCATCATAGGAACATCTTAACAAGTGCAATTTGGAAGTGAACCCCTCTAATTGGGTAATTTGCACATGGGTCCCTATTAAACAAAACAATCTTACAACATTGTTCAAAAAGGGCAGAAATGAAAATATAGATTCTTCTAAAGCTTTAATGACATATAAAGGGTTAACCACAAGCCTATAATCATAATTTTAAGCAAAACACCTAGGGTTAGTTCATAACCTAGGTCAGGGGTGTTACACTTAGTGTATGGTTTTAGTGTCATAGTGAAGTGTATGATTTTAGTGTCATAGTGACTTGGAAACAATATTGAAGACAATCCATACTCTCCTAGATCAGTCTCCAACAATTTGACAATTATTACCCATAAATTGAGATTACAAATAGTGCATATTTAAAAGATTAAGCACAAAGAAACCATTTTAATTAAAAATTGCATTCCTATTAAGATTCAGAATTATACCCTATGTGTTCTCTACACCAATATAAATATGTATTAAACTTATCAGATATGAATGAGACATGATCTTCTAAGTAAGTATGGGATGAACGAATATTTTAGTATACATTTGATCTTTTAAGGTTATCTTCTACATGTATTGAGAAACTATTAGTTTTACAAATGTACATACATATATATTATTATATGTTATCATATATTGAACACTTAGAGTTTATGAATGCCTTTGTTCTAATTTATCACATATCATTTACTACCTAATTTATAAAAGAGATCCACTAACTCATGTATTATCCTATATTATTTACTGTTATAATTTATAAAATAGATTCACTAATTGAATTATTATCTAAAATAAAACATATTTATTTAATGAATCCATATGAACTTTATGTTGTTCTATATTTTACTATTTTATAAATATTTAACTAATGTATTTAATATATGTGCATATTTGTTCATATATTAGATTTATTGAATCCACTATAGTTTTTATATATGTGATAAAAATGTTGGGGTTTAGGTGAGGGAGAAGATAGTAGAAACAAACAAATTTCTCTCACCACAAAACCATAACCACGGGTCGCATCAATGACTATGAAATAGGAAGGATGGTTTTAGCAAGATATACCCGATCCTGAGGCTTTCTCAGTAGCAATACCTCATAACTAGTGCAGTCTTCAACCACCTAGTCTTTGACGGTGTCTGTGCAACTCCTGATCTTGACCTGGACTGTGGTTGACAATCGTCCTCCTGAGTGGCAGAAACCTCCAACCTCTATAGATAGTCCACATAGACCACATGGAACTCTAGTCATCCCGTCCTATAGAACACTAGAAGGAGTCATCCCCTTCAGTCGGCGTACTAGTCACTGACACACTCTCCCACAACCAGTTGATGTCCTATAGTTATCTTTCCCTCGTTGTTCCTCCCTGGACAGGTAGAACTTGCTTGGGCTCTCTCAGTTACCACAACCAAAGAGGACAACAACTTTATAGAGCAACTGATGTTTTGAGTTGTACTATCTAAGAAGCCCCTAGTACCCCTCTATATATAGGAGGGGTCAGGATCAAGGTTCTCAACCCCGAGCAATGCATGATTAAAGTGGGAGTAGAAGGGTTTAGAATTTAAATGAACTAATTGCACTGCGGCAGCCGAACCGGTCATTTCACAAATGACCCAGTAGGTTGGGAGTGTGAGCTGGTCGGTTCGCATCCCAGACTTTCCTTCAATTGACTTTCCTTATTTTTTTTCTAATCAATGCAAAGATCAATTCTAGTCCCAATCGAATTGTATAAGTAAAACGAAAACTAGTGGGGGAACTAACCCTAGGTATTTTTCTTAAAATTATGATTATAGGCTTGTGGTTAACCCTTTATATGTCATTAAAGCTATAGAAGAATCTATATTTTCATTTCTGCCCTTTTTGAACAATGTTGTAAGATTGTTTTGTTTAATAGGGACCCATGTGCAAATTACCCAATTAGAGGGGTTAACGTGCAAATTGCACATGTCAAGATGTTCCTCTGATGATGAGACATCATAAGAATGCATATGATGTGGTGATATGGATTCCCCAAGCTTGGGCACCAAAATATAGCTTGTAGAGCAATCCTTGTACTTTAAAACCTAGTTTTGGTGTAAAGTGCAATTTACCCAAAACATAGGGTGCAACATGTAAAATATACCCTCTAGAGTACCTCTAATGCTTTTTAGCATCAAGTGGAGTAAAGAAAATGAGGGGGGTACCTCATTTGAGTAACCATATAAGAAGGATAATCATTGTAATTGAATAATCAAGATGTATGCAAAATGACTCTTATATATGTATGACTTAATAAAGTGTTTGGCTTCTTTTCCTCTAAACCAAGGTTGAGAGAGAAGTTTGCATGTTATAAGAAGGGAGGAACGTGGCAAAGAAGTAGGATAGGGGCGTGGATGATATAGATGTAAAAGTGAAGAAGTATTTATCATTGCCTTGGAAATATGCCCAAAAATATATAAGCAAGCTCTTTCCACAATCAAGGGATCGTTCCCTTCATTTCCTCTTCTCATCCTTTTTCTTTGAGCCGACTAAGGAGGAGGTTAGGAGCAGAGGAGGACGACCAAGTTGATCTAGGTAAGTTTGGTCATCTTCTAGCTTGGGTTCATGGAGGAAATTCCATTACAAGGTTGGTTTGCTAGTATTCCTTACACAACTCTTGCTTCTAGCCATTTTCTCCATCCAATTCTTGAAGAAAGGACCTTGGACGACCCCTGGAGCTCAAGCCACCATTAAAGCTGCAGAGCTTGGAGCTCTAGATCTGATTATAAGGCGGGTTTTATAACTCTAAACCCTTATACTTTGTTATACATCTTTCTTTCTTGCAAAAGTAGTTTGTTCTTCTTTCCCTCATCCTTCCTGGCTTTCTTGCAACAAAAACCACGAAGAACAGACCTTGATCTGGAGGTAGAAGAAGATGGGCGTGATTACCAATGTTACTTTATCAAACTGTCTTGCCCCCCCCCCCCCCTCATTTTGGCCAAACGGTTTGGGGCAAACGGTTTGCAAAACCGTTTAAAGGGCAAACGATTTCACAAGGTCGGTTGGAGCAAACGGTCTCCAAGACCATTTGGTTGAGTTGACCAAGCATTGAACGTTTGATATTTCTGTGCATAATTATGTAGTTTAATAACCCTCCAAATTTGAGGGATTAACTCCCAAGTAATCATGAGATAAAGGCTAATCAATTAGGTAAACCTAATTGGATTAAGTGCTGATTTTCAACCTGATTAACTTGAACTTTTTGGGCAAACGGTTTCAAAACCATTTGAGGGCGTTGACCAAGCATTTACCATTTGATATTCCTGTTCAGAATTATGTTAGTTAATAACCCACCAAATTTTATGGGTTAACTCCCAAGGAATCGAGAGTTTAAGGCTAATCAATTAGATAAACCTAAATGGATTAAGTGCTGATTTTCAGCTTGATTAATTGAACTTTTTGAGAAAACGGTTTCAAAACCATTTGAGGGCGTTGACCAAGCATTGACCGTTTGATATTACTGTTCATAATTATTTTGGTTAATAACTCACCAAATTTGATAGGTTAATTCCAAAGGAATCATGAGTTGAAGGATAATCAATTAGGTAAACCCTAATTGGATTAAGTGCTGACTTTCAACTTGATTGATTTGACTTTTTGGGTTTTCTTGCCCAAACGGTCTCAAGACCGTTTGGGGATCACCCAAACGGTCTCAAGACCGTTTGGGGGTCACCCAAGACCGTTTTAAGGTCTAGGGTCAAGTATGGATATGTGTTTGAAGATCCAAAGATGTGGTATGAACCCTAATCGGCTAAGTGCTGATTTTGCAAGTGATGAGTTGATTGTTTTGGGTTGATTGGCCCCAACGGTCTCAAGACCATTTTGGGATCGCCCAAGACTGTTTGGAGGTATGGGGTTAAGTATAGTTGACCAATTGAAGGTCCAAAGGTACACAATTACAAAGCAATCAATTGCTGATTTGATGATCAACTCAATAGCTCAAACCCTAATGATTTTTCACTAGAATCCAAGGGTTGGGTGAGCCAAACGGTCTCAAGACCGTTTGGAACTCATCCAAACGGTCTCAAGACCATTTGGAGGTCACCCAAGACCGTTTGGAGGTCTAGGGGTGAGTATGGTTAAGCAATTGATGATCCAATGTTACTAAGTTAAAGTGTAATCAATTGTTGATTTGGTGATCAATCCAATGATCCAAACCTTAATTGATTGACTTGGATTTTGATGATATGATGGGCAAACGGTCTCAAGACCATTTGGAGGTCATCCAAATGACCTCAAGACCGTTTGGGGTCAGGTCATACCCAATTTGGATGATGGTTCTATGGTTTCAAAGTAACTAGTCTTACATTGATTAGTATTGAAGGATGATCGATTCCAACCCTAATCTAATCCATCCAAACCCTAATTGGTGATCAATTGAGGATTAATTGAGGGTCACATCAGTTGAGTATTAACTTAATTGGATCAATTGATAAATGGTTAACGATGGCATGAATGATTGAGGGGTTCAACATTGAAAACCCTAACTCAATTGGAAGTGTTGACGTGTATTTTACTACGCGCTTAAATGCAAGTATACACGTCGAGTAATATAGGCCTTTGTGAGGCCCGAGTCAAACTCAGGGACACGTGAATTATTGGAGACTTCTACTAACTAATCGCAATCAGCTAGGCCGAATAACAAAGTAAGGTTTGTTTTCGAAATTAAAAGAAAATAAAATGAAATAATGAAAATAATTGATTAAAGGTTAATTTAATCAATTCAAAAGGATATCTTTAGGATTGCGGTTTCGCCGCGGGTCAACATTGTATTAGGTTTTATATAATTCCTCACTCTTCTCTCTCTATCCCGGTAGTGGCCTGAAAATAGAATTACCCACTGTCGTGGTGTAACTCACTACTTAGGTTTAGGTTGATTCCACCGTCGTAGTAATCATTCCCCTAAACTAAGCGCATTATAAACGATCTCTCAGTTCCCACCATTAATTTTACAACTCCTTTGTCAAGGGTTTTATTGATTAATGTAGGTTTCATTTCTTTTCAACCGTTAATCCTTCTGTTGAAGTGATTAAGGGCATTAAGCTATTATTATGGTGATCAAGCATAACAATATATATGGAGAAAACGAATCTATACCACAGATTGGAGAGAGAAAATATGAATTATCAATATAAAATTGTCATACAATGTATTCCCGGGCTACTCCCGGTCCTAAAGATGGAGGGTTTTAGCCTCTCATGTTCATCTCGCACGAATACATGGTAGAAATAGGGGAATTCATAAGAAAAACGTGAAACAAGTGGGAAAACCCCTGAACGGAGAAGAACCGGTAGATCCTTGGCGTAGAATACGAGCTTCCCCTCCTGTCGGTGGTGGAATTCGTCTTCGGCAGCGTCAAAATCACCCGGGATGAGCTTCTGGCCTCCGTTCTCCTTTCTCTCCTTCCTCGGCACTCGTGCAATGCAAAATTCCTTCTTGATCTTGTGTGGGCGGCCGTCATTAGGTATAAGTCCCTAATTAGGTCATCAAATAACAACAGCCGTCCGATCGAGATCAAAACAGATCCAACGCATATCTGCCGGCGTCGATACCATCGACGCGAGTCGATGGTATCAACCCAGCGTATTAGCGGCAGCTTTCTTTTCTTTTCGTCTGAGCGCCTGTGGTCATCTCGATACCATCGACTTGGGTCGATGGTATCGACTCTCTTTAGCGTCGGTTGTTGTCGTTTAGCAACACTGTAGCCTCAATGTGTCAATGGCATCGACTTGGGTCGATGGTATCGACGGATTCCTCGCCAGCAATCTGAAGGGATCTCGATACCATCGACTTGAGTGTCGATGGTATCGACTCTGTGCTGCTCCTCTCGACTGGCAACCTGTGGCTTGGTCGATGGTATCGACTTCCGTCGATGGTATCGACGGAAGCAAATACTTGTTTTTCCTGAAATTTCACAATAAGACCAAGTAAATCCACACAAATTATGATAATATGATAAATAATGCTCAAAAATGGTAAAACAAAGGGGATTTGACATAGAATGATGGCAAAGACCGAAATGAGTGAATTATGCAATATTATCCATAAAAATGAGTAATTAGAGCACAAAACACATATGAAAAAGGTCTATAAATGCGACTCAAAATCATCACATCAAACTCCCCTAAGCTTGAACATTGCTCGCCCTCGAGCAACTGATCCTTAGAATAGAATTGCAGATGTCAACTAAAAATCAACACACCAACCCAACATCCCATGTGACTCCCACTGAGCGTTCTCAAACCGGCCTTCTCTAACCACATAACAGTAATTACCCTAAAGGCGACAAAAATCATCAATAAGAGAAATTATCCTTCAAACCGATGAACACTATCACATAAGGCAGTTAACATAATAAAATTCGCCGATTCAGCATTGGTGCATCTTGTGATCGCCTACACTACATTGCTCGCCCTAACTACCATCTACATGGAAGCAGTTCTCCTGATAATCATTAGTGAGGAGAAATTCACGGTGGCCTACCAATCCGAGCAACGGGTGGATGGAATGGGTGGTCCATGGAAGAACTTGGAAGTATTGCACAGTTTCAATATGCATAAAAACAAAATGTCCTAAATGATGCAAATGCACATTAGAAATGCCCTAATGCCTAAAATTGGGTGAAATGATGCATGCACTAACCTTCCACCTCAAAATGAGATGGAAATCTACTTAAGCCACATCATGTACTCAATTTTCCTGTAATGCAAGTGATATCATGTTCCTTTCTCCCTCTTATTCCATTTCCTTCTAAATTCTCTTTTTTTTTCTTCTTTTCTCAATTTTTTTTCAGATTTTCAGCAAAAAAAAATTTTCTTCTCCTTTTTTTTTTCTTGTAGCCCACATATCCATAATTGCTTAGAGATACATGTATTGGGCTATTTTCTTCATGATTGGAAATCTTTGCGATATTTCGAAGGTATGGAACAGTTTAGATCACTTTTGAGGAAAAATTGAGATACATGGTGTACTTTATGCATGATAATCATGAAAGTCATGAGTGCAACTACATGGCATGCACCTAAAGGTAATGTGCATGAATCCCTATATTTTTCTCTTTTTATGCAAAAGTATGGAAAATATCAATGCAATTCCTATCTAAATGCTATGCACACAAAAAGGAATTAAAATTGTGCTTTACTTCCAATTCTTAGGTAAATTATTGAAAATTGAAGTGGAATGATCACAAGATTAGATGACTGAACCTTAGAAGATTATTATGTGTCCCTCCTTACTGACATGTGTAGTGATTCAAAGGGTTCTCTCTCTTACGTCCAATTAAGGTCTCATTACCATTTGGTTAGGTTAGGCTCAAACAACCGTTACTATCCACTTTTCATGAGTCAAAGGGAGTATAGGTGTGACATATTGTTTTAAAGTTGACATAATCAATCATTTTCATCGGACAAGTTCCCCAAGGACAACCAAGTCAAGCTATCCAAAAGACACAAAAATTTTAAAATTCCCTTAAATTTCCCATGAATACACAACGAGATGACAAACTCTTACGACATCCACAGTTACACTAGATAGATGTGGATCCTAAAAAAAACTAAAAATGCAAGAAACAAATAGCAAATAACAACTAAAAGCAACAAAAGAAAAGATAGAGCTGTTCCAGCTACCCCCCTAAGCTTGAATTTGACTATGGCCTCATAGTCAAAAACAAACTTAAGAGTGGAACAGAGATACCCTGATCATTCTTGTGGAGGTGGAGGTGGGTACTGTGGGGCCGTAGGATCCCAAGAAGGATACTCCCCCTGGAAGCTCGGATCGTAATGGGTCCTCGGCGGAGGCTGTGGATAGCCTCCAAAGTAGCTCTGACTCCAGTAATGGTCGTAAAAGGGCTCTTGTTGCATCTCCATCCTTTGCAACCGATTGTGTATCTGCTGTTGGTTGTCGAGGAGGAGACGTTCATTCTCGAACATAGCCCGTTGATTATCAAGTAACCGGCTCGTAGTATCATGAATACCGGTATACATTTCGAGATGCTGCTGCTGTTTCTGATGTATATCCTGCAGCATTGTGTACATTCCTTGCATGGAGTAGACATCCTCGCCTGGCTGTGAGGGCTGTGGTGATGGCAGCTGGGGCTGTGATGATGAAGACGCACCCGGATGCATCCTAGGACGCTTCCGTGGTGCTACTCGTGCGCGAAGAGGTGTGAAAGCCTCCTCTTCCTCCTCAGCCTTGCCTCCTTGCTCGATGTCGCTTCTCTTCATTCTTGGAGGCTCGGGGGAGATGCTCGGCGCAAAGAAGGACGTTTGCTCTGAAGGTGTGACGTCAAATGACGTTGCAAGTCTCCTTAAATAGACTTGGCCGACGCTACTGTCGCCCGTCGATACCATCGACGCGGGTCGATGGTATCGACGCGTCTCGCTGGTATCCGCCTCCCTCGCGAGTATCGACGGCTGACGTTTGCTGGATCAAGAAACCTGGATTGTTGACGTGTCGATACCATCGACGGAAGTCGATAGTATCGACGCAGCACCCGGATCGCTGACGTGGACTCGCAATCGTCGTCGATGACTTGGCGCGGATCGGTGACATGGATGTCGATACCATCGACTTGGGTCGATGGTATCGACTGCTTTTATTGCGACACCGCCGTTTTGTTGCATTCAACCTGTGATCATGTCGATACCATCGACGAGGTCGTCGATGGTATCAAGTTGACTGAGCAAAATCGTCTGAACTTCTCCAGAGATCTCGATGGTATCGACTGGCATGTCAATACCATCGACACTTTTATTGCGACCTGCCTGTAGGTATGTCAATACCATCGACGGGGCCGTCGATAGTATCGACTCAGTGCGATTTTTATAGCTGTCAACCTGAACCCATGTCGATACCATCGACGAGTGTGTCGATGGTATCGACCCTGCCTGTGCCTGCACATTGAACAAATGGATCAAGGTATCTTCTTTACACTAAAATTAAACGAAATAAAAGCAATCTATGACTAAAATTAACCTAACCTAATGTACCAATGGTTGGGTTGCCTCCCAACAAGCGCCCTTCTTTAACCTCTTAAGCTAGACGGTGTGACAATCATCTCATTCATCCACAAGTGTAATGAGTTTGACTCATTCACTTTTCTCTTGTAGTTTTCACCAAAATACAACTTTAAGCGCTGCCCGTTCACCAAGAATGTGGCATCTCCATCACGCACAAGAATCGCACCGTGTGGTCTCACCTCTTCCACTACAAAGGGTCCACTCCACCGGGACTTCAGCTTCCCGAGATGCAATTTGAGACGGGAGTTAAACAATAGAACACTATCTCCCTTCTTGAACGTGCGCAGGTTGATATGTCGATCATGGATCAGCTTTGTACGCTCCTTGTAGATGCGGGCATTCTCATATGCCGTCATGCGTAACTCATCTAATTCGTTCAATTCGAACATCCTCTTTTTCCCGGCTTCATCATAGCTCAAGTTCAGCCTTCTTAGCGCCCAATGGGCCTTATGCTCCAGCTCCACCGGAAGGTGGCAAGCCCGGCCATACGCCAACCTAAAAGGCGTGGTGCCTATAGGTGTTTTGTACGCCGTTCTATACGCCCAAAGTGCGTCCGGTAGTAATGCACTCCAATTTTTCCTCGTGGATGCCACTGTCCGTTCTAGAATCTTCTTGATTTCCCTATTTGAGACCTCCACCTGTCCTTGCGTCTGTGGATGATATGGGGTGCCGATGTTGTGCTTGACCCCATATTTCTTCAAAAGTGTCGAAAATTTCTGATTCCGGAAATGTGTGCCTCCATCACTTATGATCATTCGGGGTATCCCGAACCTGCAGAATATATTTTCTTTCACAAACCTGCACACTACATTCGAATCATTAGTCCTTGTGGGGATTGCTTCCACCCACTTCGACACATAATCAACAGTAAGCAAGATATATAAATTTGAATTTGAGGACACAAAGGATCCCATAAAGTCTATGCCCCATAAGTCAAATACCTCAACTTCCTGAAATACATTCAGGGGCATCTCTTGTCTCCTTGAAATGTTACCTGCACGCTGGCACGGGTCACATTGCCTCACAAAATCATAGGCATCCCGGAACAAAGTTGGCCAATAAAGGCCGCTTTCCAACATTTTGGCTGCTGTCCATGAACTAGCATGGTGTCCTCCCGTAGGCGACGCATGGCAATGGTGGAGAACACTCTCGTACTCCACCTCCGACACACACCTGCGAAGAATACCATCCCTGCACTGCTTCAAAAGAATTGGGTCATCCCAAAAATAGTATCTCAAAGAATGAAAGAATTTCTTTTTCTCTTGATAAGACCAGTCTTCCGGGATGATCCCGCAAGCCAAATAGTTAACAATATTAGCAAACCATGGTTCCTTAGAATCAATTTTCAAAAGTTGTTCATTGGGGAACGTCTCGGTTATGGGTATGTGTAAACCTTGTTCATCTACCCTTTCTAACCTAGACAAGTGGTCAGCCACCACATTTTCAATTCCCGACTTGTCCTTGATTTCAATATCAAATTCTTGTAAAAGCAAAATCCACCTAATTAGTCTAGGCTTTGCATCCTTCTTCTCCATCAAATATTTTATTGCAGCGTGATCGGTCCACACAACTACTTTAGAACCCACTAAGTACTGCCGAAATTTTTCAAAAGCAAACACGACGGCAAGTAACTCTTTTTCTGTAGTTGTATAGTTCAATTGAGCATCATTAAGTGTTTTGGAGGCGTAGAAAATCACAACGGGCTTATTATCTACCCTTTGCCCCAAAACGGCTCCCACTGCATAATCGGAAGCGTCACACATCAATTCGAATGGTTTTGTCCAATCCGGCGTTTGAACAACCGGAGCCGAAATCAACTTTTCTTTCAAAACTTCGAATGCGTGAAGACACTTATCATTGAAATCAAAAACTGCATCTTTTTCCAACAATTCGGATAAAGGTTTTGCGATTTTAGAAAAATCCTTGATGAATCGCCGATAAAACCCGACGTGTCCCAAAAAGCTTCTCACCCCTTTTACAGAGTTTGGTGGGGGTAGCTTAGAAATCACCTCAATTTTTACGGGGTCTACCTCAAGACCTTTGCTAGACACCTTGTGTCCTAGCACAATTCCTTCCGTCACCATCATGTGACATTTCTCCCAATTGAGGACCAAGTGTGTGTCCTCGCACCGCTGCAGCACCTTGTCCAAGTTATATAGACACTCATCAAAAGATGCCCCATAAATCGAGAAGTCGTCCATGAAAACCTCAAGACAACGCTTCACCATGTCAGAAAATATGGCGAGCATGCAGCGTTGAAAAGTCGCCGACGCATTACATAATCCAAACGGCATCCGTCGGTAAGCAAAAGTCCCGTAGGGACATGTGAACGTAGACTTCTCTTGATCCAAAGGATCAATAGAAATCTGGTTATACCCCGAATATCCATCTAGAAAACAAAAATGCGACCGACCGGCAAGACGTTCCAAAATCTGATCAATGAATGGCAAAGGAAAATGATCTTTAAGAGTTGCGGCATTCAATCGACGGTAGTCAATGCAAACACGCCACCCGGTTACCAATCAGGTGGTGACAAGTTCATTCAATAAATTTGTAGTAACAGTAATTCCCCCTTTTTTAGGGACTACCTGTGTGGGACTCACCCACGTCGAATCTGATATGGCATATATGATCCCTGCAGCAAGAAGTTTTATGACTTCCTTCTTCACGACCTCCATCATGCTCGGATTCAACCGTCTTTGAGGCTGAATGACTGGTTTGGCTCCCTCCTCGAGCCGAATCTTGTGCTGGCAAAGTGTAGGGGAGATCCCCTTGATGTCCGCGACTGACCACCCAAAGGCTCCACGGTGGTTCTTGAGCACTACCAGTAGTTGCTCCTCCTCAGCCACACTCAAGTATGCAGATACAATCACTGGTAACTTTTCCTTCTCAGCTAGAAAGACGTACTTAAGATGCGGGGGCAGTGGCTTCAACTCCAACTCCGGCGGGCAAATAAGAGATGATTGCAACGGTGGCGGAAGTGTACCTAAGTCTTCATAGTGCCTCGTGTAGAAACATGGAAGCATCTGAAGCATTTTGGTGCACTCCTTGAGTGAAGTACTCCGCATCCAATCATAAGTGACATTTAGCAAACATGCCTCAAAAGGCAATTCCGGATATGCATCAAAAACTGAAGTAATAATTGCATCATCCTCCCAAGAGGGTGGAATGTCCTCATTCTCATCATTTGGAAACCCAACAGCCTTGCCTAAAGAGAAAACTTTAGTTTGCTCCATAATGTCCACAGCTAAGGTCCCATTATCCATCTTGCTCATCACATGAGCCATATCCAAGAATGGCTTCCCAAGACAAAGTGAGATATTGTGTTCCACATGTTTCACCATGTTGCACTGTGCTTTTGCTTTAGTAGATGCATTGCTAGTGGGCATGACCATCTCAAAGCGATCATCCGCAATGCCCAAGGTCAAGCGACCTCTTCCCATCTCCAAGATCATATCGACTGTTGCTTGGAATGGGCGTCCAAGTAGCAACTCATTGCCATGCTCGTCCTGCATTTCCATAACCACAAAATCAGCCGGAAAAACAAAACGGTCTACCTTTACCAAGACATCCTCGCAGATTCCATACGGTTTCACCACAGAATTATCGTCCAGTTGGATAGTCATGTTGCTTGGCCTTGATTCCTTTAATCCAAGCTTCTTGAATGTAGAAAGGGGCATCAAATTGATGCTTGCCCCAGAATCACAAAGTGCCTCTCCAAATTTGAACTTCCCGATAAAACAAGAAATATTGAAACAACCGGGATCCTGTCTCTTCGGCGGCAAAGTGCCCATAATAAAAGCACTAACTTGCTCCTTGAGCACCACGACCTCAGTGTCGGGTATTTTCCTCTTTTTGTTGATGACATCTTTTAGAAATTTCCCGTAAGATGGGATTTGCTCAATCTCCTCTAACAACGGAATATTTATCGATAACTTTCTAAAGCTGTCCAGAAATTTCTTGAATTGTGCATCCACCTTCCTTGCTTTTGCACTATTGGGATAGGGGACCGGAACGATATGTGCCCTTTGATGAGGTGGCACATAGGGTGTCAATTTCTGTGGTTCCTCCTCAGCAGCTTGTTCTTCATTACCATTCTCAGCTATATCTTCAGCTTTCCCTGTGACAGGTGTGGGCTGCTCCTTGATGATTGCATCTTCAACTTTGTCCTACGGCGTGCTTGTGTCATCCGCCCTTGGATTCAACACTTTCTTACCGCTCCTAAGTAGAATGGCCTTGGCCTGATGGTTTCCCCCGGGAACATTGGTGTTACCCGGAAAACCCGGATGTGCTGGCTTCTTTAAGCTTGCAATTTCAGCCGCCATCTGCGCCATGGAAGTCTCTATAGTTCTCATTTGAGCCCCATGACTCTGTAAAGTCTGCCCAAATTGGTTCATAAATTCACCCTATTGCTTGATTTATTGCCCAAATGTGTTCATTAACTCCTGGTTTTGTTTTATGACCTGATTGAGCAACTCCGTGCTCTTATCCTCTGTGGCTGGTGCAGGCTTGGCGTCTGGATCCTGTAGAAAATTGTTCGGGTCCTTCCATGAGAACTTTTTGTCCTTTCGCCATGAATAGTCATTGTTCCTGTACCCTTGTTGTTGCCTCATGTACTTGACTTGAGCCTCCTCCTCGGACTCATTGTCTTCCTTCTGCAGTAGCTTCTTTGCGAGAAGATCCATCTTCTCATTTAACTCTCTCATTGCCTTGGACTCACTGGCAACTCTTGCTTGCTCAACTGGGCCTCTCTCTCTTTCTCCCCAGGATTTCTTTCGTGCCATGTTCTTCAGTATTTCCCAGCATCTTGTATCAGTGTTGTTCAAGAAAAATCCTGAACTGGCCGAGTCCAAGTTGCTTCTATCATGCTCGGAGAGAGCAAAATAGAAGATCTTCACCTGTGTCTCCTTGTCCAGTCCATGATGTGGACATCTCCTCAACATGACCTGGAATCGCTCCCACATCTTAGAATATGTTTGACCCGCCTGTTGGGTGAAATTGTGAATCTTCCTAATCATGTCATTGGTCTTCTCAGGAGGGAAAAACCTCTCGAAGAAAACCTCCACCATATGATCCCATGATTCAACAAACTCATCGTCGAGGTTATGTAGCCACTCTCTCGCAACTCCTGCCAGGGAGCTTGGGAACAACTTGAGGTACAGAACATCCTGTGGGAACTTGTCTATCTTCACCATATTGCAGTTTTCAACAAACTGACTGATGTGTGCCACTGGGTCCTCATTCTTCAATCCATGAAATGCATTTGATTTAACCAAGTTAATCAACGCTGGATCAATCTTGTAGGTTGGAATGTTGAGCCCCTATTTCTTGATAGGCCCCTTTGAAGCTGATGAAGAAGACACTTTGATCTTTTCCCATATCGTCTGTGGTTCGGCCATTTCTTCTACTTGCTCTGGTTCAAATTCAGAATCTATGTCGCTTTGGTGATCTTGCTCGTAGTAATCCTCGTCCTCTGGTCCCGGAGGTGGAACCTCAGGTGTGCGATTCGCGTAGTCTGCGCTACGTGTATGCACCATGCAAAGTACCTGAAATAAGAAAATTGGGGTTCAGTATTATGCTTTGAACGAGTAAACACAATTATAGAGAAATTTAAAAATATTTAAAATTGTTTCAAAATAAAATAAAAAAAATGTGGCCTAGAGTGGCCGCTCTTAGCACTCAAAGTGCCAATAATTCGCCGTGTCCCCGACAACGGCGCCAAAAACTTGACGTGTATTTTACTACGCGCTTAAACGCAAGTATACACGTCGAGTAATATAGGCCTTTGTGAGGCCCGAGTCGAACTCAGGGACACGTGAATTATTGGAGACTTCTACTAACTAATCGCAATCAGCTAGGCCGAATAACAAAGTAAGGTTTGTTGTCGAAATTAAAAGAAAATAAAATGAAATAATGAAAACAATTGATTAAAGGTTAATTTAATCAATTCAAAAGGATATCTTTAGGATTGCGGTTTCGCCGCGGGTCAACATTGTATTAGGTTTTATATAATTCCTCACTCTTCTCTCTCTATCCGGGTAGTGGCCTGAAAACAGAATTACCCACTGTCGTGGTGTAACTCACTACTTAGGTTTAGGTTGATTCCACCGTCGTAGTAATCATTCCCCTAAACTAAGCGCATTATAAACGATCTCTCAGTTCCCACCATTAATTTTACAACTCCTATGTCAAGGGTTTTATTGATTAATGTAGGTTTCGTTTCTTTTCAACCGTTAATCCTTCTGTCGAAGTGATTAAGGGCATTATGCTATTATTATGGTGATCAAGCATAACAATATATATGGAGAAAACGAATCTATACCACGGATTGGAGAGAGAAAATATGAATTATCAATATAAAATTGTCATACAATGTATTCCCGGGCTACTCCCGGTCCTAAAGATGGAGGGTTTTAGCCTCTCATGTTCATCTCGCACGAATACATGGTAGAAATAGGGGAATTCATAAGAAAAACGTGAAACAAGTGGGAAAACCCCTGAACGGAGAAGAACCGGTAGATCCTTGGTGTAGAATACGAGCTTCCCCGCCTGTCGGTGGTGGAATTCTTCTTCGGCAGCGTCCGAATCACCCGGGATGAGCTTCTGGCCTCCGTTCTCCTTTCTCTCCTTCCTCGGCACTCGTGCAATGCAAAATTCCTCCTTGATCTCGTGTGGGCAGCCGTCATTAGGTATAAGTCCCTAATTAGGTCATCAAATAACAACAACCGTCTGATCGAGATCAAAACAGATCCAACGCATATCTGCTGGCGTCGATACCATCGACGCGAGTCGATGGTATCGACCCAGCGTATTAGCGGCAGCTTTCTTTTCTTTTCGTCTGACCGTCTGTGGTCATCTCGATACCATCGACTTGGGTCGATGGTATCGACTCTCTTTAGCGTCGGTTGTTGTCGTTTAGCGACGCTGTAGCCTCAATGTGTCGATGGCATCGACTTGGGTCGATGGTATCGATGGATTCCTCGCCAGCAATCTAAAGGGATCTCGATACCATCGACTTGAGTGTCGATGGTATCGACTCTATGCTGCTCCTCTCGGCTGGCAACCTGTGGCTTGGTCGATGGTATCGACTTCCGTCGATGGTATCTACTTCCGTCGATGGTATCGACGGAAGCAAATACTTGTTTTTCCTGAAATTTCACAATAAGACCAAGTAAATCCACACAAATTATGATAATATGATAAATAATGCTCAAAAATGGTAAAACAAAGGGGATTTGACATAGAATGATGGCAAAGACCGAAATGAGTGAATTATGCAATATTATCCATAAAAATGAGTAATTAGAGCACAAAACACATATGAAAAAGGTCTATAAATGCGACTCAAAATCATCGCATCAAGTGTTAATACACTTTTTGGTCCATGCGGTTTTGAGGGCGTTTGGACCAAATGGTCTCAAGACCGTTTGAGTCCAAACGGTCTCAAGACCATTTGGGACCAAACGGTCTCAAGACTGTTTGGTGGTCATGCGGTTTCAAACCGTTTGGAGGTTGAAAGTGGAAAACTATTTGGGGTCTTTTAAGGTCAAGATTGCTTAATGCTTTAAAGGCTTAGATGGTTTAATGGTTGATTAATCTAAATCCTAATGATATCTAAAGACATTAAGGGAACAAGTAATTAGTTGATTGAAGCATGTTATGATCAATGGTGAACATTACTAAAGTACCCTTGATGGGTTTAAGTAGTCAACACCTCTTGATCAAGCAAACCCTAATGAACATTGTAGTAATAATGTGACTGATGTTATCAAGGTTGAATTGACATAACCTAATCATAAGAGATGTAAACATCATCTAATAAAAAGAGGGGAGAGAAGACTCCTAATATGAATGAGAATCAAGTAATATACTTCCAACATGTATGAATACACATAATTAGGGTATGATCCTTTACAATGGGATCATGGAAACACTAATTATGATGATCTATGAATTGTAACCTAAGTGAAGACATGAATGGAAGTAATCTTCATACATAATGATGGTATGATCTCAATTCACTACTATGTGAATAGTAAACCCTAATCTAGGGTAATGCGATGCTTTGTGCATAGTAAACGCTAATATAGGGTAATGCGATGCTATGTGCATAGTAAACCCTAATCTATGATAATGTGATGCTATGTGAATAGTAAACCCTAATCTAGGGTAATGTGATGCTATGTGAATAGTAAACCCTAATCTAGGGAGATGTGATGATATGAACAAGTAACCCTAATTCTGAGTTATGCTTTTAAGCATGAAACTCCATGATTGAGAAATGAGATAGGAATCACTATTCCTAATCTAGTTAAGAGGTGGAATAACTCTTTTTGGATTAAATGAGAATCCTAACCCTAGAAACCAGCCGTGGTATTATGACACGGTCGTGGTGAGTCCTTTGTGGCATGATCGTGCAAGGTAGCACGACTGTGGTATCACATATATAATTTGAGAAAATCCTGTATTGTGCGGTTATGATACAATATGCATGTCATTAGTAAATATTGATCATGCAGGTTTTCATAAAGAGGTGATCATATCCAGGTAAGGATTATGATATCTTATGTATTGAAATTACATTACATGCTTCAAGTATAATGATATGCTATGATACCTAGTGAATGGTAAATTATGAGTTCAAGTACCTAGATTCTATAATCATGATGATAAATTTAGAAAGGTACTTGATAAGTTGAGGAATTGAGATCCTAACACTTTGTGAGAAAATGTATGGCTACAGGCCATGACTCCCCAATAATAATGTTAGACATTAGATATATAATCTAAGTCTGAAGAGAGTTAATGTTGTAATAATGGTTTTATAGTAAATAAATGCCATACATGTTCTTTTATTTCTTAAAAGATAAATGACATATGGGTTTATCAAATTATAGTTGTATTGCTTTAATTGGAAGAATGGTTTAATCTATTAAACATTGTTTTCACTACTCTCAGACATATATAACTTCTTTGTGTACATTTACTCTCTTAATATGCAATAATTATGTTTCTGGCGAAGAGTTATATCTCTCGCTGGGACAATTTTATAATTGTCTCACCACGTGGGAAACATATTTTTAGGTGGATGTGGGCGAGGAGGCAGAAATCCTTCAATAGGTGAAGGGAAACATCAATAGTACCAGGGACAGTAGTGAAGTTTCAGGTGGAGACACTGGCTGTTATGCCATGTATAGATGTAGTTAGAGTCCTATGTGTCGTCTTTGTACTCTCAGGTCTTCGGAGTAATAGTTAGTGCTTTCGAGTTTTTGGTCCAGTACCTCGAGATTTCTGTATCTTGCCTTATATAGTTAACATGGTAGTTGATGATTGTAATCTCGAGATACGACCTTACAGAGATGTACTGATGGATCAGTTTGTAAATAGCTTATCATGTTTCTTTATGAAAAAGCTTTACCATTTAAAGATCTCTTCACATAAAGTTTTAAATTTTTAGTGATTTTTGGTAATCTGCTGCTTAGTGAATGTTTCCGCATTAGTTAATCTTGTTTTCTTGAGATAGACGTTACAATCACACTTCCATGAGATAGATGGTGCACCACGCTAGGGCATGCCCACACTTGGCCGATCAAGCATTTCATGTGTGCTTCTTTTGGAAGGCATCATAAACTTAACATTTAGGTGAGGGGTTTTAATATGCTCATATATGCATATATGTATCCAATCACCACATATATAGTATGTATCATATACATGCTATATCCCACAATGAAAACATGCAATAACGATAAAGCAATGATAATGGCCATCCTATCGTAATTCCTTGAGCCACAAGGAATTACAGTCATCTAGGTCTACATCACATGCAACCTATTTTTGATGAAGATCTTATGCTTAGGCCATCTTGGGTTTGATTAGCTCATCACACGAATGATCGACTCGCCTTCTGGTCGGTCAGTTGGTTGTCTCCAACCAATCGTCTGGCTCCTCCAGATGGTCAGTTCGTCATGTCATCATCTCCTCGTCTGGCCTCCAGCTACACCATCAACCAGTCCTCTCGATCCACCAGCCGATCGGTTAGCACCTCCAGCTGCTCGTTTGGGTCCCTCCAGTCTTTGACATAACATAAAATAAAACTATCCTATTTTTACATATTTCTTTGGGAAACCCCGAGTTACATTCGAGGGGAGAAAAGGTAGAAGAGAAGGCTTGAGTTATCTCAAGTTGCACCAGGAAAAGAAGAAGAGGGATCGGTGTGCAGATTGAGAGCAAACAACCACAACCAACCAAGCACACACATAGGGGTTTATAGTCCATAACCACTATATACATCCACCATCAAAACCATTTTGAGCGACACATATTTTTTGCATATATATATATATATTTTTATATATATATATATATATATATATAGTCAGGCTAGAATACACTCGAGTGTATCCGGAGCGGAATACACTCCAGTAGTTTTTCATGATGCAATTTTTTTTGAAAATCTAATCCATTTATCTTCTTAAACATCTTGTGAACAACTCATATATAAAATTTGAGCTCATTTGGATATATATAGGTCATGTTATGAAGACCACAAAAATTATATATTTCAAATTAGTTTTGTGCGTCGATTTTGTTTCCCTTGGATGAGTGACTTACACTCATCCAAATGGGCTCAAAATTTGTATGTAGCCTAGTTATAGTATGACAATGAAGATCAATGGTTTACATTTTGCAAAAAAAAGTCTTGATATGCAAACACACTTGAGTGTATTCATGTGATCCGGACACTCAAGCGTATTCTAACCTGACTATATATATATGAGTTTGTCTTCACTGCCCACATGGGCGCTTAATTATATTACCCGTGGATGGAGGCATGGTGGCTCACTTGTAAATACTACCAACTTTGCTAATTCCAGTGATATTCGGTTCTATAAATAAGTCGATGCACGCACGCATACCTCTTCATCCGACTTGATTTTGCCAAACGTAGTCGACACACTCCCGGACGAGATCACGCGATGCAATTCTCAGACAGATCTAATGCTTGGAGAGAGGTCAGGTTTCCGATCAAGTTGGGGATCTGGCCAATCAGCTGGTTCTTGTACATGTACACGGTCTCCAGCTTCGTTAGTTTTCCCAGTTCTGGTAGGATCGGTCTCAAGAGCTTCCCCTCGGCCATGTCGATGTACCGGATCTCGCTGATGTTATCGAGCGCATGACCTACGCCCAACAGTCTCCTTGTCATCTAGGGATTGGGGAATAACTACTACTGGAGATAACCTCACCGAGCACACGGTGTTGGCATGTGCATGCAGGGACACCTGACTACGTTGGCAGTGGAATAGCCCAGGAAAGGTGGTCGGGGACGACATAGCTCCATACCCTTCAGAGCCAAACGATTCAGTTGGAGTTCCCCCTACGGACCCCTATTCCCCTATGGATTCCTAGTAGATGGGAGCCAGGCACTCCACCATCCGTGACATCATCTCCTTGGCCAAGGGCATGACGATGAGCGTCCCATAGGAGCCCAATCCGTCCCTTGCCGGCTGATTCCTTGAAGAGGAAGATGGCAACATCGCGACTTCACTGAGACACCACTTCCTAGACGACTTCCACATGTGCAGGAGGTACCTCATGAGGAACTAGGACATATACATGTACAAGGGTGACACGTCATTCTTCTCTGAGGACTGTCAGGAAGAGAAGATCCGGATCGACGAGCTACATGAGAGGGCAAATAGGAGGAGGAGGGCCAAGGCCGCTGCGGCCTCGGGGTCGGTTTCGGCGCAGCTCAAGACCAGGGCAGATGTTGTGCCGGTGGGAGCTTTGTAGTAGTACTTGCTGGCAATGACGATTATTTCTGGCAAGTCAACCAATCACAGACCTTGTCATTCTTCATCCTCCAAGATGGGGCTTCTAATGCCTTGGTTGGTGGTAAATTAGATTGACTGTTAGGTGTTTGGTTTTATTCCTGACCAACTTGGAGGGTAGGAAATAGGCTACAACCACAATGGAGTAGTAGATAAGAGAGGGCGGAAGAGGTTGGGGCTATAGGAGGAACAAATCATCATCATAATAACAACTATTATTCATAGGTCTGTTTTGGTCGCGTTGATACACCTCCATGCTTCAGACTTCGTCTCCTATAGACACAATAATGAAACAAATAGAACTAAAAGTAAATATGAAGAAAGCAGCTAGCTTATTCTTCTTTGCTTCCAAATCAAAATAATAATACATAAGAATAATCTGTAAGGTGAGTATACATTTTGTAATACATACAAAAAAACTATAATCTTAGAGAACAAATTGTCAAATTGTAAGGTGGGTGTGTATTTTGTAACATACATAAAAAATTGTAACATTTCAAAATAAATTGTAAGGTCGATAGACATTTTGTAATGTATATACAAAAGGGTCATTCATTTACTACATCTGTTTTGTAATAGGAAGATACATATTTGTAATGAGACATGCAACATTTGTAATGAGATGAGCAAATTTGTAATACAAACACTCGTTTTGTATTACTACGTTGTTTCTGTTACAAATATCATTTTTACTCAATCTCTGCACAGGGCTATCATCGCGAGTCACGCACGTCGATAGTGCTACTGAATGTGTCAGAGCCTGGGGTGGCAGCGATTGATATCATCCAACTATAGACAGGAGGGGGATCAAATCGCGCTTGGATTGGGTTTCTTTAGTTATATATTCGTAATGTAATTTGAGACAATAATTTCATACCAACCCCCAAAATGTAACAATTTCAGTCACATTGTAATAGGTAAGAGCCAACCATAATGTAGGTGATAATTTTGTAATATGGATACTCAATATTGTAATAAGCACATGACATCTATAATATGGGCAGTCACATTGTAATAGGCAAGAGCTAATTGTAATGTAGGTGACATTTTTGTAATATGAATAGTCATATTATAATAAGCAAGTTCCATATGTCATATGGACAGTCACATTGTAATAGGTAAGAGCAAACCATAATGTAGGAGATAGTTTTACAATACACATACTCATATTATAATAAGAAAGTTCCATCTGTAATATGGACAGTCACATTGTAATAGGCAAGAGCCAACCGTAATGCAGGTGATAGTTTTGTAATATAGATACTCATATTGTAATAAGCAAGTGTCATATGTAATATGGATAGTCACATTATAATATGCAACAACAAACCATAATGTAGGTGACATTTTTGTAATATGGATACTCATATTGTAATAAGCAAGCGTCATCTGTAATATGGACATTCACATTGTAATAGGAAAGAACCAACTGTAATGTAGGTGATAGTTATATAATATGGATAGTCATATTGTAATAAGAAAATGTCATTTGTCATATGGACAATCAAATGTAATATGGAAGAATCAATCGTAATGTAGGTGACCGTTTGTAATATGGATATTCATATTGTAATAAGCAAGTATCATCTGTAATATGGACAATCACATTATAATAGGTAAGAGCCAATAGTCATATAAGTGACACTTTTGTAATATGTATACTCATATTGTAATAATCAAGTGTCATCTGTAATATGGACTTATTATTCTATTATGCCTTGAAACTTTTGGCTTATTCTTAATGTCAAACATCGATCTGTAAACAATAATTGATGCATCAATATGAAATATCTTTGTCAAAGTTGAATGCAAGATAACGATGCCCTTTAGTGTCATGTTATGGAGGAAATACAATAATATATCTAATAAGAGAGAATCATTACAAGAATTATTTATTCTTAGGCCTAGTTTGGGTCCTACATTTCTAACTTCTGGTAGTTTGTGAGCAAATTTGCCGTCAGCTAGAAATAAGTATTAACTTTGGTAAAGCGAGCGTGCTACTGCTAGTTGTATCAGTCGTTGTAGAATAAAGATGATTGGTATAATTTATAGAATTTAATACAGTGACTACCGGGACTTGTGATGTACTTATCCAAACGTAAGGTTAGTCACTTCCCCACCCACCACCGCATCCTCCTCGAAATGCAGCGGCAAATTTTTTGATAATTACAAATAAATGCAACTGCTTTTCAGCCAAATAACAGATGAGCCGACAACATAGTATTTACAACATTTTCCACCACTACATAACATCGGTAGTAAGATTTAGGCACGGGTAACTTTGCTTCACTACCCGCACGGGCAATGAGTGAATTCCCTATATATATATATATATATATATATATTTATATATATATATATATACCATATCATATATGTATATATTAGTTTGGGATCATGTGGCATTAATCAGATATTTAGATCAGTCCTTTAAATATATGCATCGTATGCAATAAATGAAAGACGGTAAAATAAAAAACTGATCATATAAATTAATCCTAAAATATTATATGTTGATGTGGCTCTAATAGCACTATTGGATTTTAGGTGAGGGAGAAGGCAGTGGAAAGAAAAAAAATTTCTCTCACCACAAAACTATAACCACAGGTCGCATCAACGACTATGAAATATGAAGCATGGTTTTAGTGAGATATACCTGGTCCTGAGGCTTTCTCAGTGACAATACCTCGTAGCTAGTATGGTCTTCAACCACCTAGTATTCGACAGTGCCTGTGCAACTCTTGGTTTTGACCTGGTCTGTGGTTGACAGTCATCCTCCTGAGCGGCAGAAACATCCTGCCTCTATAGATAGTCCACACAGACCACCGAGAACTCTAGTCGTCATGTCCTATAGGACACTAGAAGGATTTGTCCCCTTTTGTCGACGTACTAGTCACTGAAACACTCTCCCACAACTAGTTGCTGTCCTGCAATTGTCTTTCCCTCGCTATTCCTCCATGGATGGGTAGAACTTTCTTGGTCTCTCTCAGTTACCACAACCAGAGAGGACAACAATTTTGTAGAGCAACTGATGTTCTAAGTTGTACTATCTGAGAAGCCCCCAGTACCCCTCTATATATAGGAGGGGTCAGGGTCAAGGTTCTCAGCCCTGGGCAATGCGAGATTAAAGTGGGAGTAGAAGGGTCTTGAATTTCCATGAACTGATTGCACTGCGGCATCCGAATCGGTCGTTTCTCAAATGACCCAGTCGATTGGGAGTGTGAGATGGTTGATTCACTTAGTGAGCTGGTTGGTTCACATCCCAGACTTGCATTCAATTGATTGTCCTTGTTCGTTTCTATCAATGCAAAGATCAATTCTTGTCCCAATCGAATTGTACAAGTGAAAGAAAAACTTTTCTCACAAATCAGGACAACCCAACCTTGCTCGTTTGGTCCAGTCGAACCGATCTGTTCACCAAGTGAACCAGTTATCTCACTGACCATGAGTTGATCAGTTCACCCAGTGAACTGATTGGTTGGTGGTCCATATTGTGTAGAACATAGTTAATACAGTTCTCAATCAATCTACCACTCAAATCAGTTAGTTCAACACTTGAACATGATGATTTTGAGTCAAGTCAATTGATTGAATGTTTGATTGAGTACCTAAATACTTTTAGTAATCAATCCAAACATCATTCATGGATAAACTCCTCTTCCATGTAAATCCTTTGTGTGTGACCCTATAGGTCCCATTTCACATTGGTAGTGAATGTCCATAACTAGGTTATGACATCACCAGTAAAGAGCGATGCCTAGTCGCACATTAGTACTAACCAACTAAAAAAGAAAGTTGGAGAACAACTTTCAATCCTACAGTCTATGATTGGTGTTCAAATGAATGTATAATTCCTTTGTCTCTGATATCCTGAATGAACTCAAGGCAAGAAACTGTCATCCTTTTATCATGCATTCATGTTCCTTGATCTAAAGCAGACTGTCTGAGATATGTGTGCCATCAATATCACATATTGACTGACAGGTGCATGTGCATACTTTTCTCAGCCTCGCTTATCAAGTGCCCATGGACATCATACTCCCTTAGGTGGGACACATCCCATATATATCACTCACAGTCAAAACCCCAAGTGTCAAAGTTACCCAACCATCACCTTTATAACAATCCATATTTCAAGACTGTGTTAGATGATGTCAAAGTGTACCCAACGACATGAGATGAGTACAGTGATTTCAAATCTAAGAATCACAATCACCATCATCACTATGAGAGATGACTATGACTACCATGTAATGGTTCCATGTGTGACTCGCACGGTGGGTCTATCTGATACACTGTTCTCTAACATGTATCTATGTGTTTGGTTTTATATCACATATCATGACTAATGAGACTCTGTCATCAACCAACACACACCCTAGTCTTGTTGTGTCATTTTTGTCTATCAATATTCCATAATGACATCTGAATAGGGACAAAATAAGAATCTACAAACTCTTAGCATCTATATGATCTCATTATTTAGGTCCTCAACCTAAAGACATACGTCATTGAGTACTGTCATTCACTAGACATTCATTTTGTTCTATTATTATCTCATAACTGATTAAACCAGAATAAATTGGAAGCTAGCCTTTGAGGTTTATCAAATCAATCTTAATGTATCCCAATCCAACCATCCTATGATTGGCTCTCAGGGCATACATACCAACAGACTCCCACTTGCATTGTGAGCTAATCACCTTTGAATTATATTATTAGTGATCTCCAAATATGCCGCACATGTTTCTACTGCTCTAGTGCTAAAGCAGTGAGTTAGCAACACTTTTCTTTAATTGGTATATTGCATAGTTCACATCTCTTCACTGTACAACATATCGTATGAGATGGAGTTGCCGTAATATGTGATCTGATATTCCTGTTAGAAGTATATGCTCCTCTCTTAATGCCCCATAAGGAGACCATAGTGCTCGGAAAGCCCATAATTGCTCGGAAAGCCCCCAATGCTTGGAAAGCCCATAACAAGGTGCATATAAATCTAAATCAATTTCCGTTTACCATGATCTTTCTTAGACTTAATTATCTTCTTAATAACATAGACTTGATCTTAATGGGATTTCTCCCTCTTGAATATAGTTGGGATTTCTCCCCATGAACCATAATGTGAATTTCTTCCCTCTTAAGCATGAATGGGAATTTCTTCCCTCTTAAGCATGAATGGGAATTTCTTCCCTCTTAATCTTAGTTTCATATACCTTAATCATAATTCATAACATTAATCAGGTTTCTATACTTAGACTTAGATTAAATACATCAAACATTCAATAACCATATCCTTGAAAGAAACATGTACTTTTCATGACTTTAGCATAAGGTGCATAAACATATCATAATCATTCAATAAATCAAGTTTACAATGCCAAGGGCATGGCCCACTTACCTTGAGCTAAATCACCTATGTCAAACCTGGTTTGACTGATTGGATCCTCTTAATCACCTAAATTAACATGATTATCCTTTGTTATTCAAATTAAACCCTAATATGTGTTATATAATAATTGAGATGTGAAAACAGCAAAATCTGCTGATAAAAACCATAAAATGGGATTCCTCATTGAAAATACTTTCCAAAACATATTTTTGCAGATTTTTCTGATCATTAGGCAATTTAAAACGAATTTCCAAAGAATCGACCAATCATAAATCGAGAAAAAGCCATGTTTGCTTTCAAAACCAGTGGGTCGGTCCTGAGTTAGACCAATCGGGCTTTGCCAACTCAATAACGAGGCTTGCCACTAAGGACTCATGATCAAATATGGGATGATGGGTGAAAACCCTGAAATACCCTTGATGGTGAAATACATCAAATAAAAAATGTGGTGATTCAAAGATCATTGAACACCCTGGATTCTTCCCCCTTTCTCGCTACTACTGGAGCAGGCAGTCATGGAGGCAAGCTCCATTCATGTTGATGATGAAGGATGCAAGCACTCAGGAAAGGAAATGAGGTCTCACGTCAATTTCCTGATGTTCAGTCGAAGCCACATGAGTAGGCGGTGAGGGGGCGAGGAGCCCTAAGCCCATCAGGCTCACTAGAAAACCTAGGGAATAGGGGAAATCATCAGAGGCTTTGATACATCAAGGCATAGTGCCAATGTGCCAGAAAATGACACAAAAATGCTCGTTAGTGAAAGGCATAGCAAAAGGGCAAGATTCCATGGCCGGAGAGGCACAAAGCTACCATGGAGGCTAGCATCGGCCACACACCCTGACCACGGCCATAAGGCACAGCGTTTGGGGAAGACTCAAAGAAAATCAAATACAGAGAAATGACCATGGGGAGTCATCGAAGCTCATCAGTCGCTCAATTAGACATAAGAGTGCACAGGAGGCCACGACGAGTTAAAGGTCACCAGAAAGGGAAACTCGAGTAGGTGGGGGAGAGTTGGGGCTCTCAGGGCCAAATTGGCAGTGGAGGAGGGGGTCTCAGAGTCTGTCGAAGCACTCAAACTATTTAGGTGGATGGGAGATGCATGGAGGTGGTGGCTGCAAGTCGTCTGTGGAGAGGGTGTTCAAGCCCTAAATGGGTGTTTTATCTGTAAGGCATGAGAGCACACGAGCAAGGGCTCATTTGGTGCTGATTGACCTTTCCGTTTCATCGGTGAAAGAATCGAGAGGAATGATGCATTTTGGAGTGAGAACGAGGTTGGTGAAAATGACCTGTGAAACAGCCACTGGCTAGCGTGATTACCGGAGGTCGGAGATGATAGGATGGTCGTTGATCGCTGATCGAGTGGTGTTGATGACTCGCGAAATCAGGGTAACGCATGACAGAACAAAATAACAGAACTTTAGGGAAAATCAATGTGATTAATGAAATCGAATTCTATCCTAGGTCAAACAATATTCAAATCTCTCCCAAATTAATTGGGAGGTCAAACATGGGTCACATGAGTTCAAATTTTGACCATAGGTGTATTAGAGTGTCGAGAATATTCCCATTTAATTAGATTTGATGCTTGTGCACGTTTTTTTCCTAAAATAGAAAAAAACATTATGTGCACTTAAATGACCATGATGAATGTAAATAAAGCCATTAATTTCTCAAATAAGAATTTCAAGATATGAAAATGTGCACTCAACATTATTTATTTTCAATTAACAAGATGGAGGCCATTAAGAAAGCAATTAAACATGTAAATCACTAATTACAATATGAGAGAGAAAATTTTACATAAAAGCATTTATTCTCATTTTCTTAAACAAAAGAGCATAGATATATATGAAAACATTTTATTTAAATAAAACAAGGATAAGAGACCAATTGGACATAATAAAGTGGATTGCAAAACTAACATGGGCAATTTACATGAAGGTCCTCAACAATTATCTTATTAGAAGAAGAGCATGCAAGGAATAAAATAAATTGAAAATTTGCATAAAAAGTGTGGGATGTTACATCCACCTTCGATGTCCACGCAACATCCCATTCTCCTTCGACCCACAGATCGCGTGATCTTCTCAGGATCGTATAAGTGGATTTGGTAGAATACCACCCATCTGTTGTGGCTTTCCAAACCGACGTGTCATTGTCCTCCTGCGGTGAAGGTGATGGAATGGCCAAGACCATGTTGAACCCCTCCTTGGGAAGCCAGTCCTTCAAAAAGTTTATATTCTCTAAATAAATTAAGCAAGTTATCATATGGTTTAGAATGAAATTTAATGGAAAATACATTTAATGCACCAGTTACAACTATGGTCTGGTTATTTTTCCTATCACACACCTTTCTTTTTTCCTATGTGCTACATTGACCACTCATTCATGATCCAACGAATGACCTGCCATCTCCTACCTCTATTAATCTTGCAATCTTGAATGCAACATCACATGCTTCTCCCCCTCGACCTCTCTCTTGTCTCTCAACCGTTTAATGAATTTCCTTTGCCATTGAATTTGTCTCTATTCCTCGTTTGATCTAATCCATAACTCACCTTCTATCTTTCTCTATGGACAAAAAAACCCAATTAGGGTTCTCACTACCTTCCCACACCACACTGGTGGAGGACTCAACATTGCCTCTCCTATATATTAAGGGCATCGAAAGCACTGGCACCCCTATCTTTTTGATCCTCCACCACCAATTTCTTTTCCAATACCCCCAAATGGTCGAACCTTCTTAGTTTTGGTTTCCAACAACAATCTTCCCTTACAGCTCTAGCCAAGTACCGAATTGGATGCCTTGTAAGCAATGTCACCACTCCTTATTAGCTTTCCCATTTTTAGTTTTTACCGAACATGTCCAAGTCATTTGACCCTATAAGACACCCTTGAGGTCATTGCCAGAGGGTACCACCTTGGCCTCCCATAGGTTCCCCAACTATGAAAATGAGTCTGTTGGCATCACATGACCTTCTTGAACATTTTCTGCATGTTGATTTATCCTTTATGACTTTGGTGTTGTGGCATCAGATTTCAATTCATTCACCTATTTCTCACTTTTTGTGATGTTTGTCAAGGACATTGTGGTCCTTCCTTGCACATGCGTGTTGCTCTGACTTCACTAGACTCTGGCAAACTCCCTCATCTTTTAGAACTTGTGTTTCATAATGATTCCTCTTGGTTTAGCCTCCTCAATCGTTCTCTACTTCCAGCAGTAGTCAGTCACAGCTATAACATGGACCTAGATGTTCTAGTTATATATAGAGCTAATGAATTGCCTCCTTGGCTTTTCCCAGTCATGGAGAACTCACTGGTGGTCTTAGTTTCTCACAAAGGATCAAGTTTCTCAAAATATGATCTCTGATTGACACCTACAGATAGAAAGCTCTCACCATGGATGGGAGGAGAAGATCCCAGGTCACAGAATCATTGTTGTACCCTCGCATGATTAATCAGATAATGTTACTTGCATGGGAAAAACTGGGAATTCACGTGCTTTTGTATTATTTTCTATACGAGTTTGAGTTATGATCAAATGAATGTTTTGCCCTTGTCGATTTAATCGAATGTAACAAGTACAATGGCTTTCTTGGTTTTTTCATGTTTGATTTACATCAGATTTATTTTGATTTTAGACATCACGCTAAGGTTTTCCTCACTTTTGATTTGTCCATTTTGCAAAATTCATAACTTCAATACACGACCTAAAAAAATGCAAAAATATTAGTTTGAAAGCTCTTTTGATTCTCTATTGATCTAAATTGTTTTCAAATGTTGTTTTACACATTCAATTGCTTTAATTATAATGAATCAAATTAGGGTTTTAGGTGATGAATGGAATACAATTTGATATATTGAATGTTTTCAAACCCCAAGGATCTCATTAGGGTTTACTTGACCTAGGAAGGGAAATTAGATCTCCTCTAAGTGCAAGTGAAGGGGTTCATGCATATTTAGCATAAATAATTTTGGTTTATTGGTTGTTTATATATGATTATGCACATTAGTATTCTCTTAGTATTCTCCATGAAATTATGAATGCTTTTACAAAATACATCTTGTAAAGTCGTCAAAACTTGATTGGTTGTTTATTTATATTCTATGCTAAAACTCTAACTATGATTATGATTCAAAATTAAGGAATCATGCTCAAGAAAGGAAACCATATCATGGTTTATGTGGGAGAAATCCCATTATGGTCAAGTGGTTGATCATGTAAAGCTCAAGGATCATGTTAGTGTTAATGTTAATGATTAAGATAATTGGAATTGATTCAGATTTTATATGCTCTCGAATCAGGGACCTCAAGGGGTCGTGAAGGGATTTCCTAGCAATCATGTGCTCTTAAGTGGACATCATAGAGAGGTGCATATATTCACTGTTCAATTCTTCATTTTATTAATGAATCAGGAATGGTTAATGAAAATACATGTTCAAATTTATGTCAAAGTATTTCAAGTCAAGTTATTTCATGTCATGCTATTATCACTTTTAGACTTCTAAAGTGCCAAATACTGCTTACTTGTGTTTTTTTGCATGGCTGGGGAGATGAGATATTTGTAGGACTTGGAGCAAGTGAAGGATAAAAAGTAAAATAAAAAACTTTGATATCTTCAAGATTTCCCTGGTGGGATACCATTTACCAAACCAATCCCAAGATTTAGATGTCATGTATATCAAGTTTAGCTATATCACCAAGTATATAAGATTTCATAGAAACACATTATGCAGTTTTGTTTTGTCAAGAACTATGTTTGAATTAGTTTTAAATCAATGCAAAGTGTTTCATTTACTTTACTTGCATGATTAGCATATTGTTACACCCACATTGAGTAAAAATGCTTCCGCTCATGTGATTTGAAAAGTGGGGTGTTACATATTGTAATTAAACCATTTGGTTGTTTATTTACTTCCTACAAACTATAAGGCTCTATTTGTATCATCTTATATGGATGTAACTTGCTCAAGATCAAGATGTTATATATGTAGGGTTGGATGTATCAAAAAACGACATTATAGAGATTACTCCCATGGAGTGTTTTTGTAATTGAGATTACTCCAAGCAAGTGGGATATGGAATTCACCCCCAGCTAGTGGGTATGGCATTGGGATTAACCCCAACGAGTGGGTATGGCATTGGGATTAACCCCAACGAGTGGGTATGTAATCAAATTTACCTTCACTAAGTGTGTATGCCATTTAGATTTCTTCAATGAGTGGGCATACCATAAAGATTGAGAAATTATGGGTTAAGAAGTTATAAAAGAAAATGCATGTTCAATTATTTAATAATCATCATTGATATGGTTGTTATATTGTTACACCTAAATACACATGTTTTGTTTGTACAACATACTCACTATAAAGACATGCTGACCACACTTTAATTTGTCAATGTTTTAGGTAATTATTATATATGAAGATATCAAGACATAGTGAATTAGATAAAATCAATTGAAGATACTAAAGCAGAGACATGAGAATGAGTTAGATGTAATATTTCTTCTTATAGGAATTAGTTCCCATGGAAAGTTATGTAAATCCTTAGAGGAGCATCATTACACATTTTGTAAATAATATTCAGAAATTAGTAGAAATTATTTATTGTTATTTATTATTTTCTAAATCTAGATCCTTGAGAATTTAGGAATTTTTTCTTAATTATGGGTTACCGAAAAGTGAGGTCGTTACAAACTTCACAATTGGAGATGACACATATCAATCTCTACACAATAGTATGTTGTGTTTTTGGTCTTTCTAGCATTGGGAGTATAGACAAATCAAAACTGGAGGAGGTCGAGGGTGTGGTCGCTCCAACATTTCATCAGGGATTTGTGTAAATGAGGTTGCTAATGCTTGGAAGTAGTCCTCAATTGTTTGTATTTTTCTTTTGTTTTTAGTGATCTTCTTATTTGTTCTTAACAAGGTGTTCAATACAATATTTGTAAAAACAAGTTTTAACACATATCTTTTGTTCTCGGATACCTTACCTACAACATATTAATAAAAATTGATAATTTATTTCTTATACTAAATAGGGTAATGCAACATCATGTTTATGGTCCTCAAACTAAAATGTTATTCTCAAATGTGTGCAATGTATAGAATATACCTAGTGAACTCATATGAAATGTTTCCATACCATGTAAAATGTTTAACTCAATTACATGGGAAATTATTATTTCTTGGGCCATAAACATCAAACTTATCGGTCGCTCAGTGTATAACATTATATCCGCTGCTTCATACCTACAAATTAAAGTATCAATTCTCTTTCTCCATATTGAATCGATGGGTGATGTTTCCAAATTGTGGAAGACTTCCTCTACAAATGTGGAAATGATCCATTTTAGGACTTGTTACAATTTAATGTGCATGCACAAGTTAAAAAATATTTGTAAGGCTCCTTGAAAATGTTTAATGTGCTCTTTGGTTACTACCTTTATAGAAGATTCTATGTGAACCTCAAATATATTTCCTTTGTTGGAACTATAATATATATATTCTTATTGCTTTACAATTGATCATGTGACATAATTTCTATTGTGTTTCGATTTAGAGATATGACTCATACAAATTTAAAATTGCCCCTCTACAATGAATAATTCTAGTCATAACCGACTGCCTACTCACCTGCTCACCCGGCTGGGCTGGCTACAATGCCCAATGTGGGGAGACTTTTTTTTCATTTTATATAGGAAGTAGCAAGAAAGAGAAAAATTATATTGCTCATAACTTTCAAACCATAATGAATTTTTTTATGAAATAAAAAGCACTAGATTGATTATAAAAAGTAATTTCAGCAAGACTAATCTTGACATACTTTGGAGAAAAAATTAATATGAGAAAGTATAATACATGTGTTTTGGGGTACAATAGCCCACATTTTGAGTAGAATACCCATGTTTTGAATACAATATCTCTCATAACTTTTGATCTGTAATGATTGTTTAGGTGAGATAAAAAACATTAGATTCTTTCCAAAATATACTTTCCAACAACACTAGTGTTCACATACTTTAGAAGCAGAATAATACAAGAGAGATATAATACTAATATTTTGGAGTGCAACACACCTATTTTGGTACATTATCATATTTTGGAGGTACATTATTCTCATTTTCAAGAGTACACTATGAATATTTCTTAATGACGTATTGTACCCCAAAACATGGGTATCGTACCTCAAAAAATGGGTATTGTACACCAAAATATAGGTATTCTACCCAAACACGATTTTTGTATCTAAAACACAAGTATTGTACCCCAAACACAAGATACATACCTCAAAACAACAATTAAACATTGGTATTGTTCTCCTAAATTGTGAGTAATTTTTCCAAAATATGATTATAACACCCCATAATATTGGTACTACACCCTGATGTACAATACCCATTTTGGAGTACATTACTCACATTTTGGAGGATACAGTAAGATTTTTTGCCAATGATGTATTGTACCCCAAAATATGGGCATTGTACCCCAAAACATAGGTATTGTACCCATAAATACAAATATTATACTTATCTCATATTATTATTTCTCCAAAATATGTCAACATCGGTCTACTTGGAAAACATTTTCATATATTATCTAATGCTTTTTATTTCAACAAAAAAGTTGCTCAGAATTGAAATTTATGATCAAAATCATTTTCTCTCTCTTCTTTTTAATCCTTTTCATCTCTTAAGTGGGTTTTCTACCACATCAGTAGTGCCCCCCACCAACCATCCAGTAGGCACCCAGGTGGGGGAGCAACAGTGTGTAGTGTTACTCTTTACACTTAACACGTGAAATAGTTCGAGTAGAACTCTTTTTTTACTCCAATCCTCTGATTAAGTGCCACTCTCAAACATGATTTATCCTTGGACTACATATGTTGGCTCCTTCTTGTTTGCATTTGACAGATTTTGAAAAAATATATAATATTATACTATTTGTAGTTTGACATTTTAGATTATATCCTTTAATATTATATTAATTAGTCTTACATTGTTAATTTCTTGAGTTCTCTATCTTTTGTAGTAATTTTATGGATACTGATTCACCCAAATCCTTCTTATTAAAAACATTTTTCTTTTTTTTGTTCTCTCTACAAGATTACCTCATGTCCTTGTCCCGTCTGTCTTCTCCACTGATGGAAATCTTTGTCGATCTAGGTCTCACAGTCCGCCTTGGCAATTGGAGTTTGGGGGTCGTAGTCTAGTCCTAAGGGGTACCTTCCACTCCTATTTTGGTTCCTTCACTACAACCAATAATGGCAAAGGAGATAGTTAGACAATATGAGCCATTAAGTAATGGTGACAATGATATTCCACCCTTCTCAGAAGAAGATGAAATACTAGAGAAAAAAGAGCTAAATCACATCCTTGTTGCAATGGTGTTGATGGAGAAAGCAGCAAACTCCAACAACTTCAAGAGGACCATGGGCATGATCTCGGTCCTTAAGTGGAAAATAGTCTTGTAATGTCCCAGGATTTGATGCTATGGATAAAATTATCTTAAAGGGGATGATTGGACTATCCATATCACCAATGTGCACCTCCTTTTTAGGAAGTCCATCACTAAAAATGTTTTGGTTACGTGTGCTCATGCCACATTAGTACTAGGATGGGTGACCAATCAAGAAGTTGATCTCGGCCTGTGCATGAGTGAGGCTAAAGGGTGCAGAATGGGCAGTGTTGGTGTGTGGGGCCAATTGTCATTCATAAAATTTTACTAAAGCCTTGGAAAGTGGGCCCAAACATTACAAGTCTTCAATAAGATTGAACTTGGGATATTGATCATCCATTTTGAAGATACAAAAGATAGATAAAAGGTACTTGAAGGGTAACAATGGAGATATGATAACAAACTCATCCTCCTAAAAGAAGAAAGCAATGCCAATCAACCATATGAGCTACTCATCAATGAAACACATTTATGGATTAGAGTCTACAACCTTGCCACAGGTTATAGATCTGATACAACTATGGCAACTGTTTCTTGTAATATTGGGAAGTTTTTCGAGACATACAGAAATGAGATGGTTTGGGACAAAGAGAGAAGAGCCAAAATCATCATCAATGTGGAAAGTGCTCTCAAGAATAAGCAGAAGTGAAGGATCTACAATGGAAAGTTGTTGAGATAGACATTCAGTACAAATGACTCTCAATCTACTGGAAAGACTGTGGTAGGATGGACCATTTCCAAAAGGATTTTTCCTGAAAAAAACCAAGTATAAGAAGGACCATGGGGGAGCTAGGTGCAAGCTTCCCCAAGAAAGTCAGTCAAAGCTAACCATGAGGAGGTAACCTAAGAAAGATGCAAGAAAAAAATAAATTGCAAATCCAAGAACACCGAACAAGGGAGCAAGACATACCACAAAATTGAAGAGATAGGCAAGGGAAATCTGGAATAGAAAAAAGGTGAGAAGGAAGGGTCAAACACTACAAAAAAAGAAGAGGGAAGAAAGGAAGAGAATAGAAATAGAGGGAGTCATATGGCAGGTAGGAAATAATGAAGGAAGGAATCTTATAAGAAACCCAAAAAGAAGCTCATGAGACCATAGTTCAAGAAAATATGGCTAAAAAAGTTGGCGTTGCTAAAGAACTACATGAGAAAGCTTAAATTGTAGTAAAGACTTCATGTGTGACCCCCAACATTGAATAAGTTATTATCCCCCTAGAAAGGAAGCTCAACAAACAGAACTACCCCACCTAACAAAACTAGCATAGTGAAAAATAAAACTAGTGTAGTGTGTGCCCACCGAATGAATTCCTATAATTCCTCAAACAAAAAACACAACAAAAAGACCAACAAATATGATTACTCTTGTTGGGGTCAAGAGACACAAGAAAATTACAAAAGGGGTCACCACAAAAAATTAAGATGCTAAAAGAGATAACATAAATGAATATTGGAAGGGAAGAAAGTAAGTGAATAAATAACAAACAAATAAGATTGAAGATGAGAGGGGTGCAATATTGATTAGAGAGAAGGTACAAGAATGGTTTGGGAGGGAAACTTCAACCAAGTAGGTCCTGATGGAATCATGCCTATTAAGAGAAATGAAGATCCTTCACTATAACTGCAAGGGTGTTGTCATTCATGGCACATTCTACAATCTCTGAATTATGAGTTGTAGAGAATGCCCACATTTATCTTTTTCATGGAAACAAAGAGTAATGAATTGGACCTTGATGTGATTTGAAATATATGTGTAAAATAATGGGGTGTGTGTTACCAACACTGGAAGAGGTGGGGGTATGGGCTTCTGGTGTGACAACCAAGGAGTCACGGTGGAGTCCTATTATGGACACCATTTTTCGCTATAATTATGAGGAAATAGGAGGTTGAGAAATGAAGATACCTTGACATCCATGGTTGGATTGAAACTCACCTAAAGTTAACACATATGAATTATCAACAAACTTCAATCTTAGCAACAACCTACCTGCCATATAAATTAGTGACTTCAACTAAAGTACTTATGATAGAGAGAAATTTGGTGGTGTGATCATGAAGAAATGATACATCAATAACTTCAAAGAATTTATATACAACTGTAAGCTTATTTATTTGAATTTTAATGGAAACCCATTTTCTTGGGTTAAAGGGAAAAAAGTGGAGATGATTATTATGGACATACTGGATCGGGCTAAATACCCATCCATGGATTTATTTGTTCCTTGCTTCTATAGTGGTATAGTTGATAAGCATGAACTCAAACCACACCGCTATTCTACTTAAAAGGAATGAGGAATGCAACACACATCTAGGAAACTATATGTTCATATTAGTACAATATTGGTTTCATGACCCCAACTGCAAGGATGTGGTGCATGAGAATTGGAATGCTAAAAGATCTCTAGATATATCTCAAAAGATAGAAAAATGCTCATACATGATTGGGATGTGGGAAAAATAAAAAATTCAAAAAAAATATAGAAATTTTAAGAAGGTTGAAAAAGTCTCCCTAGGGCCCAACAAAGTCCTATGTCAACCAACAATTCAATCATTGCCTTAATCTTTGAGATGAGATAAATGATTATAAAATCAAGAGAAAACCTATAGTTTTACTCAAGGAAAGGTTAAAGAAATGGAGGATGGCAACAAACCACCACCTATTTTCCTAATAAGGTGTCACAAAGAAAAAGGAGGAACAAAATCAAGTAACTTAAAAATGATAGGGACATTGGAAGCACAATGAGGTGAATATCTACTATAATTTCACTGACATATTAAAAGGAGATTTTCTCTTCCAATGAATGTGTTGAAATGGGTATTACACTTGAAGGAATTAAAAATATGGCAATTGCTGAGATGAACGTGGACCTTTTGATAGGGAAAAAAAATTATCAATACATAAAGTGTGCCCTACGGTCTATGCACCCCAAAAAAGCTCCATGGCTTGAGGACATTGATACTAGTTTCTTTTAATCTAATTGGACTATTGTTGGGATTGATATTACCTCTTACGTCAAGGGCTAGTGGAAGGGGGAGGGGGACTTGAAGAGTATAAGTGTCAAAAATATCATCCTAATTCTAAAGTTCCTGAACTAGAGGATATGAGGGGCTTTAGAGCTATAGGTCTCTATACTACATTCTATAAGATCATATCCAAGTTCTTGACCAACATTGTGAAGACTCTCCTCAACAAGATCATTTTAACAAATCCAAGTGCTTTGATACTCGGTGCCTCATCACGGACTATGTACTTATTTTCTTTGAGACTTTCCATTCTATGAAGAACAATACCAAGGGGAAGAAGGGAAAAATAGCAACCCATATTAATATGTGTGAAGCCTACAAACGCATTGTGTGTTACTTCATCAACAAAGTTCTCAAAGCCCTGGGTTTGGAGAGTTTTTAGTGCATTAGTAGTGATTCTTTCTCCTCCATTGAAAATGGTTCTAAAAAGGGGCTTATATACCCTAAGAGAGGGCTATGCCAAGGCAAACACATTCTCCCTCACCTCTTTTTATCATGCGTGAATGATATCTCTACTCTTATCAATAGGAATGCCATGGAGGGCCCAATCACAAGGTGATAGTGTGCTGAAGGGGACCACAAGCTACTCATTTTTTCCTCCAGTAAAGACATTATTTTTGCTAAAGAAAATATCTAAGAAGAAAAATCAATTATCCCTCTTCTGGGAAACTAGGAGAGGGCTTTTGAATTGAAACTAAACTATAAAAAGACTGAGATTTCTTTCAACAAAATATTTCACTTTGGGCGATGAGAGGAAAAATTAAATCAAGAACTAGAGAATACTCATAAAAGATATTTATGATTTTCTACTATAGTAGGAAGATTTAAGATAGTGGTTTTTGGTGACCTAGAGGTTAAAATATGGAAAAAGGTAAAGGAATGGTAGGAACAAATCCTTAGTTAGGCGAGGAAGGAATTTCTTATTAAGTTTATTAACCAAGGCATATCAACTTATATGATGGGGATCCTTCGGAATGTGACACAATCATTGAGTATATGAATTGCATATTGGAAACATTTTGGTGTGGAAGTAGCGAGGAAAAGAAGAATATGCATTGGTCATCAAGGGAAAAGCTTTGTGCACCGAAGAAAATGGAGGGTTATGATTTCGAGACCTAAAATTTTTCAACTCAGATCTTCTATGTAAAAAGGCTTGGTGTCTATTCATAGATATTGAATCAATAGCAACATATATCCTAAGAGTGAGGTTCCTTAATGGAGTTGACTTACTAATGACCAAAGGGGGTCCAACCCCAGATATACTTTGTGAAGTATATGGGGGTGGAAAATGTAAGAACCCCAATTTTGGGTTCTTTTGATGAGAAATGCAATCTCTCTTAATAACGATAAATGAACAAATAATGGTGTGATTTGATTTGAATAAATGAATTTCATTTATAATAGCCTTGTTGGTTGCTTTGTGGGCTTTTTTGGCTATTGGGTCTAATAACAAGGAAAAGAAAAGGAGATTCAATTATTAAAAGAATAATTAAGAAATGGAGAAAAGAAAGATGTAGAAACCTCTAGAAGGAAAAGGAATATCCTCTAAGGGTGTATTTCGTGCCTTTTGGGTTCCTTGGGTTCCAAGGAGTCCAATTTGTAAAGATAATGCAACAAGAAAGAGAAAGGATTATTTAAATATTGCTTTATTTAGAAGGAAATGTGAGATAATGATAATATTACAAGAAATATGTGGACATATGGATAATGGATCCATCTTGGATAAGATTTCATGTTCACATGGTTTCTAATGGAAATAGTTTTCAAAATAAATAAAATAGGAAAAGAGGAAAGAGAAAATATATGTTTTAATGCATAATGTATGTCATGTAAGTCATTAACTTGCAAATGAAGAAAAGGATTTATTCCTTTTGAGTTTTGGTGTAAAACTTGGAATACACGTAGAATAAGTCTTTATAGACTTTCCTATAAAATTTGGGATTATTTGGATGTACATTTTAAGAGATATGGATTTTAAAAAAATCCATAAAGTGGATGAGTAATCATTAAATGTCATGAAATTTAATCTGACTAGAACTATAATCAGACTCTTTATTTTGTCACATGAGTTTTTGACCGTGGGATTAGGATCCGATGATTAGGAGATCATCACCTACCTCAGGATAGATCAAGAAATTCAAGAACATAGAGCAGCCCTTTCCGAAGTGGATCTCTCACAGCTATGTGCGCGAGCAAACTTGGAAACTGGCTAGATGGATTCGTGAGATCTGTGCGGCCACCCCTACCCTAAGTTTTGCCTATTTTGGGGGTTTTTAGAAGAATCCCCAAATCATCGGGACTCTCATCGGCCACCCTCTATATCCATACATATATATATGGGATAGAGTTCCCCTTTGAGATCTCACTCATGATCGTAAGACCTCGCACGACTCCCAGAACCCTTTCTCTAACTCTAATTTTCTATCCCTTCCCCAAATTTCCTTTGTGCAACCTCTAGTGTCACAACCGATGGAGGTCATTCTGGTCCCATCCAATCGGTGCACTACTGAGAAATTGGTCGTGTGGGCATGTTTGTTTGGAGCTAGCAGAGAGGAATGTGACATTCCTACGAAGGTCGAGTGACGAGATTGCAAGGTCAACCCTAGAGTTGATCGGGTGTCAGGCCTGCTTTTCGCGCAAGACCTCGGGAGGTAGGAGACGAGAGGCTGATGGATTTTACCATCAAGCCCCTGGTGAGACCACGTGCTGAGAACTAAGAGGCGGGGATACCACAAACATTTCACAGTTAACGTGAAAAAAAAAGAAAAGTGTCGGTTGGGCTGATGTGGCACACTTCTATTGGTCTCCAAGTAATTAATCTTCTGAATTTCATATATACATATTGGTAGATCTAACGAAGACAAATTATATAAGAATCTTGCTCAAAAAAACATGAGGAATGCAATAAAAATATAATCAGAGTCTATTTCTGCTTTTAATTTGAAAAGTACATAAAGTTGATAACTGTGATGCTTTAAAGAGATCTAAGCCCTAAATCTTGGCTATGGATATATTTGATAGACTTAATGGATACTAGTAATCAAAGTCTGACTTAATTGCATAAATATGATGAAAGAGATCTAATAAGAGATATTTGTTCATAACTTGTGTAATTAGGGTTTCATGATTTTAAAAGTGCTTTAAAAAGGATTAAAAACCCTAATTTAGGTAGTTATGAGATTTAATGAATCTAAATATGAGAATCAATCTAGAAGGCATGAAAATAGTGTTACTAGAATAATTGTAGATAAATAACCTTAACTTGGTAATTAGGATTTTCTAGTGTTTAAAAGTAGAATTAATGTGAATTTAGGGTTTGCTAAATTAGAAAATGTGAAACATAGTAATTAGGGTTCCTTTGAGAATCAAACTATAATTCTTTGTTGAGATGTCTATTCAAAGCAACCTGAACATGATAATTATCCCTAATGATCTTGACATGACTTAAAAGGATAAAGATGATAGTTATTGTAAAAGAGATATATTAGACTTAATTACCATTCAATTGTGCCTATGATGTTGAAATTAGGGTTTGTGAACCTAAAAGAGCATTAAAAGTGATAAATGCAGTATGGAGGCCAAAACCCTAATAAAACCCTAAAGATTTGCCTAGAAATCCTAGGGTGGAATCCAAGTCAATCTCGAGAATGTTTTGAATAAAATAATGACACTTGGATGTTATGCATTAATTTCATGATATTGATGATTGATTGATTGATTGTTCTTGAATATTATTGCTTGAACGTCAAGTTGCTCTAGATCAGGTATGTGGTTATGCTTATGGTTAATCACTTTAGTTTCACGGTGATTCCCGGTTATTTTATCGGTTGCCTAAAAATAACTACTTGGATGACTTTTATTTCATGCAACTATAAAGTGACTATGATTATCACCATAAGTATGTATACATGACTGGCTCAGATCCTGGTCCTCCTCTATGGATTTGCTAATGATGAAAAGGGTAATCTGGTAAGGGGTTTACTTGTTAAGTGGGACCATCAGGTTATTAAGAGTTAGGGATTGGGCTACCTATGGGTAGTGCCATGTGACTCATTAGCACACCATGAGTTAGGGATTGGGCTACCTATGGGTAGTGTCATGTGACTCAACCCTAGATATTGATCTACCTGTTAGGTAGGATCATGCGAGGTTTAATGGGGATCTACCATGAGGAAGGTAGCATCCAGGTCCACTGCAGGGACAACGCAAAGGCTAGGGTATGTATGGATTGAGTAGTTATGCTTAAAACATAAAGTTGTTTGTTAAATCATAATTGACTGTAATATGTTGTTATAGTTAATTGCATGATTATTGATTCCCCCACATGCCGACATATTTATTTATGCTGACAGACATTTTGTTTGTCGACATTTTAGGTACAAATTGAAAAGGACAAATAGTAAAGTGACATATTATGAAATTAAGAAATTAAGTGCAAGGAGGATTAGTTAGAATAGAGTCCAGATGTGGATAGAAGTTAGATATCCAAGTTTTTAAAAAAGGTATACAAAGTTTTATTTTATTCCAGATTCAGTATAGTCATGGTAGAATTTAATAATTATTACTGATTATTTGTCGAACGTTTGATCTGAGAAATTGGGATAACGACTCTGACCTCTTGGTCCCCCTTAATCGGGGGTTATCAGGAGGTGGGGTCGTTACATTTGGTATCAGAGCATTGGTTCCTCATTTAATCTTTAGTAATTATTAAATTTTACAAATTCCATAGAATTGAGGGAGTTATTAAAGGATTTTCCAAAAGATAGGGGTGTCTAGAAAAGGATCACGTCTGGGGGTTGGCAACATTTTCCTCCACACTACTAGTCAGAATACGAGGACTCCCAAATTTGTGTGACTGCCTGACCAATGTCTTAGGATCTAACTCAAAATAAAATACCTTTAGGACTCTATCATCTATTTTCATCCCTTCTCAACCCTAATTCTATTAAGATTCTAAGGTTTAGGGTTTTTCTCTCTGTTCCTCACCTTCTTGAGGTCAGGGTATGCATAATAAGGTTAAGGAATCCTCCACCAAATTAATTAAAAGCATGTAAATAAGATGTCATGGACATAAGCTTAATAGTTAAGTCTAAACTAAAGAATAATTGCATGCTTAGGTCGTACGACATGTGTTGTCATGCCCTCAGGAGAGACCTGAGGTTAGAACTTCTTGTCAGGAGGATGAAGTGGAGAGTTGGTCTCGAAGGAAGAAACCTTCATGAAAGGTAGAGACCTGGCATATCCTCTGAGGATGATGCTAACCGTAACCTTAAGTGGTGGTTAGGGAGAGATGGCATGATGAGTTAGATGTCATGGTCGACCATGTGCGTAGGTTGACATGCTTTTGGTTTTGAATACCTATGAGGAGCATGAGTTATGTGAGGTTGGCTGACCTTGTACCTTTTGGTGACCCAACCCTGGTAGGATCGTGCAAGTTAGGGTGAAGGATAACCCCTTCATTGATGGGGTTAGTGATGACCATATAGAACCCTTATGGGCTTATATGAGCATGACAGAGTATGCACCTAGGGTACATCAGTAGTGATGGTAGTAGTTTAAAATCCTAGGCCAGAAGGGCATGTTGGATAGCTTATCAGATAAGCATAAAGAGCTATAAATAATCTTGAACAAACGTAGGTTTCACCCATGTAGGTGTATGCATGCGAGCTTGATCCTTCTTAGCGAGAGAACCTCTAGTGGTAAGGTTGTTTGTAGGGTTAGCTCTAGAGAGAGAGAGAGAACAAGACCTGACCAAGAAGGTTGGAAGCTTAGAGTTCTAGACATGAGGAACCATTAGAAGTTGGATATGTTTTGACCTAGATGGTTGTGGTTGCCTTTAGAGGAACCAAACCCTAGAAAGGGAAAGAGACTTCTTGAACCGAGCTATGGATGTTGTAGTCTCTTACCATACCTTCTAAGGATAGGAAGAAGAATCCCTTAGACCCTGAGGAGGTTTAGTAACAAGTTGTGAGGCCTTATATCTAGTTGTTTGTCCTTGAGGAGGTCTCAACTCTAAGATGTCGTTCAAGTGGAAGGATAATTGGATGTGAATGATGTACCTCGTACATGCTTGGTTCATGGTTAGAATGTTGAGCATACAGTTGGACAACTCTTGCAGAAAAGTGAACCTAGGGTTCCTAGACCTAAGAGGGGAAGTAGTAGTACTTGGTTCTCATGGCAAGATTTGAGTTTCTATATATTCGAATAGGTGGTTTGCTTGTTAGCTACATGACTTAGTATCTTGCTAGGGCTAAGCATGCTCATGTGGGTGTAAATCCTAGACGTAGGGATGTTTGTGACCTTGGTTTCTACCAAGAGATAGTTTCATCCCATCCTATGAAGGGGCCCTTCTGTAGGGTATGGGTCAGCTTTTGTTCGGTTTGAGGAAACCTAAAGAGGTCTCACAGGATCTTGAGAAGCTAAGTGAAGAGTACATGGTAAGAGATTGAACCTATAGACCCATAGATAACCATCTCTAAGTGCATGAGGATGTGTTACCATGTAGGTAACCGGTATGGGGCCTGACCAAGGTAGGCAGGTCACCATGACCCCTATGAAAGGATGAAAGTCAGCCCATGAATGCAGAGAGAGATGATGGAGACTTGGGTAATGTTCCAAGTTGGACATGTACTATAATAGAATCCTAAGTTTATCCTAGGGTCATGTAGGGATAAGACCGATGGAAGTAGGAGTTGCCTAATTCCCTAGTTGCACATGACCATAGGGTCGGGAGGTAACAACTATCATTGTCTGAGGGCCATGGGTTAGGAGATTGATCATCTTCATGAACTCATGGGACCCAAAGGGCAGATGAGGAGGGCACTCTCTGGATGTATAAGGGAAGATGGATGACCCCAAAAGTGTTGGCACTCTACAATCCTAGAGGAGATGACCAAGGATTGTGTGGTGACCCAAGTGGGTTCGAGACCAGTTTTCCATGGAAGTAACCTTGATATCGAGATGTTCATGATGTAGGGACATGTGTTGCACATTTCAACCTAGACTAGAAGGTGTATCGGCAATGTGGGATGCACCATCTCTACTCTTGGAAGGGGAATAACTCTGTATTTGGATTGCAACCAAATGCTTATTTCATCTCGTTATGGGGGTGAGAGATAGGGCAATATGCATGCCATACACCAAGGATAAAGATGATGTGAGTGCAAACATTGCTATGATGTATGAGGATAGAGATAATAGCATACATTTGTGGAGTGTACGATGCGTGGATGGTTTACAAACACCAATAGAACTGAGTTAGTCATCTTATGAGGATGTTCTTATCATGAGCTATGTGGAGTTTATGAGCTATACAAGGTTGAGTTCGATAACCAAGTGGATGAGCTCAGTGTTTTCTTGATGAAGATAGACTTAGAGTTCGAGATGGGATGATAAGCGGAATACATGGAGGTCTATGTCTTCAAATGACCTAGCACATAAGGATGTGAGGTGGTAATGGATGCTCTTGTTGAGAGGCAACTATCTAGTTTAGCTAGTGGATAGGCTGGAAGAGGTGTATAGGTGAACCCCAAGTTGTGAGATATGTTTGTCTAACACTCAGAGGTAACGAGATCGTTGACCGAGTTAGTAGTTGCTTAGTTAGCCAGCCTAGGGCTTCTCGTGATGGTAGGATGGTTGTAGAACCTCAAATGCACTTCTATGGAAAAGAAGGTGATGAAACCTCGACTAGAGTGTTTTAGGGTTTCTGAGGAATCAACCTTGAGGAATCATGACATATAGGAGATCATGATTATAAGTTCACCACATACTGTGGTACTACTAAGATAGTAAGTGGAAGTAGTACTTTGGATACCTAAGATGAAGTTGCATGTGGCTAGTCACCATGCATGCCAGGAGGTGAAGGATGAACACCAATAACCCAGTGAGTTGATATAGAGGATAAAGAGTCCCCGAGAGGGAATGGGAGTTCATCATTATGGATGTTGTGGTAAGTCTCCCATGGACCGAAAAAGGTCAAGATGTAATATGGGTTATGGTAGATCGCCTTACCTAGATGACATGATCTAAGAGAAAGAAAGAATACTATCGGGAGACAGATCCAATTGAACTACATGTATGAGAGATGGTTCAACTAGACCATGATACAAGTTTAAAGGTTCTTGAGTATGACCTATAGGATTACTTCCATGCAGTGGACATAGGTACATGAAGAACTCGATGTTGGTATAGCTTATCACCCCTAACTGATAGTTAGCATGATCCAGACTAGAGGGTCTGATGAGAGTGTGTGTGCTCATTCGGGGTGATATATGGGGACAATTCTCATCCTATGAAAGTTGTGATGATAGCCACCATAGCCAGTATCAGGATATAAGAAGCTCTGTAAGGGAGGTTGTGTCGGTCATCGCTTCATTAAGATGATGTTGGTGAAGGGACCTCACGAAGGTCAGAAAAGGACCACAATGGGTGCAGATGAAGTCACTTTGATCATGCGATGGCTGAAAGAGAGCCCAGGGGTGACATGAGTCATGAGCTGGTGCAAAGTAGACTGACATGCAGTTCACTGTGGGAGAATATGTGATATGAAAATCCGACCCCTCTGTGCTATAACTGAGAAAGCTGAGTCCCCGATACATGGGTCCATTTGGGATAGATTGGTGGAGATGGTTATGTTTAGTCTTAACCCTCAAGATAATGTGATGTCTGATGAATTGCATGTGTCCAATTTAGAGAACTATGTGAGGTACTCGGGCCATGTGTTGAGCAATGATCCTAGTGAGCCCCAAGGGAGGCTAACATATCCTGAGTCACCTATAAGGGTATGAGATACCAAGGTGCGAGAAAACTCAGATGTAAGAATATAAGTTGATGAAGGTTCATGGGAAGCACCATTGAGAGGGTGAAGCCACATGGGGGCCATGATGGACAAGAGAGGGTCTTATCCTGTTTCTTTGTATGCTTGTAGGAATTTTGAGGGCAAAATTCCTATAAGAGGGGAAGGATGTTACAACCCCAATTTTGGGTTCTTTTGATGAGAAATGCAATTTCTCTTAATAAAGATAAATGAACGAATAATGGTGTGATTTGATTTGAATAAATGAATTTCATTTATAATAGCCTTGTTGGTTGCTTTGTGGGCTTTATTAGCTATTGGGCCCAATAATAAGGAAAAGAAAAGGAGATTCAATTATTAAAAGAATAATTAAGAAATGGAGAAAAGAAAAATTTAGAAACCTCTAAAAGGCAAAGGAATATCCTCCAAGGGTGGATTTAATGACTTTTGGGTTCCTTGGGTTCCAAGGAGTCCAAGTTGCAAAGATAACGCAATAAGAAAGAGAAAGGATTATTTAAATATTGCTCTATTTAGAAGGAAATGTGAGATAATGATAATATTACAAGAAATATGCAGATATATGGATAATGGATCCATCTTGGATAAGATTTCATGATCACATGGTTTCTATTGGAAAGAGTTTTCAAAATAAATAAAATATGAAAAGAGGAAAGAGAAAATATATGTTTTAATGCATAATATATGCCATATAAGTCATTGACTTGCAAATGAAGAAAAGGAGTTATTCCTTTTGAGTTTTGGCTTAAAATTGGAATATAAGTAAATAAGTCTTTGATAGACTTTCCTCTAAAATTTGGGATTATTTGGATGTATGTTTTAAGAGATATGGATTTTTAAAAAATCCTAAGTGAACGAGTAATCATTAAATGTCACGAAATTTAATCTGACTAGAACTATACTCGGACTCTTTATTTTGTCACACAAGTTTTTGACTGTGGGATTAGGATTCGATGAACAGGAGATCATCACCTACCTCGAGACATATCAGGAAAGTCGAGAACAGAGAGCAACCCTTTCCAAAGCGGATCTCTTGCAGCTGTGTGTGCGAGTAATCATTAAATGTCACAAAATTTAATCTAACTAGAACTATAATCAGACTCTTTATTTTGTCACATGAGTTTTTGACCGTGGGATTAGGATTCGATGATTAGGAGATCATCACCTATCTCGGGACAGATCAAGAGAGTCAAGAACAGAGAGCAGCCCTTTCCAAAGTGAATCTCTCACAGCTGTGTGTGCGAGCAAACTTAGAAAATGGCTAGATGGATTCGTCAGATCTACCCGGCCACCCCTACCCTAAGTTTTGCTTATTTTGGGAGTTTTTAGAAGAATCCCAAAATCATCGGTACTCTCATCATCCACCCTCTATATACATACATATATATATATATGGGATAGAGTTCCCCTTTGAGATCTCCCTCATGATTGCAAGACCTCACACGACTCCCAGAACCCTTTCTCTGACTCTGATTTTCTATCCCTTCCCCAAATTTCCTCTGTGCAACCTCTAGTGCCACCGCCGATGGAGGTCCTTCTGGTTCCATCCAATCAGTGCACTGCTGAGAAATTGGCCACGTGGGCAGGTTCATCCAGAGCTAGCGGAGAGGAATGTGATGTTCCTTCGAAGGTCGAGCGACGAGATCACAAGGTCAACCCTGGAGTTGACCGGGTGTCATCCCTTCTTGTCACGCAAGAGCTCGTGAGGTAGGAGACGAGAGGCTAATGGATTTTTCCATCAAGCCCCTAGCGAGACCACATGATGAGAACTAAGAGGTGGGGATACCATGGACATTTCACAGTGTCCATGTGAAAAAGAAGAAAAGGGTCGGTTGGGCTGATATGGCGCGCTTCTATTGGTCTCCAAGTAATTAATCCAAATTTCATATATACAGATTGTTAGATCGAATGAAGACAAATTATATATGAATCTTCCTCAGAAAAACATGAGGAATGCAATAAAAATATAATCAAAGTCTATTTCTACTTTTATTTTGGAAAGTACCTAAAGTTGATAACTTTGATGCTTTAAAGAGATCTAAGCCCTAAATCTTGGTTATGGATATATTTGATAGACTTAGTGGATACTAGTAATCAAAGTCTGGCTTAATTGCATAAATATGATGAAAGAGGTCTAATGAAAGATATTTATTCATAACTTGTGTAATTAGGGTTTCATGATTTTACAAGTGCTTTAAAAAGGATTAAAAACCCTAATTTAGGTAGTTATGAGATTTAATGAATCTAAATATGAGAATAAATCTAGAAGGCATGAAAATAGTGTTACTAGAATAATCATGGATAAATATCCTTAACTTGGTAATTAGGATTTTCTAGTGTTTAAAAGTGGAATTAATGTGAATTTAGGGTTTGCTAAATTAGAAGATGTGTAACATAGTAATTAGGATTCCTTTGAGAATCAAACTATAATTCTTTGTTGAGATGTCTATTCAAAGGAACCTAAAAATGATAATTATCCCTAATGATCTTGACATGACTTAAAAGAATAAAGATGGTAGTTAGTGTAAAAGAGATATATTAGACTTAATTGACATTCAATTGTGCCTATGATGTTGAAATTGGGGTTTGTGAACCTAAAAGAGCATTATAAGTGATAAATGTATTATGGCGTCTAAAACCCTAATAAAACCCTAAAGATTGGCCTAGAAATCCTAGGGTGGAATCCAAGTCAATCTTGAGAATGTTTTGAATAAAACAATGACACTTGGATGTTATGCATTAATTTCAGGATATTGATGATTTCTTGATTGATTGTTCTTGAATATTATTTCTAGGACATCAAGTTGCTCTGGATCAGGTATGTGGTTATGCTTATTGTTAATCGCTTTAGTTTCACAGTGATTCCCAATTGTTTTATTGGTTTCCTGAAAATAACTGCTTGGATGACTTTTATTTCATGCAACTATAAAGTGACTATGATTATCACCATAAGTATGTATACATGACTGGATCAGATCCTGGTCCTCCTCTGTGGCTTTGCTAATGATGAAAAGGGTAATCTGGTAAAGGGTCTACTTGTTAAGTGGGACCATCAGGTTATTAAGAGTTAGGGATTGGGCTACCTATGGGTAGTGCCATGCGACTCTTTAGCACACCATGAGTTAGGGATTGGGCTACCTATGGGTAGTGCCATGTGAGTGAACCCTAGATATTGATCTACCTGTTAGGTACGATCATGCGGGGTTTAATGGGGATCTACTATGAGGAAGGTAGCATCCAGGTCCACTGCAGGGATAGCGCAGAGGCTAGGGTATGTATGGATTGAGCAGTTATGCTTAAAATGTAAAGTTGTTTGTTAAATCATAATTTACTACAATATGTTGCTACAATTAATTGCATGATTATTGTTTCCCCCACATACCGACATATTTATTTATGCTGACTGACATTTTGTTTGTCGGTGTTTTAGGTACAAATTGAAAAGGACAAATAGTAAAGACATATTGTGAAATTAAGAAATAAAGTGAAATGAGGATTAGTTAGAATATAGTCCAGATGTGGATAGAAGTTAGATATCCAAGTTTTTGAAAATGGTATGAAAAGTTTTATTTTATTCCAGATTTAGTATAGTCATGGAAGAAATTTAATAATTATTACTGATTATTTGTCAAACCTTTGATCCGGGAAATTGGGATAATGACTCTGACCTCTTGGTCTCCCTTAATTGGGGGTTACCGGGAAGTGGGGTCGTTACAGAAAATCTCTCCTCATTTTAGGTCAAAGATGGACCATAAAGAACAAGTCAGATATCAAAATATGGTTTGACAACTAGATATCAGATATAACTAGAATGAGGATCTTCATTGATGCATGTATGTACACACTTAAGTGGGATAGATAATCGACTAAACTATAGTGGAGAGAAACAAAAAATGCCATTAAATTGTGATTAAGAGAGGACCATGTGGAAGAAATTCTAAAAAACCCATATCTTTGACTAGAAGCCCGGAAAGATATTAGTGTGAAACTTCATATGTTATCTTCTAAACCCGTCAAGCCTAGTTTTTCGGCTTTACCAGACACATGAATGAATGGTACTTGCAAAATGACCAAAATAAAAACACTTGTGGAAAATATTTTGACACTCAATCCTCCCGCCAAAACATAAAAATTTCTTATGGAAGTGTTGTGCTATAAACCTCCCAACTATGGTTAATATTTATGCCCAACATGCTATTGACTCATATTTGTTTTATATATGCAACAAAGAGACAGAAACTACCATACATAATTTAAACATTGTACCCCACCAATATAATTTGGGACACTTATTCTCTAAAGAAACCATGAAAGAGGACCCTAGCACATATTATGGTACTCTAACATGCAAGATAACCATGGAGACTAATATAAATACTCTTAGGATCATTGCTCACACTTGTCTACAATCATGATTTGTAGAAACACAACAACATTTATAATAGAGCCTAACCATCAAAATCACACCTCCTAATGCAAATTTAACCCACTAACCAAGGTTAGGGCCCTCAAAGAAGCAATTACTACTAACCATCAACTTTTCGCCACTTACATAAAATCAGCCTTATCTTTTTCTTTCCTCAGATATATAGTAACTTCATTTACAAAATGACAATATCTTAATTAAGCATAACATTGAAGGATACAACAATGTTTGACTATTACATAAAAGAAAGAGTTTCACATGTAATATACATAATGTACATTTCGTAACAAACTTCTCTCTTTTATGTCTCTCTCATTCCCAGGATCCATAGGAAGGATAAGAGACTATCTGTTTATTCTATATACTTCTTCTTCAAGACCTATGTTCTACTCTTGAAAGAAACTAGCTTATGTCTCCTTAGGGAGAGATAATCTTTTACCTAAACAATTGTTCAGCGGGTTGATGAGGTATTGTCTCAGTTAGTAGAAAATCAACTTGTAACCAAGATATTTATAATGTTTAAAATTGATAGAACTTAAATGCAAAAGTGTGAAAGCATTAACAGTTTAAAATCATAAATCAATCATCATAGAAGTTGGTTTGATATTAAATACAAAAAAAGATAACCTAAAAGTATTGACTTGATTTTTTATCTACTTATTAATCAACTGGACCCACATGAGGTGTACTAAACATGTGAAAGTATCACAAAAAGCTATGATCTTAATGTACAAGATTTAGAAGAATGTTTAGGATCCTAAGTATGTAGTCTAAATACCACATCTTTAGTTGGGATCACCATGTCTGGCTCTTGTCGACTAATGGGAGTGGCTGGATATCTCAGACTCCTCCTCTCAACCTAGGTACTCAGACGAGGAGTTAAAGCCCTCAGACTTGTTGTGCACCAGTGGACCAACCGAAGATGTCTACTGATTGCTACAAGTTATAACTAAGGTACCACTGACATCCCCGATTGGTGTTTGATTCTAATCATTTAAGGAGTCTTCCATCAGGCCTAGTATTCTACACCCTATTGGTGCACTCTAGCTTACCTCGACCTACAAAAGACCTCCAGCCAGGAAGTACATTTTCTCCTCACTACGTAGGCCTCCTGTGTGGATTCTACAATTCCCAGAGTATCTAACATCCATTGATATTTAGTTGAGTTTAACAAATTTCATCCTCATAACTAATGATTATCCAATTTTTGTTAATTGAACATCTTGTATTAAACACATAAATCATTTGGAAATTTTCATAGTTCTCATGAACTATAGTTTGACTCTTCAATTCTAAATTAGGGCAACCTGGATTCCCTGGTCCCTTAAATTATACCATTCCATCACATGTCGATCATGAACACTCTCATATCAACTTTTGATATTATATTGCATCACTAAATTATGATTAATATAACATATCTATTTTTGAAAATCCTAGCATCAGTTTATCAAATCTATCACAATTATCATGAATCAAGATTTAAGTACTAGAAAGCCATTATTTGAATTTGTATATGATAAATTGTGGTTAGAAGGTGATTTCCACTCATAGATCTTATAATAGATCACAAATCTGGCCTACCACCAACTAAACTCAGATCTCTACTGACACAATCTTGTATCATGTCTTAGGCTTTGAGATCTCATCACAAATAGGTCATTTGCAAGAAAGCAAGCTCAAGAACGTCGACTGGAGGTAGAAGACAAAGAATTTGATGGTCAAAACCATCAGTTCTATGGTTAGAGAAGACCTCCAGACTGAGAAAAAAAGAGAAAAGAGAAGAGATCATGTTTCAAAACAATGTACAAATTTGAATCTATGACAAACCTTTGGTTTCCACATTTCTTCATGTTGTTCTCCAAAAATCACCTTAGAAATTGCCTTTTATGTCTTATTTTTGGTTGCCTAAGGGTATGAAAAGATATAAGATCAAATAATAGTTCTAGCAAACTTATTTTTCTTAAACATGGATATGTATATACTGAGTTATGATCCTTTTGCGATTGTCTATCCCGGATGGCATTCTGAACGGTTGTTGAGCTTCTGGAGGTCATTGGGCTTCGACAATTGCTGGTCACTAGGCCTCAATCTCTGGGCCTTGGTAGTCACTGATGGTCCTTCGGATGTCAATCGTCGCTATGCCTCGGCGGTCACTGGCCTTTTGTAAATGTTACTAAAAATGGCATAACTCTCTCATTTTAACTTTGATTTGGTTCATTCTTATTGTTTTGGATTCATAACTAAATTATCTAAAAACCTACAATATTAGTTTGATAGCTTCGTCAAATGAAAATTTACTTATTGATTATTTCTTCAAGTGTCATTGATTATCCTCCCACATATATGTATGGGCTAGTCTTATATTAATTAAAACATCAGATCTTATATGCTTAAGTCATAATTATGAGTTATTCATATAAGTATATGCGATTACTAAAGATAAGATAAGAACAAGATACTATATCACTATAAAAAACACAACATGCATTAAGGTTGTCTTAAATCTCTAGAATTACTAGCAAAGCTAGAAGAGGGTTGTAACACCTCCAGTAGACAATGTAAATCAAATGTTGTTTCTCTACTAGTCCCCATAGACAAAGCTTGTTGGTCTCCTCCATCGGTGGGGCATATCATTGTTAACATGACTGAAGCTTTCCTAACCAACAACCTGATTAGTGTGGCTAACATTTTTAGAAACATTTCACACTTTTCTCTTATTAGGGTAGCTAAAACTATTGAAATTCATTATCATGCTTTCACTACAAATAACTTGGAGCCCTTTTTGGATTTCATATAGTTAAGGAAAGGATGAAGGATAATATTGAATTGGAAATGGATGCATTGAATGTATATAATCGGATCTAGAAGTTGATTTAGGGGTTTTATCCTATGTTGATGATCTTCAAAGATATCATGTCTCTGGCTGAGAATTTCAACTGAGTTGCTTTTCAGCCACATCTATATAGAACTGACAAACTAGCTAATATGGGACTAGGTAAAAGATACAATTGGGCAACCTTTTGAAATTTTCCCTTTGATTAGAATGAACCTCTTGTAACTTTTGGCTGATTGAAATAATGTTAGGCTATAAAAGAAAACAAAAAACAACATGGTCACAATGTAGCCTACTATCTCCCTTTTGAGTTCCCCTTGATCCAAGAGTGTTATCCCTTTATTATGTATACGTTTAGTACCAAGGTAAGAACATTAAGACTCTAATACCTTTCAGGCCTCATCATAGGTACATGAGATAAGCTATACAACATAAAGGTGAACATAGTGCATTGGCAAAAGATGCTAAACAAATCAATCTCCTTTGATGTCTTTTACAAAAAAGAATCACATATTACCAATGCCCTGGATACATTTCTCACCAAAATATCATAATAGGAAAAAGTTTGAATCACTCATTTTATGTTTCATAAATCATGGGGATGTAGCCTTTGAGGTCTAAAATCTTAGCATACTATATCTTCTTGTTTCACAAAGATCACAAAAAGAAATTCTATTAAATTTCTTTATATAGGTTGTAGGAGATATTACAAAGGTTCAATTCTCCTAACTACATGAATTTTAGGTTTAAAATATTCATATAATACATTTAATCACTTTATGGAGATTAAAACATATTATAATGTTATGTATTGCATTTTACATATTTACTCTAAAAATGATTGAGTGAGGGCTTTGAGTATACAAATTTGCCTGATTCGGAACATGAACACATATTTCCTATAGTATCATTTTTATTACATCAAATCACATCCTCACATAAGAATTTAGGAAAGCACATTCCTTAGATAATAGTTCTTGTTTATTCAAAACGTGCAATTCTTAGTTCATAATCACTGAAATGACCAACATGAAACTTTTCTCATTTAGTCACGTACAAAGATAGCTCAACTCACTTTACTAAACACAAAGGAAAAAAAGTCAAATTCAGGAAAATGTAAAATAATTACTAAAATTTACCAAATTAATTTAATCTACACCAATTTTACCTTAAGTATTTCGACTAGGGCTAAGGTTGAAGTAAACTTGCCAAAAGAGAATGAATACTAAATTTTGGTGATAAAAAACTCAAAAATGTACCCAAAATAATGTACACTCTTGTGATTCTATCACACTTGGAGAATTGAATTCTATCCTTCTTCCTTTCACATCAAAAACCTTGAAAAGGAATAATTTTGAAAAAATAATGAGAAAATGATATAATTTGATAACCTATTGATCCAAATGAATGGGAGTTCACCTAGTATACCAAACGTACAACAAACACAAAAGTAACCTAAGGATGATAACTTACATGGCTCTTCCTTATCTAAGTATGTAGAACATTTTAATTGACTGCCTAACTCTAACATCATTCGAACTCTAATTGTACTCTCTAAGAATTTAGTTCTCTTGATGGCTAGATGAAGAATAAGTTTCTTGGGTCATTTTGGTGTATATAATTTTAAACCAATTTTGAACTTTGATATTTTTTCCAGATTTTATGGTCAGCCAAGAATCTGACATGTTAATGTGTGAGCATATTATTATGGTAATATGAATTAATTCTTCAATTAGAATAGATAGTTTGAGTTTATAGAAATGAAAACCATATAATTTATTGAGGAAATCTAGTCAACCACTTTACATTTAATGTATGGATTCAATCCATTTACCTCGTACAGTTGAGATTTTACCCCATAAAATGCACTAGACTCTTATGTAGTTTTAAACATGTACTATATGTATTATATCATTTGACCATCATAATTTTATCATTAATATGTGGTTAGATGTTTAGCATTTTATCATCAGTCAAATCTATGTACTTGATCTCATTCTTTATGCCCAACAGTAAATTTTTATCCAACTAGGGTTTTATTTCTAACTCTTTTCAAATCATTTCAAAATTTCTTGAAACATGTAAACTTCTTTTTTACCAATAATACTCAACATGATGAAAAGAAATCAAATCAAAATTTGGTGATTCGTCGAGGTAGAAAAAAATAAGGTTTTTGGTAAACTCAAAAATGGATCGTTACATCATTAGTTCAAGAATAAAGAGTAGATGCTCATTGATATGTGACCTACATAAAGATTAGATCTATCCCATGTACTCAGGTCACATCACCTGATCAAATGACATGAAATAATTTCATATCTCAATATTTCTCATCACGTTAATTATCAATTGTGTTGTACAAATAGATAAATGGTCTCAATCGGACTCAAATACATGTGCGATCTACAACACCAAAGGGACCATAATTCATATGGATTCTTGATCAATCTCATATAATCAATGATATCTAACTCTAGCTAGCTTTTCATGATTCTTGAATCCCTATAAGTATTCCATTTTACTTACCTAGATATTAAACGCTAGAAAGTCTCTATGATGCTCATTGTCAAAAGAAATATGATTAGAGTGTCACTTGATAATTAGTATAATTAATTCTCTTTTTTAGTAAGAAGTTTAAATCTATATCATTTGTACATATTAAGAAAGGAAAAATCCTCATTTACAATGTATCATGCACATTCACAGACGACAATTTCCATCGTTGATCATGATTGTCGATATGATATATTAGAATCAAAACAACCCAAATCACTAAAAACTAACTATTGAACAACCATAGAGATTTTTAGAATGATTCACTAAGAAAACCATTAATCAAGACCACTTTTAGAATGTGTCACTAAGAACACCATCATATGTTATCCAAATGAAATAGTTTTAATATAGCATTAGAATTAGATATTTAAAGAAGTTTATCCATCAAATATACTGATTTTAGTTGTAAAACAGTGCAAAGATCATTAACTTCAATAGAGAATATGTAAGACCCCTAACCTTGAATTTTGTGTGATCATGCTCGCTTAGCACAATTATATGCTTTAAACTGTAATGTGTTTTAATAACATGTGATGAGCTTACTTCCAACGTTTGGTCTAGTTTGGATGTTGTTAGAGGTAGTTATGCTTATATGTGCTTGTTTTGGACCAAATTGAAATTTACCCATTTGTTGTGCTTTTCTTGCTATTTGTCACATGCTTGTTGTGCCTCACATGTTTTTTTGTCATGTTGGAGAGACTGGTGCTTTGGGCCACCTTGTTACACCTTAGTTTAAGTGATGACGCCTCATGTTGAGATTTAGGGTTATCTTGGATGCCCAAAGTGGATGGTTGACCTTGAAGTATGTTTGACCGATGAGCTTGTGTTTAGGCAGTCTCTGAGGATCTTGTTATTCAAGATTCTTGGTGGTCGATGATGCTTGAGTGTATCCCACAAGTCTTGCCGGTGATTGTTACACCCCGATCTCACAATTTCCATTAATCATGATATTAGGGCATAAATTGAGGATTTATCATAATACAAAGATCACCCTTAACTTTTTTTCTCTTTTTCAAAATCTTTGTTTTTCTCGCATCCAATCACATAAACAACTTTTTAAGAGAATCAAACTTTGATTACTTAAATATGATCTCAACAATTAATGACACACATCCATACATTCATTTTGTTTCTCACACTTCCATGTATATACAACATGATAATCAAATGCATTCTCTCTTATTAAAGAAACAAAGATACAAACATCATTTACAACTCTCTCACATCTATACAAGGACCTATAGTGACGGGGACCGATTGAACTTAACTAATCTCATACTTAACTCATGTGGTAGATCTACTCTGATGCTTTGACCCTATTCAAGTCCACGTGGTTTCCCTAAAAATTGTGAGTAGAGGGGTGAACCTACTCACGCAGTGAATGAGTACTTCAAAGAAACAATCTAAAGAACTCATATAATTATAGAAATACTTTTGATCAACTGATATGAATTATAGCAGTCGTAAGCTTTAAAGAGATTGATCACTTACAATCATAAATAAGGCAGAATACTCTAGATATCAACAAGAGTAAATCAATGTATGAGCATGCTTGATTAATTTCAAAGAGAACTAAAAATTCAGAAACAAACAAAGAATAATTGCTGGGAAGTTGTACTCAAATCTTTCTTATCCTTTCTTACTTATAAGAAACTCTTAAAAACTTATATTATCATATTTTAGCTTATACCCTGATCATATGCAGTGTACTCTACATATGAAGACTTGTAGTGAACTACGATCTCACCGTACAAGACTTAGCTAACACACTTGGGAATGCTAAGCCTTACTATGTCGCTGGTCTGTAATAGGAAAATGGCTCTCTGGCCTCGGCACACCTATTATGTCATTAAAACTGGGCTCCTCCTCTAACCTGAGCACACAGGCGGAGAGTCAAGCCACTTATTGGATTTACTATACTCTAGTGCCACCAGGACCTCTGGTTGATGTTGGACACTACATTCTGTATTTTAAGGAGACTTCCACTAGGGCTTCGTCCCCCGTACCACCTATTAGTATGTTCCAACCCCTGTATATTGGACACTGCCAGGGTTAGGTCATTTCATCCCTACTGCGCAGACCTCTCATAGGGAATCTACGGTGTTCAGGGCTCTTAAGTCTATTATTTTATTATTCTTGGACTTATTGTATCTTTTCCCTTACATATATTTGACTTTGGTATCTATATGGTACCATGTCTATTTATTTGAATTTTATATCACAACTTGTATATCATTCTAAATTTGGCAGAGAAATATACTCAAAACACTGGAATATACTGAAAAATCAACATTTTATACCTGTAGGCAGACTAAAATTCTTAAATAATAGAATACATGTCCACTTGATACTTTATACACTAGAATCATGCAATTGAACTTCTTAATAGACTGATAAGAGCTAATTACTTGACATATGAGTAATCATCATTTGCACCTGTAAATTATTTGTACTTTCTTGGAAAATGTGTACCTCAACCCAAATCTTGAGTTGTGCATCACCACATCTCATACTAAGAACATTGATATCAAAATACTTGATTCATTGAACATCCTATCGTTAGGGTTTCATTTACCTCATTCCCTTATCACATGGCTCTCATAAGGATTTCATGTGACATAAACATTCACTGAATAAAGACTACTATCCACAAACCATATAAAATCAATATATGTATGAAACCTTGGAACTAAGCTGAATTTGAGTTTCCATGCCATTCACTGAGATAATATGCATCAATAATAAAATTTAATAAATAAATTCTATCATGTCAAGAAAATTTGTTCAAATGGATTTCACAATATCTATTCGCAAATATCCAACTTTCCTCGCATCTAGGGTTTCACCCTCTTTACTGAGATATCAAACAAACACTAATCACCTTAAATGAAATCCAAGATAGTATCTGACATATATGTACTATGAATTCAAATAAACAATCATTCATAACCAAGGGAATCTAGATAAGAAAATTTCTCTATTTAATTATACAACAATTTCAGTCATAGACAAATTCCCTATATTTCAGTTTACTCTTATAACCTATGTGAATACTTAGGGAATTCTCATTAGGATGTATTATATACATTTATAATATGATTTCATCATCTGAAATTCATCCAAATAAAGGAAGAATCCATTTCATATCATTTAGCAACAACTTAGATGAAACACACAATTCAGGGTTTGTAGTCGCATACTACACAATTAAAGATTATGGATGATTTAACCAATTTTCGTGCAATATACTATTTTAAGGAAGTTCCCACTCACCCTAAGGTGTGAAAACACCTTAAAAACATAGCTCATCCCTGAAAATCCCGATCTCATATCAAATCCCTAGCAATTTACTTGATTCTTCTTCCTTTCAACTCGGAAACCCTAAAAATGAGGGATTACGAAGAAAGAGTGAGAAAAGGGGAAATTTTTACACCATTTAGGATCAAATCAGAGGAGGGATGGAATTTTGACATGTGAAAGAAGATTCACCATAAAACTATATCAAAAGAGGCTAAACTTACATGATTTCATCATTCCTCGGACCGCAAAACCCTAGGTCAGCATCTCCATCACTTTCTCCTCTCAAACCCTAACTCTCCCTCTCTCTCTAGGATTTCGTTTCTCTATATTGAATAACGAATTATGAGTGCTCCTTGTGTGTAAGGTTGACCATATAGAGAAATTGAGCTGGTTGGGTCAATTGCACATTGACCCTTCACTATACTTTCTCTTATTTCAACTGAATTTTTGTCATAAAAATATTACTAAAATTCATCTACTGATAAGGTCTAAATGCATAAAAAAATTATTATAATTTTACATGTTGTTTATGATTGAGTCTAAGATCTCCAATTAAAATTTCAGAACATTTGGATGTATCAATAAATAAATAAAAATAAAACACTACACTGTTGAAAAGTACTCTGTCAGCATTTTGGTCGAAGAAAATTTCGACCGAGAACCACATTCAAAGAACACTCAAATATTTTGAAAATTTTCGCCAATATTCATGATTGAGTTATCCATATCATATCCAAAATCAAATGAAATAAAAAAATTTGTAGAAAATATGAAAAATCATATACCACACTTCTATCCTGATCAAATTCCATATTCATATACTATCAAAACCCTAATTTTTGCTGATTAGGGTTAACATTTCTCAAACCCTAATTCCTCAAACTAAAATCATAGTTAGAGTTTCTTCTTAGGTTTGAAACATCACAATTGATCTACTATCATTAATCAAGTCTAAACAATGTTTAATCTAATCAAGCATGTAATCATTCAGGTAAACCCTAGTTTACCAATTAAGCACAAATGTGGTCATTACAATTCTCACCCCCTTAAAAAATTTCGTCCCCAAAACATAAATATGAAAATAAAGTACTTTCGAGGTTTATTTTAAGCTTCTGATATCTTACATGTCATTATATTCTTGTATTTCATACTTGAATATATCTTTCAACATTAATTCCTTTATTTCTTTTCTAATCACAACATGTATAAATCATGGCTGCTCAATGATAACAAATGAATTCTCTATGCCACAATCAATCATAGGATAGACAGAGAAATAACCATTTCAAAATTTTCATACTCTTGAGGTGTTACCTCAACATTGATAATCTGATCCAACAATCTGAATTGATACGGCTCAATACGTACTATTGTTATGTATTAGCTCTAAGTCACAAAAGAGAGTTCACCATGTTGTTTTGAATTTTTACTATTGTGCTACTCAAATAGCAAAACAATCTTGAGTTGAAATACTAGATTCAACATCAATTGTACAATACTACTCATGACATCCCCATTACATCATGGATGCATTAGGTGAAGCATTACCATCACATTCCATATTATTCTCAAGTATGAACCCACACATAATTCAAGGTGTAACCATCATGTTATAGCATACTAGGGTTTCAACAACAGTAACAAAGTACTCTATGATTTTATTAGTCATTCAAGGACTATTCATACCCAATTACCATCACTTAGTTATATTAAAGCTAGGTATAACAAGCTATACCTCATTAGTATTACATATCAATACAATATGGTTATCATCCCTTCTATTCATATGAGTGAATAGGTAAGAATACCTTTTTCAGGGTAACCCTTCATTTGTTCCATCATTATTCAACCAATATCACCATACCACAATTGTACAATACTAAATGGATTACTGGTATGAATGACTACAACTATCAGACACCTGGAATTAACATATTCCTTGCACATGTACACTGAAATCATTCATAGAACCAATTTACATCCCTTAATATGCCTTCAACAAATTATACTTCTAAAAAGAAATTCACATATTACTAAAAGCCATTGTTTTCTCTTATCTCTCTTCTCATTCACTACTACTTACTTTTTGCTACTTATCCTTCTCATTTTAATCATGTAGATTAAACATTCCTAAAATTGAAACATACAAGGTACAAATAAATTATTCATCATTCTTGCTATCACTGCAAGAATTTATCTCATATCACACTTCACTCATATTGTATTTCTCCTTTTGTTCAAAACACACTTGTTACATTTCAAAATTATATCTTACTCTTTACTCTGAATGATTTCCATATTGTTTATCTACCTTTTAGATTAGCTATCATTAAACCCTGGATTATTATCAATGCTAGTTTACTTCTCATAGTGCAAATTTCATGATCTTGTTTTATAGAGATGCTAGTATTCAAGGTCAAATCACTAGTGACATTCCTTGAACTACTACAACTCTAAACATTCTAGGGTTTGGTTCTTATCAGAAGCATGACGTTATTGGGATGTGACGTTTCTCCCTTAATTTGAAATTCAAACTTTGGATCTCACAAGTTTTACTAAGATCTTTCTTATCTTATCAATTGAGTTCTCTTTATCTTACTTGACCTATTCATATAGATTACATTCTCAATTTACCCCACTAGATTTTCATCATCATATTATGTGTCATTATTACATTAACTAGATGTCTCTACCACGGTGGTTATGCATCATATATGATTCATTTTCTTATCACTTCATTCCCACATTACTCTCATTAAGGAAGATATGAAAGAGAAGATGATTTTGGGACTTAGAATTCTTATCTTCAAACATTCAATAATACATTTCTCATATGTAGGTTTAATTAATTATCAACACAGATACTTGACTAATTAGCACTTTCTTGAATCTCACAACCTCTTTCTTTTATAATATATATTACTCCATTATGTTTCAAACCCTTCTTTACTTTCCATAATCCCCTTACCATATACTTCTATTCCACATGTCATCATTAACTTCTAGTTTTCTCTTATGATCATGTTGCTTCTTTTATGTGTATGATCATGAATACCATGTTGCATATATTTCCTTTTATCCTTCTACTAATGTCAAGTTGGGATTCTAAATCAATAATCTCTCTACTAGTATCACCTCATGTTTAATACATTACATATCCTTCATTTTAAATCAAACGACTCATGCATGGGTGAAACATAGTTTCTCTTTCAATCAAGTTTTTCCTTCCTGAATATAATAAACCTTTGTATGACTTATTCATTTTTTTAGCTACACTTGTGTTCTTCTTTTAGAAATTATTTTGTTGTTCTATAGAGACTTAGAGTGCAAAGGCAGTGAGGATGAATGTATTAAATTTATTAATAAAGGTATACATTCCATGCTCTCAATAATATCATAACCCTCATTCCTTAATCAAGCTCATTATTTCCAACATTTCTCTTTGTTTTAACTTAGTTTCTTATCCTAGTCTTATGATTTGCATGTTCATCTAATTCTCTTTACTTTAACTCTTCTAAAGACTCTTCACTTATATTTACTTATTGTCTACTTAACTCTTTTTTTCTATTTTCCCTTTGCTTTGGAGTACATAAAAACATTGTACTCGATTATATAATCCATTCCTCATAATTGATTCTTACTATCTTGGCCCCTTACATACTTTTTTCATATCTTTTCCATATTTCATATTTAGAGTTGATATAATACTAATAATTAAACTTAATCTGAACCTTATGTCAGTTTCCTATATTCCCTATTAAGGGTTTCTCATATGAGGCCCCAAAGTTGGATCTCAGATATTAGTTCCAACTGGTTATTAGTTAATCTAATCTTCCCCATATATTTAAACATCTTAGTGTATGGACATTCTCACTATGATGTGGGTCTAATTTATCCAGAGTCTACTCTTATTATATTATTAATAGGAGTCATTAGATCCCATTAACGCATCTTGCCAGTCAGACCAGGCCAAACCTGCAGTCCTGAAGCCAAGAGCTACTCAAGATTAACTAACTCCTATTAATCTCAAACATGTGGAAAGAATATCCACTTAGGGAAAACTCATTTAAACATAACTTCTGGTCTACTTCATGATACACAACAATATAAAAGAACCATATATATTCTACAAACTAATAATCTGAATTCATACATATAAGAGCATTTCTATTGATCTCCAATCAAGTAAGCAATATAAAGCAAGAGTTGTATCGCATTCTATATTTAATCTCTTACTCCTTCATTACTTTCCGATCTCCTAACCCTAAAATTTCTAGGGTTTCTCTCTTGCCCATCCTTCCTCTGCATCATGGCCAGGGCATTCAGAGAAGAATAGATAGAGTGGCTTGATACTGGTCAGCCTAAGTATCCAGACACCTGGCCAGGGTATCTAAATACCCAGACCTCCCAGAGCTAAAGACACTTCAAATCTTAACTGCCACACTTATAACTCTAACTTACTAACTTAATGGTCCATGACAACTCAGCCTATGCTTTGATGCCAAAGTTGTTACACCCCGATCTCACATTTTACATTAATCATGAGATTATGGCATAAATTGAGGATTTATCGTAATACAAAGATCACCCTTAAATTTTTTTTCTCTTTTTCAAAATCTTTGTTTTTCTCGCATCCAATCACATAAGCAACTTTGCAAGAGAATCAAACTTTTATTACTTTAATATGATCTCAACATTAATGATACACATCCATACATTCATTCTATTTCTCACACTTCCATGTACATACGACATGATAATCAAATGCATTCTCTCTTATTAAGGAAACAAAGATACAAACACCATTTACAACTCTCTCACATCTATACAAGGACCTAGAGTGACATGGACCGACTTAACTTAACTAATCTCATACTTAACTCATGTGGTACATCTACTCTGATGCTTTGACCCTCTTCAAGTCCACGGGGTTTCCCTAAAAATTGTGAGTAGAGGGGTGAGCCTACTCGCTCAGTTAATGAGTACTTCAAAGAAATAGTCTAAAGCACTGATATAATTACAGATATACTTTTGAGCAACTGATATCAATTATAGCAGTAGAAAGCTTTAAAGAGATTAATCATTTACAATCATAAATATGGCAGGATATTATAGATATCAACAAGAGTAAATCAATATAAGAACATGCTTGATTAATTTCAAACAAAACTAATAATTCAGAAACATACAAAGAATAATTGTTGGGAAACTGTACTCGAATCATTCATAGCCTTTCTTACTTGTAAGAAACTCTTTAAAACTTATATTATCATATTTTAGCTTATGCCTTGATCATATGCAGTGTACTCTACAGATGAAGACTCGTAGTGAACTATGATCTCATTGTACAAGACTTAGCTGACACACTTGGGAATGCTAAGCCTGACTACGTCGCTGGTCTACAACAGGTAAATGGCTCTCTGGCCTCGGCACACCTATTATGCCAAAAAACTGACCTCCTCCTCTAATTTGAGCACACAGACGGAGAGTCAAGCCACTTATTAGCTTTACTGTACTCTAGTTCCACCAGGACCTCTGTTTGATGTTGGACACTACATTTTGTATTTTAAGGAGACTTCCACTAGGGCATCATCCCCCATACCACCTTTTAGTATGTTCTGACCCCTGTATACTGGACACTGCTAGGGTTAGGTCATTTCATTCCTACGTCGTAGACCTCTCATAGGGAATTTATGATGTTCAGGGCTCTTATGTCTATTATTTTATTATTCTTAGAAAGCTCTTACTATATTGTATCTTTTCCCTTATATATACTTGACTCTGGTATCTCTATGGTACCGTGTCTATTTATTTGAAGTTTATATCACAACATGTATATCATTCTAAACTTGGCAGAGCAATATACTCAAAACATTGTAATATACTAAGAAATCAACATTTTATACCTATAGGCAGACTAAAATTCTTAAATAACAGAACACATGTCCATTTGATACATTATACACTAGAATCATACAATTGAACTTCTTAATACATTGATAAGAATTAATTACTTGACATATGAGTAATCATCATTTGCACCTGTAAATTATTTTTACTTTCTTGGAAAATGTGCACCTCAACCCAAATCTTGAGTTTTGCATCACCACATCTCATACTGAGAAAATTGATATCAGAATACTTGATTCATTGAACACCCTATCCTTATGGTTTCATTTACCTCATTCACTTATCACATGGCTCTCATAAGGATTTCATGCGACATAAACATTCACTGAATAAAGACTACTATCAACAAATCATATAAAATCAATATATGTATGAAACCTTGGAACTGAGCTGGATTTGGGTTTCCATGCCATTCATTGAGATAACATGAAACAATAATAAAATTTAATAAATAAAGTCTATCATGTTAAGAAAATGCGTTCAAATGGATTTCACAATATCTTTCGCAAATATTCAACTTTCCTCGCATCTAGGGTTTCACCCTCTTTACTGAGATATCAAACAAACACTAATCACCTTAAATGAAATCCAAGATAGTATATGACATATATGTACTATGAATTCAGATAAACAATCATTCATAACCAATGGAATTGAGATAAACATATTTCTCTATTTAATTATACAACAATTTCAGTCATACACAAATTCGCTATATTTTAGTTTACTCTTATAACATCTGTGAATGCTTAGGGAATTCTCATTAGGATGTATTATATATATTTATAATACTATTTTATTAGCTGAAGTTCATCCAAACAGAGGAAGAATCTGTTTCATATCATTTTGCAACCACTTAGATCAAACACACAATTCAGGGTTTGTAGTTGCATACTACGCAATTAAAGATTATAGATGATTTAACCAATTTTCATGCAATATAATGTTTAAAGGAAGTTCCCACTCATCCTAAGGTGTGAAAACACCTTAAAAATGCATCTCATCCCTAAAAATCTGGATTTCATATCAAATCCCTTGCAATTCACCCAATTCTTCTTCCTTTCAACTCGGAAACCCTAAAAATAAGGGATTATGAAGAAAGTGTGTGAAAAGGGGAAATTTCGACACCATTTCGTATCAAATCAGAGGAAGGGCGGAATCTTGACATGTGAGAGAAGATTCACCAAAAAACTATATGCAAAGAGGCTAAACTTACATGATTTCATCATTCCTCATACCCAAAACCCTAGGTCAGCATCTCCATCACTTTCTCCTCTCAAACCCAAACTCTCCTTCTCTCTCTAGGATTTTGTTTCTCTAGATTGAATCACGAATTATGAGAGCTCCTTGTGTGTTAGGTTGACAATATAGAGCAATAGATATTCTTGGGTCAATTGCACATTGACCCTTCACTATACTTTCTCTTATTTCAGCTGAATTTTCTATCATAAAAATATTACTGTAATTTGTCTACGGATAATTCCTAAACGCATCCAAAAATTATGCCAATTTTACATGTTGTTTATTATTGAGTTTCAGATGTTCAGTTAAAATTTAAGATCATTTGGAGTTACCAATAAATAAATAAAAATAAAACACTACACAATTGAAAAGCACTCTATCAACATTGTAGTCAAAGTATAGTTCGACTGAGAACTATATTCAAAGTACACTCAAATATTCTGAAATTTTTCTAAAATATGCATGAGTGAGTTATCCATATCATATCCAAAATTCAATTAAATAAATTTTTTTTAGAAAATAAGAAAAATCATTTATCACACTGCTATCATGATCAAATTCCATATTCATATACTATCAAAACCCTAATTTTTGCTGATTAGGGTTTACATTTCTCAAACCTTAATTCTTCAAACTAAAATCATAGTTAGAGTTTCTTATTAGGTTTTAAATATAACAATTGATCTACTATCATTAATCAAGTCTAAACTATGTTCAATCTAATCAAGCATGTAACCATTCAGGTAAACCCTAGTTTACCAATTAAGCACAAATGTGGCCATTACAGTGATGATGACAAGAACCCTCTAGGTTGCCAAGAAACCCTAGGATTAGATCTTCAACAATCGTTTGAGTTTTTGGCCAAGATGGTCCTTGAGATTTTTAGCAGTCGATGGCTTTATGTGGACCAGTTTGGTCGCTGGTTTTCCTTTGTTTGAACACCCTTGTTGCATGTGTGAGTGTGGTTGTTGCATGGACGAATTTTGGTGGACAGATTACATGTGTTAGCATTACACCTAACCTCCCTTATCTCTCTTGAACCCAATGTTATATAAACCTCTTTCCTTGCATGCAACTAAACCCTTTCGCACCCTCTTTCTCTCTTATTTTCCCTTGGAGTTTTTCCCCTTATGCTTGATGGTGAAGTTGGAGCTCAAGCTTGGATAAGATGTTCGATCCATCTTGCATGTTGACCTATGGTTTGGAACAACCCTTCTTGTGATCATGTGGTGCTACCTTGATTTTCTTCTTGACCTCAATAAGTGAGATCGCTATCTTTTCTCCATGTTTTATTGCTGTCCTACTCTCTTCTTCTTTCTCTTCTTGGCCGAATCCATGGTACTCAATGGTAGTGCTTGAGTAAGGCTTGAAGAATCTCTTCGATCCATTGCTTTCCTACCTAGGGTTTTCTTTCTTTCCTTGATCCTTGACTTAGGTTTTGTTTCTTTCTTAGAGGTGGAGCTAACTTCGCCAAGATTGGTGATCATGCTAGGGTTTCTCTTCTCTTTCCTTGGAGCTATATTAATGTTTGGAGTCTCGACATCTACTCTAAAGTGAGTTATATAACTATCTACACTATTATTGCTTACATCCTTCTTGCATGCACATAATCTATCTTAAAAATATAGTGACAAGTTGAAGGTGGTTTCTTTGATTTAGGGTTTATGTTTTCATGGTGATCTTGAGTAGATACCCTCTCTTGGACGAACCCTAATCTTGGTACCCAAAACCTATATTTGGTGATGAAGATCTTGACACTTGAATGTTTGTAGAAACATTAGTTTTCTCTCTCATGAACCATGGATTTTGTTTTCTCACATAAGGGTGGTTATTTAGGATTTGTTTTTCTCTCCTTTGTTGTGGTTTGCACCATGATGATTCTTCAGATTCTTGATGTTTATCAACCTTCTTTGAACTATGTGTCTGATTGAGTTTTATTCCTATGATGGTCATTTAGATTTTTCTCTCTCTTCTTCACTTGGTCATTGATGTTTTGTGATTCCTATGATTTCCTTAGTGATCGCTGAGTTTTAGACCTCCTTGAGGTTGCTATGCTTACTAGTTTTATGGTTGCTAAGGATGGTATTTCTATGTGGTCGATGAAGTTTTCTCTCCATCATTTGGTCACTATGGATGAGGATGATTCCACTTGAATTGATGATGATTTCATCCCTTTGGTCGCCAAGTTTGGATCTATGTGGTCGTTGAGGTGACCCACTTCAACGGCCAATGAAGGGTTGAACCCTAATGCCTTCAGTCGCCAAACTTTCCCATTCTTTAGCGGTCAATGAGGGTGATGCACCTAGTCTCAACAGTTTCCAATATGCTAGACCTAGGGGTTGCTAAAGTGGTTGGTCTTTTTAGTTGGCAAGAGTGGTGTGACCTAATTTTCATCGGTCGATGACACATGAGACTGATGGTGTTTTCTGGTCCATATGGTCACAGTGTTTTGTTGACTCTATGTTGATGATGTTTGACCTAATCACTTCCAAGAAAGTTGGAGATGGCTGTAATTAGTGTTTAGCTTTAATAGTTGATTTTAAACCCTAACTTGGCTATCAAGTACATTTTGATGTTGCTTAGATTTTTTAAGTAATTGGCATGATGATAGAATACTCTCTCTCTAAACTGTTGAACCCTAAGTTGCTTTCTCACAAATACTATAGTTGTTAATAATGTTTTATCAATCCTATGAATCACATGCATAGTGATGGTGATGAGTCTTGGGTAAGGCATGGAAAGATAATGATGTTCTTGTAGTGAATGATGTGATGGTCTTAACGACCTTGGACATGGCTTTATGCCCTAATTGATATCCTCTATATGACGTGACAAGGGTTTGGTATCCCCTATTGGTATGACAATGATGATGGCCTCATATTCCGCAGTGAAATAGTATCATGTGACGATGAGATAGGCCTTATGTTTCATACATTTTATATCTTCTGAAGTTTCACTCTACCTATGCTTTGTATAATTCCTCTAGGGTTTGTACATAACTTGATTGATGTAGCCTTAAATCACCTGAATGAACTTAATTAATCAAGTGTAACCCTAATCATGTAGTTGCCCAATGCCAAAGATCCATTCCAATGTCAACACTTGTTGGATGGTGAAATGAGTATCCCGTTGATGGAAACTCAGAGTGTGTACTATTGAGTATGTGAGGTGCAAGTGACAAAGTGTCCTTGACATCTTGATCCCAAAAATTTTTAGGATGGTTGTAGTCATGCCTCAGTAAGAGAATGCTTTCAGTTGTATCTCAGTATATATGATGTGGTTGAGGACATCTGTGGTTGAGGACATCTGTGGTTGAACCACAAATATTGTGTTTTATACCCTAGTTTCACTAGTACTGTGACCTTTTATGGATAGACTCGGTTTTTACTAGTGCCATGACCTATATACCAAGGGTGGACTAGGTTGTTTTGCAGCTAGACTTATGTGTCACTATGGTGGACTCATACTAACTGAGGGAGGATGAGATCTGAGGAATCCATCTCTCCTACAGATCTTGTATGGCACTAATTTTGACTTAGCAGTGGTCAGTTGGAATTGAGTGGTATACCTCAATTCCTCATGGTATTAATAACAGATGTAATACATCCATGTAGTATATCTGTTTAGGGTTGAACACTCTTTATATTAGATGTTAAACCCTTGTTGCTTCTTATATTGCTTAGTTGGTATATGATGTTGTAAGATAATTAACTCTACAGTAGGTGATGGACTTAAATGTTCTTCATATTCCTTCGAGTCATATACATTTCTATGCTTATCTGAGTAGTTCGCATAATCTTCTTAACCCGTTGGGAAAGATTTCTATGCTTAAATTACTTAATCTATTTAACTTGCTTATTTAGCTATCCACTCATCCTATTTCATAATGATACATGTTGTAACAATAACTATTGGTTGATAGTTATGTCTCTCACTAGGACATGGGTCTCACCTCATGGGTTATCACATCTTTTTAGGTGGTCTTCAATGGTGTGGACAAGGTCATGTTATTGAGGAAGAGTAGCTTGGAGATCAGTAGACGCAGAAGGTTAGATAGCTGCTAGTTGGTGTTGTAGAGTCCTAGTATCATCCTTGTACTCTCAAGTACGGGAACAGAATGTTTGTGGATGTGTCATATTGTTATGTGGGTTTTGGAAGTTTTCCTATGTTTGTATATGTGGCTTGAATATGTTAAATAAAATCTCTTGTAATAGGTTGTGACTTCAGCCATAGAACGGATGTAAATACCTATTATGGTATGCGATATGATATTGGTTGATGGGCCATTATGCAATATGTTTCTAAACGTAATGGTAATATGAAACTAGTTTTTATTTACCTACTTTTTTGGTAATGTGATGTTTATATGTTGATCACATACCTTGGTTTTGAGTTATCTCAATCAGTGTGGTGGCATGTCGCACTGATAGGTTGCTATCAGAGCTCTAGGTTTGTTAAGTCTACATGGGCATAGGACTAGGGTTTGTGTATATTCTTGCGTGATCCAACATATCTGACTGTAGCTTATGCTTAAGCAGATATGTATGGAGAGCATGAAGAACATGTTGAGAGTAGCTTTGTTGTACCAGGAGGTGGCACGAGGAGGAAGGAATGAGAATATAAAGTGTTAGAGATGGGGTCGGAGAAGCCCGCGGTGCCTCAATTCGACCCATAAACCATGGCAAATCAAGCATTTTAGTCCATTTTTGGATAGTTGATGGCCATTATTATTCATATGGCAGATAGAGGGCTCGTATTCCAAGATGGGGAAGTTGTCCCTAATGTGGAATCCCATTTTTCTAGGAAGACATTTCAGTGGTTGAGGTGTGTTGGAGCAGTTGAGTATGTGGGTACAGTACCCCCCATGGATGAGGATATGTGACTAAAAGATCTTGAGAAGATGTTCAAGATCCTCAATATCTCAAAAGAGGACAAGGTGAAGCATGCGGTATACCTATTCAAGTGCAGTGTTGGACATTGGTGGACCATAGAAGATTAGAAGAGGCCTAGAGTTGTGATCAGTTGGGAGGAGTTCTGGTGAGAGCTTGTGAGTTGATACTTCCCAGAGACATATTTGGATGAGAAGATATCGTAGCTTAAAATGATCCGACTGGGCTTAATATCAATCTAAGAGTATGGGGCCAAGTTCATGGAGCTGTTGAGGTTCTGTCGTCACATGATGGTGATGGATAAGAAGAGGTGATGAATAAGAAGAGGATCCATAGGTTTGAGTAGGGTTTGAGCACAGAGTTGATGACAAACACGTCTTCTTTAGAGAATAGGGAGAGGTTTTCTACCTTTGTGGAGTCGGTGAGGAGGATAGAGTGGTTTGCTATCGAGAAGTGCGAAGCCAATGCTAAGAAGAGGTTAGCTCAATTCTATGGGCAATCTTCTGGTGGCTTTAACAAGCCAAGGTTTTCTTCACCGCACTCTCAGCAAAGGTCAGCTTTTTCTGAGCTGAGATCAGGTGTTCTGTCACAGTAGTCCCGAGCTTAGAGGTTGTAGTTTTCTTCCAGCTGGAGCATGCAACATGGTGTCTACCTATCTGAAAGGGTTGTCCATGCCATAGTATGACTCAAGGATGTGTCACAAGTGTGGATATGTGTGGCATATTCAGTGGTCTTTACTAATGAAGGATGAGGAAGTGACACAACAATTGAAGTAGAGCCAACAAGGTTCTCAACAACAGTAGTTTAGCAGTGGTGGTGGTAGGGGATGTGGTGAAGTGTCACAAGCAGGCTCTTCTGGACAAGTTAGCATAGGACATGGACAACAATAAGAGATGGCTAGATTCTATGCTATGAGTCAGTCATAGGGAGTGGTCAATGTGTGGGTCATGATAGGTCTGTTGAAACTTTTTCATTCTGATTTGCCTACTTCTTCTTTTGTATAGATTTTGTTTGACCCGGACCACTCTTTTATCACCAGAGAGGTGATAAGTAAATGTTATCTTCATGTTCATAGTAGGTGTGATAGTCTTTGATTAGAAACCCCTCTTGTTAGTTTTTCTGAGTTGCAGGAGGAGTGTCCATCTTGCATTCTTTCTTTCTAAAGACGCATCATTCAAGTGGACCTCATACCACTTAATATGCACAGATTTGATGTGATCCTTGGGGTGAATGCCATGAAGAAGTATAAGGTTGTTTTGGATAATAGTTCCAAGGTGGAGATGTTCCATAATAGAGATGTTTTGTGGACCTTCTGAGAAGATAGGAAGATTCTTCCTATGTGTTTGGTGTCCGCTACGATAGAGGAGAGGTTGATGAGGCATGGGTGTCAGGTCGTCTTGTCACATGTTGTGGATACTAAGAGGAGAAGTTATAGTATCTAGGAGGTGCAATTGGTGCAAGAGTTTGAGGATGTCTTTCCTAATAAGTTTCCTGGTGTTCCCCCTCCTCGAGATATTGATTTTGAAATGAATCTTGTTCTTGGGATGTAACCTATAACACAGTCACCCTATAGGATGGCACCAGTATAGATGTAGGAATTGAAGAATGTAATTGTAGGATTTGGTGGAGAAAGGTTTCATCACGCCAAGAACTTCCCCTTAGGATTCTCCTATGTTTTTTGTGAATAAGAAGGACGGTTCTATGAGGTTGTACATAAACTAGCAGCAGTTGTATAAGGTTACAATGAAGAACAAGTACCTATTAATGAGGATAGATAATATGTTTGATCAATTGATAGGTGCCACTATGTTCTCAAAGATAGATCTGAGGTCAGGATACCACCACTTGAGGATCAGGGTGGATGACATACCCAAGTTTGCTTTCAGGACTAGCTATGGTCCCTGTGAGCTTATGGTTATGTCGTTTGGGTTGAAAAACGTGCTAACAACTTTCATGGACTTGATGAACAGAGTCTGCATGACGTATCTTGACAAATTCATGGCTGCGTTCATCAGCGAAATCTTTATATATTGCAGATTTAGTCAGTAACATGAGCAACATCTATGACAAGCATTGACGATATTGAGGCGACACGAATTGCATGCCTAGTTCATCAAGTGTGAGTTCTAGTTGACAAAGGTGTCTTTTCTGTGTTACATCATATCTGGTAGAGGTGTTTGGGTAGACCCTACAAAGGTTAAGTCACTGATGGAATGGGAACAACCCAAGACACTTTTGGAGGTTTGTAGTTTCCTAGGTTTGGCAGGCTACTACAGGAGGTTCATCAAGAACTTTAGTGTTGTGGCATTACCTCTAACCAAGTTGACATGGAAAGGCGTTCCTTTATTCTAGGATGACAAGTGTCAGTGTTCCTTCCAGTTCTTAAAGGATAAGTTAACTAGTGCACGGGTGTTAGTTTTGTTAGAGAAAGAGAAGGGATACATTGCCTTTTGTGATGCGTTGAAGAACAACTTGGGATGCCTACTAATGTAGAACAAGAATGTGATTTCTTTTGCTGCTCAACATCTTAAGAAACATGAGGAGAACCACCTGATGCGTGACCCGGATCTTGAAGCAGTGGTCCATGCATTGAATATTTGGAGGCACTATCTATATGGAGAGAAGTGTCAGATCTTCACCAACCAAAAGAACCTTTAGTATATCTTCTCGAAATAAGAGTTGAACATGTGACACAGAAGATGGATGGAGTTGATCAAGGACTAGGATTACACAAAAAAACTACCATCTAGGGAAGGTGGACGTGCTGGCTGATGCATTAAGTAAGAAATCTTCTTTGTCTTCATCTATAGACAAGACATGACTGCATGTCTTGGTGTGTCATAATTGGGACATGTTGGTATCACTTCATTAGATGAATGTACAACTGGAGTTTTCCTTGTTGGCATGTTTGCTATCACAGTTACAAGTGAATCTTGTATTGATGCAACAAATTAGAGATGTGTGACAAAATGATATTGTTATACAAAATATCAGGTTAGAGTTTGGAAACAAAAAATATGATGGTTTTTGTGAGATAGATGACAGGATAGTTTGTTTCCATAACATGACAGTGGTTCCAGATGTTGATTTTTTGAGGAAGATGGTTATTGAGGAGGCTCACTCTTCTGTGTATGTGATGCATTATGGAAGTACTAAGATGTACCATAACCTGAAGGATATGTACTGGTAGCTTATTTTGAAGCGGGATGTGGCAGAATTTGTGGCTAGATGTCGAGTATGTCAGTAGGTCAAGGTTGAGTATCAGAAGCCTGTAGGGAGGTTGCAACCTTTGCCAATACCACAGTGGAAATGGGATCATATTACTATGGACTTTGTGATTGGTCTTCCTAGGACAACCAAAGGTCAAGATTCTAATTGGGTGATAGCTGACAGGTTGACCAAGTCATCACACTTCTTTCTATTCATGGAAACTATATAGCAGAGACGCTAGCCCATATATATGTTGATGAGATAGTTTGCCTGCATGGAATCCTAGTTACCAAAGTATCTGATAGAGGTCCATAGTTTATGAGTCATTTTTGGGAACATCTGCATACAAATATGGGGACACAACTGAGGTTCAATACCACTTTTCATCCTCAGACAGATGGTCAGTCTAAGATGATGATACAAATGTTGGAAGACCTATTGAGAGTATGTGTCTTGCAATTTATCGGTAGTTGGGATGTCCACCTAAATTTTATAGATTTTGCATACAAAAACAACTATTATAGGAGCATAGTCAAGGTACCACATGAAGCTTTGTATGGGAGATATTTTAGGTCACCATTGTGTTGGTATGAGATAGGTGAGTAACAACATTTGGGTCCATAGCTTCTGCAACATGCTACATGAGAAGATTAAGGTGATACAACAGTAGTTGAAGGTAGCTCATGATAGACAAAATTCATATGTTGATCATCTCCACAGGACCATGGAGTTCTAAGTGGGATATTGTTTGTATCTTAAGGTTTCCCCTTAGAAAGCTATGCTAAGGTTTGATAAGAAGGGTAAGTTATCTCCCAAGTATATGGGACCTTACCTATTTTGGCACGTGTTGGGAAGGCGGTGTATAACATGGAGTTACCACCAAAATTACACAGGTTGCACCCAGTCTTCCATGTTTCCATGTGGAGGAAGTGTCACCCTGGTACCAAGTTTACGTTGCATCCAGTGGAGTATGTTGAGGGTCCTCTATTGATCATGGATAAGAGGGTGAAGAAGTTAAAGAAGAAGGATATCATTTTAGTTAAGGTTTTGTGTCATCACTGTGGTGTGGAGGAATCCACATGTGAGTTAGAGGACCATATGCATAGGAAGTACCCGTCTTTGTTTGCATAGGATTTTGGGGGAGAAATCCTTGTTAGGGGTTTATGTTTGTAAGACCCTGGATCTTGCTTTCTGGTTGATCATGCTTTCTTAGCATAGTTGATGCTTTAAACCTTAATCAAACCTTGTTATGTGTTTTGATAACAAGTGATGAGATTATGTCCTACGTTTGGTACAATTTGGATGTTGTTTAAGTGAGTTATGCTTATATATGCTTATTTTGGACCAAATTACAATTTACCCATCTTTAGCTTTTTTCTTGAAATTTGTTACATGATTGTTGTGCCTAACTTGTTTTGATGTCATTTAGGAGAGAGTAATTCTTTGAGGTGACTTGTCACATCTTGCTTTGAGTGATGACACCTCATGTTGAGATCTAGGGTTAGCTTGGATGCCCTAAGTGGATGGTTAACCTTGAAGTATGTTTAACTAATGAGCTTGTGTTTAGGAAGTCACCAAGAATCTTGCAATCTATGATCCTTAGAAGTTGATTATGGTTGAGTGTATCCCCCTAGTCTTGGTTGTCGATGAGGCCATGAACCCTTTCGTTTGCCAAGAAACCCAAGGGTTAGATCATCAACAATTGTTTGAGCTTTTGGCCAAGATGATCCCTGAGAATCTTAGTGGTCAATGGATTTATCTAGACCGGGTTGTTCATTGGTGTTTTCCTTAGTTTTAACTCCCTTATTGCATGTGTAAGTGTGGTGCTTGCATGGAAAAGTTTTGGTGGACACATGGTATGTGTTAGCATGACACCTAACCTCCCTTCTCTCTCTTCAATCCTATGTTATATAAACCTCTATCCTTGCATGCAACTAAACCCTTATGCACCCTCTTTCTCTCTACTTCTCCCTTAGAGTTCGTTCCCTTATGCTTGGTGGTGAAGGCAGACCTCAAGCTTGGATAAGGTGGTCAATCCATCTTGTATGTTACACAAGGGTTTGGAGCAACCCTTCTTGTGCTCGTGTGGTGCTACCTTACTTTTCTTGTTGACCTTGCTAAGTGAGATCCCTATCTTTTCTACACATTTTATGTCCTATCGTCTTCTTCTTTCACATCTTGGCTGAATCGATGGCACTCCATGGTAGTTCCTGAGTAGGGATTGAAGAATCTCTTCTCTCCTTTTCTTTCCTATGTAAGGTTTGCTCTCTTTCCTTGCTCCTTAACTTAGGTTTTGTTTCTTTCTTGGAGGTGGATCTAGCTTGACTGAGATTGGTGATCAAAATAGGGTTTCTCTTCTCTTTTCTTGGATCTATCTTGCAGTTTGGAGTCTCTACATCAACTCTAAGGCGAATTATATAACTTTCTCCATTGTTATTGCTTACATCCTCCTTACATGCACATAATCTATCCTAAAAATGTAGTTACAAGTTGAAGTTAGTTTCTTTGATCTAGGGTTTATATTTTCATGGTGATCTTGAGTAGATACTCTCTCTTGGATGAACCTTAATCATGGTACACAAAACCTATCTTTGGTGATGAAGGTCTTGACACTTGCATGTTGGTAGAAATGTTGGTTTTGTCTCTCATGAACCATGGATTTTGTTTCTCACATAAAGGTGGTTATTTAGGATTTTATTTTAATATCCTTTCTTGTGGTCTACTCCTTGATGAGTCTTCAGATTTTTGATGTTGATCAACCTATTTTGAACTATGTGGCCTATGGGGTTTTAGTCCCATGATGGTGGCTTAGGTTTTTCTCTCTCTTCTTCACTTTGTCGTTGATGTTTAGTGGTCGCCAAGATTTCTTTAGTGGTCGACGAGTTTTACACCTCCTTGAGGTTGCTATGCTTACTGGTTTAATGGTCGCTAAGGATGGTCTTTCAATGTAGTCGATGAAGTTTGCTCTCCATGGTTTGGTCACTATGAATGATGACGATTCATCATGGATTAAGGTTGATTTTATAGTTCCCTTCAGACGCCAAGTTTGGATCTATGTGGCCACTGAGGTGACCCACTTTAGTGTTTGATGAAGGGTTGAACCCTAATGCCTTTAGTCACCAACCTTGCCCATTCTTCAGTGGTACATGAGGGTGATGCACCAGTCTCATCATCGCTAATGTGCTTCACCTAGGGATCGCTGAGATGGTTGATCTCTTCGGTTACCAAGAGTGGTGTGACCCAATTTTTTGTGGTCGATGACACCAATAATTCAATCCGACTGATGGTGTTTTCTAGCTTATATGCTCATGATGTTTTGTTGACTCTATGTTGATGATATTTGACCTAATCACTTTAAAGATTGTTGGATATGGTTGTAATTACGGTTTAGCATTAATTTCTGGTTTGCAACCCGAATTTGGTTACCATGTTAAATCTAAACCCTAATTCAAGTACATTATGATGTTTCTTAGCTTTCTTGAATAATTAGCATGATGATAGGATACTCTCTTTCTAAATTGTTGAACCCTAAGTTGTTGTCTCATAAACACTACAGTTGTTAATAATTTTGTATCAAGCCTATGTATCACATGTGTGGTGATGGTGATGAGCCTTGGGTAATCATGGAGAGATAATGATGTTCTTGCAGAGAATGATGTGATGGTCTTAACAACCTTGGACATGGCTTTGTGCCCTAATTGAGGTGATATCCTCTGTGTGATGTGACACTAGATTGATATACCATAGTGGTATGACGATGATGATGGCCTCATATATAGTAGTGAAACAATTTCATGTAATGATGTTTTAGACCTTATGTTTCATACATTTTATACCTTCTAAAGTTTCACTCTACCTACACTTTGTAGAATTCCTTTAGGGTTTGTACATAATTTGATTAATGCAGCCTTAAATCACCTAAATGAATTTAACTAATCAAGTGAAACTGTAATCATGTAATTTCCCTATGCCATAGATCCATTGAAGTGTCAACACTTTCTGGATGGTGAAATGCGTATCCCATAGATGGAAAGTCAGAGCACATAGTGTTGAGTATGTGAGGTGCAAGTGACTAAGTGTCCTTGACATATTGATCCCAATAGTTTTGAGGATGGTTGTGGCCATGCCTCAGTAGGAGAACGGTTGTGGTCGTATCTCAGTATATATGATGTGATTGAGGACAGTTGTAAGGAGTGGGGTCCTAGAGGGGAACCCCTCCCTACTAAAAATTTGAAGAATAAAATCTCAGTCCAAACACACCCTTTAGGTATCTTGGAGTGGGTGTCAAATTTTCAAATCTTATTAATGGTATTAAAAAAACTAAAGTGTAGAAACGAAAGAAATTAAGGACTATATTCAACTTCTCAACAAGATTAAAAAAGTATATCTTAATCTCCAACATCAGTTTTACATGTATGATACAACATAGGGATCTAAGATAGAGGGAAGTTTAAACCATAAAAATTTTGTCTCCAAGATTTAACTCCTTAAGCTAAGTCCAAGACTTCATACCATATCATCAAAGTCCTTCACCTAGGGTTGGAAGTATACCCCAGCAAGAAGTGAAAGTAGATGACATCAGCAATGGTTGGTATGTTATGACCCACTCCATGATTAATTAGTAAGTACAATGATTAGTGCATAATTATGTTGATTGAGTTAAGTAAGTGCTCAAGATGTGATTAGTGTTTTGATTAGCAGAGATAAGATAATTAGCATGTTTTATGACTTGGGGTTGTATTAGATCTCGTGCTAGAAAAGTTGCAAAAGAAAACGCTTGATTTGGACCTACGAGGCGAAAGTTATGAGCTTTTCAATTTCCAGGGTTGAATTTGCAATTTTTCCAAGTTTTAGCTTTATAATCCTTTTTCCTTTTAATTTCCCTTATCCACTCTACGAGCACCGCTTGAAGAGGGCACTATAGCGGCACAAACCAGGCCCGATCGGGCGATTTGCAGAGGAGCGCAAGAGCTCCATTTTCCAGCTACCACCACCTCTCTTCTTCCTTCCTTCTTCCTTTCTTCTTCCTCCACTCCATCTACCCTAGCTTAGCCAACAAGCCTGCCACCCTACTGCTTGGCCTACCGACCAACTTGTAACAGCAACCAGGGCACACCTTGGGGCGTCCAGCAATAGGGGAGGTCTCTTCGAGCTCGGCGCAGAGTTCTATGCTCAAAATCATAGCTCACAGCCATCGATCAAAGCCCCTTTTGTCAACCTAAGCTTAGGCGTAAGCTGTTGTTGCAGCTAGACTGTGAACAGATTATTCAAACGGTGAAGACAACCCATAAATCACTTGGAAATAGGCTCTGGATGCATTTCCAGATGAATTCAGACATCCTAAACCACTTTGAGTAGAATTTCACTCACTATGCAAGATTTAACTCTGAAAATCAGAAATTTTTGGTTAATTGTGTGTTTTTGCTGATAACATTAGTTATTAGGTGTTGGGTAGTATTTGGTTTCGCTCGAATTTTTATTTCACAAATCGCTTCTTTACACATTTATATGATTTAGATTATCACCTGATCGGTGTGGTTTGGACCAGTGGAATTGTATGGTTAATCAAAACCTAAATTGCTCAGGTTGAATGTTGAAATCAATAGCACACGGCCAATTACTGTATGGTTTGGGTATAAACCCAGGTAGTATAGCTTTTAGAAATTTATCAGATGCACAATTTCAAGGAAATGATGATGACATGGAAAGTTAGATGAAACCTAGTTGCATGCTTTCAACTATGTTTAATGAGAATGGTTTAATATTTATGCGAAATGGCCCATTTCTCTAGGATATTATTAGAAATCCTCAATTATTATTAACAACTTGTGTCATGATATATAGTTAACTCTTAATTGAGTTGGGTGATGCACAAACCAGGATTTGGGTTAATGTGCATGTTTTTCGAGGAATTTCAGATAAATTACAGATGCTACTAATGATTTCTCAATTGTTGAGTAATTTACTCTTATCAGTGTATTAAGATGTTCAATTGCATGAATTTAGTGTATATCTGCCAAGTTGACATGAAATTTTAATATTTAAGAATTTTAAACTGCTGGCAAGTACAATATGTGGTATTATAAAGCTCAAGTAAATAGATGTGGTACCCTAGAGGTACCAGAGTCGAGTATACACAAGGAAAAGGTACAATGTAGTAAGAGTTTTCTAGGTTTAATAAAACAATAGACTTAAGGGCCCTGACATCGTAGAACCCCTTTGAGAGGTCTGTGCCTTAGGGGTGAAACGACCTAACCCTGGCAGTGTCTAGTACACGGGGGGGGGGGGGTCATAAACTCGTATCCAACATTAACCAGATGTCCTATTGGCACGAGAGTACAGTTTGTAGTGTCCAACACTAACCAGACGTCCTGGTGGCACTAGAGAGAAGTTTATAGTGTCCAACACTAACCAAATGTCCTGGTGGCACTAAAGTACAGAAAAGTGTGTCCAACACTAACCAGACGTCCTGGTGGCACGAATTGAATCTCCTCCTATGTGCTCAAGTTAGAGGAGTCCAGTTTATGACACCATAGGAGTGTTGAGGCCAGAGAGCTAGTTTTCTTGTAGCAGACCAGGATAGCAGTCAAACTTAGCTATCCCGGGGTGTCAGCTAAGTCTTGTACAGTTGGATCGTAGTTCGCTATGAGTCTTCAAATGTAGAGTACACTCATATGATCAGGGCATAAGATAAAATATGTTCATATAGGTTCACAGAATTTCTTATAAGTTAAAGAGTTAAGAAAGATGGAGTTTAGATTCGTATCAGTTGTTCTTTAAATGAAATGTTGATATTCCCTGTTATTTAACTGTAACTATAGCTTGCAGCAGTTGTTATTTTAATGAGATGTTGATATTTCCTAATATTTAAGCTATATTGTTTTATACCTTCTCAGTGTAGTATTTCTTGCATATTATTCCAATTAATAAACATAAATGAGTTATCTGCGATGGTTGGATGAAATTCTATTCACTAAGCCAGTAGCTCACCAACCTACTGAAACAATTTTTCAGGTCTGCTTCAGCACGAGGAAGTTGAAGGATTGTATCACCCAGATGCATAGAAGGTAGTGTTTAGTTAGGTTTAGAGGTCTCTTAGTCCTTTCCCCTTGGTCCTTGGGACATGGTGTGGTAGAAAGAGAGAGAATGTAAAGTAATTTGTAATTTAGTTTTCAATTAACTATTGCAGTTTATAATCTGCAAGTAAGTTGTAATATGTTGTTTAAACTTCGTGATATCTTTCAAGATTTATAAATAGTAAGTTTGCTTCCGTAGTTATTAAGGTTTCAGATTATTCTAAGTTAAAATATTTTTCTTTAAGCTAATTTTATGTGATCCAGAAAAGAAAAAGTTAAGGGTGGTTTACTGAGGGTGACTCCCCAATCTTCGGGGTCATTAGAGATGGCTCAAGGATTAGGGTGTCACAACAACTTTGGTATCAGAGCATAGGTTGAGTACGTAGTTACTCTAAGTCAAGGTCAGGGGACAATAAGAGACCAATAGGATTAGAACTTAGGTGTCTTTCTTCTAACTATAATTTTCTAATAGGAAATGTTTTGTTATACTATTGCAGATGGTAGAAAGAGGATGTGGTCATGAGGACCAAGCTGAGAGCCACATTGGACCTAATCCTCAGGAGATGGGTCCAGGTGGTGGTGAAGAAGTGGATGAGGTAGCGAGAATGTACAAGATGTTTCTTGAGACCAAGGAAAAATATAATACAGATAGACGAACTTCTACCTCGAGAAACAAGGACCTAATGATATCCTATGAGCTGGTTAAGAAGCTTGGAGGTACTGAGTTCACTAGAACAATAGACCCTACAGTGGCAGATGAATGGATGATGTAGATTGAGAAAGTGTTCTATCTGATGGACCTGTCTGAGGAAAGACAATTCAATCATGTAGTTTATTTGCTTAAGGGTGATGCAAAACTCTGGTGGTGTGGAGTGGAAGATAAAAGGAGAAATATGGTATTAACTTAGAAGGATTTTGTTGATGAATTCCATCTTAAGTACTATCCACCTACCTTTTTGAGTGACAAGATAAGACAACTACCGAACATCAGACAAGGAAATATGTCAGTGGGAGAGTATGAAGCACATTTCACCAGGTTGGTAAACTTTTGCCCACAACTCATCCCAAATGATGTGGAAAAGTATAGAAGGTTCTAGGAGGGATTGAGGCCCGAAATTTGGCATATTGTATCTGTAATTGGAAGAAGAAAAAGAAAGAAATTTGGAGAGTTTCTTGAGGCGGCGAGAAGTGTAGAAGATTCAGTTAACATTGATAAGCAGACTGAGCGTAAGAAATGATCTGAAGACTTTTTTAGAAGGGGACAAAGCAAGGGTGGATACAGAGGTGGTGGTGGTTTATTTTCAAAGATAGGACAAGGACTTGGGTATTTTGGTAGACAAGGATCTAGTTTTTCATCAAGTGGAGGGAGACCCAATTCTGGAAGATGGGGTACACAGTCTACATGGACACCTCCAACTAGGTCTTCTGGATCATTGGTTTTAATGACAGGTCTGCCAAGGAAAGAGGTACTGAGATGTGATATCTATGGGAAGTCGCACTCTAGTCAGTGTTGGGGTGCAGATGTTTAGGGTTGTTATGTCTGCGGATAGGTGGGACACTTTAGAAGGAATTTCCCCCAGTTATAGCAGTCAGCATCACAGGGTTCCCAGTCACAGTACCAGAATGTCCCGACACAGGATCTAGATGGAGGACCCAGTTCCTCAGTAGCTTTAGGTTCTTGAGGTGGTGCAACACCTAGTACTAGGGAAGGACAACGTGGACACTGTGGGAGAGGAAGAGCTTCAAGACACTTCTTCTCTCTGACACCACAAGAAGGTATAGTTTCTTCTCAAGTAATTACAGGAGAAATGTTTTTCTTTAATAGCATGTTAGTTACAGTTTTGATAGATCTGGGTGCCACTCACTCATTTATACAATGTTCTTTAGCTTGCGAGCTTAACCTGTTAACACAAGAATTACCAATTGAGTTGTTGTTGAGAGTTCTGTTAGGTGAACCGACAGTGTTGACGGAGTTTTCCCAAATGTTTGTTGACCTTTGGTGGTTACACCATCACGGTTAATCTAATACCCCTAGATGTTAACACATTTCAAGTTATCTTGGGTATGGATTGCCTAGAGTCGTATTGAGTTCAGCTCAACTGTTGGAAAAAGGAGGTTGTCTTTCAACAGGTAGAATTTTCTTGTGTCTTTTCTGGAGATAGGAAAGTCTTACCTACGTGTATCATATCATTTGATGTAGCTGATAAGATGTTGCATAAAGGTTGTGAGGCGTTCTTGACACATGTAGTAGATACTAGAGAAGAAAAGAGCACAGTCAGCCTATGGGATGTGCCAGTGGTCTGTGAGTTCCCAGATGTTTTTTCAGATGAGTTGCTAGGTCTACCTCCTAAAAGAGATATAGACTTTGAGATCCAGGTGTTGCCAGGTAGTCAACCTATAGCGCTGCTAGCTTACAGAATGACACCTACAGAGTTGAAGGAACTCAAGATCCAGTTGTAGGAATTACTGGATAAGGGTTTCATTCGACCTAGTTCATCACCATGGGGAGCTCTAGTCTTGTTTGTGAAGAAGAAAGATGGTACTATGAGATTATGTATATACTACAGACAATTGAATAAGATCATTATCAAGAACAAGTACCCACTGCCAAGGATAGATGACTTGTTTGATCAGTTGCATGGAGTGACGATCTTTTTGAAGATAGACTTGAGATCTGGATACCATCAGTTGAAGATAAAGGCTTCAAATATCCATATGTCAGCTTTCAGAACAAGATATAGGCATTATGAGTTTTTGGTCATGTCTTTTGGACTGACTAATGCCCCAACAGCTTTCATGGACCTGATGAAACGGATTTTCAAGTTGTTCCTGGATCAGTTCATAGTGGTTTTCATAGATGACATTCTGATTTATTCCATAGATGATGAGCAACATGAGCAACATCTAAGGATAGCATCACAGTTGTTGAGACAACATCAGTTATATGCTAAGTTCAGTAAGTGTGAGTTCTGGTTAGCTGAGGTGTCTTTTCTTGGGCATGTCATCTCAGGAGATGGAGTAAGTGTTGACCCTAAGAAAGTTGAGTATGTTCTATAGTGGGAGCAGCCTAAAACTCCTACTAAGATCAGAAGCTTCTTAGGATAGGCATGTTACTATAGAAGGTTCATCCAGAATTTTAGTGTTATAGTGTCACCTCTGACATGCTTAATGAGAAAGAATGCATCGTTTGCCTGGTCAGACAAGTGTGAGAAGAGTTTTAGATCTTGAACAAGAGGTTGACTACAACACCAGTGTTGATCCTGCCTGAGGTAGATAAAGGCTATATAGTGTTTTGTGATGCTTCCAGGAGAGGTTTAGGCTGTGTGTTGATGTAGGAAGGCAAAGTAGTAGCTTATGCATCTAGACAGCTTAATAAGAATGATGAGAATTACCCGATACATGATCTGGAGCTAGTTGCAATAGTTCATGCTCTTAAGACATGGTGTCACTATCTTAATGGTGAGGCATGCCAAGTGTTTACAGATCATAAGAGCTTGAAATATATTTTCACCTAGAAGGATCTGAATCTAAGACAGCGAAGATGGTTAGAATTGATTAAGTATTACGATGTGACAATAGATTATCATCCTGATAAAGCAAATGTGGTAGCAGATGCTCTAAGCAGGAAGCCAAGTTCAACAGCTAATGTATTCTCCATGGCATGTTACTAGAGAGACCTGCTAGTAGAAATGCGAAAGTTGAACTTAGACTTAGGGGTGACAGAGCAGAGTGGTTTGATTGCACAGATGCAAGTCAAGCCTATTTTTTATGATTAGATCAAGGAACTTCAACAGAGTGACAGTGAGTTACAGCATATCATGCATGATATGAAAAAGGGAAAAAGATTAGAGTTTAGGTTTTCAGATGATGGTTTGTTGTATCAGTATGACAGGTTGTGTGTACCTAGAGATAGTGATTTAAAACAACAAATTCTTGAGGAAGAACATGCAACGATGTACGCTATGCATCCAGGCAACACTAAAATGTATAGGAATCTCAAGGAGTTGTACTGGTGGTCAGGTATGAAAAAGGATGTACCTGAGTACGTGGCTAGATGTAGTGTATGCCAGTAGGTTAAGGCTGAGCATCATAAATCTGTAGGTACTTTGCAATCTCTTCCTATACCAGAGTGGAAATGGGAACATATCACAATGGATTTTGTGATAGGGTTGCCCAGGACACCTAGAGGTTGTGACTCGATATGGGTGATTGTGGATAGACTGACTAAGTCTGCTCACTTTCTTCCTATTAAGTCAACCTTTGATGTCCCAAAGTTGGCTAAGATATATGTGGATCAGATAGTCAGGTTGCATGGTATCCCAATTTCAATTATATTTGATAGAGATCCTAAGTTCACATCTAGGTTTTGGAATCATTTGCATCGTTCTTTGGGCACAAAGTTAAGATTCAGTACAACTTTTCACCCGTAGATGGATGGTCACTCAAAGAGGACTATTCAAACTCTTGAGGACATGCTGAGAGCATGTGTCTTGCATTTCAGTGGAAGTTGAGAAGAACACTTGACCCTTATAGAGTTTGCATACAATAATAGTCACCATTCCAGTCTTTGTATGGTCCCGTATGAAGCTTTGTATGGTAGAAAGTGTAGATCACCCGTATGTTGGTATGAGGTGGGTGATAAAGAGATACTTGGACTAGAGATAGTTGATTTGACTATAGAAAAGATTACAGTGATCAGAGAACAGTTGAAAGATGCACAGGACAGGTAGAAGAGTTACGCTGAGAAGAGATGTAGACCTCTTGAGTTCAAGGTTGGTGATGAAGTGTATTTGAAATTTTCACCATGGAAAGGAGTGTTGAGGTTTGGCAAGAGAGGCAAACTGACTCCTAGGTTTATGGGCCCATATCCTGTCGTTGAGAGGATTGGACCTATAGACTATATGTTGGATTTTCCATCTAAGTTGGCTAATCTGCATGACGTGTTTCATGTATCGATGTTGAAGAAGTGTTACCCCGATACAGAGAAGATAACGGACCCAGAACCTGCACAGCTTAGACCAGATGTGTCCTATGTTGAGGGACCAATACAGATAGTTGATCGGAGGATCAAGAAGCTCAAGAATTGTGAGATATCATTAGTAAATGTTTTTTGGAGGAACCACAACCTAGAATAAGCTACATGGGAGCCTATGTCAGAGATGCATAACAAGTTTCCTTTTCTCTTTTAGGAATTTTGGGATGAAATTCTTATAAGGGAAGGAGATTGTTATGACCCACCCCATGATTAATTAGTAAGTACAGTGATTAGTGCATAATTATGTTGATTGAGTTAAGTAAGTGCTCAAGATGCGATTAGTGTTTTGATTATCTGAGACAAGCTAATTAGTATGTTTTCATGCCCTGGGGTTGTATTCGATCTCACTCTTGAAAAGTTGTAAAAGAAAATGTTTGATTTGGACCTACGAGGTGAATGTTATGACCTTTTCAATTTCCAGGGTTGAATTTGCATTTTTTCCAAGTTTTTAGCTTTATAATCCTTTTTCCTTTTTGTTTCCCTTATCCCCTCTGTGAGCACCACTTGAAGTGGGGACTATAGCGGAGCAAACTAGGCCCAATCGAGCAATTTGCAGAGGAGCTCAGGAACTCCGTTTTCTAGCTACCACCTCCTCTCTTCTTCTTTCCTTCTTCCTTTCTTCTTCCTCCACTCCATCTTCCCTAGCTTAGCTAGCAGCCCTGCCACATTGTTTCTTGGCCTACGGCCAGCATGCAACAGTAAGCTGCTACGTACGACAGCAACCAAGGGCCACCTTGGCGTGCCCAGTAATAGGGGAGGTGCCTTCGAGCTCAGCCTAGAGTTCTATGCTCAAAATCGCAGCTCACATCCATCGATCAAAGCCCCTTCCATCAACCTGAGCTTAGGCGCAACTGCTGTTGGAGCTAGACCATGAACAGAGTATTCAAAGGGTGAAGACAACCCAAAAATTACCCGAAAATAGGCTCTGGACACATTTCCAGACGAATTCAGATATCCCGAACCACTATGAGTAGAATTTCACTCACTATGCAAGATTTAACTCTAAAATCGGAAATTTTTGGTTAATTGCGCACTTTTTGCTGATAACAGTAGTTATTAGGCACTGGGTAGTATTTGGCATCACCCGACTTTTTATTTCACAAATGGATTCTCTATGCTTTTATATGATTTAGTTTATCATCTGATCGGTGTGGTTTGGACTAGTGGAATTGTATGGTTAATCGAAACCTAAATTGCTCAGCTTGAATGTTGAAATCAATAGCACACGACCAATAACGATATGGTTTGGGTATAAGCCCAGGAAGTACAACTTTTAGAAATTTATTAGATGCACGATTTTAAGGAAATGATGATGACATGGAAAGTTAGATGAAAACCCTAGTTGCATGCTTTCTACTATGTTTAATGAGAAAAGTTTAATATTTATGTGAATTGGCCCGTTTCTCTGAGATATTATTAGAAATCCTCAATAAGTATTAATAATTTGTGTCATGATATATAGTTAACTATTAATTGAGTTGGGTGATGCACAAACCAGGATTTGGGTTAATGTGCACATTTTTCGAGGAATTTCAGATAAATTATAGATGCTACTGATGATTTCTCAATTGTTGAGTGATTTACTCTTATCAGTGTATTAAGAAGTTCAATTGCATGAATTTAGTTTATATGTGCCAAGTTGACATGAAATTTTGATATTAAAGAATTTTAAACTGTCAGCAAGTACAATATGTGGTATTATAAGCTCAAGTAAATAAATGTGGTACCCTAGAGGTACCAGAGTCAAGTATACACAAGGAAAATGTACAATGTAGTAAAAGTTTTATAGGTTTAATAAAATAATAGACTTAAGGGCCCTGACACCGTAGAACCCCTTTGACAGGTCTGTGCCTTAGGGGTGAAATGACCTAACCCTGGTAGTGTTTAGTACACGGGGGGGGGGGGTCAAAAACTCATTTCTAACATTAACCTGACGTCTTGGTAGCACAAGAGTACAGTTTGTAGTGTCCATCACTAACCAGACATCCTGGTGGCACTAGAGAGTAGTTTACAGTGTCTAACACTAACCAGACATCCTTGTGGCACTGGAGTACCGAAAAGCATGTCCAACACTAACCAGACGTCATGGTGGCACAACTTGACTCCCCGCATGTGTGCTCAGGTTAGAGGAGGAGTCCAATTTATGGCACCATAGGAGTGCTGAGGCTAGAGAGCCAGTTTTCCAGTAGTAGATTAGGACAACAATCAGACTCAACTATCCTGGGGTTTCGGCTAAGTCTTGTACGGTGGGATCGTAGTTCGCTACGAGTCTTCATATGTAGAGTACACTCCATATGATCAAAGCATAAGATAAAATATGTTCATATAGGTTCACATAATTTCTATTAAGTTAAATAGTTAAAAAAGATGGAGTTTAGATTCGTATTAGTTGTTCTTTAAATAAAATGTTGATAATCCCTGTTATTTAACTGTAACTATAGCTTGAATCAGTTGTTATTTTAATGAGATGCTGATATTTCTTGATATTTAAGCTATATTGTTTTAGACCTGCTTAGTGTAGTATTTCTTGCATATTATTCCAATTAATAAACATAAATGAGTTATTTGTGATGGTTGGGTGAAATTCTATTCATTGATCCAGTAGCTCACCAACCTACTGAAACAATTTTTCAGGTCAGCGTCAGCATGAGGAAGCTGAAGGATCGTATCACAGACACTTAGAAGGTAGTGTTTAGTTAGGTTTAGAGGTCTTTTAGTCCTTTCCCCTCGGTCCTTGGGATATGGTGTGGTAGAAAGACAGAGAATTTAAAGTAATCTATAATTTAGTTTGCAATTAAATGTTGCACTTTATAATCTACATGTAAGTTGTAATATGTTATTTAAACTTTGTAGTATCTTTCAAGATTTAGAAATAGTAAGTTTGCTTCCGCAGTTATTAAGGTTTCAAATTATTCTAAGTTAAAAGAATTTTCCTTTAAGCTAATTTTAAGTGATCAAGAAAAGAAAAAGTTAATGGTGGTTTACCGAGGGTGACTGCCCGGTCTTCTAGGTCATTAGAGATGGCTTGGGGATTGGGGCGTCACATGGTATGTGCATACTAAAAGTAAATTGAGTAATATATGGAGTAAAGGAAATCAAAGTAAATAGAAGCTTCCCATAGAAAAGAAAAGTACCACCCAAGTGAGTATCAAGAGAAAAGAATCACAATAAAGAAGATACTTTCCATAAAACAACATAAAAAGATTGTGCCATATATACATCCCCTAACATGGTGGGAAATGAAGCGCAAAATGAGAAAGTAGGTCACATACCCCACAATCATTATCACTCTTCTGCATGGATGTGAGATAAGCATAGCCCTAGAACAATATAAAGACAAAGGCGGCCAAGTCCCCTAAACTTGAAGCTTGATAGAGGATGGCACATAACCAAACTCCCAATATATGACTGTGGGCCAAACCTCATAAATTTGAAACTCGACTATGGGGCACATAACCCCCATCCCAAAAATAATAACATGGGCACATATCCCAAAAATCAAAGCAATTACACTACTCTACTTCTACTAAATCACATAGCATGAAAAATGTAGAAGCAAGTAGAAAGTATAGTTAGATTATACAATGTTGCCATCACACAATGGACAACACATACATCCACATGCAAGTGGGCACAAGATATCACATATCAACAAATAAACATCCTCCTCAAAGTGGACATTTATCATCAAATAAGTCCAACATGCACCAAGGCATAAGAAAAAGAGGCCAAAAGAATATCCATGATCATCAGATTAGTAACAAGTAGGGTACTTCACATGAAACATAATTTCAAAATAAAAAGACATGGTGTATAGGCTATTGTTCATAGGACCGAGAGAGAGAAGAAACATAGGCTAATTTCTCAAAAGAATAATCGAGGATGCAAACATACCTTAATGATGTGTGTATTAGGTTTGGGTCCACACCCTGATCCAAACAGAATATCTCTTCACCTAATTTCATATTAGATGCAAATCATTAATTGATGATTATATTGCAACCCAAGAAAATCACATTTTTATTAAATTCGAATTAAACTTTGAAAAAATAACCAAATTATTCATTAGATTCTCTTGATTAAGAAAATATATATTTTTATCCAATTTGGAGTTTATATGATTAAGTTACTTTGATTATGAGTTTTATACATGTATTTTATTCTCCAAAAATCATCCTTCAAAAATATTGAAATTAGACTCTGAAAGTATTTTTATTAGATATAGAATACTTTTCCAATTACAAAACATATTTATTTATAATTTTTAGACCAGTTGATTAGAAGATATGAATTTTGCAAGCTGAACCAATCACAACTTAGAAAAAGTCAAATCAGTAGGGAATTTGTGAGAGAGGAAAAGAGGTCAGATATGCAAGGAGAAACTTATCCGAGGGTTGGGGGAAAAACTTTGTCTTTCATTCATTCGTGAAACTAAATACTTGATCATGAAGAACAAGTACCATAGTTGTTTACCTGTGGTCCAATTATTTTCTAAAAAATAAACATGACATTGGGAAGCGGTGCCGCAAACTCAAAATGAGAACCACATTCGGCTTTTGTGTGAAACGACCATGCAAGGAAAAATCAAAGTATGACCACCACCAGCCACACACTCAAGAAAGGATGAAATTGAGATGAGAGGAGGTTCACAAAACAATCGAGAAAGAATGGGGTAGAGGTATTTATAAGTGAGGGTGTGTGAGAAGTTGTTTCAGAAGAGTTGAAGAAAAAGTTTAGGCGTTTCTCAAATTCTCCATGTTAGGCTACGAATATGGTATTGATAGATGCAGAATTAAATTTTGCAATCCTACGCAAGTTATTTTGTGAAATTTCATTAAGAAATGAGAGAGTTATGCCCATACTACCAGACCTTGGTCCATTGTTACTATTTATGGGAGCTGGTGTTTCCTAATCCGAATTTTGTAAAGTGTTGATTAAATTATTTTTCTTTTTCTCTCTCTTCAATTGAAGGTATAAAAAGGTCCAAATTAAATGAAATTTTATATCTAGCCTAATTAGGACATGTAGAATCTGATTTTGGCATTAGTTTTCCCTTTTGTACACTTTTGCTATTTTATTTAATTCTTTTAAAGCATCTCGCTTTTTCTCTTTCCTAATGCATTAGAGACGTATAAAATTATTCAAAATTGATGAAACTTCACCCATAAGTCATTGTAAGTGCATTAGACACGAATTTTCCATTATTTCCATTTTTTATGTTTTTATTATTTTAATTAATATTTTAAAGGTTTTACTCACTTTCTCTCTCCTAAATTCATCTTTTAATCAAACATCTTCAAAATTAGATTACAATTCATCCAAAGTATATATTTATTATGTAGATTATGAACCAAATATTATTTTCCTCTTTTGGAGTCATTTATTATTTTATTTGATATTTTGGGGAAAATATAGATCTTATCTTTCTATAGTGAATTAGATTAATTATTATTATGTGAATAATGTGAAACTTCCACTTTTGGGATTCCTTTTCATGAGTATTATCATAATTAATTTTTGTAGCCATTAACATCACATGATTACTTAGGTTATCATTTTACCATTATTTCTCATTTATTTATGATAACATTATCACCAAAAGGATTATGTGTGATTATATAAGTCATGTGACATATTTTATGTGTTCATTATTGGACTAAGACTAATGTGGGAACATTAGGTTCATGTATTAGGTTATAAGGTTTATACTATGCATCTTTTACTCTAACCTTGTTCAGTTAAGTCCAAAAGGTCAAAGTTCTAGGGTAGAGTCTAATATCTAGTATGTTACAACACTCCACCCCTTAAAAGGATTTTATCCTCAAAATCTATTGATCCAAACATCATCAACCAACTACTCTCCACCCTTAAAAAGCTCAACCTAACAAGTCAACTAAACAATCATCAAGGTAATAGGGCTACCCACATATCTATTAGTTGTGAACATTTAAGAGATTTATGTTGTTCATGTATCAAACTAATAACTCATACCATATAGGGTTGAGTTTTAGTTCCCTGTGTCACAAACCTGACGACCCTAAGATCCAAAAAAGCCATAGGGTACAAAGGGTAGGTACACTACACCTTAACATTATCTCACATATTCCTAGTCACTTCTTTAAAACCAGGGTTAGGATTCTACGCCAGCTAATTCTAGGGCTTCTCTAGAAAACTTCACATATCTCTTTATTGTGACTTAGTTCAAGAAATCATTGTCAATTCAGAGAAAGAAATTTATTACATACAATAGTATAATGAAAATATTTTTTGTTGATAAGAAACAATGGGGGTAAAACAAAGATGGTGCCAAAATCAATGCAATAAACCAAGTCAAAATTTCCATAATAAGATCTCTTCATCCTACTAGTATCTCATCCTCAAAACATGGCTCCTTCCTCAAACAAACACCTCTTTAACTTTTTAGATATCATCATTAACCTATATGGCATGGTAAGATCATCTTATGAAAAACTTAGGAAAGATCTAGGGAAAACATCTCACGTAGAGGTCACTATCCAAGTCAAGGGTTCTAATAAGTGAGAAAAAATTGAAATAGTCAGATTCAAACTACCATGGGCTCTGATACCATGCTGTTAGGAGTGGGATCTGAGAGGCGAACCATTCCCTACTAAAAAATTTTAAGAATGAAACCTCAGTCCAAACACACCCTTAAGGTATCTTGGAGTGGGTGTAAAATTTTCAAATCTTATTAATGGTATTCAAAACAACCAAAGTGTAGCAGCGGAAGAAATTAGTGTCTATATTCAACTTCTCAACAAGATTACAAAAGTATATCTTAATCTCCCACATATGGTTTACATGTATGATACAACATAAGGATCTAATATAGAGGGAGGTTTAAACCATAACAACTTTGTCTCCATGCTTTAACTCCTTAAGCTAAGTCCAAGACTTCATGCCATATCATCCAAGTCCTTCACCTAGGGTTGGAAACATACCCCAATAAGAAGAGAAAGTAGATGACATCAGCAAAGGCTGGTATGTGTATAATAAAAGTAAATTGAGCAATATATGGAGTAAAGGCTATAATGTAAATAGAAGCTTCCCATAGAAAAGAAAAGTACCACCCAAGTGGGTATCAAGAGAAAAGAATCACAATAAAGAAGTTACTTTCCATAAAACAACACAAAAAGATTGTGCCATATATACATCCTCTACCATGGTGGGAAATGAAGAACATAACAAGAATGTAGGGTACACACCCCACATTCATCATCAATATCATGCATGCATGTGAGATAAGCGTAGCCCTAGAACAATATAAAGGCAAAGGCGGCCAAGTATCATAAACTTGAAGCCTGATAGAGAATGTCACATAACCAAACTCCCAACATATGACTATGGGCCAAACCTCATAAATTTGAAACCCAGGTATGGGGTACATAACCTCCATCCCAAAAATAATAACATAGGCACATAACCCAAAAACTAATGTAATTACACTACTCTAGAGCTACTAAATCACATAGCATGTAAAATGCAGAGGCAAGTACAATGTATAGTTCGATTATACAATGTTTTCATGACACAATGGACAGCACATACATCCACATGCAAGTGGGCACAAGATATCACATATCAACAAATAAACATGCACCTCAAAGTGGAAACTTATCATCACATAAGTCCAACATGCACAAAGGCATAAGAAAAAGAGTCCAAAAGAATATCCATGATCACAAGATCAGTAACAAGTAGGGTACTTCACATGAAGCATAATTTCAAAAGAAAAAGATAAGGTGTATAGGCTATTGTCCATAGGACCAAGAGAGAGAAGAAACATAGGCTAATTTCTTAATAGAATAATTGGGAATGCAAACATACCTTAATGATGTGTGTATTAGGTTTGGGTTAACACTCTAGATCCAAACAGAATATCTCTTTACCTAATTTCATATTAGATGCAAATTAATAATTGATGATTATATTGCAACCCAAGAAAATCACATTTTTATTAAATTCAAATTAAACTATGAAAACATCACCAAACGATTCATTAGATTCTCTTGATTAAGAAAACATATATTTTTATCCAATTTGGAGTTTATATGACTATGTTACATTTATTATGAGTATTATACATGTATTTTATTCTCCAAAAATCATCCTTCAAAAAATTTTGAAATCAGACTCTAAAAATATTTTTATTAAATAAAGAATATTTTTTTATTCTAAAACATATTTATTTATAATTTTTTAGACCAGGACATTAAAAGATATGAATTTTGCAAGATGAACCAATCACAACATTAGAAAAAGCCAAATCGGTAGGGAATTTATGAGAGAAGAAGAGAGGTCGGATATGCAAGGAGAAATATATCCATGAGTTTGGGGAAAAACTTAGTTCATGAAACTAACTAATTGATCATGAAGAACAAGTGTCAGAGTTATTTACCTGTGGTCCAATTATGCTATGAAAAACAAACATGACGTCAGGGAGTGCGGCCGCAAACTCAAATTAAGAACCATGTTCGACTTTTGGGTGAAATGATGATGCCAGGAGAAATCAAAGCACGACCACCAGTAGTCACACACTCAAGAAATGATGAAATTGAGATGAGAGGAGGTTCATAAAACAACTAAGGAAGACTGGGGTAGAGGTATTTATAAGTGAGGGTGTGTGAGAAGTTATTTTATAAGACTTGAAGAAAAAGTTTAGGCATTTCTCAAATTCTCCAACTTAGGCTAGGAATATGGTATGGATAGATGCAGAATTAAATTTACAATTCAATGCAAGTTATTTTGTGAAATTTTATTAAGAAAGGAGGGAGTTATGCCCAGAATATTGGACCTTGGTTCGCGGTTACTATTTAAGTGGGACCAATTTCCTAATCTGAATTTTGTAGTGTTGATTAAATTATTTTCCTTTTTCTCTCTCTTCAATTAAAGGTACAAATAAGGTCCAAATTAAATGAAATTTTATAGTTATCCTAATTAGGACATGTAGAATTTGATTTTAGCATTAGTTTTCCCTTTTCGAGACTTTTTCTATTTTATTTAATTCTTATAATGTATATCACTTTTTCTCTTTCTTAATGTATTAGAGACATATAAAATTATCCAAAATTGATGAAACTTCACCCACAAGTCATTGTACGTGCATTAGACACGAATTTTCCATTATTTCCATTTTTTATGTTGTTTATTTTTAAATTAATATTTTGAAGGTTGTACGCACTTTCTCTCCCCTAATTTCACCTTTTAATCAAACATCTTTTCAATTGGATGAAAATTCATCCAAAGTCTATATTTATTATGAGTATTATGAATCCAATATTATTTTCCTTTTTGGAGTTATTTATTATTTTATTTGATATTTTGGGGAAAATATAGATCTTCTCTTTCCAAATTGAATTAGATTAATTATTATTATTATGTGAATAATGTGAAACTTCCACTTTTGAGATTTTTTTTCATGAGTTTTGTCATAACTAATATTTCTATCCATTAACATCGCATTATTACTTAGGTTATCATATTTTCATTATTTTTCATCCATTTTTGTTAACATTATCACCAAAAGGATTATGTGTGATTATATAATTCATGTGACATATTTTATGTGTCCTTTACTAGCCTAAGAATAATATAATAACATTAGGTTCATACATTAGCTTGTAAGGGTTATACTATGCATATTTTACTCTAGCCTTGTTTGATTAAGTCCAAATGGTCAAAGTTCTAGGGTAGCGTCTAAGATCTAGTATGTTACAACAGTTGTTGTTGTACCTCATATGTTGGGTTGTATACCATGGTTTTACTAGTACCATGACCTTTTATGGATGGACTAGGTTTTCACTAGTGACATGACCTATATACCAAGGGCGGACTAGGTTGTTTTGTAGTTGGACTTGTTTTTCATTGTGGTAGACTCATATTGACTAAGGGCGGATGAGATCTGAGGAATCCAACTTTCCTACAATCTTATATGGCAATGATTTTTACTTAGTAGTGGTCAGTTAAAATTGAGTGGTATGCCTCCCTTAGGTTATAAATAAAAGATATAATACAACTTTGTAGTATATCAATTTAGGTTAAACACACTTCACATTGGATGTTAAACACTTGCTTGCTTCTTATACTACTTAGTTGTTATATAATGTGGTAAGAGAATTAACTATTTAGAAGGTGATCACCTTACATGTTCTTCATATTCCTTCTAGTCATATACATTGTTGTGCTTATCTGAGTAGTTTGCATAATCTACTTAACCTACTGGAATAGATTTCTATGCTTAATCTGCTTAATTTGTTTAACTTATTTAACTAAATTTTCTCATCCTGTTATATATTGATACCTATTGTAACAATAACCGTTGTTTGAGAGTTATATCTCTCGTTGGGACATGACTCTCGCCTTGTGGGTTACCACGTATTTTCAGGTGGTCATTAGTGGTGTGATAATGATCGTATTATTGAGGAAGAGCAGCTTGGAGATCAGTTGATGCGGAAGGTTGGATAGCTTCTAGTTGGTCTAGTAGAGTCCTAGTGTCATCCTTAGACTCATAGGTCTGGGAAGGGAATGTTTGTGGATGTTGTATATCGATTTGTGACTTTTGGCAGTTTGCCTATGTTTGTATATGTGGGTTGTATATGTTGAACAAGATCTTTTGTAACAAGTTGTGGCCTCATTCACAAAATGGATGTAAATACCTATCATGGTATGTGATATGATACAAGTTTATGGAGCTTTATGTAATATGTTTATGAGAATAATGATAATTGAAATCGGTTTTAATTTACCTTCTTTTTTGGTATTGTGATGTTTAGTTTTTGACCGTATGTCTTGGTTTTGAGTTATCTCCATCGATGTAGTAGGGTGTCATAGATAGTCTAGTTACTATTGTTAGAGTATTTCAAACATCAATGTACTACATCCTCAAACCACCTTAGAATCCCACTTCTAGGTCAAAGGCATGGAAATTAGTGTTTTTATTTGATTTTGATAGAAATTTCATTACCAGGACTCTAGTACTAGAACTAAAAGCACTCTGATTAGAGAAAACATATTACTACACTTTAAGGGCATGAGACTAAAAATGTCAAGCTATAAAAGCTCCATAAATGATAGTTCCATGCACCATAACTTGCATGCATCCACCCCCCATCTAGGTCAAATAAAAAGAAAAGTGACACATTAGGAAGAAGTATTAGGTTTTCCACAATTGGTTATGTCGAGATCCATCTAAGAGGGTAGCGAAGAGAGATAGAAGTGTTGATGCATATGCCCTAGATTTAGGTCAAATAGATGAAACATATATGGATATTGGTACTTTTGATTATATTGATAAAGGAAATGGCCTATGTAGACCCACAACTGTTACATTGATAATAGTGTACATAATAAACATTCGTCAAATATTAGCTCAAAGGTGTGATATTCAAGTATGTGACCCGAATACGACATCTTGATGGAAGGAAAACACTACTCTTATATGTCTCTAGTCAAGTATTGTTGTGGATTGGATAAAAATAATGCACATGACAATAGTATGTGTGGTGCATATGACCTTGTATCAACGGTCATATGTAGTGAATAGCAAGTTAGATGCATAAATACTTGATAGAAAACACACATACAAGACAAAGATACCTTAAAACTGACTCATTGACTGTTATACGATAGCCATAATCAACTCTCAATACAATAGTGATCATGTGATCCTACGACTAAAGTCACTACAATAGTGACATGAGGTCCTCATATTTTGACACAACTCAATGTTGCTTTTAGAAGGTTGCTATAAAGGTGGTGATAGAGTGTGATGAAAGTCATGCTACATATTGTGAGGAGTGTAGAACAATTGTGTCCTTCCCATATAATGAGAGTGATGTCGTAAACTAATTTATATTCGTTGTCATGTGAGTCGATACACATATTGAGGTCATATGTATATTGTTAGTAATTGAACGTGATAAAGGATGGTGTCTCCATGGTTCTAGTTTTTTAGAAGATGGGTATCCCCCCACGATCAGCAATCCTCTTTTGTCGGGCTAAAATAAATTTTGATTTGTTCTAGTTTCTACTTTTCTAGGCTGTCATTTTATTACATAGTGTCCATAAAATGTTTATCATATTTAACTTTTGTTTGGCAGCTTTTGCAATCTCTCTAATGAGTCATTATGAGTCCCCACTACCTGTATTTCAACCTGAGACTTCGTTTGTCCATTCACTCCAACCTTGTGTGCAAATGCACTTTATTCTTCATTTCATTCTAAGCATTGTTTATCCTGTTTTACTGATGTATAATATAAAATACAATTTAGTCCAAACTGCAATTTGCATCTCGATGGGGTCGGCACTTAACTGTATAATTCAATGCATGCACTACATCGTGCGCATATACAAGCTAACCACTCAGAATAAAACAGTCACGCCAACGCGTATTAAGCTTGGTACGTAATGTCGGAAAAGTAATCATTATAACCGTATCCATGCGCCGACCAGAAGTGCTCATTTAAAAATTATTTTGCCTCGAATACGAATAGAATGGGCACGAGAAAGGTCGTTGACAGAAATAGCACTCGGGGTCCTAGTTAACGAAGTGACCGCAACATTATTCGGTTCTTATCTATGTCAATTGTACGTCGAAAACCAAACATGCTACATTCTCTTTTTACACCTCAGAATCAACAACACCACATCTGTCGTTTTCAGCTTGACGTCATGCTTGGCAGTGATCAATTATATAAGAGTAATGCATGTGCAGTCCATCGAACAGTGATTTGACACATCAAAGATGTAAAAGATAAGCTTGTTGCACAGTGCGAGCCTGCTTTCATTTTCCAAGTATCATAACGAGTACCAACTTCTTACTATTCGTTGGAAACGAAGCTATCTATAGATAACATAGAAAGCGGTAGTTGGACGACATTACAAGATAATATAAGTTCGACACATGGCCTCGAGATTACAAAGTAGGTGGGTGACGCATTAGATGATGCATCTTTTGTTACCTTTATTGTTAAAATCATCAAAATGTGCAGGACGATGAACATCAGATGTAATCTGCTGGTGATCATGTGCCAACAAAAGGCATCCTAACAAAAAATCGTCATAACCTTCACGTTTCGATTTTCTGACAAGAACGGCATGTCCTTCAATCTAATAAAAAAAAAAGTGTTATGAGGAGGAACTGATCATTGGTTTGACATGATCGAAGGCTTTGTGGCCACATCATTACCAATTATGAAATCCTTTCTAAAAGGAAAGCTTAATTGTAAATTATGAAAAATATGCAAGCGTGGTCAGATTGTATACCAGACGATATGATTAATATCTAATATAATGAGTGAAAGTTACTAAGAATCAGCCACGAGCCTTAATTGAAGTATCTAAACAATTTGATCATTCAATTAAAACATGATGACAAACCTAAACCTGAATCAAATTCCAACTATATGCCGACAAGAAGTGGCTCAAGTGGTCAAGCACGGTGTCTCCTCATGAAGGGACCCGAGTTCGAATCTCAGTTGCCACCTCGATTTACCCCCCCCCCCCCCCCCCCCGGGCGTTCGGCCTCTTCAGGAAATGGGCGTGGACCACGGGTAAGGTAAGAAGAGTAATGGGATATTGTTCAGTAAGAAAGAGAGCACATGATAAAACCAACCAAGAAGAGAACAATGTGGAAGGATCATAGTCAGAGGGAGACATTTTCTGTGAACCCCTCTAGAGTTCCTACTGCATAACATAGAAATAGTACTATACAACAATGACGGGTTTAGAAAGTTTTGAGGTCTTATTAAGGTCTACGATCACCAATGATAAGGCCCATGTTCATGGATCACATCACAATATATTCGAGCAAGGTACATGCTATTTAAAAAATGAAATTTGAGCAAGATGGCGACCCATTATCTACCTCATCCTTGGTTTTACTCAATCAGGGTTGGTGTTAGAATGATAGCTTTCATTACGAGGAAGAGTGTCCTCATGATTGACGAGGATCTAGAATTTAGGCTTGTGAATCAAACTATGATTGTTGACATCTATTTTGTAGTTATCAATCAAGAGAAGATGCAAAGTATTCAATTTATGTTGGATTAGATCATACATTCTGCATAGAAGATGCTTATTTTCACCTTAGTATAAAACTAAGTGTTTTATGTGTGTTGTGTCTTCTAAAATGCATGAGATCATGAATAAGACTAAAACTAACATATTATCATGTACTTCAATATAATTTGGCATAGAGTATTGCAAAACATGATCTCAAAATATCCATTTTTAACATAATTAATTTTAGAAACAAAACAAAAAATCATTACATTGTGCATTTCAGTAGTACATGGACGTGTTAACATGAAAGGTTATATTGTCCAAATAGTATTTTGATGGTGACTTAACCATCCCGTTCATGTTTATCTAATGATTCTATTGAGAACATTTTGGATTATTAAAAACTCTACTTTCCCCATATCATCCCACTCTAAGAAAATATAATAACAATGGATACACATATATAAATCTTTAAATAATTGGATCGTTCATCTATGTATATCTCTTATGTAATTACTTTATTTTTATGCAAGACTTAAACTATATATGAAATGTATAATAGTCTTAATTCAAGAGCATTGTGATAAAATAAGTGTATTGAGAAACCCTAGACAGACATATTGGGCAGTTGTACTTTTCTTGGTAAAATTCAGTCCACCACATTGTATGGGGTCTCCCTTTCCACCTGCATCATTTGAAGTTTCTTTCTGGAGTTTATGAAAATTAGAGAGATGCTTTAGAATGAAGGCCTTCTCTCTAAATCATGCTAAGGTCTCATCATCTTATTCTTACTCTGGCCAATTTGTTCCCATGATGATATCTAGTTTGTGTGGCCATGTGCATTGGTAAAATTTCTCATGAGAAAATTTAGTCGACCTTTATGTATGTCAAAAACAGAACATTGTGCTCAATGCATTATTATTTGAATGTAAACTAGATTATGAAATTAAGTCCCTGATGATTATGTGTTGGTTGATTTTTGTCTGGAGTAATAAAAATGGCATGCTTGTGATGTATCATTTCAATTATTCGTTAGAGGGGCTAAAAGTGGAATAATATTTGATGATCCCTATCTACTCCAAAATGTAAAAATTCCATACCAATAATATCTAATGACAAACTATGAACCCTAGATTATAAAAAGTAGTTATTTGGGAGATCTTCTAAGATAATAGGGAGCCCTTATGCGATAATTGTTTGATTTTTTGCTCAATGATTCCCTAGTATGTGCCTTATCTATATTACTTGCTCCTTCAATTAGAGTGAATATAGATCACCCATAATTGTCATTTTATCAAAATCTCATATCTTTCTTCTAAGGTCTCTCACTCTCTCAAAGGTGATTGAAGATCTTCCTTAGCTAAGGAATGCGTAGAGAAGGTGTCCCTAGGTAGGGGTTGGGTTGACCCTTAGTTAGATTATTGGCACCATGCTCGTAATAGGAAGCTAGTTACTCATGAACAAAAATATGAACTTACTCATAGTATACTTTTGGTTAGGTAATACAAGATAGTACGCATTTTGTTATGATATCCTAGGGAGTAACCTCTCTAGGTAGTGGACCTCTGACATTTCAAGACAGAACCACTATGAACACTTCTTTTTATTTATGGTTGTTTATTCTTTCTCCCTTTATTTTTTACTTATATTGTCATATCATTTGAAGGTTTAATAAGTCTTGTTTAAATTTTTAATAGATATAATTCATACCCGTCTCCATTACAGATCCTACAACTGGCATTAGAGAAATGTCTTCTCCATGAATTACTCCCATGAGTAGGTGAAGATGGATGGCAACCCTCTCGGGCACCTCAACCTTGTGTATAACTACTCCACATGTTCACTAATCATTGATGGATCCAACTACCAATATTATAAATGTAGATGTAGTCATACATTCAAGATATTTTCTATGACATGTGAAAGATGGTGGTCCTCCCCTATGACATGCACGTGGGGGACTTGATAACATGGGATGAGGAGAGCTCAATTAAATGCTAAACCCATTAGCATCTTATACACCACCCTCTCCCATTAAATTTCAATCGTATATCTTTTTGTGAGAAGGTAGATGACATATGCAAAAATGTCTCCATCACTCATGCAGGAACTATTCCTGTTAGGGATTCAAGCATTAACATTGCAACACCAACTAGAGTTCTTCAAGTTTCCCTACTTGGATTCTACTGGTGACATGTAATCAAGGTTCTCTATCATCTTCAATGGCCTTAGTTCTCTTGAAAAGAAAATAGTCCTAGGAGAAAGTTCCATTAATCTACTTCTCCTTTACGTATAGTTTCGAGAAGAAAGTGATATCTTCAAAAGAATCTATGCACATCTAAACCATGAAGTTGAAAACCCAGTAATAATCTCCAAACCTATGAGAGGATGCTTATTTCAAGAGAATATGAGGAAAAGGAGGAGTCTTATTACAAAATGAAAGATGTGGATTTTACAAATTAAAAGTATTTCTCAAGTGATTACTCTCAGAGTGAAAAAGATGTCTTATATACCAAAGTTGAAGCCTTCAAAGAAAAGAAGATTTTCTCTTTTTTCATTGCATTGAGTGTGGACAAAAGGGAAATCTCAAGAATAAGTGTCCAAATATGAGGAAACATCATCACCACAATAACGATAAGAAAAGGAATATAGGTACAATAGGAAAGATAAGAGGAAGAAGAAAGGAAATAAAAGGCTAGTAATGCCTCACAAGATCCTTCTAAAGCATATATAAAGTCAATAGAAGATGAAGATTAATGAAAAATTTCTTTCAAAAGATTCCATTAAAAATATAATATTTTTTTAGGACACATGTAACTTTAAGATGAACATAAGTTTCAAAGTACATGTGTTTCCTACCAAAACCCAACATATAACCTAAGATGATGGTCATACATGCATTTAAGAAGATTTCATTATCACTAGTAGGAATTTTTATAAAAAAATTACAAAATTGTGGGCAAATCACTCTCTTAAGGGAAAATCACGTTAGCAATAGGTGTGCGAAAAAACCTATAAGGCCCCTGACCTAGCTTAGTTCTTGGGTGTGATTTCTTTTCTTAATAAGATGCTTAAACATTAATATAATCTCTTTAGATGCCTTAATGACATGTGACATGTCTATGTTTTCATTTTGGTCCAGTTTAGTTGATGGTTGAGCTATGTTTTCTTGTTCTGAACCAAGTTGCAATTTACTCATGTTGAAGAGTTATCTTGCAATTTCATACGTATAGTGTGTTTCTTATGCCTTTGTATCATTAGAGAAAAAATGATGTTGAGGGGAACCTTGTTGGAGCTTGGTTGACTAGGTGGCATCATGAGATGTCATTAGGGATTGCATGGTTTGCATGGCTTCCCTTGAGTGGTGGTACCGACCTTGTGATCTTCCTTCGGTGTTTTGACCGATGGGCCTTGTTCCATGGAAGTGTTTCAACCACAACACTTTCCTTGGATGATGTTTGCTTCGACCTTGATGCTTTGGGTCGCTAGGGTTCTTCCCTTGGAGTTGTGTTGCGAACACAACACTCTTGGTGAGCTTTTATTGTGGTCGACACTAGGGTTTAAAGAGTGTTACGATCACTTCCATGTGTGTTGTTTCGACCAAGTTGAGTTTGGAGACAAAGTGGTCGCTACCCCACTTTGGTTTTAATGTTTCTCTTGCATTTGTGCATGCATGGTTGATCCTTTGGTGGGTAAGTGTCCTTTTGATTCTCTAACATCTTAACATCACCTTCCTACAACCCCATGTGTATGTAAGGTCTCTCTTTCACATGGAAGCAATCCTTTTAGCTGTGTTTCCATCATCCTTCTTGCTTGGATGACCTTGGATCTTGATGGAGCTTGAGAGGGCTGATCTTAGTGCTTTGAGTGTTGATCATCCTTGCATGTGGTGATCTTGAGCTTGATCATCTTCTTGGTGGTGATCTTGGTGATTTTCTTCTTGGTAAGTGGATCTATCACCGTGATCTTGTTTCTTTTGTACCCTACCTTTCTTCCTTCTTCCCCTCTCGACCGTGAGACTATGACGCAACCATGGTGGCTATCTTGAATATCTTCTCTTCACAAAGGTTGGAGAATATGGTTTGACCATGGTGCTACCTATGTGAGAAGAAGCTTTCGTCTTTCTTCTCTCTTGTTCGGCCTAGGGTTTTCACCCTATTTTCCTGAGCTTTCCTTTGACCATGGTGTTCTTCTATTCTTGAGGTGACCTTGTTTGCTGTGGGGTTGATCCAAGTTGGATCTCCTTTCTCTCTCTCTCGAGCTCGTGGATTTAGAGCTTGACCTTCATCATAAGATGGGTTATATAGATTTTTCCTCTTCTATTATTGCACAATATTCTTTCTTGCATGCTAATTTTCTATATCTAAAATGTGAGATTAGAATTCTATATGATGTTATAATAATCTAGGGTTTATGATTTTCAAGCATTCATATATGGATTGCTATTTTTCCTAAAACCCTAATTTCATGCACCTAATTTATAAGTGATGGAGATGTTGTGGTTCTTACTTGTATCCTAGTGATAACTCATCATCTTGAGTTATGGTTTGGCTATCATGTTTTGGGTGAGGTTTTGGATCGGTTTTTCATGAGATTGAAGCTTGATTTTCTCTCTCTTAGTTTGGTTTCCCTATTAGTTATGTTGGTGATCATTTATAGGGTTTGATGTTCATGTTTCCATGAGTTTGAGCATGGTGACGTTTGGTCTTCTTGGTGCTTGGCACCTGTGTTTGTCGAAGTGGCTTGGTTGGTTTTAAGGTCGTTACCATCCACATGTTTTTCTTGGTCATTTATGCTCTTGTGTCTATCAATGTTTGTGTTCATGTTGTTGCGCTCGTAACACAAAGTTGGGGGGTCAATACACTTTCTTTAATTTGTGTCAGTCTCTACCCTAGTTTATCTCTTTGGCCAACAAGGTTGTTTAGGGTTTGGGTCGCTACTTGGATAACCCTAATCTCCCTAGGTCACTACACTTTGTGTTTGGTTTGGTCGCAACAAACTTGATGGTCTCTACCTATGCTGGTGTTGTTATGGTCAAAGAACTTTTGGTTTTGTTTTGATCGAAGATCCTAGAGTTGGTTGATGATGTGTTACAGTCACAACACATGTGCTGGTTCGTTTTGTCGACACACACCCATGAGTGCATGGTCTCTACACCAGATGTTGCGGTCGCAACAAGGTGTTAGCCTCCTATGGTCACTACACTTATCTTCTTGTATGGTTGAAACATAGTGTTGTTTGAATGATTGACTAATCATATTAGTAATAATGATGCTTAAACCTAAAAGTGCTCCAAGAAAATTGGAGATGGTATGCCTCAGGTTTATCAATGATTAATCACATGGAAACCCTAATTGGGTATGTGTGAAACCATAACCCTAATTCTAGGGTATACTATACTTGTTGAGCCTGCTTGAATGAACAACATGTGATTATGTTTAATCTCTCCTAATTGTGTAAACATAACCTTGCAAGTTTAATGTATGACATAGCTAGTGAATGCTATGGTGATATGACACAGGGTTACAGTTATAAGCCTTAATGAGGCATCTTGAGATAATGATGTGATACAAGAATGGTGTGTTTAGGTCTTATGACAGACCAGAGGCTTTGAGCCTAGTTGAGGTGTGTCCTTCGTTGATGTTCTGAGGGATTGATATCCCAAGATAGTGTGATTATAGTGATATCCTTGTATGGCAGTGTGATATGTTGATGACCTTGAAATGATTGTGATATCAAGTGATGATGTGTCAAGATTATACTTTTAAAATTTTATCTTATGGAGTTGTATTATAACCTTATCTTTGTAGAACTTGTTTAGCATCCATACGTTGTAACTTGATTGATGCTAAAAGATACCCAATTGGCTTAACTAATCAAATGAAACCCTAATCACAAAGTGCCATGTGCCATAGATCCATTCCAAAGTCAAAACTTTTCTAGATGGTTAAATGGATATTCCCAAGGGTAACCCAGAGCGCATATTGTTTAGTATGCGAGGTGCAAGTTATTGTGTGTCCTTGACATATTGATCCCAAGTGTTATGGATGACTACAGTTGGGTCCCGGTGATGAGCATGTGATATGATGTGATAGAGGATAGCAAAATTTGTACCTCAGTGATTGGGTTATATACACTAATTTCTAGCACCACAACCTGTACCAAGGAGGGCTAGGTGTTTTACAAAGCCATAGCTTGACTAGGAGTTGTTGTCTACATGACTCTATATGGACTACAATTTGATGTTTTGCAATTTGACTATATGTCACAGCAGTGCAGACTCAAATTAACCGAGTAGTGTAGGAGAAGATCATGGATTCTGACTCTTCCCTTGATCTTGTATGGCACTGATTTTAACTTAGTAGTGGTCAGTTGGATTTGGGTGGTAAGATTGAAATCCATAGGGTAAATAAATATGTAATATAGTCGCGTAGTAATTTTTCTTAGGGTTAGACATGTCTCACATTGGATGACCATTTACCTTAGCTCTTGTACTAATTAGTTAATTTTTAAAGCGGTAAGAGAAATCAACTTTTATACATGTTCTTCAGATTCCTTCTCAAAGTATATGATGTTCTACTACTCAGTGGTAGTAGCCTAGATTTCTTAATATGTGTTATCAATTTTAAATATATCATTGAGATGAATCTGCTGATAATGATGAATTTGCTATGTATATCTATTTGGGTTATAATAGATGTTGGTGGAGAGCTATATCTCTTATTGGGACTTTTGGTCTCACCCTATGGGTTTCCACATCTTTTAGGTTGTTGTGCACGAAGAGGTAGAGACTGTGTAGTTGAGGCTGAGTAGCAAGAGGAGAAGTACATGTTTGAAGGTTGGATATGCTGCTAGTGTTTTGTAGTAGAGTCCTACGTGTCGTCCCTGTACTCTCAGGTCCTCAGGGAGGTTTTTGTGGATTTGTGCATAGATACAAGGTTTTGGATGTATGCCATGGTTATATAGATATGACAATATATATATATATATATATATATATATATATATGTGTGTGTGTGTGTGTGTGTGTGTGTGTGTGTGTGTGTGTGTATAGGTCGTTATATGAACAAGTTTTAGCCAGTGAGCCACTGAAATGTGAATTGTAATATCTTGCGACATGATTTGTGATACATGTGGCATAGATTATGGACTCTGATGTAATAATTATTCTCTTTTGTGGCTATATGAAATTAGTTTATAATTACCCAATTTTGTGGTAATGTAATTTGTTAGTGATAATTCAACACTTGTTTTGAGTAATATCACTTTGTGTGGTGATCGACGTCACAACTTGGTTGGTATCAAAGCTCTAAGCTTGTTGAGTCTATAGGGACATATGACTAGGTTTGTGTCTTCTCTAGTGTCCTTCAGTCTATCTGATGGTAACATCTTGTTACGTTGAAGAATAAGAAGAAGAAGAGAAGACAGATGGATAACATGATGAACATGGTGTTGAGAGAAGTTTTGCTACACGAAGGTAGTAGGTGAGAATTGATATTGTGCCTAATATGCCCCAGTTTGACCCAGTTGTGGTGGCCAATCCTACTTTTCAATCCCTATTTGGATAGTTTATTTCTATGATCACACATATGGAGGACAATATGCCCCACCCCAAGTGAGAGCAGAAGTCCCCAATGTGGAATCTTTGGGTTCTGGGAAGACCTTTGAGAAGTTGAGGCATGTGGGAGCGGTTGAGTATGCAGGTACCACGAACTCAACTAATGTTGATTTGTAGTTGATAGAGTTGGAGAAAGCCTTCAAGATCCTTAACATCCCTAAAGAGGATAAAGTGAAGCATGTAGTGTATCTATTGAAGGGTAGTGTCGACCATTGGTGGGCCATAGAGGAAGAGAAAAGGAATGGTGTGGTGATTAGTTGAGAAGATTTGCAGTGGGAGTTTGTGAGTTGATACTTCCCTAAGACCTATATGGACAATAAGATCACATAGTTTGAGAAGATATTATAGGGATCTATGTTAGTCAACGAGTATGAAGCCAAGTTTATGGAGCTTCTGAGGTTTTGTCCACATATGGAAATGATGGACAAGGAGAGGATTAGGTGGCTCGATAAGGGTTTGAGTGCGGATTTGATGACACCAGTTTCATCTTTAGAGAATAGAGAGAAGTTTACCATGTTTGTGGAGTCATTTAGAAGGGTGGAGCATCATTGGTGGAGAAGTGTGAAACAAAGGCCAAGAAGAGGCATGGTCAATATCAAGGAAATTCATCTGGAGGCTTCAACAAGACTAGGTTTTCAACAATGCTGTCACAATAGAGGTCAGTGAGTCAATCTCAATGGTCACCAAGTCGAGGTAGAGGACATAGTCTTCCACCATCTGGAGTTCACATCATGGTGTCAGATTTAGTGATAGGGTCGTCTAGGACATGGTATGAGAGAAAGACTTGCTACAAGTGTGGACATGTTGGGCATACAAAGTGGTTTTTCCCTACGGAGGATGAGGAGGTGACCCAACCACCCCGACTGAGTTAGAAAGGGTCACAACAATGACAATAGTTCAACAGTGGCAGTGGTAGAGACTGTGGACAGGCGTTGCAGGCTGGTTCTTCTAGGCAAGCCAACAGAGGAAACAAACAACAATAGGAAGTAGCTTGACTCTATGCCATGAGTCAATCGAAAGGAGTGGTCAACCCATGAGTTGTGATAGGTCAGATGGAGTTATTTCAATCTGATTTGTCTTCTTCTTGTTTTATATTTGTTTTGGTTAACCCGAGTGCAACACACTCTTTTATCACTATAGAAGTGATTGCTACTTGTTCTTTTCCTAGTAGTCATAGAGTTGATAACCTTTGTTTAGAAACCCCTTTGGTTGTTTCCACCAAGTTGTAGGAGATGTGTCCTTCTTGTGTCCTTTCTTTTTTAGGACGCAACATTCATGTGGACCTCATACTACTTAACATGCGTGGATTTAATGTGATCCTTCAAATGGATACTTTGGAGAAGTATCTGGTGGTCTTGGATTGTAGTTACAAGGTGGTGACATTTGTCGATGGTGATGAGACATGAGTCTTCCAAGGAGATAGGAAGATTCTCTCAATGTGCTTGGTATCAACAATGATGGCAAAGAAGTTGATGAGATCGGGCTGTGATGCGTTCTTAGCTCATGTGGTGGATACAAAGGTGAAGAGTATGAATATCTAGGAGGTGCTAGTTGTCCATGAGTTTGATGATGTGTTTCCTGACGATTTCCCAGGTGTAACCCCTCCTAGAGAGATTGACTTTGAAATTAATCTAGGACCTGGTGTGCAGCCGATAGAGTAGACACCTTATAGGATGGTGCCAGTTGAGATGCAAGAGTTGAAGAAATGTTTGTGAGAAATGCTTGAGAAACGCTTAATTAGGCCAAGAACTTCACCTTGGGGTGCTCCCATACTATTTGTAAATAAGAAGGATGTATCCATGAGTTTGTACATCAATTATAGGAAGTTGAACAAAGTGATGATCAAGAATAAGTATCCTTTACCGCTGATTGATGATTTTCTCGATCAGTAATAGCATGCCATGGTTTTTTCAAAGATAGACCTGAGGTCAGGATATTACCAGTCATGTATCAAGGCAGATTACATGCCCATGTCATCTTTTAGGACTTGATATGGTTACTATGAGTTCGTGGTTATACCATTTGGGTTAACCAATGCACCAATTGTAACATCCCTAACCTGGGTTATGCCTTAACCCTAGATGTTTTGTTTAAGAAAGATAATTATATTCTTGCTCTTATCTTTTGAAAAGTAATTAAGTCTCAAGAGAAACTTATGTTTCTATTTTAGTCCTTTTTGAATAATGTTGAAAACAATGTTTTGCCCATTTTGGACTAAAGTGCAAATTACCCAAGTTGAGGGGTTAAATTGCAAATGTTACATGATAAAATGTTCCTCAAGTGTTGAAGCATCATAAAAATGAAAATGATTTAGAGGTATGGCTTACACAAGCCTGAGTACCAAGAAAGAGCTTATTAAGCAATGTTTGTGCATTAAAACCTAGTTTTGGTGTAATGTGCAATTTACCCAAAATCTAGGGTTCAATATGCAAAATACCACTTCTAGAGAGTCTCTAATGTTTCTTGTTATCAACTAGAGACAAGAAAATTAGAGGGGTATCTCATTTGAATCTCTTTGGGGGAGAGAGAATCTTGATATTAAAATAATCAAGATTTAAGCATAATTGAAATCATAATTCAACTTAATGCAAAAATAAATATATTAATGGAAGTGCCCTTCAACAAAAAATGTGATGGTTGAATTTATATAAGTATGGACGTCCTTGTGCCTTGAAATGGCACCGAAATATCTAAAGTGAGTGGAGAGCCCACTCACATTAGTTAAAGAAAAAGTAATATCCACTATTTTTTGGATATTATTATTATATTGATTAAGGTGCTTAATTGTTTTCTTTTAATTCATGTATAAAGAAGAGAATTTTGAAGGGGAGGATGATGGCTTCGTATTCAAGGAAGTAAGGGGGATAAGTGGCACCAATTTTGGGAATTGAATTATTTTTATAACACTTTCTCTCTCATGAAATTCCCTAAGATATACCCCATTTTCCACCCACACGAAAGACTCTTTTTCGAATCTACTTTCTTTCTTTGTTTGGGCCGAAGACAAGGGAGCTTAGGAGACAGAGGAGAACGCACCCCAACCTGTATGTGAGCTCCTTAATCATCTTCAACCTTGGTTTCATGGTGGAAATTGAAATTCAATGCTTATTCTCTTCTTTTCTCCATTCAATGCTCAACCTTGATCATCCTTTGCATCTAGAGACTTGAGAACGGACCTTGGATAGTTGAGAAAGATTCATTCACCATTGAGAACGTGAGGCTTGAATCTTGGATTCAAATTTGAAGGCGGGTTATATAACTTGAACCCTTAAATATCATTATTGATTTCATTTCTTCATCATATTTTGGTCCCTTTTTCTTTCCCGATTTTCCTTTTGATTAATTGTTGAAATTACCACAAAGATCACAGAAAATTTTGAAGGTTTGAAGCTTGAAGATGATGATGTCATCTTAGCACACACCTCAAAAAATATCATGAGCATACAGTCTTCAATTTTGATGACCAAACGGTCTCAAAACCGTTTGGTGATCAAACGGTCTCAAGACTATTTGACGGCAAACGGTCTCAAGACCGTTTGAGGTCAAACGGTCTCATGACCGTTTGGGGTCAATTGCTGATGTCGATGAATGAAGATCCAATGGTTCAAATTTATCTAATTATAATGGTTTCAAGAATGGATGATCCATTGATTACAAACGTTAATTGGATTGATTGGTTGAAAACCTAAATTGATTGTGTCGATTTCTATGTTCAATGGCCCAAATGGTCTCAAGATTGTTTAGAGGAAAACAGTCTCAAGACCGTTTGGAGGTCAAGGGATGTGATGGATGGTTGGATATCCAAGGGTTATAAGTTGATGTACTCTCAATGGTCAAATTGATCAATGATTCAATGAAGCAAACCCTAAGTGATTGGTTGAAGGAAACCCTAGACGATCCTTTCGGTTTCAAGATAGTTTGGACCAAACAGTCTTGAGACCGTTTGAGTCCAAATGGTCTTGAAACCATTTGGGATCAAATGGTCTTGAAACCATTTGGGATCAAATGGTATTCAGACCATTTGGAGGGCAAACGGTCTCAAACAGTTTGGAGTTCCAATCAGTTTCAAATGATGATGGGTTGTCCATTTGGTCTCAAGGTTAATTTGATCAAACAGTTTCAAGGGTTGAAAGCACCAACTGGTTTCAAAACCATTTAAGAGCAAACAGTCTCAACCCTAGATGCCCAAACGGTTTCAAAACCATTTGGAGGTCAAACGATCTCAACCCTAAGGTGGGAAAACTATAACATCTCAGGATTTGAGGCCTCAGATAACATGATCTTAAAAGGAATGATTGGACTACCCATATCACCAAGGTGAACCTCCTTTTTTGGGAGCCCATCACTAAAGAACTCCATAGTTAATCATGCTCAGCTTGGAGTAGTACTAGGATGGGAGACCAGTTGGGATGTTGACCCCAACTTGCACGTGAGTGAGGAAAAAGTGTGCAGTTAAGGCTAGTGATGGTCTGTGGGGCCAGTCGTCATTCCTGAAACTCTACTGGAGCCTAGGGCAGTGGGCCCATGCATTACAGAAAATAGTCTCAAAACCGTTTGAAGGTCAAGGAGGTCAAAACCGTTTGAAGGTTCAAAAGTATCAAAATCGTTTGGAGACCTAATAGTTTCAAATCTATGAAAGATCAATTAACCCTATGACTGTTAATGATGTATCTCAAAGTTAATTACAATGGTTGTACCTCTCAAATACTTAGGTGATTAGTACCTTTTGAATGGTTAACCTTTGATGCTTATGAAAGAAGTAACTCAATACACTATGATAACTATAAATGTATGTACTTGAATGAAGGGTTGACCTAATCTAATCAAGCTTGAAGTAATCAACATCCTACAGAGGATGAGAGAGAGAGGAATTCATACATAAATAATAATCATGTAGTGGTTAAGCCTCAACACTTTCAACATGAATAAAACATGTAATTAGGGTATGATCCTTGATAAAGAGATCATGAAACCCTAATCGAGAAGGTTGATGAGCCCTAACCCAAATTTAGGGCAATGCTAGGTGAAACCCTAATCTAGGGTAATGGTGTAACCCTAATCTAGGGTGATTATATGAGAAATCTCAATTCAGAGTAATATAATGAAAACCACTAATTTAAGAGGATGCTTCATGAGACCCTAATTTTGGGTAAAGTTACATGTGAAACCCTAATCTAGGGTGAAGCCATGTGAAATCCTAATATAGGGTGAAGGTATCTGAAACCCTAATTTTGGGTTATAGTTCATGAAACCCTAATCTAGGGTGATTCTATATGAAACCTAATTTTGGGTTATAGTGCATGAATCCCTAATCTTGGGCAATATGATGATAAAACATAACCCTAATTTTTGGTAATGGGATGACTATTCCTAATTGACATGAATTTGGAAACCTTAACCCTAATGAGGGAATAGTGATACTACCATTACATTGCATAGTGTTGATATGTAATTGATATAACAGTTATCATGAGTACTAACCATGCAGATATCATGAGATGTTGGGCATAGCCAGGTATGAGCTATGATGTTTTATTATTAAAATTGTTTTATGGGCCTTGTGAGCCATAATATGCGTTGTTTCCTAGTAATAGGTAACAAGAGATTAAATGGGCTTTGAAAGCCATGTGAGATGCTTGTGTAGCAAGTATCATGTTTACCTTGGTCAGATGACCTGAATGTATTAATTACCTGATAAGTGGTAATAAGTTTTCTTTGATGAACTGAGGGTTTGAATACCCATATTCCATAATCATGATGATGAGATGTTAAGGGATGAGAGTTCCCATGATGTGACAAGGGATTGAGATCCCAATGTTATACAAAAGCTTCAAAAAGTACTTGATAGAAGTATTACACTTTCTTTGTAGCACCTGTTATAATAAATTATGTTTGAAAACCTAACTGATGCTAAAATAATATGGTAATGTACTTAATTAATCAAGTGAAATCTCATCATGTAGAGCCCTGACCATAGATCCATCATCGTCAGTAGTTGGTGATGGTGAAACAGGTTTTCCTATAGGAATTCCTGGAATGCATATTTTGAATATGTGGAGGTAATAGGTGAAAATATCCTTACACCTCATAGGAATGACCGCGGGCCATATCCTATGCATAGAAATGGTTATGGACCATATCCAAATAAGAGTATGGCTATGGTTCATAACTCCACAATACCAGGCATTGGCTACGGACCATATCTTGAAAAGAGTATATGGTACGGGCTATAACTCTATAGAGAAGGTGCTAGTATACCCTGGAAAGCTATTTAGTAGAGACACAAGATGTCCTGCATATGATCTCGTACTGACCGAGATAGATGAGGTGATGGATTTCGGCTCTTCCATTGACCTATGTATGGTACTGATGCTTTACGTAATCATGGTCAGTTGGAGCTTGAGCAGTATACCTCATCTCCTCAGGGCATAAGTATGATTGTAAAATGTAATCATCCATGTAGCATATTTTCTTAAGAATGAAATATGGAAATCATTGGTTGATGTTACATTGCTTATTGTATCCTAAAGTGGATAAATATTATACATGTTCTTCATATTCCTTATTAAAAAGAATAGATGATCTACTGCTTTATCACTTTATAGTTGTCATACTTTAAGAGGTGATATTGCTCTATTATGCTAAATAATGATTAAATCCTACTGACTCCATGAAGATTCCTCTGCTCAATTTATTATTGTTTATCTGCAATAATAATATTTATGGCGGAGAGTTATATCTCTCACTGGGACAATTTCAATTGTCTCACCCCCGTGGAAGTCAACATTTTTAGGTGGACGAGGATGACGAAGTAGGAAACCTACAACAGAGGAAGGACAATAACATTAGGGACATCAGTAACATCTCAGGTGGAGATACTGACTGTTGTGTCTTGTAAATATGAGTCCTATGAGTCATCTTTGTACTCTCAAGTCCTAGGAGTTAGTAGTTAGAGCTTTTAATGAATCGATCTGAAATTTTGGCTTGATGCCTCGAGGTTCTTATGCTGTCTATGTATAGTTTTAACAGAGCAGTTGATGCTTGTAACCCTCGAGAAGGGGTGGTACAAGATATGTACTTATGAACTAGGGTGTAAATAGAATACATTGGTTCTTGATAAAAGAGTTTTCCTGTGTTTGGATCTCTTTGTAAATGGTTTTAATTTTTATTGATTTTTAGTAATCCGCTATTAATTTTCGCTTCTGCTTAATTAATGATGTTTTGTTCGAACGGTGCATCTCACCAATAATGTTTGTGGATTTGATGAATAGGGTGCTCACACCTTACCTTAATCAATTTGTGGTGGTGTTAATAGATGATATCCTGATATACTCCCATGATAAATATCATCATGAGCAGCATTTACGTCAGGCGTTGACCTTATTGAGACAACATTAGTTGTATGCTAAGTTTAGTAAGTGTGAGTTTTGGCTGAAAGAGGTGTCTTTCCTTGGACACATGATATCTACTGAGGGTGTTTGTGTGGACCCCAAGAAGGTTGAGTATGTGATAGAGTGGGAACAACTAAAGACATAGAAAGAAGTTCATAGTTTTTTGGGTTTGGTAGGATACCACATGAGGTTAATTAAGTACTTCAGCACCATTTTGTTACCCCTGACAAAGTTGACAAGGAAAGGTGTACCTTTTGTCTGGGATGACAAGTGTCACTACGCTTTCTAGCTATTGAAGGAGAAGTTGATCAGTGCATCAGTGCTAGTGTTGCCAAAGCAAGGAAAAGGTTACATTGTCTTTTGTGATGCCTCGAAAAATGTCACGTGTTGTGAGTTAATGCAAGACAAAAATGTGATCTCGTTCTCTTCATGATAGATGAAGAAGCATGAGGAGAACTATCCCACACATGATCTGGAGCTAGAAGTAGTTGTTCACATTTTCAAGATTTAGAGGAACTACCTTTATGGTGAGAAGTGTTAGATTTTCACAGATCACAAGAATTCGTAGTACATCTTCTCGAAGAAGAGCTAAAAATGATGTAACAATGATAGATGGAGTTAATCAAAGATTATGATTGCACCATCAATTACCATTTAGGGAAGGAAAATGTGGTGGCATATTCTTGGAGAAGAAAGTCTTTGTCATCATTTGTTGATAAGACATAGTTGTGTTCCTTGGTGTTCCATAAGCAAGACATGCTAGAATCTTTGCGTCATATGAACTTGAAGTTGGAAGTCTCCATGTTGGTATGCTTGTTGGCACAGTTATAGGTGAAGACTATGTTGAGGCAGCATATTATAGATGCATAGCGGGATGATATAGTGATACAATCGATTTGAGTAGAGTTTGGCAGAGAGAAGCATGATGGCTTCCATGAGTCAGGAGATGGGACAATATGTTTTGACGATAGCACAATGGTTCTTGATGTTGATAACATGAAGAAGTTGGTTTTAGAGGAGGCTCTCTCTTCGATGTATGCTATGCATCCAGGTAGCACCAAGATGTATCAAAATTTGAAAGATTTGTACTGGGGGCCTGGATTGAAGTGTGATGTGGTTGAGTTTGTTACAAGATGTCTTGTGTGTCAACAAGTTAAAGTAGAGCACCGGAAATTTGTAGGAACTTTGAAACGATTGACCATACCATAGTGGATGTGGGATCATGTAATAATGGACTTTGTGGTTGGTCTTCCTAGGATAGCCAAAGGCCATGACTCTATATGTGTGATTATTAATAGGCTGACAAAGACAACACATTGTCTTCCTAAATATATGTTGATGAAATAGTGTTTGCATGGAAACCCATCTACCATCATGTCTAATAGAGTTTCTCAATTCACTAGTCATTTTTTGGAACGATTGCACACAACTATGGGTATGCAATTGAGGTTCTGCACGACATTTCACTCACAGACAGATCGATAGTCAGAGAGGATGATCCAGATTCTAGAACATCTATTGAGAGGATGTGTTTTGCAATTCTTAGGAAGTTGGGATGTGTGCCTCCGTCTGATAGAGTTAGCATACAATAAAAAGTATCATAGAAGCATCAATATGGCACTGTATGAGGCATTGTATGGGAGATGTTGTAGATCTCCTTTGTGTTGGTATGAGACAGGAAAGTATCAACTTTTGGTTCCTAAATTTGTGTAGTAGACAACCAAAAATATCAAAGTGATTTGGCAGCAGGGAGTTCTGAGTTGTAGAGAAAGTGTACCTCAAGGTCTCTCCTTGGAAAGGTGTTTTGAGGTTTGGAAAGAAGAGTAAGTTGGACCCTAGGTATATGGGACCTTACCTAGTGGTGGCACGTGTTGGAAAAGTGGCCTATAAGTTGGATTTTCCACCTGAGTTGAACAAGTTGCATCCAGTGTTTCATGATTTGATGCTAAGGCAGTGCCACCCTAACACAGAGTTGGTGTTGCAACCAGTGGAGGTTGATCTAGATGAGGATATATCGTATGTGGAAGGCCATGTGTTCATCCTCTAAGGAGTCTCAAGAAGTTGAAGAAGAAGAACATTGTGTTCGTTAATGTTTTGTGGCATCATCATAGTGTAGAGGAAGCTAGGTGGGGCTTGAGGAGGAGATGCATAGGAAGTACCCATCTTTTTCACATAGGATTTTGGGAGCGAAATCCTTGTTAGGGGTTTATGGTTGTAAGGACCCTAACCTAAATTAGTGCTTCGTTGTGATTTCTTTGCTTAATAATATTTTTAAACCTTAATGTAATCTCTTGAGATTTCTTAATAACATGTGACATGTCTGTGTTTTCAGTGTGATCTAGTGTGGTTAATGTTTGAGCTATGTTTGCTTGTTTTGGACCAAATTGCAATTTACCCATGTTGAGAAGTTACCTTCCAAATTTTCACATGTAGGGTGTGTTTCTTGTGTCTTAGCATAATGAGAGAGAAGATGATGTTGAGGGGCATCTTGTTGGATCTTGGTTGATGAGGTGGCATCATGAGATGCATTAGGGTTTGCATGGCTTCCCTTGAGTGGTGGTGTCAACCTTGTGATGTTTCTTGGAAGTTTTTGACCACAATACTTTCCTTGGATGATGTTTGCTTTGACCTAGATGCTTTGGGTTGCTAGGGTTTTTCCCTTGGAGTTGTGCTATGGACACAACACTCTTAGTGATCTTTTCTTATGGTCGACACTACGGTTTTGAAGTGTCTTGCGACCACTACCATGTGATTTGTTTTGACCAATTTGGGTTTGGAGACAAAGTGGTCTCTACACCACTTTGCTTTTAACATTTCTCTTACATGTGTGCATGCATGGTCAATCCTTGGGTGGATAAGTATCCTTTTGATGCCCTAACATCTTAACAACTCATCTCTTCACCTCCCTCCTTTCCCATGTGTATCTAAGCTCTCTCGTTCACATGCAAGAAATCCTTTTAGATCTCTCTCTCCTTCCTTCTTCTTGCTTGGCCAACCTTGGAGCTTGGTGGAGCTTGAGAGGGATGATCTAGGTTCTTTGATGGTCGTTCATCCTTGCATGTGGTGATCTTGAGCTTGATCATCTTCTTGGTGGTGATCCTTATTGATTTTCTCTTGGTAAGTGGATCTATCACCATGATCTCATTTCTTTTGTACCCTACCTTGCTTGCTTCTTCCCCTCTTGGCTATGAGACTATGGTGCAATCATGGTGACTATCTTGAAGATCTTCTCTACATAAAGTTCGGAGACTATGGTTTGACCATGCTGGTACGTATGTGAGAAGAAGCTTTCTTCTTTCTTCTCTCTTATTCGACCTAGGGTTTTCACCTTCTTTTCTTGAGATTTCCATTGACCATGATGTTCTTCTCTTATGGAGGTGACCTTTTTGGTCATGGAGTTGATCCAAGTTGGAACTTCATTCTCTCTCTGGAGCTCGTGGCTTTGGATCTTGACCTTCATCATAAGGAGGGTTATATAAATTTCCTCCCTTCTATTATTGCACCATGTTTGTGCATGCATGCTGGTTTTCTATAACTAAAATGTGAGATTATAATGTTGTATGATGTTATAGTGATCTAGGGTTTATGATTTTGAAGCATTCTTATATGGATTTCTCTTTCTCCTAAAACCCTCATTTCATGCACCCAATTTATAAGTGATGGAGATGTTGTGGTTCTTGCTTGTATCCTAGTGATAACTCATTATCTTGAGTTTGGTTCAGCTATCATGTTTTGGGTGAGGTTTTGGATCAGTTTTTCATGAAGTTGAAGCTTTATTTTCTCTCTCTTAGTTTGGTTTCCTTGTATAATGGTGATTTTTTCTAGGGTTTAATATTCAAGTTTCCATGATTTTAAGCATGGTGACGTTTGGTCTTATTGGTGTTTGACACCTATTTTAGTCAAAGTTCCTTGCTTGGTTTTGAGGTCGTTACGATCCACATGTTTTTCTAGGCCATTTACCCCTAGTTTTGATCAATGTTTGTGTTCTTGTTGTTGCACCCATAACACCAAGTTGAGGGGTCGACACACTTTATTAAGTTGGTATTGGTCGCTACCCTAGTTTATCTCTTTGGTAAACAAGGTTTTTTAGGGTTTGGGTTGCTACTTGGATAACCCTAATCGCCTTGGGTCGCTACACTTTGTGTTTGGTTTAGCTGGAACAAGATTTATGGTTTCTACCTATGTTGGTGTTGTTGTGGTCAAAGAACTTTGGGTTTGTTTCTGGTCAAAGATTCTTAGCTTTGGTTGATGATGTCTTGCATTCAAAACACATGTCCTGGTTGGTTTGGTGGACAGACACCCATGAGTGCATGCTCACTACACCTGATGTTGTTGTCTCAACAATGTGTTAGTGCAATGACCACATTTGTGCTTAATTGGTAAACTAGGGTTTACCTGAACGATTACATGCTTGACTAGATTGAACATTGTTTAGACTGGATTAATGATAGTAGATCAATTGTGATGTTTCAAACCTAAGAAGAAACTCTGACTATGATTTTAGTTTGAAGAATTAGGGGTTGAGAAATGTAAACCCTAATCGGAAAAAATTAGGGTTTTGATGGTACATGAATATGGACTTTGATCAGGATAGCCGTGTGGTAAATGATTTTTCATATTTTCTACAAATTTTTTATTTCATTGAATTTTAGATAAGATATTGATAACTCAATCATGCATATTGGAGAAAACTTTCAGAATATTTGAGTGTTCTTTGAATGTGGTTCTCAGTCAAACTATACTTCGACCAAAATGCAGATAGAGTGCTTTTTAGTAGTGTAGTGTTTTATTTTTATTTATTTATTGGTAACTCGAAATGATCTGAAATTTTAACTGGAGATCTGAAACTCAATCTTAAAGAACTTATAAAATTTCATAATTTTTGGATGCATTTACTCCTTACCAGTAGATGAATTACAGTAATATTTTTATGACAAAAAATTCAGCTGAAATAAGAGAAAGTATATTGAGGGGTCAATGCGCAATTGACCCAAGCATCTCAATTTCTCTATATGGTCAACCTAACACACAAGTATCTCTCATAATTCATAATTCAATCTAGATAAATGAAATCCTAGAGAGAGAGGGAGAGTTAGGGTTTAAGAGGAGAAAGTGATGGAGATGCTGACCTAGGGTTTTGCGGTCTGAGGAATGATGAAATCGTGTAAGTTTAGTTTCTTTGCATAGACTTTAATGGTGAATCTTATCTCACATGTCAAGATTCCGTCCCTCCTATGATTTGGTCCAAAATGATATCAAAACTTCCCCTTTTCTCACTCTTTCTTCATAATCCCTCATTTTTAGGGTTTCCGAGTTGAAAGGAAGAAGAATCGGGTGAATTGCTAGGGATTTGATATGGATTCGAGATTTTTAGATATGGGATACGTTTTAAAGATGTTTTACAGCTTGGGGTGAGTGGGTAAAAGAAAATTTAGTCAATTGTACTCAATTAGATGGTTTTAATTTATATTCTTGATTTCTCCCAAGATGACAAAAAATGAAAATAATTGTTCTTGAATTTAGTTTATAGAGTACTTCAATTCATATTCCAAATATGATCTGAAAACATTTATATGGTGACATGGATATAGATATCCATGTATCTTGAATACTACATAATTAAGAAGTTTATTGAGAATCTTATGAAGATCTAAATTTTCAAGTTATTTGGGTGCTTAAACAACATTATAACTAAAATTCGGATTTATATTTATATGATCTTACTTATGTTCCTAGTGCATATAATTCTACATGTTTGATCTCTTTGATTTGATATATGGACAAATAGAATTTCTAATTTTCACAATACATATGCTGTGAATAGCTAGTAATCAAGGATGGAAACCCTGTCTAGTATGCTTTTACAAGTATACATATCTAATTTAGTAGTAAATGGCTGATTGAAATGACTCATGTAATATTGTGGGATTTTATCTGAATATTATCTTATATGCATATATGCTTTGTTTATGAGTTTCATATTTTCTAACTCAAATACTTGTCTTGAAATGCATATGTTGTTATTGTAACATCCCTGACCTGGGTTATAAACTAACCCTAGATGTTTTGCCTAAATATGTAAGTAAATAATTTTGATTATTCTCTGGCATGTAATTAAGTTCCTCAGGAACATACACTTTCAATTTTGTCCCTTTTTAAACAAAGTTGTAATATTGTTTTGTAATGCAGGGACCTATGTGAAAATTACCCAGTTAGAGGGGTTAACTTGCAAACTTTCACAGGTTAAGATGTCCCTCTGATAATGACATATCATATGAGTAAATATGATAAGGTATGATGGATTTCCTAAGCTTGAGCATCAAGATGCAGCTTGTGGAACAATCCTTGTGCTTAAAACCCTTATGTTGGAGTAAAATGCAATTTACCCAAAATGTGGGGTGCAACTTGTAAAATACACCTTCTAGAATATCCTTTATGACTCTTGACATCATTTAGAGTAAAAATGATGAAAGGGGCGCTTCAATGAATAATCAGATGAGAAGAATAATCTTTGTGGTAAAATTCACCTAATATGAGTAAGGAGACCCTTCACATATGTACCTTAGTTTGTATGTTGGTTTTCCTTACCGTTAAACCTTGAGTTTTGATGGACTTTGCTTAAAATTATGATGGTTTGGACGTGCCTTAGAAGGAAGGAGGGACCTAGATGAGAAATCCACAACTTAGAGGTCCTTATGGTGAGAATTAGCCTAAACTATATAAGCCTATTCCTTTGCAAACCAAGTAAACGTATCCTTTCCCTTCTTCATTTCTCATCTTCCTCAACCGACCAAGGCAGAGCTCAGGAACTCAAGGAGACGACCAACTAGTTCTAAGGTGAGAAGGAACCATCTTCTAGCTCGGATTCTTGGATGAAATCCTTGTATAAGGTTGGCTTTATGGTTAACTTACTTAGGTTTCTTGTTCTAGCCGACCATCTCCATCTTTTCTTTGGAAAATCACCTTTGGCCGACCTGTGGAGCTCAAGATGCCATTAAAGGCTTGAAGCTTGGAAGCTTGGAGCTCTAGGAACAACGTTTGAGGTGGGTTTTATAACTCTAAACTACTTGCTTTATTATGCATATCTATTTTCTTGCAAGTTATGCTTAGTTCTTCTTCTTCCCCATTCTTCCTTGCACTCTTGCAAGCAAATCCGTGGAGTAACCGACCTGAACAGAGGTTGAAGATGATGGGCGTGAATTCCTAAGCAACTTTATCAAATGACCTTGGACCCCTTTGGTCCAAACGGTTGCAAACCGTTTGAAATCAAACGGTCTCAAACCGTTTGATCTCATGCGATCTTGCAAGACCGTTTGGAATCAAACAGCCTCAAGACCATTTGATAGGGTTGACTAAGGGACGACTGTTTAAGGGTCTGTTGGTAACATATTGAATTTAATTCCTACAAAGACTCATAGCTTAATTCCAAACCAATCACATGTTGAAGGCACTTCAACCCCCTAAACCCTAATCGGGTTGTTTTGCTGATTTCAAGGATAGATTTTGGTGAACTTTGGGTTGAAGGACCCAAACGGTCTCAAGACCATTTGGGGGTTCATCCAAATGGTATCAAGACCGTTTGGTGACAACACAAGACCGTTTGGAGGTCTAGGGTTAAGGTAATTTGATGATTTGAGGGTCCAATCACAATAGGTTGATGAATTGATAAAAGTGCTGATTTTAGACCCAATTAGGGTTCAACCCTTATCCAATCGACTTAGATTTTGATGAAACTTTGGGAAAACGGTCTCAAGACCGTTTGGAGGATGTCCAAACGATCTCAAGACCTTTTGGGACAAGTTTGGGCCTAATTGGAAGTCAATTGATGGGTTTAACATCAATTTGATTCACATTGTTGAACATTGATGATTATCCGATTGAAAACCCTAATTGAGATGGATTCAACCCTAATTGGCTTTCAATTGAGGGTCAATTTGGTGTCTAATTGATTAAGTCTAATCCTAATTGACTCAATTTACAAGTGGTTAACAATGATTTGACCAATTGGAGGCTTCAATATAGATAACCATAATCGATTATAACCTTGGAGTCACTTTTGAGGACCAAACGGTTTGAGCCCATTTGGACCAAACGGTCTTTAGACCGTTTGGATCCAAATAGTCTCAAGACCGTTTGAGGCCAAACGGTCTCATGACCGTTTGGGCTCAAACGATCTCAAGGTCGTTTGGACCAATCGATCTCAAGATCGTTTAAGATCAAACAGTTTCAAGTCGCATAGCTTCAAACGGTTTGGAGGTCAAATTTCTTAAACGGTCAATGCACCCATGCGTTCTTGGTGATCCATGCGGTCTTGAAGGTCAAACCTTCCAAACGGTCAATGCCCCCAAATGGTCTCAAGACCGTTTGAAGGTTGAAGGTTGAAACCGTTTGGAGACTTTTGGGGATGTTTATACTTAATCGATTGAAGGTGTATTTGGTTCAATGGTGGTCTGATCTAGACCCTAATGGTAACCTAGGACATTAAAGGACTAAGTGACTAATGTATTGACCCATGAAGGTGATCAATGGTATAATTTACCAAAATGCCCTTGAAGGGTTCATTTGAAGGATACCTTGTTTTAATCAAACCCTAATGACATGTTAGTGGTGTTTTGGCTTATGTTAATCAGTGAGGACTTGTCTCAACCTAATCTAGAGTGATGTAATCACATCTATTAGTAAGAGTAGAGATAAAGTACCATTTATGGTTGCAATTCAAGTAAAATGCCTTCAATGTACATGAATGTGCATGATTAGGGTATGATCCACCTATGTGAGATCATGGAAGCCCTAATTGTGATAATTGATTAATCTTAATCTAATATGAAGGCATCAATGGTGATAGTTCTCATACATGATGATGATATGAGTTCAATGCACTATAAAATGAATAGTAAACCCTAATTCTAGGGTGATAATATGTAATGTGAATAGTAAACCCTAATTAATGAGAAATCAGGGAACCTAACTCTTGTAAGAGTAAAAAGGTACAACTCTTGGTATGAATTGTTTACTATTATCAGTTGAATTAACCATGCATGATCTTATATGAGGATGATCATATCCAGGTATGGATTATGATACCATATTCATTGAAAGCATGTTTTTAGCTTTATGAATAATGAAATAACATTTTTGCCTGGTAAGTGGCATCACATGAGATTATAGGCTATAAGAGCCATGAATATCATCAAGGACATGCTAATTAAATGACTTATGATGAAATGAATAAGAAATGATGATTGATGTGAGTTAGACCTGTTACATTTAGTATTCTACTTTCATAGCTTCTATGCTAATGATTAATGATTGAGAACATGTATGATGTTAAAAGAATACTGAAATGTACCTAACTAATCAAGTATAATCGTACCATGTAGAGCCATGATCATAGATCCATCATTGTCAGAAGCTATATGATGGTGAAATAGGTTTTCCTAAGGGAATTCTTGGATCACATACTTTTGAGTATGTGGGGGAATATGGATATGTAAATCCTTACATCCTAGTGAAGGAATTGATGTAGATGTATCTTAATCCATCAACCCTTCACTATATGTTTATGCTGTAATACAATTCTCTCGAGGAAATCCTTATACCGCATCGATGAGAGATAAACAAGAAATTCTTCGATGACGAAGAGAGTACAGAATGCCACTGTGACTCTAATAGCGAAGTACCAGATTACCCTGGTGAGCTATAGTAGCAGAGACACAAGATGTCCTGCATGTTTATCCTCACTCTGACTGAGGAAGATGAGGTCATAAGAATCCGGCTCTTTTGATGACCTAGGTATGATACCGATGCGACTTAACAGTGATCGGTTGGAGTATGAGAGGTATACCTCATCTCCACAGGGCATAATATTGTTTGTAAAACATAATCAATCGCGTAGTATATCTGCTTAGGTTGAACTACGAGATACATGAATGATGTTACTCTGCATAGTACATATGTTGTTCACATTTCCTAAATGATGTTGTTCTACTTAATGTCAATCTGCTGTCGATTGCCTTGAATGCTTTTATTGCTTATACTGTTCTTTGATTGCTATTATAAAGCTTCTAGTTGAGAGTTATAACTCTCGCTGGGACAATTAATTATAATTGTCTCACTCCGTAGATTTCAACTTTTTAGGTGGTCGTCGAGGACAAAGGAACCAGCCTACAGGTGACCAATACCAACAATAGTAGTACCAGGAGCAAGAGTGAATCTCAGGTGGAGATACTGATTGCTGAGTTATAGTTAGATAGTCCTATGCCGTCTCTGTACTCTCAGGGGCTTGGAGTTAGTGGTCTGAGATTTTTGGTTTTGACTCTTGAGATTTTGTATCATGTTGTGTATAATTACTCAAGAAGTAATTTAACAGAGATATAAATAGTTTATCTCCTTTCTATGAAAGAAGTTTTATGGTTTTCAAGATCTTGTCTCAAAAAGTTTTAATTTCCGATGATTTTTGTATTCCGCTGCTAATCGAATGCTTCCGCTGAGTTTATATCGTGGTTTTGGAGATCGGAGCCCACAATTAAGTGGTATCAAAGCTCTAGGTTCGCTGAGTCTACAGAGACATAGGACTTAGGATGTCGAGTCTATCCTTAGTGTTTCCTTATCTAATAGAATCTTCTGCTCCTCTAGAGAAGAAGATATATAAGGATATATGAGCCACATGAGGAGTACGTGGCGGAGAGTAGTGTTGCTGCACCTCGAGAAGGTGCAAGGAACCCAGAAATAGAGCAACCCGTACCTGAGCCGCCTAGGGAGCCACCACAGTTTGACCCGACTGACATGGGTAACCCATCTGTTCAATCTATGTTCGGGCAGTTTATGACTACCATGACTCACATAACCGACAGGATGCCCATGCCTACACCTAGGGCACCTGTCCAGCCTGAAGGACAAGGTATAAGTAAGACATTCGAGCGACTTCGTCGTGTCAGAGCTACTGAATACTTTGGGACAGCTGACCCCACAGATGCCGATCTGTGGTTAACCGAGTTGGAGAAAGCCTTCAGAATCTTGAACATCCCTGAAGCTGAGAAGGTCAGACATGCTCTCTATCTTATCAAAGGAAGCGTTGGTCACTGGTGGACCATGGAAGAGAAGAAGAGACCTAGAATGGAGATCTCGTGGGAAGACTTTTGTCGGGAATTTGTCCTCAGATATTTCCCGAAGACCTTCCTGGATGAGAAGATCTCTCAGTTTGAGAGATTGAAGCAGGGCATGATGAACATTAGCGAGTATGAAGCTAAGTTCATGGAATTGCTGCGGTTCTGTCCGCACATGGCTGCCACAGAAGAAGAAAGGATCAGAAGGTTCGAGAAGGGTTTGAATGCCGACATGACTATTCCCGTGTATGCTCTAGAAAACCGAGAGAGGTTCTCTACCTTCGTTGAGTCAGTCCGAAGGATAGAAAGATCCGTAGTCGAGAAAAGGCAAACCCAAAAGAGATATCCACAATTCCAGGGTTCTTTATCGAGAGACTTTAAGAAGCCTAGATCCTCTGCACCTAACCCTCCACCACCCAGATCTAGTCTCAGACTCATTGGTCCCCAAGTAGAGGTAGAGGACGGAGTTTACCACCATAAGAGACTCACAGTTCAGCATCAATGTCAGTCACAGGACCACCAAGACCACAACAACTGGAAAGAAGCTACTACAACTGCGGGAAGGTGGGTCATTTGATGAAGGACTGTAGATCTAGGCCTGTCAGTGTGACACAGCCTCAGAGATAAAGTCAACAAGGATCACAGAGAAGGCAATCTCAAGGAGCAGCTAGAGGGCATGGACAAGCGTCTCAAGCTGGATCATCAGCACCAACCCCACCTCAGGCGACAGTGAGGTTCTATGCTATGAACCCACCTGATACAGTGGTCAATCCACGGGTTGTGGCAGGTCAGATGGAACTTTTATATTCTGATATGTCTAAATCCTGTGTTATGTCTGTTTTGATTGACCCGGGTGCTACGCACTCCTTTATCACTCGAAGAGTGATTCACAACTGCAACATGACAGTCATTCATAGGGCAAATAGCTTATTTCTGGAGACTCTGTTGAGAGGGTTTGTTGTTTTGCAGGAGGTATGCTCTTCCTGCATCCTCTTCGTTTCTGATCATCGCATTCAAGTGGATCTCATACCACTTGATATGCAAGGATTTGATATAATCCTTGGGATGGATACCTTGGAAAGGTATAGGGTTGTTTTGGATTGTGAATCCAAGTTGGCTGTGTTTGCTGATGAAAGCAACACATGGATCTTTCAAGGAGAAAGAAAGATTCTACCCACATGTCTTGTGTCAGCTATGGGTGCTGATAAGCTGATGAGGCAAGGATGTTATGCATTCTTAGCCCATGTGGTATACACTACCATAGAGAGTCCCAACCTTGTTGAAGTTCTTGTAGTCAGGGAATTCGAAGACGTGTTTCTTGAAGAACTTCCAGGTATACCACCGCCTTGAGAAATTGATTTTGAAATCAATTTAGTCCCAGATACACAACCCATAGCTCAGACACCATATAGGATGGCACATGCCGAAATGGCAGAACTCAAGAGACAGCTTCAAGAGTTACTTGAGAATGGTTTTATCCGACCGAGTACTTCACATTGGGGTGCTCCGGTTTTGTTTGTTAAAAAGAAAGATGGGTCAATGTAGTTGTGCATTGATTACAGACAACTCAATAAAGTAACAATAAAGAATAAGTACCCTCTGCCGAGGATTGATGATCTTTTTGACCAGTTGCGTGGTGCAACAGTCTTCTCAAAGATAGACTTGAGGTCAGGATATCATCAACTTCGTATTAAGGACAGTGACATATCTAAGTATGCCTTTAGGACAAGATATGGTCACTATGAGTTCACAGTTATGTCGTTTGGACTAACTAATGCACCAGCTACATTTATGGAACTCATGAATAGAGTCTTTCGACCTTTCCTTGATCAGTGTTGTCGTCTTCATAGATGACATTCTAATCTATAGTAAGGATGCTCAGCAGCATGAACGACATCTTCACCAAGCTTTGACCATGCTAAGAGAACACAAGCTATACACTAAGTTTAGCAAGTGTGAGTTCTGGTTGCCAGAAGTGTCTTTTCTTGGTCATGTGGTATCTGCCTCGGGTATTCGTGTTGACCCTAAAAAGGTAGAATCTGTTCTACAGTGGGAACAACCGAGGACACCGACGGAGATTCGAAGTTTCTTAGGGTTTGTTGGCTACTATCGAAGGTTCATTAAGAACTTCAGTTCTATAGCCTTACCCTTGACCAAATTAACCTGAAAAGATGTTCCTTTTGCCTGGAGTGATAAGTGTCAACATTCCTTTCAGTTGTTGAAGGAGAGGTTGACAAATGCACCTGTTCTTGTGCTACCTGAGCAAGGAAAAGGATATATAGTGTTCTGTGATGCCTCCAAGAATGGACTTGGATGTGTGTTGATGCAGGATAAGCAAGTGATTTCTTTTGCTTCCCGACAACTTAAGAAACACGAGGAGAATTATCTGACACACGATCTAGAGTTGGCTGTTGTGGTTCATGCCTTGAAGATCTGGAGACATTATCTCTACGGAGAAACCTTCCAGATTTTCACAGACCACAAGAATCTCAAGTATATCTTCTCTCAGCATGAGATTAACATGAGGCAACATCGCTGGATGGAGTTAATCAAGGACTACGATTATACAATTGATTACCATCCAGGGAAGGCCAATGTAATTGCAGATGCCTTGAGTAGGAAATTAACAACATCAACCATGAATAGAGCACAACTAAGTTCCCTAGTATGCTCTAGAAGAGATATGATTATCTCTTTAAGGCAAGACAATGTGCAGTTGAAGGTGTCATTGTTAGCCGGTTTGTTAGCTGAGATGCATATTAAACCTACCCTAAGAGAACAGATAAAGAAGGCACAACAAGTTGATGTTGCAGTTTAGCAGATTAGATCTGAGTATGGTGATGAGAAGCGAGATGGGCTCCATGATTCAGATGATCAAGTGGCATGCTATCATGGGAGGATGATAGTACCGAATGTGGATAACTTGAGGAAGTTAGTCTTGGAAGAAGCTCATTCTTCGATGTATGCTATGCATCCAGGGAGCACCAAGATGTATCGAAACTTGAAAGATATGTATTGGTGGCCTAGGATGAAGAAGGATGTTGCTGAGTTTGTTCTGAGGTGTCCTGTATGTCAGCAAGTTAAGGCTGAACACCAGAAGCCTGCAGGAACAATGCAACCTTTACCCATACCACAATGGAAATGGGACCATGTGACCATGGACTTTGTTGTAGGCCTACTGAGGACAAGCAAAGGACATGATTCCATTTGGGTAATTGTTGATAGGTTGACAAAGACAACACATTTCTTACCTGTCAAAACAACCTATTCTGCTAAAAGGTTATCACAGTTGTATGTCCAAGAGATAGTGCGTTTGCACGGAGTTCCTGTCACTATAGTTTCTGACAGAGGTCCCCAGTTTACAAGTCATTTTTGGGAGCAGTTACACAGAGCTTTAGGCATCAAGTTAAGGTTTAGTACAACCTTTCATACACAGACTGATGGACAGTCAGAAAGGACTATACAGACCTTGGAAGACTTGTTGAGAGCATGTGTTGTCTAGTTTACCAGAAGTTGGGATCTACACCTAAGCTTGATAGAGTTTGCCTATAACAATAGCTATCAACATAGTATTGATATGGAACCTTATGAAGCCTTGTATGGTAGACGTTGTAGATCACCCTTATGTTGGTATGAGACTGGTGAGCATCAGTTGTTAGGTCCTGATCTTGTGCAGCAGACTACAGAGAAGATCAAAGTTATACAACAACAGCTCAAGACTGCACAGGATAGGCAGAAGTCTTATGCTGACAGACGTCGTATACCCTTAGAGTTCCAGGTTGGAGACAGAGTGTACCTTAAGGTCTCACCTTGGAAAGGAGTCCTTCATTTTGGAAGGAAGGTAAAGTTAGCTCCTAGATTTATGGGGCCTTATCCAATCATTGAACGAGTTGGAAAGGTAGCCTATAGACTAGAGTTACCTCCAGAATTGCAGAAGTTACACCATGTGTTTCACATTTCTATGATGAGGAAATATCACTCTGATACCGAGTCTGTTCTACAGCCTATGGAAGTAGAATTGAATGAAAATATAACTTATGAGGAGGGACCATTGTCAATCCTTGATAACAGAATTAAAAAGTTAAAGAAGAAAGACATAAGTCTTGTGAAAGTCCTCTAGAATCACCGTGGTGTCGAAGAAGCCACTTGGGAACTAGAGGATGAGATGAGAAGGAAATACCCTACTCTTTTCTCCTAATATGTTTTATCAATTTCGGGGACGAAATCCTTGTAAGGGGTGGATAATTTGTAACATCCCTGACCTGGGTTATAAACTAACCCTAGATGTTTTGCCTAAATATGTAAGTAAATACTTGTGATTATTCTCTGGCATGTAATTAAGTTCCTCAGGAACATACACTTTCAATTTTGTCCCTTTTTAAACAAAGTTGTAATATTGTTTTGTAATGCAGGGACCTATGTGCAAATTACCTAGTTAGAGGGGTTAACTTGCAAAATTTCATAGGTTAAGATGTCCCTCTGATAATGACATATCATATAAGTAAATATGATAAGGTATGATGGATTTCCTAAGCTTGAGCATCAAGATGCAGCTTGTAGAACAATCCTAGTGCTTAAAACCCTAATCTTGGAGTAAAATGCAATTTACCCAAAATGTGGGGTGCAACTTGTAAAATACACCTTCTAGAATATACTTTCTGACTCTTGACATCATTTAGTGTAAAAATGATGAAAGGGGCGCTTCAATGAATAATCAGATGAGAAGAATAATCTTTGTTGTAAAATTCACCTAATATGAGTAAGGAGACCCTTCACATATGTACCTTAGTTTGTATGTTGGTTTTCCTTACCCTTAAACCTTGAGTTTTGATGAACTTTGCTTAAAATGATGATGGTTTTTACGTGCCTTAGAAGGAAGGAGGGACCTAGATGAGAAATCCACAACTTAGAGGTCCTTATGGTGAGAATTAGCCTAAACTATATAAGCCTATTCCTTTGCAAACCAAGTAAATGTATCCTTTCTCTTCTTCATTTCTCATCTTCCTCAACTGACCCAGGAAGATCTCAGGAACTCAAGGAGACGACCAACTATTTCTAAGGTGAGAAGGAACCATCTTCTAGCTCAGATTCTTGGTTGAAATCCTTGTATAAGGTTGGTTTTATGGTTAACTTACTTAGGTTTCTTGTTCTAGCCGACCATCTCCATCTTTTCTTTGGAAAATCACCTTTGGCCGACTTGTGGAGCTCAAGATTCCATTAAAGGCTTGAAGCTTGGAAGCTTCGAGCTCTAGGAACAACGTTTGAGGTGGGTTTTATAACTCTAAACTTCTTGCTTTATTATGCATATCTATTTTCTTGCAAGTTATGCTTAGTTCTTCTTCTTCCCCATTCTTCCTTGCACTCTTGCAAGAAAATCCGTGGAGTAACTAACCTGAACAGAGGTTGAAGATGATGGGCATGAATTCCTAGGCAACTTTATCAAACAACCTTGGACCCCTTTGGTCCAAACGGTTGTAAACCGTTTGAAATCAAACGGTCTCAAACCGTTTGATCTCATGCAATCTTGCAAGACCGTTTGATAGGGTTGACTAAGGGACGACCGTTTAAGGGTCTGTTGGTAAGATATTGAATTTAATTCCTACAGAGACTCATAGCTTAATTCCAAACCAATCACATGTTGAAGTCACTTCAACCCCCTAAACCTTAATCGGGTTGTTTTGCTGATTTCAAGGATAGATTTTGGTGAACTTTGGGTTGAAGGACCCAAACGGTCTCAAGACCATTTGGGGGTTCATCCAAACGGTCTCAAGACCATTTTGTGACAACCCAAGACTGTTTGGAGGTCTAGGGTTAAGATAATTTGATGATTTGAGGGTCCAATCACAATAGGTTGATGAATTGATAAAAGTGCTGATTTTAGACCCAATTAGGGTTCAACCTTTATCCAATCAACTTAGATTTTGATGAAACTTTGGGCAAACGGTCTCAAGACTGTTTGGAGGATGTCCAAATGATCTCAAGACCGCTTGGGCCAAGTTTGGACCTAATTGGAGGTCAATTGATGGGTTCAACATCAATTTGATTCACATTGTTGAACATTGATGATTATCCGATTGAAAACCATAATTGGCTTTCAATTGAGGGTCAATTTGGTGTCTAATTGATTAAGGCTAATCCTAATTGACTGAATTTACAAGTGGTTAACAAAGATTTGACCAATTGGAGGCGTCAACATAGATAACCATAATCGATTATAACCTTGGAGTCACTTTTGAGGACCAAACGGTTTGAGCCCATTTGGACCAAACGGTCTCAAGACTGTTTGGGGCCAAACGGTCTCAAGACCATTTGGGCTCAAATGATCTCAAGGTCGTTTGGACCAATCGATCTCAAGATCGTTTAAGATCAAACGGTTTCAAGTCGCATAGCTTCAAACGGTTTGGAGGTCAACTTTCTTAAACGGTCAACGCACCCATGCGGTCTTGGTGATCCATGCGGTCTTGAAGGTCAAACCTTCCAAACGGTCAACGCCCCCAAACGGTCTCAAGACTGTTTGGAGGTTGAAGGTTGAAACCGTTTGGAGACTTTTAGGGTTGTTTATACTTAATCGATTGAAGGTGTATTTGGTTCAATGGGGGTCTGATCTAAACCCTAATGGTAACCTAGGACATTAAAGGACTAAGTGATTAATGTATTGACCCATGAAGGTGATCAATTGTATAATTTACCAAAATGCCCTTGAAGGGTTCAATTGAAGGATACCTTATTTTAATCAAACCCTAATGACATGTTAGTGGTGTTTTGGCTTATGTTAATCAGTGAGGACTTGTCTCAACCTAATCTAGAGTGATGTAATCACATCTATTAGTAAGAGTAGAGAGAAAGTACCATTTATGGTTGCAATTCAAGTAAAATGCCTTCAATGTACATGAATGTGCATGATTAGGGTATGATCCACCTATGTGAGATCATGGAAGCCCTAATTGTGATAATTGATTAATCTTAATCTAATATGAAGGCATCAATGGTGATAGTTCTCATACATGATGATGATATGAGTTCAATGCACTATAAAATGAATAGTAAACCCTAATTCTAGGGTGATAATATGTAATGTGAATAGTAAACCCTAATTAATGAGAAATCAGGGAACCTAACTCTTGTAAGCGTAAAAAGGTACAACTCTTGGTATGAATTGTTTACTATTATCAGTTGAATTAACCATGCAAGATCTTATATGAGGATGATCATATCCAGGTATGGATTATGAAACCATATTCATTGAAAGCATGTTTTTAGCTTTATGAATAATGAAATAACATTGTTGCCTGGTAAGTGGCATCACATGAGATGATAGGCTGTAAGAGCCATGAATATCATCAAGGACATGCTAATTAAATGACTTATGATGAAATGAATAAGAAATGATGATTGATGTGAGTTAGACATGTTACATTTAGTATTCTACTTTCATAGCTGCTATGCTAATGATTAATGATTGAGAACATGTATGATGTTAAAAGAATACTGAAATGTACCTAACTAATCAAGTATAATCGTACCATGTAGAGCCCTGATCATAGATCCATCATTGTCAGAAGCTATATGAAGGTGAAATAGGTTTTCCTAAGGGAATTCCTGGATCACATACTTTTGAGTATGTGGGGGAATATGGATGTGTAAATCCTTACATCCTAGTGTAGGAATTGATGTAGATGTATCTTAATCCATCAACCCTTCACTATATCTTTATGCTGTAATACAATTCTCTCGAGGAAATCCTTATACCGCATCGATGAGAGATAAACAAGAAATCCTTCGATGACGAAGAGAGTCCAGAATGCCACTATGACTCTAATAGCGATGTACCAGATTACCCTGGTGAGCTATAGTAGCAGAGACACAAGATGTCCTGCATGTTTATCCTCACTCTGACTGAGGAAGATGAGGTCATAAGAATCCGGCTCTTTTGATGACCTAGGTATGATACCGATGCGACTTAACAATGATCGGTTGGAGTATGAGCGGTATACCTCATCTCCGCAGGGCATAATATCGTTTGTAAAACATAATCAACCGTGTAGTATATCTGCTTAGGTTGAACTACGAGATACATGAATGATGTTACTTTGCATAGTACATATGTTGTTCACATTTCCTAAATGTTGTTGTTCTACTTAATGTCAATCTGCTGTTGATTGCCTTGAAAGCTTTTATTGCTTATATTGTTCTTTGATTGCTATTATAAAGCTTCTAGTTGAGAGTTATAACTCTTGCTGGGACAATTATTTATAATTGTCTCACTCCGTAGATTTCAACTTTTTAGGTGGTCGTCGAGGACGAAGGAACCATCCTACAGGTGACCAATACCAACAGTAGCAGCACCAGGAGCAGCTGTGAATCTCAGGTGGAGATATTGACTGCTGAGTTATAGTTAGATAGTCCTATGCCGTCTCTGTACTCTCATGTCCTTGGAGTTAGTGGTCTGAGATTTTGGTTTTGACTCTTGAGATTTTGTATCATGTTGTGTATAATTACTTAAGAAGTAATTTAACAGAGATATAAACAGTTTATCTCCTTTCTATGAAAGAATTTTTATGGTTTTCAAGATCTTGTCTCAAAAAGTTTTAATTTCCGATGATTTTTGTATTTGGCTGCTAATCGAATGCTTTCGCTGAGTTTATATCGTGGTTTTGGAGATCGGAGCCCATAGTTATGCTATTGCTAGTGGAGATATGGCATGCCCTAGACAGGTATGTTAATGATGCCATGCATAAATGTGAGAAATGTTGAATGAGAATATTTATATTAGTAGACATGATATATGTTTGAATACATGAGAAGTTCTACATGTGCATGAGTAAGGAGAAACCCTAAGAAAGGGGTAAACAATATGCTAAGCATTCAGTTCAGTATCATCAGTGATTTCATATCAATAGTCTGAGTAGTCATTAATATACATAGTTAAAAGAGATCAGTCTAAGAGAAAGATATAATCAAAGTTATAGTAATAATAGACTTAAGAGACCTGAACACTATAGAATCCCTATGAGATGTCTGCGTCGTAGGGATGAAACAACCTAACCCTGGCAATGTCCAGTATACGAGGCTCGGAACGTACTAACAGGTGGTACAGGTGACGAAGCCCTAGTAGAAGTCTCCTTAAAATACAAAATGTAGTGTCCAACATCAACCAGAGATCCTGGTGGCACTAGAGTATAGTAAAGCTAATAAGTGGCTTGACTCTCCGGCTGTGTGCTCATGTTAGAGGAGTCCAATTTTTATGGCATAATAGGTGTGCCAAGGCCAGAGAGCCATTTTTATATTGCAGACCAGCAACATAGTCAGGCTTAGCATTCTCGGGTGTGTCAGTTAAGTCTTGTACAGTGAGATTGTACTTCGTTACGATTCTTCATATGTAGAGTACACTACATATGATCAGGGCATAAGCTAAAATATGATAATATAAGTTTAAAGAGTTTCTTATAAGTAAGAAGAGTTAAGAAAGATTTGATTTCAGTTTCACAATAGTTGTTCTTTAAATGTAATATTGAATATAATGAGGATTATATTTCCATACTTGTTTATTTCTAATGATGTATGCTTCAATGTTATTAGTAAGATTTTGAATATCTAGACTTTTAATTTTAAATTTCTATCTTATTTATTTCAATTATCCAAGAATGATAAATGTCTGATTTAGCACTTTAGACTGTATTATTGTTTTACTCATTCACTGAAGGAGTAGGCTCACCCCTCTACTCAAAATTTTTAGGGAAACTTTGGGGATTGAAGATATCTTTGCATCAGAGTAGATCTGCCACAAGAGTTAAGTATGGGTATAGTTAAGTTCGGTCTGTCCTTGTCACTCTAGGTCCTTGGAAAGAAATAAGAGAGAGTTGTAAATGATGATGTATAACATTATTCCTCTTTTAGCAATATATGCGAATCATCAAGTCATATGTGCTTAAAAGTATGAGAAACATAATGAATGTTCATACATGTATTTTTACTATTGAAATCAGATTAGAGAAATCAATGTTGAGATTCCCTTGTAAAGTTAGTTTATGTGGTTCAATGCGAGAAAACAAAGATCTTGAAAAAGAAGAAAAACTTAACGGTGATCTTTGTATTACGTTAAATCCTCAATTTATGCTATAATCTCATGATTAGTGGTAATTGTGAGATCGGGGTGTAACAACTTGGTATCAGAGCTTAGGCTGAGTTGTCAGGGACCATTCCGTTAGAAAGTTAGAGTCATAAGTGTGGCATATAGGAGATGTTATGATGTTAGCTCTGGGGATTTGAGTATTTGGATATCCTGGCCTGGAATCTGAGTACTTGGATCAACCAGTATGAAGCTACTCTGTCTATTATTTCATGTATACTCTGGCCAGGTATACAGTGGAAGGATGGTCTAGAGATGAACCCTAGAAATATTAGGGTTAGAAACAAGATAAGTAAAATGAATTAAGAGCATAAATATAAAATGAGTTAGAACTTTAATTTCATATTGTTATTTTATTGGAGATGAATAAAAGAAGCTCTTATATGTTTGAGTTTAGATATTTAGTATTTTGAAATATATATGGGTCTTTAAGATTTTTTGTACACTATGAAGTTGTAGCATTTATTGATTACATTCTTTTTATCAAGTAGACTAGAAGTGATATTTGAATGAGCTTTCCTAAGTGGATAAGTTTTCTTCCACACATTTGAGATGAATAGGAGTTGAGTAATCCTGAGTAGCTCTTGGCTTCAGGATTGTAGGTTTGGTATGGTCCAACTAGTAGGATGCATTACTGGGATCTAATAAATCCTATTTTTTTATATATCAGCATCCTTTATTTATACATCATCAACATGAAAGGTTACAGTTTGTACCTACGTTAAGTTCACTCAGATCATTAGATCATGGCGTTACATTCTTATCAATAATGTAAGCATGGATAATATTGTCTGGTGGAGTTTCATAGAATGAGTAGTTCACACTACCTATGAGTTGTAGTTTAGCTAACCCATCAGCTACCAGTTGCTTTGTGGACCTCTGAATTGCAACATGATATTATATGTCCTCTCCTTATTCCATTTTTTGCTCCAGTAGGCTAATTACGGGTAATCTTCTACTTTTCCTTCAATAGCCTTCACAACAATAATGTTGTTCGATTCAATTGTCAGAAGTGGCCATCCTTGTGGTTGAGCTACCTTTGTTGCTAGTATGATACTAGCCAATTCTGCCTGTACAACTCCTATTAATAACATAACAAGAGTAAATTCTAGATAGATTAGATCCAAATTCTAGTATGAATGTATATACTCTAAGATTTTGAAGTATATGGGAAAGCCTGGGATAACTAAGAATTAGTTGGAACTGATATCTGAGATCGAACTTTGGGGCCTCATATGAGAAATCCTTAATTGGGAATAAAGGAACATGACATAAGGTTCATATTAAGTTTAATTATTAGTATTATATGAACTCTAAATATGAAATATGGAAAAGATATCAGAAAAGTATGTAAGGGGCCAAGATAGTAAGAATCAATCATGAGGATTGGACTATATAACTGAGTACAATGTTTTTATGTACTCCAAAGCAAAGGGAAAATAGAAGAAAAGAGCTAAGTATACAATAAGTACATAGAAGTGAAGTGTCTTCAGGAGAGTTAAAGTGAAGAGAACTAGATGAGCATGTAAATCATAAAATTAGGATAAGAAACTTAGTTTAAACAAAGAGAAATGTTGGAAATATTGAGATGGATTAAGGAATGAGGGTTATGATATAATTGAGAGCATGGAATGTATACCTTTATTAATAAGTTTAATACATTCATCCTTACTGCCTTTGGATTCTAAGTCTCTATAGAACAACAAACTAGTTTCTAAAAGAAGAACAAAAGTGTAGCTAAATAAATGAATAAGTCATACAAAGGTAGACTATATTCAGGAAGGAAAAACTTGATTGAAAGAGAAACTATGTTTCACCCATGCATGAGCTGTTTGATTTAAAATGAAGGATTTGAAGGATAAAAGGAAATATATACAACATGGTATACATGATCATACACATAAAATAAGTAGCATGATTATAAGAGAAAACTAGAAGTTAAAGATGACATGTGGAACAATAGTATATAGTAAGGGGATTTTGGAAAGTAAAGAAGGGTTTGAAACATAATGGAGTAATATAGATTATAAAAGAAAGAGGTTGCGAGATTCAAGAAAGTGCTAATTAGTCAAGTATCCTTGTTGATAATTAATTAAACCTACATATGAGAAATGTATTATTGAATGTTTGAAGATAAGAATTCTAAGTCTCAAAATCATCTTCTCTTTCATATCTTCTTTAATGAGAGAAATGTGGGAATGAAGTGATAAGAAAAAGAATCATATATGATGCATAACCACCATGGTAGAGACATATAGTGAATGTAATAATGACATACAATATGATGACAAAACCATAGAAGGGTAATTGAGAATGTAATCTATTTGAATGTCCAAGTAAGAGAAAGGAAATTCAATCGATAAGATAAAGAAGACTTTAGTAAAACTTGTGAGATCCAAAGTTTGAATTTCAAATTAAGGGAGCAAAGTCAAATCACAATAACATCATGCTACTGATTAGGACCAAACCCTAGAATGTTTAGAGTTGTTGTAGTGTCACTAGTGATTTGACCTTGAATACTAGCATCTCTATAAAACAAGATCATGAGATTTGCACTATGAGAAGTAAACTAGCACTGATAGTAATGCAGGGTTTAAAGATAGCTAATCTGAAAGGTAGATAAACAATATGGAAATGATTCGGAGTAAAGAGTAAGATATTGATTTGAAACGTAACAAGTGTGTTTTGAACAAAAGGAGAAATACAATATGAGTGAAGTGAGATATGAGATAAATTCTTGTAGTGATAGCAAGAATGATGAATAATCTATTTGTACCTTGTATGTTTCAATTTTAGGAATGTTTAATCTACATGATTAAAATGAGAAGGATAAATAGCAAAAAGTAAGTAGTAGTGAATGCGGAGAGAGATAAGAGAAAACAATGACTTTTACTAATATGTGAATTTGTTTTTAGAAGTATAATTTGTTGAAGGTATATTAAGGGATGTAAATTGGTTCTACGTATGATTTCAGTGTACATGTGCAAGCAATATGTTAATTAGAGGTGTCTGATAGTTGTAGTCATTCATACCAATAATCCATCTTAGTATTGTACAAATGTGGTATGGTGATATGGGTTGAATAATGATGGAACAAATGAAGGGTTACCCTGAATAAGGTAGTCTTACCTATTCACTCATATAAATAGAAGGGATCATAACCATATTGTATTGATATGTAACCCTAATGAGGTATAGCTTGATATACCTAGATTTAATATAACTAAGTGATGGTAATTGGGAATGAATAGTCCTTGAATGACTAATAAAATCGTGGAGTACTTTGTTACTATTGTTGAAACCCTAGTATTATATAACCTGATGGTTACACCTTGATTTATGTGTGGGATCATACTTGAGAATAATATGCAATGTGATGGTAATGCTTCACCTTATGCATCCATGATGCAATGGGGATGTTGTGAGTAGTATTGTACAATTGTTGTTGAATCTAGTCTTCCAACTCAAGACTATTTTGCTATTTGAGTAGCATAATAGTAATATTCAAAAAAACATGGTGAACTCTCTTTCGTGACTCAGAGGTAATATAAAACAATAGTACATATTGAGTCGTATCAATTGAGATGGTTGGATTAGATTATCAATGTTGAGGTAACACCTCAAGAGTATGAAAATATTGAAATGGTTGTTTCTCTCTCTATCCTATGATTGATTGTGGCATAGATAATTTGTTGGATATCATTGGAAACTATTTCAGACATGTTGTGATTAGAAAAGAAATGAAGGACTTAATGCTGAAAACTGCATTCAAGTACGAAATACAATAATATAATGACATGTAAGATTTCATAATCTTAAAATAAACTTTGAATATACTTTTTTTTCATATTTATGTTTCGAGGATGAAACTTTTTAAGGGGGTGAGAATTGTAATGACCACATTTGTGCTTAATTGATAAACTAGGGTTTACTTGAATGATTACATGCTTGATTAGATTGAACATTGTTTAGACTTGATTAATGATAGTAGATCAATTGTGATGTTTCAAACCTAAGAAGAAACTCTAACTATGATTTTATTTTGAAGAATTACGGTTTGAGAAATGTAAACCCTAATCGGAAAAAATTAGGGTTTTGATAGTACGTGAATATGGAATTTGATCAGGATAGCAGTGTGGTAAATGATATTTCATATTTTCTACAAATTTTTTATTTAATTGAATTTTGGATATGTTATTTATAACTCAATCATGCATATTGGAGAAAATTTTTAGAATATCTGAGTGTTCTTTGAATGTGATTCTCAGTCGAACTATACTTCGACCAAAATGTTGACAAAGTGCATTTTAGCAGTGTAGTGTTTTATTTTTAGTTATTTATTTGTAAGACCAAATGATCTAAAATTCTAACTGGAGATCTAAAACTCAATAATAAACAAAGTTTAAAATTTTCATAATTTTTGTATATGTTTAGACCTTATCAGTAGATGAATTACAATAATATTTTTATGACAAAAAATTCAGCTAAAATAAGAGAAAGTATAGTGAGGGGTCAATGTGCAATTAACCCAAGCAGCTCAATTTCTCTATATGGTCAACCTAACACACAAAGAGCTCACATAATTCATGATTCAATCTAGAGAAACGAAATCCTAGAGAGAGAGGGAGAGTTAGGGTTTGAGAGGAGAAAGTGATGGAGATGTTGAACAAGGGTTTTGCGATCTAAGGGATGATGAAATCATGTAAGTTTAGTTTCTTTGCATAGACTTTAATGGTGAATCTTCTCTCAATGTCAAGATTCCATCCCATCTCTGATTTGATCCAAAATGGAATCAAAAGTTCCCCTTTTCTCACTCTTTCTTCATAATCCCTCATTTTTAGGGTTTCTAAGTTTAAAGGAAGAAGAATCGGGTGAATTGCTAGGGATTCGATATGGATTCAAGATTTTTAGATATGGGATATGTTTTTAAGATGTTTTACAGCTTAGGGTGAGTGGGTAAAAGAATATTTCAGTAAATTGTACTCAATTAGATGGTTTTAATTTATATTTTTGATTTCTCCCTAGATGACAATAAATAAAAAGAATTGTTCTTGAATTCAGTTTATAGAATACTTCAATTCATGTTCCAACTATGATCTGAAAACATTTATATGATGACATGGATATCGATATCCATGTATCTTGAATACTATAGAATTAAGAAGTTTATTGAGAATCTTCTGAAGATCTGAATTTTCAAGTTATTTGGGTGCTTGAACAATATTATAGCTGAAATTCAGATTTATGTTTATATATTCTTACTTATGTTCCTAGTGCATATAATTCTACATGTTTTATCTCTTTGATTTGATATATGGACAAATAGAGTTTCTGATTTTCATAATACATATCTTACGAATAGCAAGTAATCAAGGATGGAAACCCAATCTAGTATGCTTTTACAAGTATACATATCTAATTTAGTAGTAAATGGCTTATTGAAATGACTCATGTGATATTGTTGGATTTTATCTGAATAATATATTATATGCATATATGCTTTGTTTATGAGATTTGGATTTTCTAACTCAAATACTTGTAATGAAATGCATATGTTGTTACGCTATTGCAAGTGGAGATATGACATGCCCTAGATAGGTATGTTATCGATGCCATGCATAAATGTGAGAAATGTTGAATGAGAATATTTATATTAGTAGACATGATATATGTTTGAATACATGAGAAGTGTTATATGTGCATGAGTAAAGAGAAACCCTAAGAAAGGGGTAAACAATATGTTAAGCATTCAATTTAGTATCATCAATTATTATAATTCAATAGTCTGAGTAGTCATTAATATACAAAGTTAGAAGAGATCAGTCTAAGAGAAAGATATAATCAAAGTCACAATAATAATAGACTTATGAGCCTTGAACACTGTAGAATCCCTATGAGAAGTCTACACCATAGGGATGAAATGACCTAACCCCGGCAGTGTCCAGTATACGGTGGTTGGAACGTACTAACAGGTGGTACGGGGGACAAAGCCCTAGTGGAAGTCTCCTTAAAATACATAATGTAGTGTCCAAAATCAACTAGAGGTCCTGGTGGCACTAGAGTGTACAGTAAAGCCAATAGGTGGCTTGAATCTCCACCGGTGTGCTCAAGTTAGAGGAGGAGTCTAGTTTTAACGACATAATAGGTGTGCCGAGGCCAGAGTGCCATTTTCCTATTGCAGACGAATGACATAGTCAGGCTTAGCATTCTCGGGTGTGTCAGCTAAGTCTTGTACAGTGAGATCTTACTTTTTTACTATTCTTCATATGTAGAGTACACTGCATATGATCAGGGCATAAGCTAAAATATGATAATATAAGTTTAAAGAGTTTCTTATAAGTAAGAAGAGTTAAGAAAGATTTGATTTTAGTTTCACATCAGTTGTTCTTTAAATGTAATATTGAATATAGTGAGGATAATATTTCCATACTTGTTTATTTCTAATGATGTAGGCTTCAATGTTATTAGTAATATTTGAATATCTAGACTTTTGATTTGAAATTTCTATCTTGTTTATTTCAATTATCCAAGAATGATAAATGTCAGATTCAGTACTTTAGACTGCAATATTGTTTTACTCATTCACTGAGCGAGTAGGATCACCCCTCTACTCAAATTTTTAGGTAAACCGTGGGGGTTGAAGATATCTTTGCATCAGAGTAGATCTTCCACAAGAGTTAAGTCTGAGTATAGTTAAGTTCAGTCGGTCCTTGTCACTCTAGGTCCTTGTAAAGAAATAAGAGAGAGTTGTAAATGATGATGTATAACATTATTCCTCTTTTAGCAATATATGTGAATTAGCAAGTCTTATGTTCTTAAAAGTATGAGAAAAATAATGATTGTTCATTCATGCATTTTTACTGTTGAAATCATATTAGAGAAATCAATGTTTAGATTCCCTTATAAAGTTAGTTTATGTGGTTCAATACGAGAAAACAAAGAGTTTGAAAAAGAAGAAAAAGTTAAGGGTGATCTTTGTATTACGTTAAATCCTCAATTTATGCCCTAATCTCATGATTAGTGGTAATTGTAAGATTGGGGTGTAAAAGTTAGACACCTATGGTCGATGTAGTTGTCTTCTTGTAAGGTCAAAACATAGTATTGTTTGGATGATTGACTAATCATATTAGTAATAATGATGCTTAACACAAAAAGTTCTTCAAGAAAATGGGAGATGGTATGTCTCAGGTTTAATGATAATTAATGACATAGAAACCCTAATTGGCTATATGTGAAACCCTAACCCTAATTCTAAGGTATTCTATACTTGTTGAGTCTGCTTGAATGAACAACAGGTGATTATGTTCTATCTCTCCTACTTGTGTAAAACTAATCTTGCAGGTTGAATGTATACCATAGCTGGTGAATGATACGGTGATATGACATAGGGTGATGGCTATAAGCCTAGGCATGTTGAAATAATGATGTCATAAAAGAATGATGTGTTTGGGTATTATGACCTGGTAGAGGCTTTTTTCCTAGTTGAGGTGTATCCTTCAGTCTTGTGATAAGGTATTGATATCCCATGATAGTGTGATTATAGTGATGGCCTTGTATAGAGGTGTCATATGTTGATAACCTTGAAATGTTAATGATATCAAGTGATAATGTGTCAAGATTATACTTTTAACATTTTATCTTAGGGATTTGTATGATACCCTTATCTTTGTAGAACTTGTTTAGGGGTCATACGTTGTAACTTGATTGATTCTAAAGGATACCCAATTCATATAAGTAATCAAGTGAAACCCTAATCATGTAGTTCCCTGTGCCATAGGTCCATTCCAGAGTCAGAACTTTGTTGGATGGTGAAATGGGTATTCACAAGGGAAACCTGAAGTGCCATATTGTTAAGTATGTGAGGTGCAAGTGATTGTGTGTCCTTGACATCTTGATCCCAAGTGTTTGAGAATGATTGTAGTCGGGTCTCAATGATGAGCATGTGATATGATGTGATAGATGACACCTATGGTGTACCTTAGTGATTAGATTATATACCCTAGTTTCTAGCATCTTGACCTATACCAAGGTGAGCTAGGTGTTTTACAAAATCATAGCTTGACTCCGAGTTGATGTCTATAGGACTGTAGCTAGACTACAAGTTGCAATGTTGTAGTTTGACTATATGTCACTGTGGTGCTGACTCAAACTGACCAAGTAGTGCATGAGAAGATCATGGATTCTAGCTCTGCCATTGATCTTGTATGGCACTAATTTCAACTTAGTAGTAGCCATTTGGATTTGGGTGGTACGACACAAATCCTCAAGGAAAATAAAAGACGTAATATAAGCACATAGTAATTTTGGTTAGGGTTAAACACATCTCACGTTGTAGTTGAATGCATGCCATATCTAGTGAATTCTATGGTGATATGACACAGGGTGATGGCTATAAGCCTAGGCATGTTGAGATAATGATGTCATATAGGAATGATGTATTTGGGTGTTATGTCCTGGCAAAGGCATATTACCTAGTTCAGGTGTATCGTCCAATGATGTGATGAGGGATTGATATCCCAAGACAATATGATTATAGTGATAGCCTTGTATGGCAGTGTGATACGTTGATGACCTAGAAATGGTAGTGAAATCAAGTGATAATGTGTCAAGATTATATTGGTAACATTTTATCTTCTAGAGTTGTATTATACCCTTATCTTTGTAGAACTTGTTTAGGTTTCATACGGTGTAACTTGATTGATCCTAAAAGACACCCAATTGGCTTAACTAATTAATCAATTGAAACCCTAATCATGTAGTGCCATGTGCCATAGGTTCATTCCAGAGTCAAAACTTTTCTAGATGGTGAAACGGGTATTCCCAAGGGAAACCCAGAGCACAGTTGAGTATGTGAGGTGCAAGTGATTGTGTGTCCTTGACATATTTATCCCAAGTGTTTGAAAACAGCTGCAGTCGGATCTCGATGATGAGCATGTGATATGATGTGATATAGGACAACTATAGTTGTACCTTAGTGATTGGGTTATATACCCTAGTTTCTAGCATCATGACATGTATCAAGGCGGGTTACGTGTTTTACAAAACCATAGCATGACTATGAGTTGTTGTCTATATGACTGTAGATGGACTACAAGTTGTTGTTTTCTAGTTTGACTATATGTCACTGTGGTGTAGACTCGAACTGACCAAGTAGTATAGGAGAAGACCATAGATGTCGGCTCTTCCACTGATCTTGTATGGCACTAATTTTGACTTAGCAGTGGTCAATTGGATTTGGGTGGTACAACTCAAATGCTTAGGGCAAATTAAAGACGTAATATAACCACATAGTAATTTTACTTAGTGTTAAACACATCTCACATTGGATGATCCTTTGCCTGACCTCTTGTACTAATTAGTTAATTTATAATTTGGTAAGAGAAATCAACTATTATACATGTTCTTCTTATTCTTCCTCAAAGTATATGATGTTCTACTGCTCAGTGGTAGTTATCTCAATTGCTTAATCTATGTTATCAATTTTAAATATATCATTAAGTTGAATTTGCTTATAATGATTAATCTTCTTTGCATATCTATTTGTATTATACTAGATGTTGGCGGGGAGTTATATCTCTCGCTAGGACTTTTGGTCTCACCCTATGAATTTCCATAGCATTTAGATGGCCATGCATGAACAGGTAGAGATCATGTAGTTGAGGTTGAGCAGTAAGAGGATCTATAGTTGTTTGAAGGATGGATATGCTACTAGATCTTTGTAGCAGAGTCCTACGTGTCCTCCATGTACTCTCAGGTCCTTGGGGAGTTTATGTGGTTTTCTACATCGATATGAGGTTTTGTCTGTATGCCATGGTTGTACAGATATAGAATGTATATATATATATATATATATATATATATATATATATATATATATATATACATGTTGTTATATGAATATGTTGTGGCCAGTGACAGAGTGAACAATGAATTGTAGTATCTTGTGACATGATATGTGATACATGTGGCATAGATTGTCGACTCTGATGTTATATGTTTTTTCTTTTGTGGCTATATGAAATCAGTTTTAATTTACCCTATTTTGTGGTAATGTGGTTTATTAATATAATTTTGCACTTGTTTTGAGTGACCTTGCTTTGTGTGGTGATGGGCGTCATAAAACCATATCCTAAAAGATCCACCTTTCAAGATTTAAATGTCCACCTTTGCATGTACTATTTTCAACTAGGACAAATAAGGGGAAAAGAAGGAATTTTTGGTAGAGATGAAATATTTATTCCATGGTTCATGGATAACTTTATAAAAGAAGGTAGATATAATTGAAAGTTGATGAAAAAGATGATAAGAAAGGAAAAATCTTACATGGATCAAGATCTACTAGGTTATGAAGATGTTTCCAAGATTGGACCTTGCAAAAGCTTACTAAATCATCAACATGCAAAACCCTTTCGACTGATATTCCTCATTATGTTACAAGAATAGATCATCTATATTAAAAATAGTGTGCATCACATCTAGTGGTTGAAGGGAATCTACTTGGTTCAATGATGAATCACAAAGTATCGCAAAAAAACATTTTCCAACAACTATACATCCTACTTTGACCTAGATGAATTGCTTCATAAAAATGAATCATAGCTTCTTCAAATAGCTTGCATTAACCCAAGATGGTCACATTGACCTGAACCCAAGATGCTTTGATGCTTTAGTAATTACAATGACCTTGCTAGTTGCTCGATCAGCCATAGACCTAGCATGGTCCTTATCGCCCCCCTTAGTGCAGTCAATGCAACCTTGATGAGTCCCCCCTGAAAAATAAGACACAACCATTGATTTATGTGGTACCATTGATCGATGAGCTCGCATCAATCGATTACTAATGAGGAATTTATTTATCCCATTTATAGACTTAACCCGAAATCCCCTTTTTATTATTACACAAATCTCTCATTTCCAAAAACTCCAATATCATGTCTAAAACATAAAATAGATGTATAGATTATTGCATGTTGTGACTTTTTATTTCTTACATATACTGAATAAATCACAAAAATTGCATTATTAGGGAATATACCGAGTAAGACAAAACAAGGTTAAGGGTCCCATTATTCAGCCCTGATAATAGGAATTGGCCTACAAAACCCTAAAATAAATTGAAGTACCAGTAACACATCTCCTCCTAAAACTCACATGTGACATCTATAGCATGAAAATGTCACAACATGTTCACTAAAGGCATCTCCTATGTAATCAAATTGTATATTTGTGTGTCTAAAATTTGAACTTCCCTTTGTCATATCTGACATCTCCTATTAGTTGATTATCAATTGGCTATAACATATTCTATGTCTCAAGATGACACATCTTCAATGGAAACATGGATGATGTCATGAAGCCTCACAACATTGCAAAAGTTTCCAGCTCATAGGTTATTGTTACAAAAAACTTATGTGATAGGATAATGTCCCTTATAACATGGGTTAAGCTTACTCATGTATTATCTTATGGGTACTCTAGTGCATTATATATACGCAAAAGTTAGAACTCAAGCATATCATACCATATTGGAAATCTGGAACACCTACCATATAGAACTCCATATGGTGCCTTGTCTATAATCCACTGCTAGTTGATTTTATACAATGCCACTTTTATTCTGAAGGTTATGTCAAACGCCACGGGAAAGATCAACAAAGATTTTTCATTTTTGCATCCTTTACAAATTGGCTATATGTCATTGATTCAAGGTTGTGTTGAATCTTAATTGTTTTCCCAATGCTTCATAAATATGGTCCCATAACCTGCTTGTAAATAAAATCTCTACTTTTGAAATTTCCAATAATGATATCCTCATGAAAACAACTATCTCCCCCACTTATACCCAATCCTATTTCTCAAGTAAATAGGTACTTTTGAACTATAGAAAGTATGTTGACTTAGTTAGCTGGTTAAAATCTACATAAATGGATTCATATCCCTAGGTTATGTTGCAAAGGCAAACCATGGAACCCATAGTGCCATGACATAGTTTCCTCTCATTGATATGAAATGGATGCAGCATCCTCACAAGATTCTAATGCAATGCCTACCTTATGACAAACAAGTCTCAAAATTCAAGAATTTTATCGTTCATCCTTGGCCTCCAATGTATGTCCTTTAAATTTTTGTACATTTTGTAATATTCTGCGATGCAAATTGTATATTGATGAACGCTCCTCTACCTCCACCATACCCTCAAACTTACTATCTGAAGAACACAAAATCTATAATGCAAACAAATGGAACCATCATCTAACTCGTGAAAACCTTCATACTTCTGACAACCTAGAACTGACCATATACTACTCTACATCATTGCTTCTATCCCCTAAGCATCTGTGATTTATTGTTCTAAGGTCAGCTTGATCTAAAGTTATGCCAATAGCCACCCAACCAAGACACTTCCATTTGAATATTCATATTTTTAAGTGATGTGAGAATATCCATGTTGCTATAAGACATAGAGTAGCATTATACTCTATCTAGTTATGTACATGAATATGACTTCCTTCTCAAAGAATCTTCCACAAACTTCACTTTTTTAGGGTGATAAGTTATAGTGAAATCATAGTCCTTGATTAGTTCCAAATTAATCCTCTATCACATTTTCATCACCTTTTCATTCATTATACACTTGAGGCTCTATTGATCTATGAAGGTCATCCACTTATCCCTGTAGTGGTAGTGCATCTATACCTTCAAAACTACGTCCACCATGTTTACCTCCTACTTATGTTTTGAATAATTCTCCTCATACTCATTGAGTTGTCTAGAAGAATTGAGATCATATTATTAGAATGCATCAACACACAACTAATGTGTCTCCTCTAAGCATCACAGAATATTTCATATTGAGGTAAACATCTCCTTTGACAGCTAGAAACCACATCAATATTTCTTGTCCTAAAAAAACTACACCTTCTTGGTTATCGTAGTCAATAACATAGATATAGAGTTGAAGTTCCTAATGAACCCTCCACATGATCAAGACAAAGGAGTTTTGAATCTTTGCCTACATCATTATGTACTTATAGTGAAACACCAACTCCATCTTATTCATAGATATTTAATAACTAGTCCCACAAACCACCACTAGACTTAACTAGACCCACTACATGATCAAGACAAAGGAGTTTTGAATCTTTGCCTACATTTCCCAAGGCTCTAGTAGAGTTTCAAGAATGATAACTAGCCCCACAAACCACCACTAGACTTAACGATGGACTTTGTCTAACTCCCACACAACCAAGGTTCACCTTCCCTAGTAGTCACCCATCCTAGTAGTACTATGGGCTCAACACACTTAACCACTGAGTTCATAGTGATGGGCTTCTTGAAAACGAGGCACATCTTAGTAATGTGGGTATTTAAATCATTCCTTTGAAGATCATTTTATCTACGACCTCAAATCCTAGGGCACTACAATCTCCCCCATTATGACTCTTGATGTCCTCATGAAGGCTCAACTATCTGCCCTCATAATAGTTCTGCATTTTAGTGAAGAACCCGAATGTCCCATGGATACCCAGCTCCCTGTCACAACTACGAGTGGAAGAGTGGCTACATCACCACAGACAATCCTTTCCACAATGAATGGGCTATACTGCTCAAGAATGACATGCCATGTCTATGTGGACCCCACCTTCTGGAGCAGTTTGTCTATGATACCATTTGTAACAAGAATGATGCCTAGCCCCACAAATGACCACTAGAGTTAATTGTGTGATTTACCCTCACTCACACAAAAGCCAGGATCAACTTCCTGACTAGTCACCCATCATAATACTACTATGGGTTGAGCATGCTTAACCATAAAGTTCTTAGTGATGGGATCCCTAAAAAGGATGTGTATCATGATGATATGGGTAGTCCAATCTTTACTTTTGAGTTCATGTTTTTTGAGGTGTCAAATCCTGGGACACTACATCAATTGTCCTAGTTCATCAAGAATCATCAAATGAGGTGTAAGTCATACGCTGAGATCCCTCATTGTATATTAATGAACCTTGAATGCACATAAAAAGCACTTAAGTCAAATACTGACTTATTTTACTTGTGTTTACAATAACAATGTTGGGTTTATTAAACATTAATGTTATGATGAGTTTGGATGTAGTGAAGTATGTTTGGTGAATAATGTTGGTCTTCACATAATCCATAGATCTAGTTAGTAACCCTAGCAAGTATATTTATAATATCTTAACTAACACAATGATTATATTACGTGATAATTTTCCTTAACATAACCTAGTATACACCTCACTCAACCGATTACCCTTATTTGATAGGCAGAATTGATTTTCTAATGTATGCAATAACTATCACATGCTTTTTTTGTTGGTATGTATGCCCTGAGATCCAATCATAGGATGATTGGATTGGGATACAATAAGATTGATTTAATAAATATCAAAATCAAGCTTCCAATTTATTCTGGTTCAATCAGTTATGAGATAATGATAGAACAAAATGAATGTCTAGAGAATGACATCACTCAATGACGTATGTCTTCAAGTTGAGGACCTAAACAATGAGATCATGCAGATGCTAAGAGTTTGTACATTATTGTTTTGTCCCTAGTCAGATGTCATTGTGGAAAGTTGATAGACAACAATGACACAACAAAACTAGAGTGTGTTTTGGTTGATGACAGAGTCTCATTATTCAAGATATGTGATATCAAACCAAGCACATAGATACATGTTAGAGAACAGTGTATCAGACAGACCCACCGTGAGAGTGACACATGGAACCATGACATGGTAGTCACAGTCAATTCTCACAGTGATGGTGGTGATTGTAATTCTTAGACCTAAAATCACTACATTCATCAAATGTCATTGGGTACACTTTGACATCATCAAATGCAGTCCTGAAATATGGATTGTTATAAAGGTGATGGTTGGGTGACTTTGACACATGGGGTTTTGACCATGAATGATAGATATGGGATTTGTCCCTCCTAGGGGAGCATGATGTCCATGGCCACTTGATAAGCGAGGCTAAGAAAAGCATGTGCATGCACGTGTTAGTCAATTTGTGATATTGATGGCACACATATCTCCGACAGTCTACTTTGGGTCAAGGAACATGAATGAACGTTGAAAGGATGATAGTTTCATGCCTTGAGTTCATTAAGGATATCAGAGACGAAGGAATTATACATTCACTAGAACACCAATCACAGACTGTAGGATTGAAAGTTGTTCTCCAACTTTCCTTTTCACTTGGGTAGAACTAATGTGTGACTAGGCACCGCTCTTTGCTTGTGATGTCATAATCTAGTTATGGACATTCACTACCAATGTGAAATGGGACCTGTAGGGTCACACACAAAGGATTTACCTGGAAGAGGAGTTTATCCATGAATGATGTTTGGATTGACTACTAAAAGTGTTTAGGAACTAAATTAAACATTCAATCAATTGACTTGACTCAAAATCATCATGTTCAAGTGTTGAACTAACTAATTTGAGTGTTGGATTGATTGAGAACTGCATTGACTGTGTTTGGCATAATCTGGACCACCAACCAACCGGGGGGTAAACCAATCATCTCATAGTCAGTGAGACGACAAGTTCACTTACTGAACTGATCGATTCGACTAGACCAAACGAGAAAGGTTGGGTTGTCTCGATTTGTGAGAAAAGTTTTCGTTTCACTTGTACAATTTGATTGGGACAAGAATTGATATTTGCATTCATTAGAAACGAACAAAGAAAGTCAATTGAAGGCAAGTCTGGGATGCGAACCGATCGGTTCACTAAGTGAACTGATTGGATCACACTCCCAACTGACCAGGTCATTTGTGAAACGACCGGTTCGGCTATCGCAGTGCAATCAGTTCATGGAAATTCTGAACCCTTCTACTCCCACTTTAATCCTGCATTGCCTGGGGCTGAGAACCTTAACCCTGATCCCTCCTATATATAGAGGGGTACTAGGTGCTTCTTAGATAGTACAACTTAAAACATCAGTTGCCCTACAAAGTTGTTGTCCTCTCTGGTTGTGGTAACCAAGAGAGCCCAAGCGAGTGCTACCCGTCCAGAGAGGAACAATGAGGGAAAGACAATTGTAGGATAGGAACTGGTTGTAGGAGAGTGTGTCACTGACTAGTATGCTAATAGAAGGGGAACACTTCTTCTAGTGTCATGTAGGATAGGACGACTAGAATTCATGGTGGTCTATGTAGACTATCTATAAAGGCAAGAGGTTTTTGCCGCTCAAGAGGATGACTGCCAACCGCAGTCCAGGTCAAGACTAGGAGATGCACATACGCCGTCAAAGACTAGGTGGTTGAATACCGCACTAGCTATGAGGTATTGTCACTGAGAAAGCCTCAGGACTAGGTATATCTCGCTAAAACCATGCTTCCTATTTCATAGTAGTTGATGCGATCTGTGGTTATGGTTTTGTGGTGAGAGAATTTTTTTGTTTCCACTGCCTTCTCCCTCACCTAAAACCCAATATTGGTATCAGATCCACGTTATCGTACTATGTTTTAGGATTAATCGATATGATCAGTTTCTGGTTTTACCATCTTTTATTTATTCCATACGATGCAAATATTTAAAGGACTGATCCAAATATCCGATTAATGCCACATGATCTGAAACTAATATATATATATATGATATATATGATATATATATATATATATATATATATATATATATATATATATATGCAAACGATATGCATCACTCAAAATGGTTTTGATGGTGGATGTGTAGCGTGGTTATGGCCTATAAACCCCTATGTGTGTGCTTGGTTGGTTGTAGTTATTTGATCTCGGTCTACGCACTGAGCCCTCTTCTTCTTTTCCTGATATAACTCGAGATAACTCGAGCGTTCTCTTATACCTTTGCTCCCCCCAAATCTAACTCGGGGTTTCCCAAAGCAATATGTAAAAGTAGGATAGTTTTATTTCCTATTACATCAAAGACTGGTGGGTGCCCAGACAAGCAGCTAGAGGTGCAAGACGATCGGTTGGAGGTGCCAACCGATCAGCTGGTGGACCGAGACGACCGACTGATGGTGCAACTAGAGGCCTAACAAGGAGCTGATGACCTAACAAACTAACCGCTGGAGGAGCCAGGCGATCGGTTGGAGACAACCAACTGATCGGACAGAAGGAGATTTGATCAGTCAAGTAATGAGCAGATCAAACTGGAATGGCCTAAGCACAAGATCTTCATCAAAAATAGGTTGCATGTGATGTAGACCTAGATGATCTTAATTCCTTGTGGCTCAAGGAATTACAATAGGATGGCCATAATCATTTCTTTATCATTATTGTGTGTTTTCATTGTGGGATATAACATGTATGAGCATATTAAAACCCCTCAAATAAATATTAAGTTTAAGATGCCTTCCAAAAGTAGCATACAAGAAAAGCTTGATCGACCAAGTGTGGGCACGCCCTAGAATTTTGCACCATCTATCTCGTGGAAGTATGACGGTGAATATGTGGGTCTTTCCTAGAAGGGTGAATATTCATCATGTTGGTATTTGGGTCTGACTTAACAAGGTGACCTTGATCGGATCAAGCACCTTGAGGCATAGAGATGAACATGGCAAGGAGTTGTGCTGCTTGTGCATGACATCTATCAAGAGTAGCATATGATGCAATTTGAAAAGGTTGCCTACCTGAAAGATTCTAGTTGTGGGTGACTGCCCTAGTTGGTCCATGGCTGAGAGGAAATCAGGATCTTGCTCACTAGAAGGTTGTACGCTGCAATCTTCGGAATTGATGGTGAGGGCTATCAATTTGAACAAAATAGTGGGAGCGATAATTAATTAAAGGCCTAATTATATCGTCAAATTTTTCAAATCAATCAAATTTAGTCAAAAGGAGTTTTGGTCTAAAATTGCATATTTCCTTTATGTAGAACAAATGGCTGTCAACAATAATCACTTTCTGTTGCGATCGGTCCTTGAGAAGGACAAGCTAAATGGGAACAACTTCCATGACTGGTTTAGGATGTTGAGAATTGTTCTCAATTAAGAGAGAAAGCTCTATGTTCTAGATACACCAAGGCCAGAGGAACCTGCTCCCACCGCACCAAAGGTAAAAAGGGATGCTTACAAGAAGCATACTGAAGATGCCATTGATGCAAAGTGGTTGCTCAATGAACTATGAGTTGTAAAGATAACATGAGAACATAGACATCATTGACATGGTTTAACATCTCAAGAACATGTATCAAGACCAAGCACGATAAGAGAGATATGATGTCTCCAGGGTGTTGTTCAAGCGTGTCATGACAGAAGGAGATCCAGTTGGTCCTCACACACTCAAGATGATTGGGTATGTGGAGAACCTAACAAGATTGGGATTCCCTCTGAGCCAAGAGTTGGCTACTAATGTGATACTACAATCTTTGCCAGAATCTTACAGTCAGTTTGTGATGAACTACAACATGAACAACTTTGACAAGTCATTGACAGAGTTGTTGGGCATGTTGAGGATAGTTGAGGCACAGATGAAGAAAGACAAACCCAAATCTATGATGTTCATTAGCAGAAAGAAGGGTAAGTCTAAATGCAAGGGCAAGGGCAAAGCAAAGAAGGGTTCTGATGCTAGCCTGTAGCCCAAGTCATCTTCATCTCTCAAGGCCAAAGGAGTGGTGAATAAGGGAGGCAAATGTCACCATTGTCAAGAGCCAGGACATTGGAGGAGAAATTGCCCCATCTATCTGGATGAACAAAAGAAGAAAGAGGGGATGGAAGTCTCCACCTCAGGTATCATGAAATAAACTTGAAACACTTCTTTAATCTGAGGTATATGATACCAAGTCATAGATCTGACATATATGATATGCAAGATTTGAAAAGAAGTGATGGAATTTGTGAAAGGACTAAGAAGGAGCACTCATCATTGGAGTAAGTGTTGCTGCCATAGATAGGAGTACCTTTTAGTCTATTTCAGCCCAAAGGGCATGTAAAAGAGTTATGAACTGCTATTTCATTTTTCCAATAAATAGAAATGTACACTTTATTTATGCATCTTGTAATGACAAGGATGTCTATCAATAAAGTTGATGATTCAATTTCAAAGATATGATCTTTTGTGTCAATGCCTTATCTATCGTGTGGTACTTGGTATGCATAAGATAAAATGATACCTAAAAGTTATTGATGACTCAAACAATTAATTAGCACTATCATGAGAAATTCATTTCTAGCTTCCATGTTGATGGGTAGGATAGACTCTTTTGGTTGTGAACCATTAAGAGATATGAATGTATTGGGCATGATGACAAGTCAATATTCACTAGATATAGTGGGAGAATGACTATTCTATTAGGTACAGTACATATTTATGTATATACATGCCTATTGGAATAAATGTTAATGCTTTAGATGGTGAAATACAAATATGAATATCTTGAAGTGTCCAATAATATCATAAATGAAGTACAAACTTGGCAAAAGTATTAATTCTTTGATGAGATCAATGAATGGGATACTTAAACCAAATGTTTGAGGACCTTGTGAGTAATTATGATAATGTATCATAGTGAACTCATGATTAAGGCATAGTGATGTCTAAATAAAAGAAGGGATCATACTCTAAAGAGTTAGAGCATGATCATCAAATAATTAACCTTAAGAATTCTTCTAAAAGAACATGCTTAACACTAAATAAAGGAGATTATGAATCACAAGTGTTGTGGGTTCTCAAATTCCTAATGTAACAGATACACCTCATATATCTAGGTGATGAATTGGTCATGTGAGGAGCCAATAAGCTAGATGATGTTGAGAGACCAAATTTTGAGTTATGGTTTTAGGGCCATAAGATCCAAAAATGACTTCCATGTGAACCATAAGGTATGACCTTAGTGGTAGCACTTGTTGGGATAAAACCCATAAGTGCAATTGGGTCTTAAGTGTTAAGACTGACATGGATGACATTTAGAGAAAGGATCATGCTTGCTATTAGAATTTAATGACTATGATATTTGGCATATGGATATTAAACCAACATTCCTAGCAGGAATAAGATAAGGTTGTGTATGTGACACAACCTAAAGGGTTTTATGAATCCTATAATGCAAATGCAGTCTATAAGTAACAAGGGATTAATCAATATGATTGATTAAATACAAGAAACTCATAACTGGAAGTCTTTACTTTGAGTATATAGTCAAAAGGTTTGACTGATATATCAAAATAAAGAAGAGATCTATGATTATGAAGATTTAGTGGGAGCGTATTCACATTCCACATGATGATGATGAATGAAATGTTCTAAAATTGAAATTGGTGTGGAATTATCTTTAAAGGAAGATAGAGTAATGTCCTATGTGATGGGAATAGAGATCTATAGAGATAGTTCTCAAAAAATCTCTTGACCTGGTAAAGAGAGAACATACATTGGCAATCTATACTGAAGGGTTCAGTATGCACAGATTCAGTGGGAGAAAACTTGTCCATGTTACACGGAGCTAGTATCTCATATGCCAAGTGTCCCAAATTCTGATAAAGAATAGGAACACATAGATAGATATGGATCTATCATGTATGTAATCATCCCATTATCATGTATGTTTTGGACATGACAAGAAAATATGCATTCATCATCTTATATGTATTGGAAATGACAATATGATGTGCTCAACTTGTAAGCTCATGTGACAAGTGGATGTCTATCTACGTCTAGTGAGGGTCAATGGAATACCATGAAGAACTTGTTTGGTACTTATGAAGTACTAGTTCTATGGTAATATAGTGTAAAGAGTTACAATGATGCAAGCTTATGAAATGATAGAAATTGATCGCAAAATAGAAAATATAAAAGTGAATATGATTTCATAAATGGAAACATTTTGATTTAAAAGTTGTTTAATTCAAAAAGGGAATATCGGGTATCCTTGTGTTATGAACAGCTGAGGATACTATATGAATCTAGAAATTCATAGAGATGAACTTATAGATATTCCACCCATTGATGACAAGTAGTAATACTGAGTCAAACAATGGAGCTAAGTGTTAGGCCAAGTTCCATATGTAAAAGATGTCAAGAAACGATTAATGGTAAATGTATGTCCATGTTTATGTTGAGTCACCACTGTAGTTTATTTTTATGCTTTATAACATGCCAATGCCACTTACTTACCATGTTTGTTTTTCCTTTGCATGGATGGGGATGAGATGTCCGCAGACGTTGGAGCTAATGGGAAGGAGACATCTTCAGAAGATTCCAAGGATCCAAGACCTTATAAGTTGTTCCTGGTGGGACGTACATCTATGGAGATCCTATCTTTCATACTTTATCTAGATTATGTGTAGCTTTAGAATCATGATGTAGTTCCCTTTCCAAGAAGAACTTTACGTATGAATATATATTTCAATAAATGCCAAGTGTTATTTATTTCTTGATATGAGATCATGTATGTAACAACCCTCCCTGATAAGCCAAGTACCCCACATTATGGATAATGTTGGGGATTAGGATGTGCTTCCGTTGGTTATGTATGTAACCCTAAGGAGGGGTGTTACATTAATGGTATCAGAGAAAGGAATAGATGGCCACTAAGGCAACACTAGAGATTCATATTATGTTCTAACATCATGTCATGTTCACCCTTTCAGATGGCCCCTAAGAAGAAGGAGAAGTTTGGTGAGTCAAGGCCCTCACATGGATCCTCTAGTGGTGATAAGACTGAATACATGAACCAAGTCCCTCCACAAGTCACCCTAGATGCCCTAGTAGTATCCTTGACCATTGCCCTCCAACCTAGAGCTCCACCTAGAGTACATGAGATCTCCCTCATAGATTTTATGAAGATTAGACCTGATGCTTTCCATGGTGAAGATGAGGTTGATGTGGTAACCAAGGCTGAGGAGTGGCTTAGAAACATGGAACATTACTTTAGAGACTTAGAGTGTCCCCCACATAGTAGGGTTAGATTTGCAACCCATATGCTCAATGGTGCAACCCGTAGTTGGTGGGAAAACCTCTTAGCCTCTAGGGAAGAAGATGACCCTCCTTTCACTTGGGGTGAGTTTGTAGAAGTCTTTCACGACCATTATGTATCTGAAGCCATGTTAGAAAGGAAGGAGGATGAGTTTGTTAACCTTAAGTAGGTGGGTGACATGACTGTCACTGAGTATGCCATGAAGTTTCGTAAGCTCCAAACGTATGGTCTTGAGTACACTGAGAAAAAGAGAGCCAAGAATTTCATTAGAGGGATTAAACCCGACCTAAGTTATTCCTTGTCTGGTAGAGGTCATAGGACTATGCAATCATCCCTAGATGCAGCCTTAGAATTGGAGGATCACCTTGGGAGGAACCATAAGAAGGTGGCACCCCAAAACAATCATCACCATCAACCCCCTCCACCCTCCAACCACAAGAGAAAAACCCCTGAGCCTTCTTCTGAGAATGGGAGAACCCCATGCCCTACATGTAAGAGAAGTCATGGGGGTCCTTATAGGTTTGGGACTTCTGTTTGCTACTATTGTGGTGAGGAAGGGCAAATCAAGCCTAATTGCCCCAAGTTTGCAAAGAAGGATCCCAACCATAACCAAGCTAAGAACCCTAATCCTCCACCCAAGGTTAAACCAAGGCTCTTCACCATGCAAATGTTGGATGGAGAAGTGGAAAATGATCAAGGTAAGGCTAGTTAAGTAATTTATGTTGAATCATAATAGTTCTTTGTTTTATATGCCTCTTCTATAATGAAAATTTGTATGGAAAATTTGCAAGTTTATGTGAAACCCTTAAGGTGGGTAGATGACCGGCCTAAATCACACGTCCTAAAATTGGAGGCGCATTTAAGGTAGTCGAGCCTTCACATTTATAACCCGAATCCTTGTAGGCCCCCGCAACTTTGTTTACGGGGTCGAAGTAGTCATATGGGGTCGAACACAGGGACAAGGTGGGTCGTGTTGACGACTCTGAATCGACACTCTCCACTCCGGTGGGTATAAAGGATATTAAAGTTCCCCGAAGGGGAACAACAAGCTATCACGATTAAATCAAAGAAAACTATCTCCAACTGGAGTTACAAGAAAGATTAAGATTTTGTCATTTAGCAGTTTTTAGGAATTTTCATGCAACTAGAAAATAGAAAGATAAACTGCAGTTTAAGGCGTAATGCAAGGGATAAGACTTCAGTAAGACAAGCGGTAGCAGTAACACCCTGCACCCCTCCTCTCAGAGCGGGTGCCTCTAACCAAGCTTCAACACCCCTCTCGAGGTTGCTGGGCTCAAGTTAGAGTGGAATGATACTAAAACAACTCCGTTCCGGGCACTCTCGTACTCTAGAACCGGACCAAACACTAGAGCCACAACCCAACTCTCAAAGTAGTTGCGACGGGAAAGACGATTCGGTAGCTAAGCGAAACGCGATCCAAAACATGCAAGCTAGAGTTCAGATATCCAACACAGCAGTTACCCAATCATAAGGCACCAAGCATTAAACAAATAGCAATTAAGCATTTCTATTTCCATAAGCAATAAGGGTCTTAATACAATGCATAAGCTAAGAATTTAAATAACAGAATTAAAGATATATGTCGCCTTCTTGATGTAGAAGAATGACAGACTACTGTAGTTCTCCTGCCCGATACCGGTCAGGAGTCGAGCCCGATACGGCAGTGTCAGGCGGCACCCCCTCTCGGGCAGCGCCGACTGACGACCGACTGTATCGCTCAAGGACCCTGGCCGATACGCTCATGTCGGGCGGCGCACCCTCTCGGGCGACACGAATGACGGGCGGAGCGTATCGGGTTCGATATCGTGTCGGGCAAAGAGCTACGAGTCTACTGTCGGGCACTCGTGTCTCTCATCTTCGCTGGCCGATATCGGCCCGCAGTGTCGCCCGGGGCAACACTAAGTGAACCATCCCTTCCCTCTCGGGATGAGGGAAATCTCACCTAGTGTCGCCCGACACAAGCACTGGGGCGCGATACTCCTGCTCTCACAGCTACCTTCGAAGGTGGCTCCCGAACTGCTGAACTGTCTAGTCTAAATTCTCTTCTGACTCTCTCGACTCATCCGACCTATCCGACCTCCCGACCCCTCCCGACCTGTCTTTTCGGCTTCCTGTAGCTGCTATTTATAGGCAGCGGTTGAAGGAGTTATGGTGCTGGAAACGCCATGTAGCTCCCTTATACGCCGGTCGATGGATGTGGACGGCCGATACAGGTATGTCTCGGCGCGAGGCGCTGGCTATCGGTCACGTGGCTGGCGACACGCCTGCCGGTGGGTGGCTGTGTCGCCCGACGAGTTTGGTCGTCGATGCGGCTTTGGCTCCCTGTCGGGTAGACGGTATGTCGGCCGACACATCCTCCTTGCGCAACGCCCTTCTCCGCCGATCACTCTCGTGTCGCCCAGCCCCTGTCGGGCTGGGTTGTATCGGGCGTCAGGAAGGTCGAGACGGGCTTAGACTTATTGTGGGCCGGAATTGGCCTTATTGCACAAAAATGAGGAAAACTCTGTAGAAGATAGGAAAAATTGGAATAAGAGCGTTGCTTGGCTAATTATTGCAAAAATGCTAATCACATAGAGGAAAATAGCAGAAAAGGGTAGTTTTGATAACAGAATAAAGGGCAAAAACGTCACAAAATTTGGTGTTATCAACTCCCCCAAACTTAGCTTTTTGATTGTTCTCAATCAATATTTAAACTAAACTTTGTGTTGCTTCTTCTTGCACAGCAAAACTTTAAGGCTAAAGGGTAGCACAAGATTTGCGATGTCTTGGAGGTAATGCTGTCTTAATGCGAAGAAAAGACCTTGCCCTACTTGCCTTATTATTTAAGTAAAATTTTTCTTCTCCACAGCTTCAACGAGACTTTGGTGTATGATTCCGAAGTTAGCTTCCACACCAAACATCTTTATTTTAGGGGCAGAAAGTTGTGTATAGGGTAGGCTAAGGCTTTTTGGGTTTTTCTTCTTGTTTCCCATCAGTCCATCCAGGTAAGGGTCCGTTAATGGGCAAGTGGTCCCTGCAGTCCAAGCCAGTTGGCTTTAGAGCAGTGATTTCACATCCTACGTACCACTGCCCCAGATCTACCATGCCTAAAGATGGTTACTTTTGGAAAACAAGTGTGGATATATATATATATATTTTTTTTTTTCTTTTCTTTTATTGGGCACAACTCTCATGCTTTTATTCACGCTCATAAGGCTTCTTTCTCTTTTTGGGATTTTTGCGGGGTAAGGGAAAACAAAAGAGATATCTGCTGTTTGGGCAGCTTTTTCCTTCTCCATACTTGTCTCTTAGCTGTTTGCGAGATTATTATTTTTCAAAAAATTTTCGATGGCAAGGCACAATCTTTTGTTTGTTTGAGACAGCATTATCAGAAAGATATGACAGAACTTGTAATTTGTTAAATATACATAAAGTAAACTTTGCAAGAAGTCACAACAAGTTTTTATTATTATTATAGCAACTTTATACATATATAAGTATAGGGAATCATAAGCAGAAATTTTCAAAGTTTTCAAGACTTTTAGCAAGAAGGAAAAAGGTTGTGTAAGAAGTTATATGTACACTAAAAAGGTTATATGTACACTAAAAAGGTTATATGTACACTAATTGAATTGGATAGGGCGAGGGGGATCAAAGGAGAAAAGTTTTGTACCTCCCTCACTGGTACATGGTACCCCCCCAAACTTACTCCACACTCTGTCCCAGAGTTGTGAAGTAGATGAGGTAAGGAAATGTTAAACAATGAGGGTTAGATGATCAGCGCGCCTGGGCTAGATAAGAGCTCCCACACATATTCTCCTCTTTTGCTGTGATAGTCGATGTGGAGGAGCTGATCAGACGTTGCCTCGTTTCCCATCCATTCCAGGACGAAGATGCCGCAGTCGTTGGATAGTTGAATTTGCTGCGGGCTGCGGTGGCAGAACTGGAGTTCATGCCAGCTTCTTGCTTGCATTCCCAGGAATGGTTGTATCAGCGCTGCTATATCGATATAGTACTTTCGTACTAATCGTTCGAGAGATGTCAGCGCTATCGATGTACAAGGCACTGGATGGTCTTTGTTGCTGTCCGAGCTGTTGTAGAAAATCCCTGCTCGTTGTTGGGTGTACACCGTTAAGAGCGTCCAATGGTTGTTGTGCAGGATGGGAAGGAGAATGGTATCTGGGACTCTGCATTCCAAATCTGCTAGGAAAGCTTCCTTCGCCCCTTGCTCATCGGCTAGGCAAATGTTGTTGAACAACATTGGATCTGCTATGCATGCGTGTTCAGACTTGTTTCGTAGTATCTGGATGTAGGCGACCGCCACAGATAACGCCAGACATCCTCCCTCTTTTACCATGTCCCTTAAGTTGTCAACCGGGACTATGGCATCGCCTGCCGAGTAGGCTACGTCTGGAGGGTTGGAGTCAGCCAACTTCATGTGGATTTCGTTGACTTGTTCCTACGTGAGGGTAGCGCATGAGAAACGGTCGAAGTTGTGGATCGACTCCTCCTGGTTCTGGGGCGAGGCTTGTTCGTCGTGTCCGAAAACTTGTCGCAAGATGTTTATCTGTTTGCCTGCCCCACAGACGTGCGTCTCTGCTTCTGCTTCTTTTTCAGGAGGGCTGCTGTGTTGAGATGACTCCTCTTCTTGTTCACTATCCAGCAGCTCTTCTGGTATCCCTGCGTCTCGGAAGTAGCGCTTGTCCTTTATCAGCAGCAATGCATATTTGCTTCTGAGACTATAGAAGTTATTATTCTGGAGTTGCTTGAAGTATCCAAAGATATGTATCATCTGCATGGCTCTGAGGACTATGAATGCACTATTTCCACTTCCCTCCTCTTCTTGGACTGGGAAGTCCCTTAGTGAGTAGAAATTCCAGACGCCGCTGTGGCGCTGGACTCCATACTTGATGACCCGATGGAGACGTAGCGGCAGCAGTCTTAGCCTTACGTCCTTTGGGTGTAGCAACGTACTTCCTGTGTGCGGGACCTCTTTGCTGCAGCAGCAGTGCAGTTGGACATCATGATTTTGGAGGTCGGCAATGCACAGGAACCAGTTGTTTCTGTGTTTGTAAGGGGCCAGCACCAGTTTCGGATTGTGCACTTCAATGTAATCCAACATACTTTCCACCTGTGTAGAATTGTACAACACCATCATTAGTCTTCTTGCTAGGGTCGGGGTGGCAGCGGAAACTATATGTTGGCCTTTCTTCTTGTCAGCGTTTTCTATAATGGCCCCTTGTTGTACTCTGAACAACCTCTTCCCTACGACGGCCTTGGCGCGGAAGATGTTTCTCAGAGTTCCCCGTTGCACCGAAAAATAACCGTCGCTCCAGAGTACCTCTTCCTCATCGGCTTGTGATCTCAGGACCATGTTGAGTAGTTTCTGGTCTCTGATCGTTAGATACCCTATGACCCTTCTGTCAAAGTCAGTCATTTCGAAGGAAGGTATCTCTGTCAGTGCAGAGAAATCGGTGAGGTCAACCTTTGAACTCCTTCCTCTGGGGAGGTGTCTTTCGTTTGCAGTGCAGATGTCCCCCCCTTCTCCCTCGGATTCATCAGAAGAGCCCTCCCCGACGCTGATATCTTCGTCGTTATCCTCAACTTCGTCAAAGGGGGCTGAGGGAGCGGCCTCATTCAGGTCAAAAGGGCTTCCTTGTCTGGCTGAAGCTTCATAGCCTTGCCCTTGTGATGAATTTCCTCCGATTGCTGATGAAGATCTACCGGAGGAGGAGGTGGATGATGACGATCCTGACGACGCTCTTGACGACGAGGATTGAGAGCCCGGACCAGGAGGCGACGGCGATCTTCTCGGCTGCCTTGGGCATGGATGGTCATCCTCCCTGTTCAGCCTCCCCTCGATCTCGCCAAGGCGCTACAGAACTTGTTGTAGCGTGGCATTCACTACCTCTAGTCGGCCAGGTAGGCTGGACAAAGCCAGCAGCTCTCGTTCCTGGCTATCCAGCCTTTGTTCGAAAAACGACAACTTGCGGGTTAGGGAAAGAAATGTAGTAGAATGGTTTTCTGTTATCTCCCGCAAGAAATCGAGTTCTTGTCCCAGCATCATTCCAAGCGAAGGAGGGTTTTCCGCTTGTCTCCCCTTCGACCTCGAAATGCTCCTCCCGCACGATGGTCAGCCTGACGAGGCAGAACCTACTTCTATCGTCCGCGCGGCTGATGCTTCTGGGTGAGGTGTCAATGCTGCCCCGCCCTCTTATTGTATCGGAGGAGACCGTGTTGTGGGGGACGGATGCTGCCCCATATCGACGTTGTCAGCGATCTCCTCAACAACTGCTACAGGTGACTTTGGTGGTGGTGTCGGCGTCACCTGTGCTCCTTCGAGCTCCATTTGTAGGATGTCAGCGAATAGCTCATGGCTGACATCCAGTTGTACTTCATCAATTGCCCCTAAGGGCGCAGCAGAAACTACGGGAACTGCATCCGTCTCTCTCGCTGCAGTTCCAGTTCTTGTCTCGGCGACCTCCACGATCGCCGGTTCTTCTCTTGCCACCACTGGCCTTGTTGTTGTGGCTTTCGTTGGTGGCTCCGAGGCAGTGAGCCGCTCGGCAGGAGCTGTTGAAGATAAGTCCTGCCGAGCTCCCAGCGGGATGGGCCCTCTGGTGATTCCCCGTTCTTGTCTTCTTGGGGGTGGAGCGCAGCTTGCGCCTGCTGCCACAGCCTCGATCTCGGCTGTGGTGAAGACTAGCTTTTCTGCGTCGTAGGCGGCGCAACGAGGAAGTGGGAGAAGGATCTTCTTCCTTGCGAACTTGTAGAAGTAACTCCGCCCCTCCTTTATTATACCCGACCTCATGAGGTACTTGAGGTCGATCAACTCGTCCCCACTTGTTCTTGAGAGGCTGCGCGGATCGCGCGGGTATCCCAACCCCACCGCGATTAGGTTCACGATGCCACCCATGCAATATTCCTTGGTGGCATCCTTTATTGGGTGCAGCCTGTTCAGCAAGAAGCACCCCAGGTTAATAGTTCAGCCTTCCATCATGTGCCACATGACGTGGAGTTCCTCAGAGTAAATGTTGTTGGACTCGTTCTTGCTGAAAAGGAGGCACGCCACCATCTTGTGCATTATCCTCCAGAAGCATGAGTGCACTGCCGCCACCTTGCTCCCGGGTTTGAAAGATGACTCCCCGGTTAGCTTTTTCCAGATATCTATGGGGTTGAACCCATCTCCTTTGGTGATCCTTGCACCGTTATCTAGTCTCCCTCTCTCCTCTTCGCTGGAGGAGAAAATCTAGTTGAGCAGCTTCTCTGAAATGACGTGCTCTGCATTGTAAAGCCGCCCCTGGAGTCTGTCTGCTCCGCCATACTTTCTGGCTTCAGCAGGTGTATTCTTTACTCGGTGAAGGGACGCCATGAACTCCTTCATGAGCTCGGTGTAGGAGGCGGATAGGCTGAGGCAGATTTGCCTCAGACCTGCTGCGACAAGCACGTTCTCCATTCTCTCAAAGATGCCCAACTGCATGAAGGACGACTGGTGGCAGAACCTGCTTAGCCTGTAGAGCTTGGCCCCTAGCTCAGCATATCTACATCCATGCTCCTCATCCCTTAGCACGAACCTTCCTGGTGTGTGATCCAGTGGTTCTTCTATTGGGGCGGGTGCTGTAGCTGGAGCGGCCACTTCTTCAGTTCTCACCCTCTTTTCAGTCGTTGAGGACCCAGCGACCTCGGGATTCGGGCGTTTCTGCCCGATCGTTGCCATCTCTACCTCTGGCTCGGTGATGATTCTCCTGCCTTGCTCATCAACGCGTATGGTGGTTAGCTTTGTGCGTGCCATCCCTATTATCAATTCAAATGTACTTTTGTTATCAGTGGGTAAATTAATAAAGGGAGAGACACCCGACACAACTGTATCGGGCTTCAAGACAAAATCAGGAGAAGCTTGCCCGATACAACTATGTCGGGCTATACGGTCAAAAGAAACTGAGTGCCCAGCAGGGTCTTGAAAGAGCGTTGCCCGATACAAGAATAAACAAGCGATACGGTCGCTGCCCGACACAGCTGTATCGGGCAGGCGCGAGAGAAGCGTGTCGCGCGATAACAGTATCGGGCGACAAGAAAATCAACGTAAAATCCTCGCCTGATACATCGTACGCAATAAAGGTCCGTATCGGGTATGCTCGGCTGTCGCGCGATACCTTTGTTTTCCTTAAGGTGTTGCGCGACACGGGAGCGGAGAGCAAGAAAAGTACTGTGTGATACGGTAGCTGAAAAAGGTAAAGTCCGGGAGCGCGACACGGTAAAGTTTTTGTCTTATATATAGTGGCCGGACGTCGCGGTAAAACCATTCCCTCCCGAGACGGGCGCAATCTGTATGTCGGTTGGTGTGCCGCCCGATCCGGTCTGGGAAAAAGGGTTACTAGACCAGACTTCGCCCGACCGATACAAGATTTATCGGGACGAAACTCCGAGGTAAAACCCACTTAAAGAAAGAGGCGACAGGCGGGTAAAACATCATTGGCCTAAGGCTAAACCCGGCCTCAGATGGTATTACCCATCCTGGCAAATAAAACTAAAGCGGTGGCCCTTAAAACAGAAAGAGTCAGCACACATGCGCATGCACTGACTCGGGCCTTATTACAGTCAATAATGTTTGTAATGTCTGTTTTGCCGAAAAGTAAATAACGTCCTATACTAGGGAAATAAAAGCACGAGCTGCCTCCCGAGGAGCGCTGCATTTTCCGTCTTCAGCTAGACGTCTTTGGCTTCTTTATCATACTTTATCACTTTGCTGGTTCATTATTGGACGGGATCTTCCCCGAAGGATTCTTCACAATCTCGGCGAGCTTTGCGAGCTGCTGATCGATTTGTCGCTGATGTATTTGCATATCTGCCAATTGGACTTACAGTGAGTTCAAGACTCCCGAATTTGACAGCGCGCTCTGTGCTAACTGGTTATTGACACTATCTTGCTTCTTGACAAAGTCAAACAGCTGGCCGATCACCTCAGATTGGCTTGCCCCCTTCTCCTGTTCACGGGATGGGCCTTGGTATTTTCCTGCTACTTGGAAATTGCCTTTTACTGGTTGGAACTGGCTATTCTTGTTATACTGCCCAGATCCCCCTCTCTTCTCGAAAGGTTGCACTGGCCTGGCCGAGGTGTGCAGCTGATGCGAGTTTTTGGCTGCGTCCTTGTTGCCATAATTAAAACCAGGGTGGTCTGGTCTCTTGAAGTTCATGTAGGATACATTCTCGGTCCTTTCTTCTTCCGAGTCGGAGTCGCTGTCGGTGCCGGGTTTGGTGTAGACGCAGTTGTCTACCCCATGTCCTCCTTCACCGCAGGTAACACATTTCATGACGTTCTCAACTTGCTTCTTCCCCTTTCCGCCATGATCCTTCAGTTGTTTCACATCTGTTGCTATCCTTTGAATCTGAGAAGTAATGTTTTCCAACGCCTTGGACCCAAGAGAGGTTCCTTCCCCTGCCTTCTTCGCCTGCCCTCTATCGGATCTATCATAGTCAACATCGGCCTTCAACTCAGCCATGTTCCTAATGATCTTTTCAGACTTGCTTGGCTTTTTCCCTAAGAAGTCACTTCCTGCTACCGCATTCAGCGATACCCTTTCATCGGGAGTTAGCCCATTGTAGAAGGTGGAGACCAGGAAGCCCTTCTTGAAATTGTGGTGAGGACTGTCCCTCTGATATTCTAGATATCGTTCCCAGGCATCGTGAAGGTTTTCATTTGGCTTTTGCGTGAAAGACGTGATTTTTAACTTGTTCCTCATCGTCTTCTCAGTGGGGTAAAACTTGTTTACAAATGCGTCAGCCAGTTCTCCCCATCCATTCAGCGCTTGGTGGGGTAGCCCAAGGTACCATGATAGAGCCTTATCCTCCAAAGAGAAGATGAAACCCTTGTAGTAAATTACCTCTTGGGGAACCCCTCACATCTTTATGGTGTCGCAGATATTTTTGAAAGCATCAAGGTGATGGTAAGGGTTGTCACTCTTAGAACTCCCCCTGAAGCTTTTATTTTGAATCATGGAGATCACAGATGGATTGAGCTCAAAGTTTGTCACATTGAACCTTGGGATGATAACGGGGCACCTCAATCTATTGGCCTTTGTAGAAGCCAATTCTCTCAGAGTTTTCTCTTCTTCCTCCGAGTCATCACTGTTGCTGGTGTCTCGGCGTCGCTCCCGGTTATCATGATTCCTCCTGTGTCTCCGACGACGTCTATGCTGATGATGCTCTTCCTCATGCCCTGGTGATTCTGGATCTTCTTGCCGCTCATTATCACTATATCGGTCGTTGTCTTCCGGTGGAGGCGAAACTGGCCTCCCTCCTTGGCTTTCGTTTCCAGAAGGTGGCTCTACGCGAGGAGGCATGGTTGACAGTCTCGGTGTTCAGTAAATCAGAGTACCTGAAAACCGCATAAAAATCATGTTTAGAAAATTATAATTGGGGTAAAGAATAATCCTTAAAGTAAAAGAAAAAGAAAAAGAAAAAAAGAAAAAGAGGTGCTGTCAAGCCTATTTCTAAGCTTGAGGCACGGGAATGTAGTTAGTGGCTTCGGATTCGTCAACAGTGCCATTTGCCTTATCCCCGACAACGGCGCCAGAAAGTTGACCGGCCTAAATCGCGCGTCCTAAAATTGGAGGCGCATTTGAGGTAGTCGAGCCTTCACAATTATAACTCGAATCCTTCTAGGCCCCCACAACTTTGTTTACGGGGTCGAAGTAGTCATACGAGGTCAAACACAGGGACAAGGTGGGTCGTGTTGATGACTCTGAATCGACATTCTACACTCCGGTGGGTATAAAGAGATATTAAAGTTCCCCGAAGGGGAACAACAAGCTGTCACGATTAAATCAAAGAAAACTATCTCCAACTGGAGTTACAAGAAAGATTAAGATTTTGTCATTTAGCAGTTTTTAGGAATTTTCATGCAACAGAAAATAGAAAGATAAACTGCAGTTTAAGGCGTAATCCAAGGGATAAGACTTCAGTAAGACAAGAGGTAGCAGTAAGACCCTGCACCCCTCCTCTCAGAGCGGGTGCCTCTAACCAAGCTTCAACACCCCTCTCGAGGTTGCTGGGCTCAAGTTAGAGTGGAATGATACTAAAACAACTCCGTTCCGGGCACTCTCGAACTCCAGAACCGGACCAAACACTAAAGCCACAACCCAACTCTCGAAGTAGTTGTGACGGGAAAGACGATTCGGTAGCTAAGCGAAACGCGATCCAAAACATGCAAGCTAGAGTTCAGATATCCAACACAGCAGTTACCCAATCATAAGGCACCAAGCATTAAACAAATAGCAATTAAGCATTTCTATTTCCATAAGCAATAAGGGTCTTAATACAATGCATAAGCTAAGAATTTAAATAACAGAATTAAAGATAGATGTCGCTTTCTTGATGTAGAAGAACGACAGACTACTGTAGCTCTCCTGCCCGATACCGGTCAGGAGCCGAGCCCGATACGACAGTGTCAGGCGGCACCCCCTCTCGGGCAGTGCCGACTGACGACCGATTGTATCGCTCAAGGACCCTGGCCGATACGCTCATGTCGGGCGGCACGCATGACGGGCGAAGCGTATCGGGTTCGATATCGTGTCGGGCAAAGAGCTACGAGTCTACTGTCGGGCACTCGTGTCACTCATCTTCGCTGGTCGATATCGGCCCATAGTGTCGCCCGGGGCAACACCAAGTGAACCATCCCTTCCCTCTCAGGATGAGGGAAAGCTCACCTAGTGTCACCCGGCACAAGCACTGGGGCGCGATACTCTTGCTCTCACAGCTACCTTCGAAGGTGGCTCCCGAACTGCTGAACTGTCTATTCCAAATTCTCTTCTGACTCTCTCGACTCGTCCGACCTATCCGACCTCCCGACCCCTCCCGACCTGTCTTTTCGGCTTCCTTTAGCTGCTATTTATAGGCGGCAGTTGAAGGAGTTATGGTGCTGGAAACGCCACGTAGCTCCCTTATACGCCGATCGATGGATGTGGACGGCCGATATAGGTATGTCTCGGCGCGAGGCGCTGGCTATCGGTCACGTGGCTGGCGGCACGCCTGCCGGTGGGTGGTTGTGTCGCCCGACGAGTTTGGTCGTCGATGCGGCTTTGGCTCCCTGTCGGGTAGACGGTATGTCGGCCGATACGTCCTCCTTGCACAACGCCCTTCTCCGCCGATCACTCTCGTGTCGCCCAGCCCCTGTCGGGCTGGGTTGTATCGGGCATCAGGAAGGTCGAGACGGGCTTAGACTTATTGTGGGCCGGAATTGGCCTTATTGCACAAAAATGAGGAAAACTCTGTAGAAGATAGGAAAAATTGGAATAAGAGCGTTGCTTGGCCAATTATTGTGAAAATGCTAATAACATAGAGGAAAATAGCAGAAAAGGGTAGTTTTGATAACATAATAAAGGGCAAAAACGTCACAAAATTTGGTGTTATCAGTAGAAACACTAGGAAATTTCAAGGACGAAATTTATTTAAGGTGGGTAGAATTGTAACATCCCCCTCTTTTTATGCAAATTTTCAATTTATTTTATTCCTTGCATGCTCTTCTTCTAATAAGATAATTGTTGAGGACCTTCATGTAAGTTGCCCATGTTAGTTTTGCAATCCACTTTATTATGTCCAATTTCTCTCTTATCCTTGTTTTATTTACAGAAAATATTTTATATATATCTATGCTCTTTTCTTTAAGAAAATGAGAATAAATGTTTTTATGTCAAATATTCTCTCATATTGTAATTAGTGATTTACATGTTTAATTGCTTGCTTAATGGCCTCCATATTGTTAATTGAAAAGAAATAATGTTGAGTGCACATTTTCATATCTTGAAATTCTTATTTGAGAAATTAATGGCTTTATTTACATTCATCATGGTCATTTAAGAGCACATAATGGTTTTTGCTATTTTAGGCCTAAAACGTGCACAAGCATCAAATCTAGTTAAATGGGAATATTCTAGACACTCTAATACACCTATGGCCAAAATTTGAGCTCATTTGACCCATGTTTGCCCTCCCAATTAATTTGGGACAGATTTGAATATTGTTTGACCTAGGATTGAATTTGATTTCATTAATCGCATTGATTTTCCCTAAAGTTCCGTTATTTTGTGTTGTCACACGTTACCCTGATTTAGGGAGTCATCGACACCACTCGATCAGTGATCAACGGCCATCCTATAATCTCCTACGCCCGCTAATCACGTGAGCCAGCGGCCGTTTCACATGTCGTTTTCACCAACCTCATTCTCACTCTACAATGCATCATTTCTCTCGATTCTTTCGCCGATTAAACGGAGAGGTCAATCCACACCCAACGAGACCTTGGTCGTGTGCTCTCGTGCCCTACAGATAAAATGCCCATTTAGGGCTTGAACACCCTCTCCGCAAATGACTTGAAGGCGCCACCTCCGTGCATCTCCCATCCACCTAAATAGTCTAAGAGCATCGACAGACTCCGAGACCCCCTCATCCAGTGCCAATTTGGCCCCGAGAGCCCCGACTCTCCCCCACCTACTCAAGTTTCCCTTTTCAGTGACCTTCGACTTGTCGTGGCCTCCTGTGCACTCTTATGTGCAATTGAGCGACTGGTGAGCTTCGATGACTCCCCATGGTCATTTTCCCTGTATTTGATTTGCTCTGAATCTTCCCCAAACACTGGGCCCTATGGTCGTGGTCAGGGAGCTTGGTTGGCGCTAGCCTCCATGGAAGCTTTGTGCCTCTCCGGTCATGGAATCTTGCCCTTTTGCTCCACCTTTCACTGACGAGCATTTTTGTGTGATTTTTTGGTGCATTGGCACTATGCCTTGATGTATCCAAGCCTCCGATGATTTCCCCTATTCCCTTGGTTTTCCGACGAGCCTGATGGGAACAGGGCTCTTTGCCCCCTCACCGCCTACTCATGTGGCTTCGATTGAACATCAGGAAATTGACGTGAGATCTAGTTTCCTTGCCTGAGTGCTTGTGTCCTTCGTCATCAACATGAATGGAGCTTGCCTCCATCATTGCCTGCTCCAACAGTAGCGAGAAAGGGGGAAGAATCCAGGGTGTTCAATGACCTTTGAGTCCCCACATTTTTTATTTGATGTATTTCACCATCAAGGGTATTTTAGGGTTTTCACCCATCATCCCATCTTTGATCGTGAGTCCTCAGTGGCATGCCTCATTGCTGAGTTGGCCAAGCCCGATTGGTCTAACTCAGGACCGACCCACTGGTTTTGAAAGCAAATGTGGCTTTTTCTTGATTTATGATTGGTTGATTCTTTGGAAATTCATATTAAATCGCTTGATTATCAAACAAATCTGCTAAAATATGTTTTGGAAAGGATTTTCGATGAGGAATCCGATTTTGTGTTTTTTTTGACTAATTTTCCTATTTTCACATCTAAATATTTATATAACACATATTAGGGTTTTATTTGAATAACAAAGGATAATCATGTTAATTTTAGGTGATTAAGAGGATCCAATCAGTCAAACCAGGTTTGACTTAGGTGATTTGGCTCAAGGTAAGTGGGCCATGCCCTTGGCATAGTAAACTTGATTTATGGAATGATTATGATATGTTTATGCACCTTATGCTAAAGTCATGAAAAGTACATGTTTCTTTCAAGTATATGGTTATTGAATGTTTGATTTCTTTAATCTAAGTCTAAGTATAGAAATTCGATTAATGTTATGAATTCTGATTAAGGTATATGAAACTAAGATTAAGAGGGAAGAAATTCCCATTCATGCTTAAGAGGGAAGAAATTCCCATTATGGTTCATGGGGAGAAATCCCAACTATGTTCAAGAGGGAGAAATCCCATTACGATCAAGTCTAAGTTATTAAGAAGATAATTAAGTCTAAGAAAGATCATGGTAAATGAAAATTGATTTAGATTTATATGAACCTTGTTATGGGCTTTTCGAGCATTATGGGCTTTCCGAGCAATTATGGGAATTCTGGGCATTATGGGCTCCTTATTGGGCATTAAGAGAGGAGCATATACTTCTAGTCATGTTCCTTATGTAAAAGATGTCAAGAAATGATTAATGGTAAATGTATGTCCATGTTTATGTCAAGTCACCTTTGTAGTTTATTTTTATGCTTTATAACATGCCAATGTCGCTTACTTACCATGTTTGTTTTTCCTTTGCATGGGTCGGGATGAGATGTCCATAGACGTTGGAGCTAAAGGGAAGGAGACATCTTGAGAAGATTCCAAGGATCCAAGACCTTATAAATTGTTTCTTGGTGGGACGTCCATCTATGGAGATCCTATCCTTCATATGTTATCTAGATTATGTGTAGCTTTAGAATCATGATGTAGTTCCCTTTCCAAGAAGAACTTTACATATGAATCTATATTTCAATAAATGCCAAGTGTTATTTATTTCTTGATATGAGATCATGTATGTGACAACCCTCCCTGATATGCCAAGTACCCGACATTATGGATAATGTTGGGGATTAGGTTGTGCTTCTGCTGGTTATGTATGTAACCCTAGGAGGGGTGTTACAGTGGCGGAAAAGGTTAAACATTTCATGTGGTGGTTCATGCATGGAGCTCTTCTTACTAATCATAAGCATGTACCACTACAAAAAATGTAGGAATTAACTACAATTAATCTAGCTACATTCATTATATTTGTATTTTAATATCATTTTCCTTACAATAATCTAAAATATAACTAAAGAAATTGTAGTTAATAATGAATTCAATTAATGGCTACATACCCGCTACACATGTAATTACACACTTACATTTTAAATTTGTAATCCAAATAAATCGACGTGTGCGCGGGAATACTCGCTACTCCAAAATTTCATAACTCCAGCATGAATCTTTTAATTCCTATTTTTTGAACTTCTTGTATCATACACGCCGATCCACAAATGGACAATTCCCCAATCACAAAATTTGTACTTCCTCCACAATCACCCCAATCCATTATTCTATATTCTTTGATTATTCTAGCAGGTAGTGCTTTTGTGAGTCATGGCTTTCATCGATGGCATGATAGTTAGTCGGATGAACGAATCTTGAGGGGTCTTACAACCTGGTGACGGCGGCTGGAGTGGGGCCTCCCCCCAGAGTGGCGCACTAGCAAGGGGAGTGCGGGAGCCCACGCCGATCTTGTCGCTAGAGGTTCTCTACGTGGAGGTTGACGCCGACGGCTCTCCCAGTAGATCCATCCCGGTTGGCATCATTTGTCCTGGTTGTAGGGGAGGCGGCGGCAGCATGTAGGGGTGTGCTGATCCCGAATCCACCGGAGCAGCGGGGTGGGTGTTTATATTGAAGGTCGACCACGTCAAAAAGTGGATAGCCCTTCCACAATGACTCTCAGCATCAACTCCCGCATGGTGACCCTCTCTGTGACAGGTTGCATCGTTCCTGTGGAGGACAACCAGGTCCTCCCCTCCCATGTCCCTTCCTCCATCTCGGAGGTCATCTGTGTGGAGGTTGACACTGACAGCTCTCCCAGTAGATCCATCCCGGTTGGCATCGTTCGTCCTGGTTGCAGGAGAGGCGGCGTCGACAACATGTAGGGGTGCCCCGATCCCGAATCCACCGGAGCAGCGGGGTGGATGTTTATATTTAAGGTCGACCACGCCGGGCAGTGGGCATCCCATCCACAATGACTCTCTGCATCAACTCCTGCACGGCGACCCTCTCTGTGATGGGCTACGTCATTCCTGTAGAGGACGGCCAGGTCCTCCCCTCTCATGTCGCTTCATCCATCTCAGACTTCCGGCGGCGGCTACAGGAGGCGCAGGAGAGCTGGAACCAGGTGGGTTCGTTGGAGATGAGCCTGGGAGCTTGGGGGGATAGATTTTTCTTAATTTTCTGTATCATATCAAGCTATTATATTTTCATATGGTCCACCTATATCTTTCAGAGTTCTAAAAAGGCAATAAACAATTGATCAATCAAGGAAGAAAGCACGGTACATAGCTCTTTCTCAAGCTGCTATTGATATTAGGGGTGTGTGTATTTTCCAGAATACTAGCTGCATTTTGAATGCCATATAATATTGGTGTTCAGGTTGGTCTTTAGTTTGGATTATTATCCAATATGAGAGTGTTGTGATAACTGTCAAAACAACAACACAAAATTATATTAACTAATAGCCCAAATGCTCTCATATAATATTCAATTGATGCTAGCATTCAGTTGCGAACAAATCACTAGTATGTTGTATATTAGTCTGAATCTCTAGTACATTGTCGTATAACCTATATTCAATAGTTGTGGCTGTATGTTAATTTTGTTTAACATGGATCACGATGACAACTAGAACAAGTCCACTAGAAGACCTTCTTGTTGTTATCTGGTTATTTTCTAATGTAGATGTTGTGATATAGTGCTTTCTTGTTACATAGTTCTGGAAGTACTTGGTTTCCAGTAGGACCATGCCACACACAAATAAACCACTTCCATTCATATTTTGTGCCTTGTATGAATCCCAATGAGATTTAATATAATGATATGCCTTTTGTTTTCTATTACGCTAAAAATCTTATATCTAAACGAAGATATTTATGATCTATACATGTCATTGAGATGCTCTATGTTATATGGTTTTGCTTTCCTAGTCAGATGATGCTACTTGTTCTGAGTTCTCTATTGTATGCACTATGTCTAATATTCATATTATTTTCTGTTATAGGTGTCTGGTCATATCTTGATTTGGATGTTATGCTAGTAGCATATATAACAAAATCATACTATGTGTTCTGATCTCTTGGTCTTGATCTATTAGTAAATAGCTGTGGAATGAACTGTTATGCTCTATTTTTTATTATAGGGTCTTGGGGAGCAAGCTGGAGTCTCTCATCATGAGGGTCTTATCATTTGAGGTTACCTTCAAGACATGTGATGGTAAGCCCTCATATCTTGTACTTTCTAAAGCTTTCCTTGTCATCTTTTGGTTGTAGGCATCATTGTTTTATGATTAAATCACTGTATTAAGTATATAAGACCCAGTGAATAAGGTTAAACTGATAAAAAGTCAGTGTACAAACTTATGTTGTATAGCAAAAAATCCAATACATCATCTTTCTGCATTTTGGTCTGATAAATGGATCTTCCATGACCATGCAAGTTTAGATTCATTTCCTATAAGAAAAAGATCCACTAAAATACGACAATGTTATCCAATATGTATATATATGCATCAATGGTAATAATTTAGCCAATGTGATTAATGTTGGAATAAGTTTTGGCCTAAATGACCATCCAGGAGAATGAAAGGTAAAAGTAGCTGTGAAAGAAGACTTTCCTTGTTGACAAGCATTTGTAATAATGCTTTCTTTCTCATCAACTTCCTGTCAGAAAAATCTATATGTTATATGTGAATATTCCTAATACATGGTATCATTTGAATCCCCCTTCTGTCCTAACATAAAAACAGTTGAATCAAGAAGAGAGATTGTAATCCTCTGTTATCAGTAGGTTTTTTTCTTTGACAATAAATCTAAGAATTTTGTAGCTATGCAGTAGCATTGTTGTTATTTTGATGTTGGGTTAGTAGAGTGTCATCTTATGCATTTATGGGCTGGATGATAGTTGTACATGGTGTGGAGGGGGGAGTGCACCGTGCTCGTGTCTTGTTTGGTCATTCCCAACCAACTAGGTGTGATGGGGTATCATTATCATGTACTGCCCTGTGATTTTATGTTAGTGTTTTGTTGATAGAGTCAACATAAGTAGTCATCTTATATATGATTTGAAATGCATTGTCCTCTGCAGAAAATGTATGTTCTGGGGGAATGGCTAGCTTCCATGTTGGTCCATATGTGGAAGTTGTTACTAAGGTGAAGCTAGCAAATGGATCTTTCATATTAAGTGAGAAAGAATATGGTATCCAAAGCAATGCATTCCTTAACAAAGCTCTCTCTCTCTCTCTCTCTCTCTCTCTCTCTCTCTATATATATATATATATATATATATATATATATATATATATATATATATATATATATATATATATATATACGACATGTAGTTGATTATTTTCCCTCCATATAAAATCAAGATATGCCTAGTAATCACCCATGCCTCCACGTTGAAGGATATTATATATTTTTGTTGTGATTGTGGTGCCCTTAACATTCTTTATCAGCTATGGCACTAAAGTGTACTGAATTAATTTCTCCAGTCACACATCTATTTTATTGTTTCTGAAAACTAGAGGATGTTGTGGAGAAGTCTATGAAGAGATATGAGAAGAACAACATAACACCATTTTGTGTTGGTAGTTCATTATTAAATAGAGAAAGTGCTTTAGGTTGGTAAATTCCTATATTAGTATCAGAATTAATCTTTGTTTTTCTTAAAATCATTTGATAGATAAAATAGTTGTTTTATGAAATCTTTACACAAGACCTTTGTAGCTTACCAAATCTAGGTATTTGAGTAAACTCAAATAAGCACCAATCAGCCTTGCACTTCCAAAATGAAGAGATTGGTGCAAGGACTTACTCTATTCTATGGCGAAAGTGAGATGGTTTTATGTAACTTATGGAATGTAAATTAATCATTTTAACCTATTATGATTTTTGATTGATGTTCAAAAAATTCTATATTACTATGCACTAATGTTACTTATAATACTCATATCTAGGTCTGTGGCTTACTATTTTCTCTTGGACTTGGAGTTTGAAGCTTGAAAACAAAGGGTTCTTGATGTTGTGATTGGTACTATCCTAAGTGTGAAAGGGAAGGTAGTTATCGATGTATTCTTACAAATAAATCCTCAAACAATGATGCTACGCTAGGAGGCTTGCCAATTATTTCTTTTATACAAAAATTTCATCTTTGATTATCCATTTTCCATGTAGAATAAACGAATATTTTGCAGAATGTGTTGTTTAGCATAGAGGCACCTTTCCATAGAAGACAAATATTACTTCTCAACTTCATAAGAACAACTGGATTTTCTTTCAAATAGTTCGACATCTTCTATAAAAGTAGTAGCAAGATAGGGGGCAGAGATATAGAGAAGACTCCAAACTTGATGGTCAACATGTATTAGTAACTCCTCACATTTCTGGTGCAAATCCCACCATATGTTGCCAAGGAATTCCCCATTTCAGAGGTAATTATATCAATTTTCTCAATTTACAAAATGTATATATGCATCAAATAGTAGTACAATAAGAATATCAAGTAATCAACATGCATATTTTCAGCAAGGCAACTTGATCATTCACTATGACCTTTTTGCAGGTCTGGTTATTTGATGCCAAGAATGATTGTAGAGAAGGTCTTTGTATCACATCTTCATCCTATACAAAATTACCCATTGCATAACCTTGATTGGAGTACCATAGACTGGTGTTCATGTACATGTGAAAGGTAAACTATGCAATAATTTCATTGTCTTGTTCCTGTACATGTCATTTTCTCAAAATTAGTACCATACTCTCTTACTTTCACCCGCATAACACAAATTATGTTACTGTAGTTTATGTTGTAGCTGGCTGCCATATCTCTTGTATAGGAACAACTACCACAGCAAAAGGAAGAGAGGATAAAGGAATTCTCTAATATACAGTCTCAGATTCACAAAATATGTGTTGAGATATATGGAAGCGTCAAAATTGGGGACTGGGTGAAACTTCTAGTTGTTGATGAGAATGATTTGTCTTTAAAGAATCTCCATGAATATCAATATCAACTACAAGAGCTTCCTATGGCCAATCATAAGAAGAGCACAAACAAGTTCTCTATTTTCAATCAAGAAGAGCAATACCTTAGCAGTCTTTCTCTTCTTATGAGTTTATCAATGTTATCATATTCGTTGAAGATACAAGTGGCTAAATTAATGCAAAAGAAAAATCAATATAGAAGAAGATGCAAATGATCGTGTGGCATAAAGAGTCTATCGTGGATAGAGGCAGTCAGAAGAAGATATTGTATACATGTATCCTTTTTCCATTCATATTGTAAAATAGGGGTCAGGTTAATGTCCTCCCCATGTGTACTCATTGTTCAAATATAAAGAAAAGTATCATTGTTGACATTGTAAGCACAAATTATCTTGATCACTATTCATTTTTTCTTATTTTTGTAAAACCCCTCAATATTGGCAAGCAAGTGACTGGATACATAATGTCTCTCACTACATATGTATGTGTAGTACATGATGTCTTTCACTACAGACTAGCTATAATTACAACTGTAGTAAGTGTTACTTTTTCCTATACATGAACTACATATACAAATTGTAACCAATGTCATCTCTCCCTACATATCATAGCTACAAACTAAATTATAGTCATATATTTAGCTACAATGGCAACTACATTTTTATGTGTAAGGACATTTTTTACCTACAATTAGGGTTACATATGAATTTGTAGCCAGAGGAATAACTAACTACAAACTTGAAAAATGTAGCCTAAACAATTAGCTACACGGGTATGAGCTTCATATTCTAAATGTAAGGATAAATGTAGCCAAAGCTTTTAGCTACAAATTTTGTAGTTTTTGCTACAAATTGTTTTTAATTAAAGACCATATTTTTTGTAGTGTACAATGCCATATGGCCATGAATGCAAGGTGTTCAAGATGTCAGGAGGAGGAGGAGACTGACATTCATGCCATATGGGACTATAAGCTAGTCAGACCGGTATGGGAACAACTTCTTAGAGGGGCTCAACCTTCCACCTTATTCATAGTTGAAGCTTGTACGTTGATCAAGCAAGGATTACAGCTAGCAAGAGACAAACAGACTTCATTCATGATCTCGTGTTGTTACATATGGCAATACAGGAATCAGTAGGTCTTTGAGAAGGTAGTCAAACCCATCGAGCACATTTGTCATTTCATAAGATCTGAGGTGAGTGCAACAGTGAATGCCTAGAGAAAGGATGATGACGATTGGGTAGGACAATCTATCGGGACATTTGAAGCTGGCTAGAGGAAGGCGATCACTGGGAGTCTCAACATGAATGTCGATGTCGCTTTCCTCAGGTGGAAGAGTGCAGCAATAATGATAATTAGGAACACCGTAGGGGAATGGAAGTGGGGATTTGGCACTCTTTACTCTAATGTTTGATCTGCATTCCACGGAGAGCTTCTGGCCTTGCTTTGTACTTTACAGAAGGCAGAGGAGTTTTTATTGGAAGAACTTGACATAGAGTTTGATTACAAGTTGGTGATCAACTCAGTTATGCAATAGGTTGTTGACCACCCAAGGCACATGCATATTATACATGGGTGTCGATAGATTCTTGTCAGACATGGTCAATGGAATCTATCCCATATTCAACGAACTTGCAATGCAGCTGAGGATGGCCTAGCGAAGTACCACATTAGAAACAATCAAAGATCTTTTCACTATATTAGGCCACCAGAGGAAATTCATAATTGGTTAGATAAAGATAAATGTAATGGTAGTAGTACTATCATATTTTCTTCGCATTTAACTCCTTGTATGTTTAATCTGATAAGCTTGCCTACACAAGGAGAGAAGGATGAATAAAATTGACCACATGTCCAATAATGAGTCTACATTCTTCCCATACACTTATATTCACATTTTGCACATGTTTTACCCATAATTTCCATAAATGTCACTTTTCTCGTATTTTAAGGCATTAATGGATGAAATAAGTGCAAAATGCATGCCATTGTGAATACTTGAGCTTAATTAGAGATAATAACTTATTACCCACTTATAAAATATTTCCTCTACCTATTGTGGCTTTTTGAGAAAATTCTTTGGAGGAGTGAGAAAAAAGAAAGAGAAACTAGTGGTACATTAATTGAAAATCATAATGGACATGAGAAAGGTGAAAATGTGTTTTGAGTCACATTTGAATTTCTTTACCTCATTATCCTTTATGAAATTTCATTTCATGGTATTTTGCATTAAGACCCTCAACTATTTCCATTTAAGGAAAACTCCATTATCAGACTTGAATTAGTCTTAAATTTTGGGATGTTACAATTATACCCACCTTAAAATAAATTTCATCCTTGAAATTTGCTTTATGCTACTACACACCTTAGGGTTTTCCTAACCTCTTTCATTTAATTAACATTTAAAGGTCCATTTATGTTCAATGTTTTGTAGTGAAAGAGATATATATGGCATCTAGACTTCGTAAAATAATTATGTGAACATGGATTAACTATTACTTTGGTATTTTTCTCAACTTATGCTTAGGTCTTATGAAACTAGACTTACCATTATAGTTAGGGCATCTACCTCAAACTTGTCATGACTTTCTAACATTATATGTATATAAATATCTAACCATATGTCTTTAGGTACCTCCTACATTCGTAGATATGTGGTGATCAAACACATAACCAGATATGTGGAATCCAATCATGCTACCCCTCACTAAGCTACTTATACATGTGTCCCATACCATATGAACTAGTAAGAAAAGGAAAAAGCATCAAAGTTCTAATCCTTATGACATCCCTCTTCAATTCTCAATTGGCTGGCCATAACCATTGAGGTTGGAGAGGCTACCTCATTAGCTAGGGTTAGGTTGATAATTGAGATCTAAACATTGGTAAACATCTATCATTTTCCTTTCTATCTCTTCTAGTGTGAAAACTCTAGTCATTATAGGTCATGTTATCTTTCCTTTGAGAATCTAACCCTAAACCCTAATCTCATATCTCCATTATAGGGTGACTATGACAATCATCTTTTCCTAGTGGTCATTTACCAAAATTTCTCTGATACCATAATGTAACACCCCACTTTGCATATCACATGAGTGGAAGCATTTTTACTCAATGTCATGAAATTAAAGTAGCAATGATTTAAAACTATTTTGTATGTAGTTCTTGACAAAAGAAAACTACATGATGTTTTTCTATGAAATCTAGTCTACTTGGTGAAGTAGCTAAACATGGTATATGTGGCATTCAAATATTTGGGTCGGTTTGGTAAATGGCACCCCACCCGGATAAGCTGGAAGATCTGATAGTTTTTTATTTTCCTTTTTATCCTTCACTTGCTCCAAGTCCTGTGGACATCTCGTCCCCACCCATGCAAAAACAACATCACATCAATAAGCAGTATTTGTCACTTTATAACACTAAAATTAATAATAACTTGACACAAAGTAAATTGAATTGAAATAATTTGACATAAATTTGAACATGGATTTTCCTTAATCATTCATGAGACATTAATAACGTGAAGAATTGAATAGTGAATATATGCATCTCTCTATGATGCCCACTTAAGAGCACATGATTGCTAGGAAAGCCCTTGATGACCCCTTAAGGTCCATGATTCGATAGCATATAAAAATTGATTCAGTTCCAATTATCTTAATCATTAACATTAACATTACCATGATCCTTAAGCTTTAACATGATGGTATATCTCCCATTGAATCAAAATAAGATTTCTCCCTCATAAACCATGATAGGGTTTCCCCTTCATGAGCATGATTTCTTAATCTTAAATCATAATCATAGTTAGGGTGTTACCATAGACTATAATAAATAACCAATCAAATAATGATAACTATACATGATGTTTTTTGATAAAGCATTCATAATTTCATGGAGAATACTAATGTGCATAATCATAAATAATCATCCAATAAACAAAAATTACTTATGCCGAATATGCATAGCTACTTAGAGGAGATGTAATTTCCTTTCCTAGGTTCAGTAAACCCTAATCATGTCCTTGGGGTTTAGAAACCCTAAACACCCTGTTCATAACATTCAATATACCCAATTGTATTCCATTCATCACCTAAAATCCTAATTTCATTCATTAGATTATTGAAGAGACTGAATGTGTATAATGACATTAGTGAACAAGTTATCAATAGGTAAACAAAAGATATTTCCAATGAATATTTTTGCATGTTTTTTTGAGGTCATATGTAAAAGTTATGAATTTTGCAAAATGAACCAAGTAGAATTTAGGAAAATCTTAGCGTGACATCGATTAAAATAAAATATAAATCTCATGTAAATCAAACACAAAAAGACCAAGAAAGTCATAATACATGTTACATTCAATTAAATCAAATGGGAGCAAAATAATCATTTGATCATAACTCAAACTAACACGACTGATAATACAGAAGCACATGAATTCTCAATTTTTCCCATGTGAGTAACATTGTCTGATTAATCACATGAGGCTACAATGCATTTTGTGACCTTGGATCTTCTCCTTGCATCTACGGTGAGAGCTCACAACGTACATGTGTGAATCAGCAATCAAAACTCAAGAAACTTAATCCTTTGCAAGAAACTAATACCATTAGAGAGTCCTCCATGACCGGAAGAAGCCAATAAGGAAACTCGTTGGCTTTGGCGATGACTGGAACATCCAGGTCCATGTTATAGTCATGACCGGCTACTGTTGGAAGTAGAGAAGGATCTAGGCAGTCAAACCAAGTGGAATCATCATGAAACATAGGTTCCAAAAGAGGAGGGAGTAAGCTAGAGTCTGGTGAAGTCAGATAAAACCTGTGAGCAGTGAAGAACCATTGTGTCCTTGACAAGCATTAGAGAAAGTGAGAAATAGGGGAATGAATTGAAATCTGACACCATGGCACCAAAGTGATAAAGGATCAAGCAACATGTAGAAAATGTTCAAGAAGGCCATTCAATGACAACTGACCCATTTATGTAATTGGGGCACCTCTAGGAGGCCAAGGTGGTACCCACCGGTGAGGACCTCAAGGGCGCCTTATAGGGTCCAATGACTTCGGCAAGTTCGGGGAAAATTAAACATGGGAAAGAAAATAAGGAGTGGTGTCATTGCTTAGAGGGCATCCAATTGCATAGTTGGTAGTTGTAAGAGCTATGAGGTAAGATGTATTCTGAAACCAAAACCAAGAATGTTTGAGCATTTAGGGGTACTAGATGAGAAATTGGTGGTGGAGGAGAGAAATGCTAGGGGCGGCGGTACTTTTGACGCCCTTAAATATATAGGGGAGGGACTGCTGAGTCCTCTACAAGTATGGTGTGGGAAGGAAGTGAGAACCCTAATTGGGTTTTTCATCCATAGAAAAAGATAGAAGGTGAGTTATGGCTTAAACAAAATAGGGAAGAGAGATGAATACAATGACAAAGGAAATTCATGATACGATTGAGAGACAAGAGATAAAGGTCTAGGGAGAGAAGCTTATGATGATGCGTTCATGCTTGTCATATTAATAGAGTAGGAGATGACATGTCATCTGTTGGATTGTGAATGAGTAGTGGATGTATCACATGTGGAAAAATAGGTGTGTGACAAGAAAAATAACCAGACCGTAGTTGTAACTGGTACATTAAATGTATTTTGCATTAAATTCCATTCACAACCATATGAAAACTTGCTTAATTTATTTGGAGGGTCAATCAAAGTCAAAATGATCCCAAATTTGGACTGCATGTCTAATAATGAGTCTACATTCTTCCCATGCACTAAGATTTCCATTTTTCACATGTTTACCCATAATTTCAATAAATGTTACTTTACTTGAGTTTAAGGCATTAATGGATGAAATAAGTGGAAAATACTTTCCATTGTGAATTCTTGATCCTAAATCAAGATAATAACTTACTACCCACTCAAACACTATTTCATTCACCTTTATTCCTTTTTTAGAAACTTCTTTGGAGGAGAGAGAAAAAGAAAAGGGAAACTAATGTTACATTAATTGAAATTCATAATTCACATGAGAAAGGAGAAAATGTATTTTGAGTCTCATTTTAATTTTTTCACCTCATTATCATTTAAGAAATTTCATTTCATGGTCTTTTTGCATTAAAATTGCGAACTATTTCCATTTCAGAAAATTGGATTATTAGACTTAATTAGTCTTGAAATTTTGGGATATTACACAATCCATTCATGAAACTTCAAAAAACATTAGAAATCAATAAGAGAGTGTATTCATAATTTTAGCCACATACCTTTCCATGGAGGTACCATACAACATTACTTCAATCATATATCCAAACATCCAAGTATTCAACATAATAAACAAACATTATTTGCATATATATATATATATATATATATATATATATATATATATATCCTAAAGTGTCACAAATTATATTCAAGACAAATTAATCTAGAATATGTCCTAAAATAGGCTTTAGGGATGTCTCGAGAGTGAATAAGGAATATGGGTACAAACCTTAATTCTATCGCCCCACGATTCATTAGAGTTATAATCCCATAATAGACATTTTATGAAACTCTAATTATAAGATCGAACATATTATCATATTATCAACACCTAAATTAGACAATGAGCATTAATATCACGGTAAGTTATGATCTTTGGTTTCAAATTACATATTCATCATCATTATCATCATCATCATCTTCGATTCTCACAATATTAGATTATGCACTAAATACATGGACTAAGTATATTCATCATCATCTTGATTTCTCATCGTATTCAACAATATTAGTTTATATCCCGAATCAAACCTTTTTTTGATATACTCAACATGTTAATAATTAGATCTAGGCCTTGCAGATATATAATCACCACTTATTCATGTATTATCCTTATATTTACTATTATGATCAGATCTCGGTCATGATATTATTTTATTTGGATTCTACTCATTCTCTCGATCCGTTTGGCATATAATTTTGATATTTTTAGATAATACTAGAAATTTATACAAATTAAATAAAATAATAATCTATACCTCAAACATGGGTTGATGTTGTGGCCTCTTCCATGGATACTCAGAAGGAAAGAGATGAGGGACGAAATACTTTGGATGATCATGTACTTCTATGTCATGGTGACAAGCACCATGTTACAAGAGACAATGAGACCATCATGGATGTGGAAAAGCATTGCCATGATTAAGGGAGAGAGATTTGCTACCTCACTCCTATTGAAGGATGCACTTCAAGGAAGGAGGGTATTGGGGTAGTCCATCTTCTCTTTGTACTACTTCTATAAAGAACAACAGTTGGAGATCAATGGGTCTAGTTTCCATAAAGTTTCCTTATGCAATTGTCAAGGCATAATGCTAGGAAATTAATAATTATATTCCTCATACTATCCTTATAATTAAGATCTCATATATTTTACTCTATAGACCCAAAAGTCACCTAAAGGAAACACCCCTCATACCATTATTTTGGAAAACCTCTATTCATACTATTACCTTCCATTGGGAAATGGAAAATGCCTTTATTATTCCCTTATTTAAATGAAACTTGGCTTCAAAGGAAAATCTACATAACTACCAAATAATTTATCTTGGCCATAAAATATCTTATAACTCCTTGCTTTTTCTTCCATAATCCTTTTTTTGGATTTTCTATCTCATTAATTATCTTGAGTATTTTTCATGAGCATGAAAAAATGTATTTCCATATTTTGTATCCCAAGGACCCCTTTGTAAACCTTAATTGTGGAAAGTAATACTATAATATCTTATTGACCCAAGCTCGATAACAAATGGATTTTTCTAGATACCCTTGTATCTTTCTTCAAACAAGGGAAACACCATTTAATTATTACAAGCAAGTACTTCTTCCTTCTCAATTTTCTTATAGGATACTAGTAGGTTGCTTTTGGTTTCAAACTTGGGAGGGAAACTCATGCATATTTTTATAAATTTATATCTATTTTTGGGACTTATTGGGATACTTTTCATGAGAGAAACTTGCCATTTATTTATTTCCTTAAAATAATTACTCGCATCATATGGAAAGTCATTTTTATCTCAAATTGTATAATTATCTTGGTTTCCAAATCATCTTTAAGAATTCTAAAATCAGATTGAAATATTTTTATTTGATGCCTCGAAACTTGTATTGAAATTCATGGTTGGATAATTATTCCAATAATTATCTAAATTATAAAGTATCTTAGAATATTTTGGAAACTAGTCTATTATTCCATAATTTCATTTTCTAACAAATAATAAAGACACTATCCTTTATTTATGCATGAATTCCTTTTATTTCTAAAACATGTGCCATAAGGACCTATTTACAAAGCAAATAGTCTTGTGGGCCTCACTTGGGCCATGGGTTGAAGCCATGCCACAAAGATAACATGATTATTCCATCAACTACGTAATTTACTTGTTAATTTGACACTTATATTTACATATTTCAAATTCGCCAATTTGAGGATATTACATTCACCACTCCTTAAAAGGAATTTTGTCCCCAAAACTTAAATCTAGTAAGGTTAATCAGAATGGTAACTTAACTTGGCATCAAACCTTAGGGTTAGAAACCCTTCTTGGATATCTTTATGTAGATCATCTTCAACAATTTTTTTAACATGAACCTTAGGGTTAGAAACCCTTCTTGGAGATCTTTATATCGATGATCTTCAACAAATTTGTTTCATCATGCAAATTCCTCACATTACTGAGGTTGATACCCAAATTCAATTCCAGTATATATCCACAACTTCATTCATTGCATGCAATTATGATTTGGTGAATACATTTTTACTTGTGATTTCGATTTGACTTGGTGATTACCTGTTCACCTAAGCCTCCAATGTATTGTTCATTTCGATAAAAGGGTGAGGTAACACCTGAAAATTTTGCATTGCTCAATTAAGATCAATTTAGGGTATTCCATCTCATATGTGAATTGTTTTGAAGCATAACATGTGTCAACCCAATCTCTCACATCATGATAAGATGAAATAAGAATTGGGTTGTGGAACAAATACAAAGTTTATCCCATTCTAAGAGAAGATATGGTATGTTCACACATTACCTTCTAATTTAAAATTTTGGTTGAATCCTTCTCAATAATGACTTCTAAGACATGGATACTTTTAAATTCCAAATTCTTTCTTAAATTTCATGCACTTACAGGGGAATGGGGATTTTTTTATAACAATTGAGTTTACAATTTTGTCAACACGATTACATGCATCTTGTATTCCTTACAACTACATCATGTGTCTCATTGGCCTTAATCATTCCCTTAAGATCTCTAGGGGTATAGGCACCTTTGGATGATCTCCTCTTGACTCCAAGGCTCTTATGCACTTATGGAGTGCCTCTCACACTGTCCCCTTGGTCCTCATCAACTCACGAAGGTGGTCAATCTCATGATCCAACGGGCCTTGGTTACATATGGATGGCTATCTCCTGATTTCATTGTCTTATGAACTCAAAACATGATCACCTCTTGACCTCATAGGTCCACTCACCTTTAATCATTCCTACATGACCTTAGGGTTTACTTAGGACTCTATCCCTCCCTAGGATTTATTGATATGCCATAACTTTATTTCATTAGCCACTTTTCTTGATGTTTCTCTGATAATATTTAAATACATTATACCCTTTATATTTTTTTATCCCAAATTTCCTTACTTTTTAGGGTACACTTTATTGAATTTATGTTCTTCATTGGAATCATGGTGACCTTCCCTTTTGGGCTTGGTCCCATACTGTCAACCACTTTGGTCGTGACCTCTCCTCGTGTCCCTTAGAGATGGCAAACTTGGGTTCAAAGAATTATACCTTATATATGTTCTTTCATGCTTCATATATGTAATCTTTCAAGCGTTAGGTCACATTCATGGTTACCTCAATTCTTAAACTGATTTGTAAAATCACCCTTGTAATGAAGGTCCTAACCTAGGGCAAGATAAAACTAATACATGGAAGTAACAAAATATAAAAAAAGCATACTTGAACGAATAGGTTTACTAACAAAAGAGAACATTTTTTAGGCATACTTTCCATTATATCATTTATGCATTTACTACCTAAGAAATGAATGCATTCAGGCCTGATGATCTAATACTAAAGAGTTGGATAATTATATAATATGATTTAATTCCTAAGAGTTGCATTAATATCCAATACTTCACTACCAAGGAGTTGATATACTTTACTTTCCAACACATTATTACCAAAGAGTGGAAGTGCTCAGGTATAATGACCCAAATATATTATGATTCAAGTGGTTAACACTATAAGAGGTAAAGTGTTTCTTTAATTATGACATATTCCTCATATCAACTAAAACCACACACAATGTTTATCATGATTATTATCTCACTTCACTTTTTCATATTAGGTTATAAACTTTATTAAATGTTCATCTTTAGATTAGACAACTATTTCACATTATCATAATTCTTGCATATGGCTAGCCAATGCAAAGGAACTACTAAAACATTTCTTAATCTTCCACAATGTAATATCTGTATATCACATCTCCAGGTTAGATCATTTTCAGACAAATATTGTATTGTGGTTGTACTAAAAAATAATATGATTTGCCTATCAAACATATATCAAAAGTCCAATTGGGGTTCCCATAACCCATTACCTGAGGGTGGTTCCATGTTCAATTTCTATGAGCTCACTAGATTCTATGAGTATTATATGCACTAGCTTTGTCTTCCCTCTTTGGTCTAGGGATCTCGGGTCTACCTCATTAGCACCGATCATCAATTTCACAAGATCTATCCTCTCAAGCATAAACCAAACCAAAATATGATATAGAACTTTCTTCATAGATCTTTATTCACGAAATATTCTTACCTAACTCTTTCTTTCTCATAATACAGCTACTAGAGTCTTACGCAGGGAACTCCCAACCTTAGCATGAGGTTTCATAATAGACTAACATTCCTTACCTCCTCAGGATGTTGGGACTCTCTCTCCCTCACCTAGATGGTAGGTATCATATCATTTGTACATATATGTGAGTAGCCTATCTCTAGGATTTGCTCCTCCCAAAGACATCTAGGGTACAACAAGGCTATAGGAATAATGCATAAAGAAACTCAAATCATTCACATAGGAGTAGTGTAGTTTAGGACATATCTCAAAAAATATTTATCATAATTACTCAGTCTTAGAGTTTAGGTTTCTAACCTTCTCCCTCAATGTCTCACTGTCTCTAGAGTTAACCCTATGACTGGTCCTAACAATAGTCATCTTTTGTAGAAGAGGATGAGGATCTTGCAGATTCACAATTTATCTAAACTTAGCTTATGATATCTCAAAGAAACACACATACTTGCATCATCAAATCTTACGTCAAATCCTAAACACTAAAATCAAATTCATATCTGACTGAGATCATCATAAAACATATTATCTTAGTATATAAAACTTAGATCATTAAACATACATCAACTATTCCATCTATCATGTACTCCAACAAGGCTTTAGGCATGTGATATAGAACTATTCCTTTGTTAGCATGATGTCACTCACTTTCACTTAGGTACATGACTATTTCCTACTCATACATGTGTGGGGATAATTTTCCTACTAGGGTGCTGATAACACATAATTTTGTGATGTTTTTTAACCTTATTTCGTTATTAAATCTGTCATTTTAAATTGTTTTCCTCTCCTTTTTTGTCATGTTTTTGCATAAACAGGCCATGCTACACTTTTAACTCAATATTATCATCTTTTGCAGAGTTTTCCTCGATTTCAACTCATTTATCAACAAAAAGGCACGTCCCGGCCCACGAACATGTTCCACCTGCATCAACCTTCCAACCAGCCGACTGATACGCTCGCTGCCCGACATAGGGCAGCACGATACACTACCGTGCAAAATGAGGGTACCATGCAAGAAGGAGCGGATGAGCGATACATCATTTACCCGATAGGGAGCCAGACTCGCCACGACCGCTGAAGTGTGTCGCGCGATATAGGACACCCACCGACAGGCGCCACTCGTCACGATGACCGACACGCTCCCAGCCCGACATCCTTGTGTTGGGCGATACCCATATCGGGCATCCCCGAATCCAAGATGATAGAGTTGATGAAGGACACATGGCGTCTAGAAAACCATAACATCCCCCAACCGCTGCCTATAAATAGCAGTGTGTCGTGCCTACAGAACACTGATGGGATGGGTCGGAATCTCTTCAAAACTAACTTGGGAAAGCATCTGGAGCTAGCGTGCCGTGCCTCAGAGGTGTACCGGGCGATACTAGGTGAGCACTTCCCCAACCTGAGAGGGAGGGAATGGTTCACTTAGGATCGGCCTCGGGCACCGCTGCAGACCGATATCGGCCAACAAGAACACATGATATGAGTACCTGATACTCTAAGAAAAAATCTGGCCCGACACAATACCAAGCCCGATACCATCACCAGTCATGGTGTGTCGCCCAAGAGGGTACCGCCTGACACGATCGTATCGGGCATGAGCGCCCCGCACGATACGTCCACCCGTTAAGAGCGTGTCGCCCGAGAGGGTGTGCCACTCGACACGGGCATATCGGGCAAGGCTCCCGCCTGGTATTGGGCTGGAGGATCTGCTGCTGCCTGTTGCCCTTCTAAATCATTAAGGCGACATTTATCTTTACTTATTTCAGTCAATTACTTTCTTTACTTATGCAATGTAACCAAACCCTTTTATGCTAATGGAATTAGAAGAGTTTTAATTATCTTCTACTTTATGTTTGGTCCCTTTTGTTGGATGATTGTTTTGTTTAGCATTCGAAATCTAGCTTGTACGCTTGGATCACGTTTCAACTAGCTATCGAATCGTGTTTTCCCGTTGCAGCAGCCTCGAGAGAGGTGTTGTGGCTCTAGTATTTAGTCTGATATGGGAGTACGAGAGTGCCCAGGATTGGAGTTTCTTTAGTAACCTTTCCACTCTGATTGAAGACCAACAACCTCGAGAGAGGTGTTGATGCTTAGTTAGAGGTACCTGTCTTGAGAGAAAGGGTACATGATGTTTCTGCTTCCTCTTATTTTACCGAAGCTTTCTCCTTCATTCCTTACTAAAAGCAATAGTATTATCCTCTCTGTTTTCATTGCGTGTAAACCCTAAAAACTGATAAACTTTTAAAACCTTAATTTTCCTCATATCTCCAGTTGGAGATAGTTTTCTTTTATTTTATCGATCTTAGCCTGTTGTTCCCTTGGGGAACTTTATCATCTCCTTACCCTTACCGGAGTGTAACGTGTCGATTCTGCATTCCCAACACTACCACCCTTGTCCCTTTGTTTGACCCCGTATATCTACTTCGACCCCGTAATAAAGTTGTGGGGGTCTAGAAGGTTTTGGGTTATAAATTTAAAAGTCCGACTACTTCAAATCCGCCCCCCTTTTCGGACGTGCGATTTAGGCCGGTCAAATTTTTGGCGTCGTTGTCGGGGACAAGGCAAAATGGTACTGTTGATGAACCTGAATCCACTAACTACACCCCAGTGCCTCAAGCTTAGAAATGAGCTTGACAACACTCTTTTTTTATACTTTAACCTGAAATGAGTAGTTCGTATTATTAATACAGATTTTCTAACTTGATTTTACATGTTATTCAAGTACTCAGGAAAGAAGCATTTTTCTCATATGAGTGCCGACATCACCAGACATGCCACCTCACATTGAACCACCTCTTTCAGAAGGTGAGCGAAATGCAAGACTTTGACCTCACTCGCCTCCGCCTGAAGACAATGACCGTTATGGCAACAATCATCAACAAGAAGATCTTGAAACAGAGCAATTCGAGGATGATCATCACCGGGAGAGATGTCGTCATCCCCGGAGGCACAGAAGGAATCAAAATAATCAAGATCAGAACTAGGGAGACAGTGACAGTGACGATTCCAATGAAGAAGAAAAGACCCTTAGGGAGTTAGCTGCCACCAAGGCTAATAATTCCATATGTCCTGTTATCATCCCGAGATTCAACGCAACCAACTTCGAGCTAAAACCGTCTATCATTTCTATCAGCCAGAACAAGAGCTTCAGAGGGAATTCGAAGAATGATAATCCCTATCACCATTTAGATGCTTTTAAAAACATCTGTGACACCATCAAAATGAGGGGAGTCCCACAGGAGGTGATTTATTACAAGGGTTTCATCTTTTATTTAGAAGATAAGGCTCTATCCTATTACCTGGGGCTACCAGACCACACTCTTAATGGATGGAATGCACTAGTGAATGCCTTTGTAAACAAGTTTTATCCTACGGAGAAAACCGTCCGGAATAGACAGAGGATCACGTCTTTCATGCAAAAGCCAAATGAGAATCTACACGATGCCTGGGAACGATATCAAGAATATCAGAGGGACTCCCCTCATCACAACTATAAGAAGGGTTTCTTGATAACTACCTTCTACAATGGCCTAACCCCTGAGGAAAGGGTTTCTCTGAATACAACAGCAAGCAGTGACTTTCTGGGGAAGAAGCCTAGTAGATTCGAAAAGATCATCAAGAACATGGCCGAATTGCAAGCCGGCACTGACTACGATAGATCAGACAGGGGACATGCTAAGAAGGCTAGTGAAGGACCTTTAATTGAATCCAAGGCTCTTGAGACTATCACCTCTCAGATCCAGAGGATAGCCACTGATGTGAAACAACTAAAAGAATCAAGTGGAAAGGGGAAGAAACAAGTCGAAAAGGTCATGAAATGTGTCACCTACGGAGAAGGTGGACATGGGGTAGATAACTGTATCTACACCCGACATGACGAGTCGAGCGAAAGCGAATCTGAGGCTGAGGAGGCTGAGAACGTCTCTTTTGTTAATTTCAAGAGACTGGATCACCCTGGTTTTAGTTACGACAACAAGGATGTGGCCAAAAACTCGCATCAGTTGCATAACCCCACCAAGCAACCCTAAGGTTTCAAGAAAAGAGGGGGGCAAAGTCAGTTCACCAGAAACACTTCTTTCTAGTCAACCAAGGCGAATTTCCAAGGACAAGGAAAGTACCAAGGTCGCCAAGAGGCAAACACCAGTCAAGGTCAAAGTCAAGCCAAGGAGCAAGGTCAAGACAAGAGTTCAAACCAACCAGACTTGGTTGGCCAGTTATTTGATTTTGTAAAAGGACAAGATACCATCAATAACCAGCTGGCGCAGAGTGCACTTTTAAATTCAGGAGTTCTGAACACAATGCAAGTTCAGATGGCAGACATGCAGACACACCAACGCCAAATCAATCAGTAGTTGGCTCAGATGGCCGAATTGATAAAGAATCCCTCGGGTAAGATACCCTTCAACACTGAATCTGCCAAAATGGCAGTGCTGAGATCCAGAAGAACAATAGAACATCATGAAGAAGCCAGATTAGAGGAACCTGAACCGAGGACTGGGGCTTATAGTCCCACAGAAGAAGACCATCAACAAGCTCTTGATAGAGAACTTGAACCAAGATCCTTTGAGGAGTTATCTGGTAAGAGAAGCCCTTACTCTCCCAAGTTGCCTTTTCCCTACAAGCTGATAAAGGCACACCTTAATAAGCGTCACAAGAAGTTCATGGAATCAATAAAGAAACTTCATCTCGAAGTACCTTTTTTGGACGCTTTAGAAGAGATGCCGACTTATGCTAAGTTTTTCAAAGATTTAATTACCAAGAAGAGAAGAGGAGGAAGTATCGAGATAGTGCATCTAGCAAGTATATCCTCTACTTTTGTCAAATCAGATTTGCGCAACAAAAAGAAAGATCCAGGGGCTTTCACCATTCCTTTCACCATTGGAGATAATGTCGAACGAAAAGGTCTTGCTGATTTAGGGGCTAGCATCAGCCTTATGCCCCTAAGCTTCACGCAGAGATTAGGTTTGAATGATATGGTCAAAACCAATATGAGAATTGAACTAGCAGATCATACCTTTAAAAGGCATGTTGGCGTTGTTGAAGATGTGCCTATTCGGGTAGGAAGCTTCTTCATTCCTTGTGATATCATTGTCATTGATACCGTGGAGGACCCTGGCTATCCTATCATCTTTGGATGTCCTTTCCTGGCTACAAGAAGGGCGTTGATCGATGTTGCTGAGGGAATAATCACTCTAAGGGTCAGAAACGACCACTTAGTCTTCATAGTAAAGGATGCGATGAAAGGACCATCCCTGTTAGAGTCTACTTGCTTTGCGGAAAGCTACAACCAGTTCTGCGAAGAGGTAGAAGAAGATATCCTCATGGTAGACCCTCTTGTGAGAGCGATAAGAAATCAAGATTCTGACTCTAAAAATCCAGCAGTTGTGGAGTTTCTCAGCTATCTTAACCAGTCTGATGAAGACCTGAGCAATGAGGAAGAGGTAGTGGAAACTGTTAAGTTTGCCTTTCTTGAGGAGGCACTGGAAGAAAGGTCACCCAAGGCCAAGCCTGAGTTGAAGCCGTTACTAGAAGGGTTGAAATATGAATTCCTAGATCGAGAGGAAAGGAATCCTGTCATCGTCAATGCCCATCTTACAAAAGATCAATTGGACAAACTTCTTGGGGAGTTAAGACTCCACAGGCTGGCTATAGGATACTCGATAGAAGATATCAAAGGCATTAGCCCTGCATTGTGTATGCATCACATCAATCTAGAAGAGTCTGCTTAGCCTCTGGCTCAACCACAGAGAAAATTGAATCAGATGCTGAAAGAAGTCGTTAAGAAAGAAGTAATCAAGTTGAGGGATGTTGAGATCATTTACCCAATCAGTGATAGTAACTGGGTAAGCCCGATCCACGTAGTACCCAAGAAGGGTGGTATAATAGTAGTAAAGGGAGATAAAGGTGATGAAGTGGCGGTTAGGACCGTCACAAGATAGAGAATGTGTATTGACTACAGGAAGCTAAACCAAGCTACTAAAAAAGATCATTATCCGCTTCCTTTCATTGATCAAGTTCTTGAAAGATTAGCACATCATGACTATTTGTATTTCTTGGATGGTTTTTCAGGATTTTATCAGGTCCCCATCCTGCCAGATGACCAAGAGAAAACAACTTTTACTTGTCTCTATGGCACCTACTCCTTGAGGAGGATGCCTTTCGGCCTGTGCAATGCTCCCACAACATTTCAACGCTGCTTGATATCAATATTCTCAGATTTCCTGGAGGATATCGTGGAAGTTTTCATGGACGACTTTTCTGTCTATGGAAAAGACTTCGATACCTGCCTGAAAAACCTCTCTTTGGTTCTGCAATGATGCGAGGAAAAGAGTTTGGTTTTAAACTGGGAGAAGTGCCATTTTATGGTACAAGAAGGCATCGTACTGGGACATAATGTTTTGAGGTGTGGGATCGAGGTAGACGTTAGCAAGGTTGAAGCCATATCCAATCTTCCTCCACCAAAGTCTGTGATGGGAGTAAGGAGCTTCCTCGGGCACACCAACTACTAGCGAAAATTTATAAAAGACTTCTCAAAGATTTTGAAACCGTTGTCCAACCTTCTGGTAAAAGATGGTGAATTCAATTTCTCTGATGATTGTCTAATCACTTTTTAGGCTTTAAAGCATGCTCTTGTCTCACCACCTATCCTCCAAACTCCAAATTGGGATTTACCTTTCGAGCTTATGTGTGACGCCAGCGACTATACAGTAGGAGCGGTCCTGGGGCAAATGAAGGAGAAAAAGCACCATGTAATCTGCTACACTAGTCATACCCTGGATGAAGCTCAGGTAAATTATACAACTACAGAAAAAGAGATGCTCGCAATAGTCTTTGCTTTCAATATGTTCAGATCTTACCTCATTGGAGCAAAGGTTAAAGTCTACACAGATCTTGGTGCTATAAGATACGTCATGCAGAAGAAAGATACAAAGCCTAGGATGTTGAGGAGGGCCTTGCTATTATAAGAGTTCGACCATGAGATAGTCGATAAGAAGGGTGCAGAGAATGTGGTCACCGACCACTTATCAAGGATCACTGTGGAAGGACAGAGGAACCACCTATTAATGACAATTACGGTGATGAAGTTTTGATGATGATTGAAACCAAGGAAGAGAGTTTACCTTGGTTTGCAGATATCTATAATTATCTTGCCTGTGGAGAACTTCCCCCTGAGATAACCTATAACAAAAAGAAGAAACTCTTCACGGATGTGAAGAATTACTATTGGGACGATCCTCTCCTTTTTAGAAGATGTGCGGATAACCTGTACCGAAGATGTATTCCAGAACAAGAGATCCCGAAAATTCTGAAAGAGTGTCATGCCTCCCCTTATGGAGGACATCTGGGAAGCGAAAGGACTACTGCCAAAGTACTGCAATCAGGGTTTTACTGGCCCTCTTTCTTCAAAGACGCTTCAAAGTATGTAAAAGTATGTAAAGAGTGCCAATTGACAGGAAATATTGGACGAAGAAATGAGATCCCCATGGAAAATTGGGTTGAAGTGGAGATCTTTGATGTATGCGGGATTGACTAAATGGGACCGTTTCCCCCATCAAAGGGATATCAGTACATTCCAGTGGCAGTGGATTATGTATCCAAATGGGTAGAAACTGTTGCAATTCAAACGTGCGACGCTAAGTTAGTGATCAAGTTGTTCGAAAAGATGATTTTCCCTCATTTTGATGTACCTCGTACTGTAATAAGCGACGGTGGATCGTATTTTGGAGAAAGACAGTTAGAAACACTCCTAAGAAAGTATGGAGTTAAACACAAGGTCGCTACGCCCTATCACCCACAAACTTCCGGGCAGGTAGAGGTTTCTAAAAGACAAATCAAGCAGATTCTAGAGAAAATTGTCAACCGGACGAGGAAAGATTGGTCAATGAAGTTAGACGACACACTTTGGGCCTACAGAACTGCCTATAAAGTGCCCATTGGAACCACTCCTTCTAAGTTGATCTATGGGAAATCCAGTCATCTACCCCTTGAGCTGGAACACAAGGCCCATTGGGCGATTAAATTCTTGCATATGGATCTAGAGAAGGTAGGAGAGAAGAGCTACCCACAGTTGCAAGAACTCGAAGAATTGAGGATGCATGCTTATGAGAACGCAAAGATCTATAAATAGAGGACGAAGGTGTGGCATGATGCCCACCTGAGGAGTAAGGACGTCAGTGAAGGTGACAAAGTTTTATTATTTAAATCTTCCATTTGTCTTTTTTCAGGTAAGTTACAAACGAGGTGGCCCATACCTTTCACCGTATCAAAGATATACCCATCTGAAATGATGGAGCTATATGACAAATATGATCCATCCAAGGTTTTTCAAGTGAACGGGCACATGGTGAAAAGGTTCTATGAAGACGAAGCTTTCGTTAGAAGGACAAAGATCAACTTGCAAGATATGGATACTGCTGAAGGTAAAAAGTGAAGGACCTGGAGCTTTCGAGTTGGCGACGCAAACTACAGCGCTCCTCGGGAGGCAGCCCGAGCTTTTACTTTTCCTAGAATAGGATGTTATTTACTTTCTTGCAAGAAAAACACTATGAACATTTGGACTGTAATAAGGCCCGATTCAGTGCATGCGTCACGTGCGCTAACTCTTCTGTTTTATGGGCCACCACTCTATTTTATGAGCATTTATGAGTAATACTATGTGAGGCCGGGAACTTAACCTTAGGCCAATGATGTTTTACCCATCAATCGCTTTTTCCTTCGCTTTATTTTTGGGTTTTTTCATCTAGATTTTGTTCTGAAAGCTTTGTATCGGGCAAGTATCCCCTTTTTCGCGATCGTATCGGGCAAAGAATCAGCCGACGTGCAGACTCGTATCGGGCAATGGTATATCGGGCATCCCATTAGCCATGTCGGACGACACACCCGAGCGACGAGCACCCGTGTCAGGCAGTAGGAGTAATTACCCTTGATTAGACGGATGGGACTGCTCGTCTCGAGAATGACTTGTCTCAACGGCCGACGCGTGACCCCAATTTACCCGTTTTACCCCCGATTTGGATTGCTATATATAGTACATAGGTTTTACTGTATCGGGCTACTACTTTTACTTTTCCAACTACCCGTATCGTGCTGTAATTTCTCCCTTTGCTCATGTGTCATTCGGCTAACTTTTGCTCTCATGTCGCGAAGAAAGTTTGAGAAAACAAAGGTATACCCCGATAGCCTATCGTCCTTGTTTGCCCGACACAACCCCATATCACACACATATTATCGGGTTGATGACTTTAGTTGATTTCCTTGTATCGCCCGACACTTGTGTCACGCGACACGTCTTTAATGCGCGCTCGCCCGACACCCTGCATCGGGCGATAACCGTGTCGCCCATCCTTGTGCCACCTCGTTTGTTCTTGTTGTCGGGTGACACATTTTTCTATCGGGGAGACCCTATTGGGCACTTTGTTTCACGCAATCGTATCGCCCGACACAACGTATCAGGCAACGGGTATTACGTGCAACTTTTCTCCGTGTCGTCCAAGTTTTGAAACCTCAGTCTCGCCTGACACTAGTGTAGCGAGCAAGCTTCGTTTTGCCCAGTGTTGAATCCCGATATAGTAGTGTCGAATAGCTTTTTGTATCAGGCCGAATTTTTATCATGCAATCAGTTTTCTCTTAAACGTCGGTATCGATTTTAAGTTTTTCCTACTTAATATCGGAACATTTAAATGATCAATGAACTTGTTTAATGATAACAGATATGGCCCGTACAAAGAAAACCGTCGTTCGAGTTGACGAACACGGAAGAAGAATCGACATTGAGGAGACAACTGAAGCAACAACGGTTGGGCAGAAACGCCCAAACCCCGAGGCAGCGGGGACATCCACAGCTGAGAAGAGGGCAAGAACAAAAGAAGTAATAGCTCCAACAACAACTTCGACCGCAGTGGAAGAACCCCTGGATCACACACCAGGTAGGTTCGTGCCAAGAGATAGTGAGCATGGATGTCGGTACTCAGAGTTGGCAATGAAACTTTACAGGCCGAGCAGGTTCTGCCACCAGTCGTCCTTCCTTCAGTTAGGCATTTTCAAAAGACTTGAGAATGTCCTCACCGCAGTAGGACTAAGGAAGATCTGCCTCAGTCGCTCCGTCTCCTACACTGAACTCACAAGGGAGTTCATGTCGTCTCTCCGCCGAGTGAAGAATACAACTGAGGACGTTGAAGAATATGGCAGAGCAGACAGACTACAAGGGCGGTTGTACAACTCAGAGAACGTCATCTCCGAAAAGCTGCTCAATGAGATCTTCTCTTCCAGCGAGGAGGAGAAGAAGCTGTTGAATAACAGTGAAAGGATCACCGAAGGAGAAGGGTTCAACCCCGTGGAGCTCTAGAGGAGGCTGACCGACGAGTCATCATACAAGCTGGGAAGCAAGGTGGCGGCGGTGCACTCTTGTTTCTGGAGGATAGTGCACAAGTTGGTAGCGTGCCTGCTCTTCAGCAAAAACGAGTCCAACAACGTCTACAACGAAGAACTCCACCTAATGTGGCACATGATGGAGGGCAAGGTGATCAATCTGGGGCATTTTTGCTGAATAGGCTGCACTCGATAAAGGATGCCACCAAGGAATACTGAATGGGTGGCATCATCAATATGATCGCGGTTGGGTTAGGATACCCGAGGGAACTGCTAAGTCTTTCGAGGACTAGGGGCGACGAGTTGATCGACCTCAAGTTCTTCATGAGGGCCGGCATCATAAAGAAGGAGGGGAAAAGCTACTTCTACAAGTTCGCAAGGACAAACACCCTCCTTCCACTCCCTCACTTTGCCACCTACGACGCAGAAAAGCTGGTCTTCAGCGTAGAAGAAATCGAAGTTGTGGCGGTAGAAGCAGCTTACGCCGCCACCATCGGTATTCAAGAGAGGACGACTGTGAGAGGAGAATCAATCTGTCTCAACCCAAGGTAGGACAAAACTTCAACGACCTTTGCCGAGCCAGCCGCCACTCCAGAGCCACCAACGACAGCAGTTGATAGAGCTATCGTCGCTCCTATTATACCAGCCACAATCACGACAACACCTGCCGTGGATGAAGAAGAACCAGCGATCGTGAAGGTCACTGAGACAACCATGTTTGCTGCCATGGAAGATGCAGCCGCAGCCCCCGAAGTTTTTGTGGTGCCTTTAGAGGCAGAAGGAGAAGCTCAGCCGGACGCCAGTAATGGGGTGTTCGCCGAGATCCTAGAGATGGAGCTCGGAGCTGCACGGCTTACGCCGACACCACCGTCGGTGTCCCCAATAGCAGCTGCTGAGGAGATCGCCGACAATGTAGAGGTGGAGCATCATCCACCCACACCACGACCTTCTCCACCACCAAAAGAAGGTGAGGCAGAGACAACCGTAAGAGCACCGATGCCTCGCCCAACAACATCCACCTCGCGGACGATCGAGATAGGTTCTACCTCGTCGGGTAGACCCTCATGTGAGAGAAGTATCGCGAGGACGAGAGGGAGATCTGTAGGAGCCCCTCTTTCGCTCGGGAAAATGCTGGGGCACGAACTCGACCACTTGCAGGAGGTAACAGAAAACCACTCGGCTACATTTAAATCTCTAACCCGCAACTTTTCATTTTTCTAGTAGAGGCTGAATAGCCAGGAACGGGAACTTCTGACTCTAGTTGGCCTTCCCGACCAACTAGAGGCACTCAACGCCATGCTTCAGCAGGCCCTCCAGTGCCTTGACATGATCAAGGAGAGGTTGAACAGGGGAGACGACCATTCGCGCCCAAGGCAGCCAAGAAGGTCTCCGTCGTCTCCTGGCTCAGGCTCTCAACCTTCCTCATCAGCAGCCCCCTCAGGATCATCGTCCTCTTCCTCCTCCAGTGGGCCATCCCCAACGCCCGAGGAAGGGACACCACAAAGATCAGCCAACAGAGCTCCAACAAGACAGGCGAGCTCCCGCGGTCTAGAAGAAGCAGCTCCCTCTGTCCCCCTGGATGAAGCTGAAGATGACAACAAAGATATGAGCGTCGGGGAGGACTCTTCTGATGAATCAGAGGGAGAGGGGGGGACATATGTGCCACCAATGAAAGACACCCCCCAGAAGAAGAAGCTCGATGGAAGATGAGTTCTCTACACTGTCAGAGATACCTTCCTTTGAGATGACCGACTTCGACAGAAGGGTCATCGGCTACCTATCGATCAGGGTCTAGAAGTTGCTGAATAAGGTCCTGAGGTTGTAGGCAGATGAAGAAGACGTCGTCTGGAGTGACGGCTACTTCTCCGTATGACAGGGAGCACTCATAAACATTATCTGCTCACTAGCCATCATCGGCAAGAAGTTGTTCAGGGTCCTAGAAGGTGCAATAATAGAGAACATCAGCACCGGGATAGGTCGGAGAACAAAATACAACGCCACCCCGACCTTGGCAAGGAGATTGATGATGGGAGTGCCAGACTCCATTGCGGTGGCCAACATGCTGCAACACATCGAAGAGCATAACACAAACATCGTGTTGGTACCATACAAGAACCACAATATGTGGTTTTTGTGTGTGGAAGACCTCCGGAATCACGATGTTCAGCTTCTCAGCTGTTGCAACAAAGAGGTTCCATGCTCCAGGCATATCTTCAACCGCCCGGAAGACAAACATCTGAGGCTTCTACCACTGTGTCTTCTGCGAGCCATCAAGCAAGGAGTCCAACGTCACAACAGTGTTTGGAACTTCTTCTCTATCGGAGACTTCCCCATCCAAGCAGAAGAGGGATGAGGAAACAACACCTTCATCCTCTTGCACGCCATGGAGTTGCTCAACATATTCAAATACATAAGGCATCTCCAGGGCCAAAACATTTTTACCACCTCAGGAGCATATAAGCCCTGCTGCTAATCAAAGACAGGCACTATTTCCAAGACGTAGGGGTACCAAAGAGGCTGCTGGATAGTGATAAAGCAGACGAATCTTCGCAACCCAGCAACACTCCAGAGAAAGAAGTTGAGATGGAAACAAACATCTATAGGGCAGGCAAGCAGTTAGAGATCCTGCGGGAAGTGCACGAATGCGAAAACCCTGCTTCGCCTGAAACATCCGAATTGATCAACAATTTCGACCGCTTCTCGTGCTCTACACTCACGCATGAGCAGGTTAATGAAATTCTTTTGAAGTTAGCTGATTCTACCCCGGCGGATGTCATCTTTGAGGCAGGCAATGTCATAGTCCCGGCTAATGACTTAAGGGACATGGTAAAAGATGGAGGATGCTTGGCGATATCTGTGGCGGCCGCCTACATCCAGACGCTACAGACAAAGTTTGAACATGCATACATTTCTCATCCAATGTTGTTCAACGACATCTACCTTACCGATGAATCAGGAGAAAAGCAATCATTTCTGGCAGAGTTGGAGCACAGGGTTCCACGCACAATCTTCCTGCCCATCCTGCATTACAACCACTGGACGCTCCTGACGATGTACACTCACCAATGAGTAGGAATCTTCTATAACAGCTCGGACAGCAACAAAGACCATCCAGTGCAGTGTACATCAACATCATTGACCTCCCTCGAGTGCTTAGTATGAAAATACTACGATGAGATGGTGGCGCTGATACAACCATTGCTGGAGACGGCAACAAGCAAATGGCACGAGCTCCAGTTCTGCCACTGCAGTCCACAACAAATTCCTCTATCCAACGACTGCAACATCTTCGTCCTGGAATGGATATCGAATAAAGAGACGCCTGACCAACTCCACCACATCGACTACCACAACAAATGAGGAGAATATGTGTGGGAGCTTCTATCTAGCACATGCGCGCTCACCAGCTAACCCTCACTGGGTTAACATTACCCTACCTTATCTACTTCACAACTCTGGGACAGAGTGTGGAGTAAGTTTGGGGGGGGTACCATGTACCAGTGAGGGAGGTATAAATTTTTTTTTCTTCAAACTCCACCCTTTTTGTTCTTTTGTTCTTCTCCTATATCATGTGTACATATACATATACATGCTCATACAAAAAAATTTGCTAAAAATTTTCGCTTACTTTGTCTCCATACATATGTACAAAGACGCTATATAGTAAAAACCTGATACAACTTCTTGCCAGTTTGTTTTCTATGTGCCCAAGGAGATGTAGGTTTTTTCATGTCTTTCTGATAATGCAGCCTCAAACGACAAAAGACCATGACTTTCCACGCCAAAAATTTCGAAAAATAATCTCGCAACAGCTAAGAGACGTGTATGCAGAAAGAAAAAGCTGCCCATACAGCAAAAATTCCTCTTATTTTCCCTTACCCAACAAAAATCCCAAAAAGAGAGAATAGCCTCATGAGAGTGAATAAAAACATGAGAGTTGTGCCAAATAATATATATATATATATATATACACACACTTGTTTTCCAAAAGTACCCATCTTTAGACATGGTAGATCCGGAGTAGTGGTACGTATGATGTGAAATCACTGCTCTAAAGCCAACTGGCTTGGACTGCAGGGACCACTCGCCCACAAACGGATTTGTACCTGGATGGACTGATGAGAAACCAGAAAAACCTAAAAAGCCTTAAACCTACTCAAACACACAACTTTCTATTCCCAAAAAGTTGTTTGGTGTGAAAGCTAACTTCAAAATCATGCATCCAACTCTCGCCGAAGATGTGGAGAATTTTTTTGCTTATACAAGGCAGGAGAAGTAAAGTCTGTTGTTCGTGGTTGGGCCGTATTCTCTGTAAGACATCTCAATGCTCGCTCAAACCCATGGTCTGAAAACTATACCGGTCAAGAATAAGCGTCACAAAACAAAGTTTAAAGATTGATTGAGGACAATCAAAGTGCTAAGTTTGGGGGAGTTGATAACACCAAATTTTGTGATGTTTATGGCCCTTATTTCATTATCAAATCTTCCCTTTTAAACTGTTTTTTTCTCCTTTTTTGTCATGTTTTTTCATAAACAGGCCACACTACGCTTTTAACTCAATATTATCATCTTTTACAGAGTTTTCCTCGATTTTGAACTCATTTATCTGCAAAAAGGCCCGTCCCGACCCACGAACGTGTTCCACCTGCATCGACCTTCCAACCAACCGGCCGATACGCTCGCTGTCCGACACAGGGCAGCACGATACACTATCGTGCGACACGAGGGTACCGCGCAAGAAGAAGCGGACGAGCGATACGCCATTTACCCGACCGGGAGCCGAACTCGCCATGACCGCTGAAGCGTGTCACGCGATATTGGCCACCCACCGGCAGGCGCCACTCGTCATGATGACCGACACGCTCCCAGCCTGACATCCTTGTGTTGGGCGATACGCATATCGGGCATCCCCGAATCTGAGGTGATAGAGATGATGAAGGACACGTGACATCTGGAGAACCATAACTTCCCCCAACCACTGCCTATAAATAGCAGCTACAGGACTCCGATGGGATGGGTCAGAATCTCTCGAAAGCAAACTTAGGAAAGCATATGGAGCTAGCGTGTCGTGCCTCAGAGGTGTACCAGGCGATACTAGGTGAGCACTTCCCCAACCCGAGAGGGAGGGAATGGTTCACTTAGGATCGGCCCTGGGCACCGCTGCAGACCGATATCGGCCAACAAGCACACCCGATATGAGTACCCGATACTCTAAGAAAAACTCTGGCCCGACACGATACCAAGCCCGATACCATCACCAGTCACGGCGTGTCGCCCGAGAGGGTACCGTCCGACACGATCGTATCGGGCATGAGCGCCCCTCATGATACGTCTGCCCGTCAGGAGTGTGTCACCCGAGAGGGTGTGCTTCCCGACATAGGCGTATCGGGCAAGGCTCCCGCCTGGTATTGGGATGGAGGATCTGTTGTTGCCTGTCTCCCTTCTAAATCAAGAAGGCGACATTTATCTTTACTTATTTCAGTCATTTACTTTCTTTACTTATGCAATGTAACCAGACCCTTTTATGCTAATGGAATTAGAAGAGTTTTAATTATCTGCTGCTTTATGTTTGGTCCCTTTTGTTGGATGATTGTTTTGTTTAGCATTCGAACTCTAGCTTGTACGCTTGGATCATGTTTCGACTAGCTACCGAATCGTCTTTTCCCGTTGCAGCAGCCTCGAGAGAGGTGTTGTGGCTCTAGTATTTGGTCCGATATGGGAGTACGAGAATGCCCAGGATCGGAGTTGCTTTAGTAACCTTTCTACTCTGACTTAAGACCAGCAACCTCGAGAGAGTTGTTGATGCTTAGTTAGAGGTACCCTTTTCGAGAGAAGGGGTACAGGATGTTTCTGCTTCCGCTTATTTTACCGAAGCTTTCTCCTTCATTCCATACTAAAAGTAATAGTATTATCCTCTTTGTTTCCGTTGCGCGAAAACCCTAAAAACTGATAAACCTTTAAAACCTTAATTTTCCTCATAGCTCCAGTTGGAGATAGTTTTCTTTTATTTTATCGATCTTAGCCTGTTGTTCCCTTTGGAAACTTTATCATCTCCTTACCCTTACCGGAGTGTAACGTGTCGATTCTGCATTCCCAACAATACCACCCTTGTCCATGTGTTTGATCCCGTATATCTACTTCAACCCCGTAATAAAGTTGCGGGGGCCTAGAAGGTTTTAGGTTATAAATTTAAAAGTCCGACTACTTCAAACCCGCCCCCCTTTTTGGACGCGCGATTTAGGCCGGTCAGGTGCCTAACATGAGGCTACGCTTTCCAGCCACAACCTGACTTCACAGTTTTAGGGTTTTACCTCCCCCATAGGTCCTTTCCTCATTCTTGGGTTGACCCACCTCAAATTGGGACATCATCCCTTAATGTGAGTTGAGGGTCTCATGTTTCATTTTTTTATATAGCCATTGATTGCCTATGTAACATACTGGATTTTCAAATACTAAACTTATACTGAGATATAATTCATCATTTTTCCCTGAACTTGAGTTCCTTTATAAAGTGCTCCTTTAATCTGACTCTATCAATCATCATGATCAATTACCGTATCTTTTGATGCTAATTAATCTCTATTTCAAATATTATCCCCAAATAATTTCATCCTCATCATTTGATCAAAAATTGCAAACCAATCCCTGGAGTTATTTTTCTTAGTCGTGGATACCATTTTTTGCAATTTCATAATTTTGCGTTTGAAAATTTTGGGTAGTTATCCTATTTCTATAGTACATTTTATTTCATACTAATGGTTTGGAAACACGGAAAATTTTAATTATGCAAAAACATATTTATTATCATGTATGTTGGAATGATAATGCAAATAGCCAATGTCATAAATATAACTATATGCTTTAAATACCTTTACAAATTAAACTAATGGTCAAATTCTCAACATCTTTCCAGGGTAGGAGTTATGACATTTAGGAATAAAGTGAAATCGAAGAATTACAAAAACGAATTGGACATAGATGTATTAAGAAGGGAGGTAAAGACCCGTCTCCTTGTTTTGTTAGTGTCCCGGAAATGTTGGAGGCTCGTTTCCACCTCCGTGGAATAAATTGGGCCCCAAGACAGTCGAATTGAATCCTCCTTTAATCCTCTTCTTTAGAAACCACGACCATTTTCCAAAATCCTACAGGATCGGCCTTCAATAAAATGACATGACATTAACGGCAATCCACAGCCGTTACTTGCGTTGGCTACAATAAACCTGAGTTTCAGTAACTCCTTTTTGCCCTCTTTTGAACTCCTCCTCATCGTCCAAGTACTGGCAACCCTAACAACCTCTCCTATATCAGTATACCACCTTGATCCCAGACGATGATCCTCAGACCTGCTGGCATCACCTACACGACTTCATCACGATTCAGATATGCAACACCACAAATGTGTGCCTTCATCTCTGCTTCCTCTCGTAGCAAGACATAAGCCTCGCTACTGTTTCCCAAAATCAAGGAGCAACAACAGCATACTCCTTCCTCTTCGATGCGGCTTGATGTCGTACACGGCCAGTGCCCTGCTACTCTCGCAGTCCCCAACCTTGTCAGAATCCTCATGACAGATCGCTATGACACCTTCCTAACTCTACCATGCCGCCGACCATTCTCTACAATATGTAACTCACGGGACATGTCCTTCACTAACAAGCATTGCAGCCACATAACTGGACACTCCATAAACGTGACTGAAGATCCCACTTCCACCTGATCTCCTTGGCACCGCCCTTACCAACCAGACCCTAGCCTGATAATGCGTCCTCGCATCCAACCCCAAACTCCACACCGCCGCTGTCGAATTCAAACCCCTTGTCCCTGCACTTCTTCACACAGACGCGTTGATTTCCTTGCCAACAACTAAACCTAGTGACCTGCACAAGACACGGACACACAGGTGTCACCGCCGCCTCTGTCACCTACAGCGGAAAGTCTTCTAAGGAAATCTACAGGCGCCGACACCCTACTCCTTGCAAGCAAGATGTGGCGGGATTTGACTCTAGCAGTCACCACAAGGCTCTGTCAACCATCCTTCACATCCCTTTCCTTAGAACCAGACAAAGAATGTATTGTATTTCTTCTTATGTCACAGAGAAATCCATGACCCTATAGGCTGATGCAACCCAGATCTGCTTCCTTCCACAATGATGCAACAACCTCACACTTAGTCAAGACCTCCCTACCTTCCCAACATGCCAATTCTCTACCGCTGCCACATCCAAAGCTGAGACCCCCAACCATAATGATTGTGGCAATTAAACAGCAAGCATTATCTAGAAAAAGTCGTGCATATTTACCGCCACATCAGCAGAAATACCAAGTCAATCAACCTGATGGATCTGCAATGTAGCTACTGCAAACCTTCAGTTTCTTTCAGCAAGATTTGGACACCAATTAGCAATGAATTCTCTCCTTCCTAGTTAACTCCAGCCTCAGATCATCTGAAACCAGAACAACATCTTTGACTTGATGCTAGAGAACAAGAAGACAAGAAGTAAGAATGGATTTGGCCACCGGAGCTGATCTACAAGTTTTGAAACAATGATAAACACTGCCTCGAACAAACTGTAAGCTAGTTTCCACCTTGATTTCCTTTTCAATTCACAAATCCAAATCATTGTATCGCACTAATGAACTAAGCAATAAGACAAAACAAGTAAATCATGGCTATTGAACTCTATATACGTAATTACATATACATAGACCAAAACAAACAAAACAATGCGTATGATGTCTTACTAAGTTTGTAAGTGCAGAAGGATATATATTTATATATATGGATCCATATGGATTCGATAAAAATACTATAAGTTGTAATGAAACATAGTAGTTACATATGACTAGTAATTAACAAATTTGAAGTATATAATACGAATGTACACGTTCATATAACAAATCATGTAAATTAACAAGCATGCCGTATGTACTTTCAGTAGGCTTATGCTCTAGTTTTATTATATCAGACACTAGAATAGTTAGTAACTTAAGTGATTACTAAGATTGAAGATTCCCATAACCTAGATAGGTAATCAAAGTATGTATTCAATCAACCATGTCTACTTATAATACATGCATGTATGATAATGTGCATTTACACAAGTATATATCCGTAATCTCAATATCATAATTCCGAAAATCAATCTGCTAGTAATGATAATAACTGACATGGAAAGTCATCTTGTATACGACGTGGTGATGTTGGTAACATATAATGATAAGGTCATACAACGTATTCACACTAATAAGTTAGGTTATTGAGTCCTCTACACCTAACTAAATATGCAAACATATGTTGGATACAATAATGTACTTATCTAATAATGTATGCATTTAGTAATTCATCATAAAAAACTACAAAAATGTTAAGTTGACTTGTAAAGGAATTAAAACCTTGTCACATATACATAATGTGGTACTTGGAAATTCAATAAGAATCTTGGAATCATAGAAAGAAGATTAAGGGGAAATATTGAATATGAATTAGAAAAAGAAGATATAATCCTAATAAAGTAAATGGACTTGATTCCAAACCAATAGTAATCATATTTTTACAAACTGTAGATATCCTTTCTCATCCACTGTGGGAGATTTTTAATTTTAATCACGAAAGCTTTTGAGCTCTATAATTGGAATGATTGGATGTTTATTCACGGTATAAAATTTCTATTTTATTTGGAAAGTTATTTCCCTTATTGATTGCATGCATGACTAGATAGGTTGGTTGGTCGGAAAACTAATTTTGACCTTAGCCTACCTCTTTGAAAGACCACAAACACTTATTCCTGAAAAATAGTAGCACAATGATTAAACATCGAAAAAGAGCAGGTTAGTGCCCCTAGTTTAGTGAAATTACACTTCCATGCCTCTACGCAGAGTTAAAGGACATATGATCCCTCAATATACTGGAAATTTCAGTTGGTGTGTTTTCATTCTCCGTAGGGGAGAACACATGGCTTCCCCAACAACTAGACATTGACATGTGCTAACTATTAAAAATTGAATGACTCAAAATTTGGACATTGTATATTGTTGAATTTGAAAACTCATTGCTACCTTTTGATACTTTCCTATATCATTCATTCCTTTTCATTTTGTCATACTAATTCTTTTTAGATAGGTTCATATTGTTTTGTTTTCTAAATACAGATTTTGTACCAACTTTTCTGACCTCAGTTTCCTTATTGGGGGCCCTATGTGGTTTTGTTCCCTCTGGGAACTCATGGGTAGGCGACCAGAGAAGATGTAGAAGAGACGTGAAAAGGTTGCCCACTACTAAAGAGTAGATCGAAATCCATGTTCATTTATGTTATCTTATATAAAGCTTCCGCGACTCTAATGTAAAGCATGTTTATGAAAAAGATTGTTTATATTTTTTGATATTATTTTATAAATATTTGATTGTAAAAATCAAGTTTTACAACATGGTATCAGGTCCTATAAACAGTCGGAACTCATGCACATTTTGGAAAACTAGAGTTAGCTAGGAGTAAAAATGGAGTAGGTAGTTGACAATAAACGCTAGTATCATTCACTCAACTATTGGCATATACTAAGACTACAAGTTGGAAATGATAATAGGCTAAGTTGTGGGGTATGTACCTCAATAGAAAGTCATAAAACATAGCTAGCTTATCTCCTAACTTTTGGACTACCCTAGACACAGATTGATATAAAAATATTATTGAGGAGTAAGTATTTAACATACATATAAATATGGGTAGAGTACCCTAGATTCCTCTTTAGCTTGGGACAACCAAAATGACAAAATAGAAGAAGAGAACAAATAAATATAGAAAATCTTAGAATGGTAAACTTTATCAATAACTGATCAGCCTCGAGAGGGGTGATCAAACTTCAAATTTATAACCCAAAACCTTTGAGGACCCCCACAAATTTATTATGGGGTCAAAGTAGATATACAGGGTCGCACATAGGGATGTGTGGATGTTTAGGACACTTAAGATCTTGCTCTTAAGTCATATAAGACAATGTGACTGCCGATAAAAGTATGGAGCTAGAACTAGTCTAGTAGGTTGTCATGAAGTAAAACAAAGAAAAGAAAAGAAAACATAACAAAGTCTATAGGATTCTACTAATCAGAGAAAAGTAGTTCTTGGCTATGTAACCACAAGTTGGACAGTCTATGTACCAGTTCTCAGGCATAGACATCCCTCGAACAGTTCGGAAAGAAACCTACGTCCAAACATAGTACGTAATGTGGTATTTGTTCCTGTGGGGTCATCCCATTGGATTTCACGTAGCGTGACTAAAACCCATCAATGACATGAAACCTCTCTGGAGGATGACAAATCGGCATCCTAGAATATTCTAGATACCCTCTCAGGTCTAGAATGTTCTGAGGTACTAGGAACAAGTGTGGTCTGGATAGAACCAGGTAGTGGGCCCAAATGTGCCCAAATCTATGATATCGCACCGATCACCTTGAATCATCCTCCTTTTGGGTTCCAGTCCAAACTATCTTCTCTTACCTATTTTCACAATGAATCTCTTGATATAGGTAGAAATAAAAGTTCAAGCAAGAAAGAGATCGACCAAATTAGCAATCATAACCAGAAAGAGAAGATAGTACATAAGATGTACTAGATCTGGAATAAAACTACTTGCTTAAGGTAAAAGTACATAAACATGCCCAAAACGGGCTGCATAGCCAAGAAGGAGCTCAACTAGCCATAGACATAGTTGGCACCGAACAAAGATGGAAGAACATCATTTGTACAGAAACTAAGGAGAACATTAAAAGAAAGGAGAAGAAGAAGAGATTTAGCCCGTAGAGGAGAGGTGGCACTCGCTCCTTAGCCTCCGTATAGGCCAGATCTCATCTTTGGGTCGTCCTCCTTGGTCTTCTGGATTCCTTGGCCTCCTTCTCTTTGATTCCATCCCAAACAGTAGCTTGGTGGGTGTATGGAGGTGGAAGATAGTTGGGAATGGTAGGATATGGGTGAATGGTGGTGGAAAATGACGGTGGATAGAAGCAAACTAGAGGAATAGACGTAGGATGAGCACTTCATCCTTTTCAGACCTTGGAACTCTCCCAAGGGACTTGGGGAACCAAGAATGTGTGGAACCACAATGTGGAACTAGAAAAATCTCCAAACTTGGAACCCCTATCCAGGTCACGTGGGGTGGGTATTTATAGGTGAAGACAGAAGACGGTCGCGACCCTGGTCTCGACCTGACCATTTCGGGATGGGCATGGTCGTACCGAAGGTTGCAGTTGATGCAGACGCAGCGGTCGAGGCAGATCATGTGGTCGAGAATGATTCCTTGGTCGAGGCGGGTCATGCCGCGGTCAAGGTCGATGTTCCTCGATTGCGTTTGTGCCGCGGTCGAGGTGGTTGTGCCATAGTCGAGGTAGTCAGGCCGCGGTCATGGTCGTGCCACAATCAAGGTGGTTGGGCCGCGATTGAGGTTGATGTGCCTCAGTCGCAGTTGTGGCCTCAGGCCGACCGTGCCGAGTGTCAGTTAACACAACATGTTGGCCGTGGTCGCCACATCCTCCTTGGTCGCGGTCGCGGCATCATAGACCAAACCCAACCCCACGGGGGGTGGTATTACTGGTGGTTGAGTGGCCCATGGCGATGAATGTTCTGATTGACGAGGATGCATTCTGATAAAAGACCATTGTCTCCTAAGTTGGTGCACATAGTGTGATGCTTAGTCCATCGCAGTCGCGATTGATGGATGTATAGCTGCTACAAATACCATGTGTTGGGGAGAAATCTTGGAGAGTAGATTTTTAGGTTCGGTGCCTACAAGTCCGAAAATTAGCTAGTTGAGCAACTTTATCTATGAAAAGATATAAATTACTAAAAGATAAGGATCTATGGTTATTTTGGGCATATTAAGGCTATAATGACAGTAAACCATAAATAAAGGCTTAGCATAAATGCCTGAATTTGGGTGTTATCAATAACTTCTATATATGTAATAGTGATATGCAATTTATAACAGAAGAAAATGCTAATTCATAATAATCCATCACCATGTAAGTAAGATGTCTAACGAAATATGTTTAGTGAAGTTTATATACTTAGGTAGTGTGGGGCTTCCTCACTTAACATATGGCCTTGGCCAAGGCGAGGTCTACTCTTGAGAAAAACCTAATAATACAAAATTTGTTCAGATAAAAAGGCCTCATGAGAACTTTGACATAAAACCCCTACAAAATAGGATGATTGAGAGTTAAATAAAATAGGTTTGCCTCATATATATTTAATTATGATATTTGAAAAAAAAAGTTTTACAAACCAAACCTAATAGATGCAAGAAAAGACTTACATTTACAATCACATCCCAATCCATAATAAGATCATTGACTGATAGAATGTGATGAGTATTAGGACCTCTAGATTTTAGAACTATAAGTTTATATATATATATATATATATATATATATATATAATTTAGTACAATTGATATTGAACTAATAATTATATTGATGTAAAACTCTACCCACTAGAAAATGAATTAGTGGAAATGATGTATACATATATATTTGACCCAATAAAACATCACATCAAGATTATTGATAACAATATTAAAGTTTATAGCTTGGATATGATAGTTAAAATTTATTCATTTTTTTAATGTGATACAACATTTTGATATTCATAACTTAGATTCTTAAACTTAGAAATGTATACACAACCCTAGAATATTTATATGGACCAGGCATCACTAAAATGCTAGGTGACACTTTATATTTCATATAAATCTAACCCCCAAATTGTGGCAAGTAGTTGGAATGATGGAGTAATAGTAATTAGAATGTAGACATGAGGTGATTGTGACTTAGCTTTCGCATTGGTTTTGGCCATTTTCTAGTTTTGTATGGAAAAGTTTTCTCTTAGAAGTTATTTTCGTTATAATATTATATGTACAAAGAAAGATGATTTTATGGAATTTTATCGTTGATTTCTTAAGATAAGTCACAATCAAGTAGGTAAGAGAAAACTGTAGAGGTGAAACCTAGACTTAGAAAAGCATGTTACATTGTAACTAATTCACATATTTAGTATTCTACTTGAAATCTTTAAGGGTAGAAAATAGTACCTGGCGAGACCAAGGATGTACCGATTTTGAGGATGAAATCTTCTTTAAGGGTTGGAGAGTTTTACCATACTAGATTTTCAAGTACTAAACTTATAGTGAGATATAATTCATCATATTTCCCCTAAACTTGAGTTCCTTCATAAATTCTCCTTTAATCTGACTATCTATCAATCATCTTGATCAATTACCGTATCTTTTGATGCTAATTCATCTTTATTTCAAAAATTATCTCCAAATAAATTCATCCTCATCATTTGATAAAAAAATTTCAAACCAATCCCTACAGTTATGTTTCTTAGTCGTGGACACCATTTTGTACAATTTCATTACTTCGCGTTCCAAAAATTTGGGTAGACATCCTATTTCTATAGTACATTTTATTTCGTACTAATGGTTTGGAAACATGGAAAATATTAATCATGCAAAAATATATTTATTATCATGTATGTTGGAATAATAATCCAAATAGACAATGGCATAAATATAACTATATGCTTTAAATAACTTTACAAATTAAACAAATGGTTAAATTCTCAACATCTTTACATGGTAGTAGTTATGACATTTAGGAACAAAGTGAAATCGAAGAATTACAAAAATGAATTGGACATAGAAGTATTAATAAGGGATGGAAAGACTCATCCCTTGGTTTTGTTAGGGTACTAGAAATGTTGGAGACGTGTTTCCACCTTCATGGAATAAATTGGACCCCAACACAGTCGAATTGAATTCCTCCTTTACTCCTCTTCATATTTATAAGCCACAAGTATTTTCTAAAATCCTAAGCCCCTGTTTAGTTTGGGGTCCAATCCTGACTGTGCGCTGTCTTTTTATGCCATGTAGGTGCTAATCCTGACTAACCCAGTTGGGATCCGGTTTTGTTTTGTTTGGCAAAAACTGGACTGATGGGATCTATTTTGGCAAAAACTGGTCATGATAATCATATCTAATTTAAACAAAAACATATGGAACAGTCATCTATCCCAGTAGGTTCTAATCAAATGCAACAACTAAGTTAAGAATGTTACACTGATTCCACAAATATAGTAAGATCAGATTGTTCCAGCCAATATCCAATATTTCCATCACCAATATGTACCACCAAAATAACAATATCAGCCAATTTATTTTAACAGGTATGCACCCCACCATTCCATCCTACACCCAATAGCTTGTAATAAATAATCTTTTATCACAATGACAGACATCGGAGACAAAGACTAAGAGGAACTCACTCCTTTGGGAGCATTCCTCAATTCTATGATGTGTATATCTGACACCTCTTGAAGTAAGCAACCGTAAATTATCCTTTTAATCCCTTGCCCAAAATCTATAATTCCAATACTCCCTACAATTCTTATCACATCAAAGGGAAGAAAATTGATTCATGAATTTATCTCAAGCGTTCTCTATTGTATAACTCCACCTATGTTTTCATACATACATTCTATGTAAATGTAGTTGGTCCCAATCCTTGGTAAGGGAGGAGGGTTGGTGGTAGGTTGAAAACTTACCATAAAACTCTGTCACTCTATATTGATCTAGAAAATGCCTATGATTGAGTACCTATGTAAGTGTTATGGAAGGTTTTGCATAAAAAGGGTGTGCCTATCCAATAATTGACCTAATTAAAGACATGTATGATGGCTCAAACTGCAAGTGTTAGGACTCCCAGAGGAGAGACAAAAACTTTTACTATCATTGTTGGGGTACATCAAGGAATGACAATCAACCCACATCTATTTGTTCTTGTTATGGATGAGTTGACAAAGCATGTTCAAGATGATATCCCTTCATGCATGTTATTTGCTGATGATATTGTGTTGATTAGTGAAAGAGAAGATATATGGAATGATAAAGTTGAACTCTGCTGAAATACATTGGAATCCAATAGATTTATGATTAGTAGAAGTAAAACTGAATATATGCATTACAATTTTAGCCAATCTAGAATTATTAATGGTAGGGTCAAGTTGGATGGAATGGATTTACCAATATGTGATAAGTTTCGTTACTTTGTCTCTATTATTGATCAGGAGGGTAAGGTTTAAGATGATGTTTGTAATAGTATTGCAACAAGATGGTTGAAATGGAGGAGTACAAATTGAGTAGTATGTGACCAGAAGATCCCTGTCAGATCAAAAAGCAATTTCTACAAAATAGCTATACATCCAACCATGCTATATGGGAGTGAATGTTAGGCAGCAAAAAAAACAAGGTTTCAACAAAATGAATGTGGTCGAAATGCATATCCTAATATGGATGTGTGGGAAGATGACAAAAGGTCATTTGAGGAACGATTATATTAGAAACAAAGTGGGGGTGGTGAGCACCGAGGACAAGTTGAATGAAGGTTGTTACAACCTCATTTTTGCATGTGTTTTCATAGTGGAAATATAATGATTTTGCGAATTTGGGATTAATAAAAAAAAGGTTGTAAGCTTTGCTTCAAAGGATGGGTTTCCTTGAAAATATTCATTTGGATAGGAATTTCGTGATTCCTATTATTAGATTAATCCACTAATGGATATAAAAGAGAAGAAAAGGAGAAAAGTCCAAATAAAAAGAAAATACACAAGATAATGGATATTACGCAAAATGATAATGAGAAAATACATAGAAAACTCTTGAAAGTGGAAGTAATGACCACAATTAAATAAATCTCATTTCTATGAGATTTCTAATAAAAGAAATATGAAACGAGGAAAAAGAAAATGAAAGATAAGTAGAAATCCTTGAAAAGAAATATCTTAATAAAGGAATAAGAAAGAAAGGGAGAAAGGATAAAAGAAAAGGTAAAGGAATATTCCCTGAGATGGGATTTCATGCTTTTATGGTTCCTTGAGGTCCAAGGAATCCAAGATAATAAGATAATGGCAAAAGAAAGAGAAAATATCAATTAAATAAGTCTTATTAAAGAATAACTTTCTTTTGAAGAAAAAGCCCTTTTCCTTTGAAATTTGGGACTCATTTTTGGCATGCGTGTAGATAAAGGCAAAAGGAAATTTCCCTTAAAATTTGGTTGGAAAATACTACACGTTTTCCAAGTTATACAATTTACAAAATATCCCAAATTTTGGTTATTAATTGCCAAAGAAAATGAATGTCACGATTTAGCTGAATAATTCAAGGAATTCGGCCTTTATGTGGACCGTTGGATCATGATCCAACGATCCGGGATGACTCCCACATGGGTGAGGAGTCATGTGCCAGGCAGGTTGGTGATGATCCAAACTTGGATTATTGTGAGAAAAGGAAACAAAGTTTTGAAGAGGGAATATCATCATTGGACTTAGGAGAGAAGTCTGGTGATGACCATCCCTATTTTGTAGGGGTTTGGTCACTGACCGGGATAATTCCCAAATCAAGTGATCCATGTCCTGGACCCTATAAATAGGGGAGGATGAGAGGGGGTACCAACATGCTTTCTTGCTACCCAAAGCTCTATGGTAGACCTAGAGGAGTGTTTTCATGCCCTCAATTCTATCTTCTACCCTGACCTTCACCCTCATCTTCTGAGAGGACCTCGCCAGAGTCCGGCGAATAGGAGGTGATCATGGCAAGGTTTTCGCAAGCAATTGATGCCATCGTTGAGTTTGTGAGATCGAGATGGAGCGTTCGGTGGCCTTGGATCACGCATAGGTGCTCTGGAGCTCAAAGTCAAGTTCACAGTTGACCACCTGCTCGCGCGTGGAGCAGTGCGAGGTTGAAGACAACCCGGCGGGCAATGACGGCCTTGCCCTTGTACGGGCAGTGAAGAGGTATGGGGAAAATTGCCTTTTGATCCTTTTAATCTCAATTTAGGGCATGCGGTTGAGGGCCATTGGATCCCGTGTGGTCTAGCGGACCACAGATCGAATGACCACAAAATTTTGATGAAATCATAAATATAACAGAAAATCCAAGAAAATGACTTTTCTTTGCAAAATTCATAGAATTGTTAGAAAGCTCTAATGAGAAAAGTTTATACATGAGAGTTCCTTAGAAAAATACGAGGAACACATTAAAATTGGTTTGAGAACACGATTTTGTACCTATTTGCAAAAGCACATTAATTTGATTAAAAGTGTGGTTAAAAAAACCCTAATTGAGGGTGAAGAATGGATCTTTGAGGTTTAAGGGGTTATTTTGGGAAGTATTAACCTATAGAATGTTAGAGTAAAGTTGAAATCCGTTTTACATGAAAAGTTGATTAATTTAGGGTTCCATGTGCATAGATGAGCATTAATGGGCCTTGAAACACTAATGTCATTAATTACGATTCATAATGGCTTTAATTGTTTAAATTCATGTATTAAGATGAAATATGATGGTTCTAAGATAATTCGAGTATGAAAGTTTCTAGTTGTGGATATATACCCTTAATATGGAAATTAGGGTTTTCTAATGGTTAAAGGAGGAATTAATGATAAATAGAGTTCAAGTGTGAATTAGGTCATAATGAACTATGAGTAGTTAATCCAAAAGAAACCAAAGATGATAATTAGGCCCAATGATACTATCATGAATTAAAAGGATAATTTTGGTAGTTTTAGTATAAAGAGCATAATGGACTTAATTGATGGCTAAGTGTGCCTTCAATCTGAAATTAAGGTTAAATGTTTTTAAAAGATAACCTTACTATCTTTTGTGAAGAATAGATGAGATAATTAGGGTTTGTGAGTAATTGTATAAAATTAGGGTTTAAAAAAATAAAAATAAAGAGGAACCCTAATTGCAATAGAAACCCCAAAAGTGGACTAGAAACCCTAGGAAGAGAGCTAGGTTTAATAGATCTTGATGGCATGATCAATGATAGGAAATTAGATGCCTATTTCAGGATCAACTTGGTGTGTGCTTGCTTCGTTTCTTAATTGGTTGAATTATTTCTGCAATCAAGTCAGCTTGATAGGTACATGGTTAATTATGGATAATCACATTAGTTTCCCAAATGGTTTTCTGAATAATTCACTGCATTGAATGCAACGTATCAGTTGAATGTTCATACTTGCAAATCATAAAGTCACTATGATTATCACAATAATAATAGAAGTGTGTATTCTCACGCCTACATGCCACCCTGATGGATGATGCCAAAGGTCAAGCCCAGGTGGGAAGACCTATGGGCCCCATGAGTGGTGACCCCAGGCACCAAGCTCGGGATTGAGAAGGTGGCCTATGATACTTCATGACTAAAGGGCACCATGAAGGGTGACCCCAGACACCGATCTCAGGATTGAGAAGGTGGCCTTAAGTCAATGCCAAAAGAGAAGCCCTAGAGGGGGTATTCCAGGGTTAGGGCAAAAGTAGTGGATAATGACACATTGAAAACATAAATTGGCTTGTTAATTATCTTGATTGTGATAATTAGATTGGTAGCCATATTTGTGAAATTTTAGTTGTCCCCACATACCGACATATTTCGATATGCTGACCGACATTTTGTTTGACGGCGTTTTAGGTGTAAGATTAAAAAGGAGTACAAACTGTAAAGTAGCATATGTAAAATTAAATAAGAACTAAAGTATAAAGGAGGATTAGTTAGAATAGACTCCAGATGTGGATAGAAGTAGATATCCAAGTTTTTGAAAAAGGTATGAAAAGTTTTATTTTATACCAGTTTTTAATTTAGTTGGTAGAATTTGATAATTATTATTGATTATTTGCCGAACATTTGATCCTATTAATTGGGATAATGGCACTGACCCCTTGGTCTCCAATTGGGGGTTACTGGGAGGCGGGGTCATTACATTTGGCATCAGAGCATAGATTCTGCATTTAATCTTTAGTAATTATTAAATTTTACAAACTTTGTAGAACAAAAGGGAGTTATTAGAGGATCTTCCGAAAGATAGAGGTGTCTAGAAAAGGATCACGTCGGGGGGCTGGCAAGAATTTCCTCCATACTGCTAGTCAGAATATGAGGACTCCCAGATTAGTGTGACTGCCTGGCCAATGTCTCAGGATTTGACTCAAAATAAGATACCTTTAGGACTCTATCATCTTGTTCATCCCTTCTCAACTCAATTGCTATTAAGGACCTTAAGGATTAGGGTTTTTTCTCTCTTCCTCACCCTCTTGAGGTATGAGTAAGGTTGATAAGGTTTAAGGAATCCTCCACCAAATTAATGAAAAGCATGTAAATAAGATGTCATGGACATGAGCTTAATAGTTTAAGTGTAAACTAAAGAATAGATACATGCTTAGGTCATATGACATATGTTGTCATGCCCTCAGGTGAGGCCTGAGGCTAGACCTCCTTGTCAGGAGGATGAGTGGAGAAAGTTAGACTTAGAGGTAGAGACCTCCATCATAAGTAGAGATCTGGCACATCCTCTGAGGATGATGCTAACCCTAACCCTAAGTGGTGGTTAGAGAAAGAGATGACATGATGAGTTAGATGTTAGGATAGACCAAGTGTGTGGACATGCTTTTGGATTCCCATATTGATATGAGTCATGTGAGGTTAGAGAAGAACATATAGAAACCCTATGGGCCTATATGAGTGGGGCATAACATGCACCCAGAGTACGTCAATAGTGCTGACAGTAGGCTAAAACCCTAGCCAGGAGAGTATGATGGATAGCTTATGAGATAAGAAAGAAGGGTTTTGGATAATCTTGAGCAAACATAAGTTTGAACATTGGCTACACCCATGTAGGGGTATGCTTGTGAGCTTGATCCTTCATGGAAGAGAGGACCTCTAGTAGTGAGGCTATTTGTAGGGTTAGCTCTAGAGAGAAAGAGAGCAGGACCCAAAAAAGAGAGTTGGAATCTTAGACTCCGAGACATGAGGAATAGTGGGGAGTTGGGGATGATGCAACCTAAGTGGATGTTTTTGGTTGCCTCATGCATGATCCCCAGAGGCTGATGATATCTTGGTTTCCTTTAGAGGAACCAAACCCTAGAAAGAGGATGAAGTTGCTTGTACCTATGTGCAAATAGGTACTTACCTTCTGAGCTAGGAAGAAGAGTTCCTTAGACCCTGAAGAGGCTTAGTAACAGGTTGTGGGGCCTTGTACCTTGTTGGTTGTCCTTGAGGAGGACTCCACTCTGAAGTATTGCTTGAGTTGAGGGACGACAGGAAGTGCATGTCATACCTTGTACATGCTTGGTTCGTGGTTAAGAGGTTGGGCATGCAGTTGGTCATCAGAAAAGTGAACCTAGGGTTCCTAGGCCTAAGAGGGGAAGTGGTGTACCTAATGCTCATGATGAGATTTGAGTTTTTATAGATTCGAGCATAGTACTCCTGATGTTTAGAGGAAAGGGAAACCCCTTAAGTTCAAGGTATGCTTGATGAACCCCTCACAGCTAAGGTGGTGACATGAGAAGGTCCGTTCTTGGTCCAGTGTTGAGGAATGAGAAGAAGTACAACCTAGCATGGTTTATAGGTGGTATGCTTGTGCCTTAGTAGCTTTCTAGGGCTAAGCATGCTCATGTGGATGTAAACCCTAGATATAAGGATGTTTGTGACCTTTGTTATCATGATGTAGTTTCCTCCCATCCTGGGAGAGGGACCCTTTTGTAGGGTGTATATCAGCTTTTGTGGTTTGTGGTAACCTTAAGAGGTCTCATAGGATCTTGAGAAGCTAAGTGAAAAGTACATAGTATGAGAATGAGCCTGTAGATCCATAGGGACCAATGACGGGCATAGAAAAGTTTTATCCTGAATTGTTTGTTTGCTTGATGGAACTTTGAGGGAAAAATTCATGTTAGAGGGGAAGGATGTTACGACCTCATTTTTGCATGTGTTTTCATAATGGAAATATAATGATTTTGCGAATTTGGGCTTACTAAAAAAAGGTTGTAAGCTTTGCTTCAAAGGATGGGTTTCCTTGCAAATATTCATTTGGATAGAAATTTTGTGATTCCTATTATTAGATTAATCCATTAATGGATATAAAAGAGAAGAAAAGGAGAAAAGTCCAAATAAAAAGAAAAGACACAAGATAATGGATATTAAGCAAAGTGATAATGAGAAAATACATAGAAAACTCTTGAAAGTGGAAGTAATGACCACAATTAAATAAATATCATTTCTATGAGATTTCTAATAAAAGAAAAATGAAAAGAGGAAAAAGAAAATGAAAGATAAGGAGAAATCCTTGAAAAGAAATATCTTAATGAAGGAATAAGAAAGAAAGGGAGAAAGGATAAAAGAAAAGGTAAAGGAATATTCCATGAGATGGGATTTCATGCCTTTAGGGTTCCTTGAGGTCCAAGGAATCCAAGATGATAAGATAATGACAACAGAAAGAGAAAATATCAATTAAATAAGCCTTATTAAAGAATAACTTCCTTTTGAAGAAAAAGCCCTTTTCCTTTGGACTTTGGGACTCATTTTTGGAATGTGTGTAGATAAAGTAAAACGGAAATTTCCCTTAAAATTTGGTTGGAAAACACTACACATTTTCCAAGTTATACAATTTACAAAATATCCTAAAGTTTGGTTATTAATTGCCAAAGAAATCAATGTCACGATTTAGCTGGATAATTCAAGGAATTCGACCTTTATGTGGACCGTTGGATCATGATCCAACGATCCGGGATGACTCCCACAGGGGTGAGGAGTCCTGCGCTAGGCAGGTTGGTGATGATCCAAACTTGGATTATTGTGAGAAAAGGAAATGGAGTTTTGAAGAGGGAATATCACAGTTGGACTCAGGAGAGAAGTCTGGTGATGACCATCCCTACTTTGTAGGGGTTTGGTCGCTGATCGGGAGAATTCCCAAATCAAGAGATCCCTGTCCCCAATCCTATAAATAGGGGAGGATGAGATGAGGTACCAGCGTGCTTTCTTACTACCCAAAGCTCTGCGACAGACCTAGATGAGCATTTCTGTGCCCTCAATTCCGTCTTCTACCCTGACCTTCACCCTCATCTTCTTAGAGGACCTCACCGGAGTCCGGAGAATAGGAGGTGATCATGGCAAGTTTGTCACAAGTAATTGATACCATCGTCGAGTTCACGAGATCGAGACAGAGCATTCGGTGGCCTTGGATCATGCGCAGACACTCTGGAACTCCAAGTCAACTTCCCAGTTGACCACCTACTCACACGTGGAGTAGTGCGAGGTTGAAGACAACCTGACGTGCAATGACGACCTTGCCCTTGTGCGGGCAGTGAATAGGTATGGGAAAAATTGCCTTGTGATCCTTTTAATCTCAAGTAAGGGCACGCGACTGAGGGCCATTGGAATCCGTGTGGTCCAGCGGGCCATAGATCGAACGACTAGGGAATTTCGATGAAATCGTAAATATAATAGAAAATCTAGGAAAATGACTTTTCTTTGCAAAATTCATAGAATATGTTAGAAATCTCTAATGAGAAAAGTTTATACATGAAAGTTTCTTAAAAAATATGAGGAACACATTAAAATTGGTTTGAGAACCTGATTTTGTACCTATTTGCAAAAGCACATTAATTTGATTAAAAGTGTGGTTAAAAAAACCCTAATTGAGGGTAAAGAATGGATCCTTGAGGTTTAAGGGGTTATTTTGGGAAGTATTAACCTAATGAATGTTAGAGTAAAGTTGCAATCCATTTTACATGACAAGTTGATTAATTTAGGGTTCCATGTACATAGATGAGCATTAATGGGCCTTGAAACCCTAATGTCAGTAATTATGATTCATAATGGCTTTAATTGTTTAAATTCATGTATTAAGTTGAAATATGATGGTTCTAAGCTAATTCGAGTATGAAAGTTTCTAATTGTGGATGAATACCCTAAATATGGAAATTAGGGTTTTGTAATGGTTAATGGTGGAATTAATGATAAATAGAGTTCATGTGTGAATTAGGTCATAATGAACTATGAGTAGTTAATCCGGACGAAGCCAAAGATGATAATTAGGCCCAATGATCCTGTAATGAATTAAAAGGATAAGTTTGGTAGTTTTAGTATAAAGAGCATAATGGACTTAATTGATGGCTAAGTGTGCCTTTAATATGAAATTAAGGTTAAATGTTGTTAAAAGATAACCTTAATATCTTTTGTGAAGAATATATGAGTTAATTAGGGATTGTGAGTAATTGTATAAAATTAGGGTTGAAAAGAATAAAAATAAAGAGGAACCCTAATTGCAATAGAAACCCTAAAAGCGGACTAGAAACCCTAGGAAGCGAGCTAGGTTTAATAGATCTTGATGGCATGATCAATGATAGGAAATTGGATGCCTATTTCAGGATCAACTTGGTGTGTGCTTGCTTGGTTTCTTAATTGGTTGAATTATTTCTGCAATCAAGTCATCTTGATAGGTATGTGGTTAATTATGGATAATTGCATTAGTTTCCCGAATGGTTTTCCGAATGATTAACTGCATTGAATGCAACCTATCAGTTGAAGGTTCATACTTGCAAATCATAAAGTCACTATGATTATCACAATAATAATAGAAATGTGTATTCTCGCACCTATATGCCATCCTGATGGATGATGCAAAAGGTCAAGCCCAGGAGGGAAGATCTATGGGAACCATGAGTGGTGACCCCAGGCACCAAGCTCGGGATTTAGAAGGTGGCCTATGATATTGCATGACTAAAGGGCACTGTGAAGGGTGACCCTAGGCACTATGATCGGGATTGAGAAGGTCGCCTTAATTCGATGCCAAAAGAGAAACCCTAGAGGGTGTATTCAATGGTTAGGGAAAAAGTGGTGGAGAATGACACATTGAAAACATAAATTGGCTTGTTAATTATTTTGATTGTGATAATGAGATTGTTAGCCATACTTAGTGAAATTTTGGTTGTCCCCACAAATTGGCATATTTCGATATGCTGACCGACGTTTTGTTTGTCTACGTTTTAGGTGTAAGATTCAAAAGGATAAACTGTAAAGTGGCATATGGGGAATTAAATAAGAACTAAAGTACAAAGGAGGATTAGTTAGAATAGACTCCAGATGTGGATAGAAGTAGATATCCAAGTTTTTGAAAAAGGTATGCAAAGTTTTATTTTATACCAGTTTTCAATTTAGTTGGTAGAATTTGATAATTTTTATTGATTATTTGTCAAACCTTTGATCCTATTAATTGGGATAATGGCTCTGACTTCTTGGTCTCCCTTAATTGGGGGTTACTGGGAGGCGGTGTTGTTACAAAGGCTGTCTATGATGGTATGGTCATGTGCAACGTGAACCAACAAGTGCACCTATTCGAAGCAAGTTTATTGAGTCAACACATAACTAAAAGAAGCTAAGGCAGACCTAAATTAACTTGGGAAGAGCTTATAAAGAGAGATTTTGAATCTTTACATATTGATCATAGTATGACCTATAAAAAAACTAATTACAAAAGAAGGATCCATGTAGCGGACCCCAACATGATTTGGATTGAGGCTTATTTGATGATGATGATGATGTTCTATATTATCTTATTAAATCAAGGTAGGATGAGATGGTCATGTATGAGGACACACCATCATCATATAATGTTTTAGAATCGATCATAATGGTTGAGGATGCGGCAATAGGGTGAATCTATCCTTTGTAGGAAACCCTCAATAATTGGTTTTAGATAGGAATATCATTGTCATTGTCACTGTCCTTGAAATGAGCTTGTTATCATAGGGAGCATGCAACGATGAGTCACCATACTAGGGGCAAGGGTGAATCTATCCTTTGTAGGAAACCCTAAATAATTAGTTTTAGACACAAATATCATTATTGTTGTCCATGAAATGAGCTTGTGATCATAGGGAGCATGCAAAGAGGAGTCACCATACCAGGGGCACATTCAGGACAAAATGTTCAACAAGTTTGGGTTATAAAGTACCAACACTGACTGCTACCATGCCAAGTGTTATACGATAGACAACTATGAACCATGTAGCCACTCTAGTAGTAGTAATGGAAGAAAAAAATGAAAAGGATGGGAAATTCCTATTCCCATGCTAATCTAGGTTGTTCCTAAAGCCACTTCAATGGGCACTCCTCCCTCAATCGATAAATATAATAAAAAGTTCATGATATACAAATGGGTCTCTATAGATGCTTAAAAAATGACAACATAAGAAAAGAGTGGTGGAATCCTAATTCCAAAAGTCAAAACAATGCAAGGTACATTTCATCCTGAAGTTGTGTCAGGAAACAAATCCTGGATAAACAAAGGTCATTTATTCCTACAGTGAGCCCAAGGGAGAAATTTCATTAGAAGAAATGATAGAAAGATTCATTATGAGTCAAGTAGTTGTGATAAAGACCCTTAAAGGAGACTATGCCTTCAAAGAGGTTAAACTAGATGCACTCACTTCTGACTATCATAATCATCATAACTACATAATCATTTTTTGAAGAAGAAATACACGAAGGGCAGATATAATAGACCACTACTTATTACCACCATAGATAGAGGTTTCAAGATCCCTTCATGCTTGATTGACAGTGAGGCATGCCTTAATGTGTAGGCCCTTAAGATCATCATTGTTTTGGGGAGATACCCCTCCGACCTACAAATAATAATAAAGAACGAAATTTCCTCTGAAGGTACACCCAAAGATTACCAAGCCGAGAGAAAACTTTAACTTTAAACCAGAGCACAAACATTCTCAATTTTATTTATCATCATGGAGTTAATATATTATTTCATTCTTCTCCTCGTGAATCAAGAAAAACTAGGTGTACCATAATCATTGCATCAAAATCAGATACTGGTTGGGGCATGTCATTTTTACAATCAAAGTAGATAACCCAACGAATGCTATAGCCTATATAGAAAAGGAGGACCTATTTTTCAGATATGGATGCCCCATGTTACCATTATATAGGTCTCATATATGGGTGCCCCTTGTTACCATTATTATCTATGTACCACCATGAAAAGTAGACTAGGACATCTACTATAGGACTCACTACAATCTTCTCAAATGTTAAGAAAAATGAACATCCTCCAAATTGAGGCATGGGACCCAGATAATAACGGAATGCAAAGATAATACAAACCACTTAGTGACTAAAGTTGATGGGCCTTGTGTTCAACAATCCGTCCTACTATCATCCCCACTTCACAACATTGATTCCGTATCAATACAAAACAACCTCATTATGGCCCACTCCTAATGATTTAACAAATGGAGACCACCTCATCTACTTACTACCTTCCTAAATTATGATTATGGAAAATTAACAATATTCCTTAACTAAGATATTGGTTCATGGTGCTATATAGATGGGAACTAGGAATCAAGTGAAAGGGTCCCCATACATACTTTCCCTACACTTATTCCACAATATATGAAATTTCTCATACTTCTAGGGACATAGTACCAGTGAAGACACCTTGCCTCATTTAGGAAGTTGATGCTGAAGACCATGCCAACAACCTTGACATTGATGCCAACACTCGGGAAATTTCTCTGATTTGAGATGTTCTTTGTTGTGTATGGACCTCCTATAAAATACTCATAGTCCAAGGGCATTATCATCCATTCTAACAAGGATTCTATCATGCATGCACTCACCCCTATGATCAACTTATCATGATTAATAAACTCGGATGAAGGGATCATGAAGGCAGAATATATCATGCCTTGTGATGATCAATATGACAAAATCATTAATGATTACATGGAGGAAGATGATAAAATGACACCAAAGGAGATAGAGATATTGTTTGAAGTAGCCAACTTACCAAGAGATATGTGCATTCCCATGTATTCATGTCTAGATAACATCGCCGTGTGAAGCCATGAGGACATGGAGAAAGATTATGGAGTTACATATGATGAGTATGATGAAGCCTAAACATGTTTGAATGATGAAACATCCATTCCATCTTTGAAATAGGAACCATGGAAGATCCCAAAGGTTGGTCTATCTTGTGCAAAGCATGAATGCGATCTAAAATTAGCATGGGGGAGCAGCATGTTCTGAAACAAAGACATTGTTTCTTCCAAATTAAAATGGTTAGAAGAATATCATTCTAAACATTAAAAGATCCTAGAGTGGTTATTTAACCAAGATCCACAATATTCCCACCATCTACCAATAACTTAAAAAAATATACAATTAAAATAATAAAAGTTGCTTGTCCATACATGAGTTTAATGACTATTTCTTAGAGTTAGCACAAATAAAAAGATATGAAGATGCTGATTCCAAAAATGTCTCTATGAAGACTACATGGTGAAGTATTATCAACCCTTTTAGATTAAGACACAGAGACAATTAACCTCAACTCAAGACCCAAGCCAAGCCATGTCAAAATTGGAACACATTACGTCAAATTATAAATGTCTAATTGATAAAATGGTTATGCAACTACATTGATGCATTTTCCTAGAGTTGCATGGAGATGCTTAGATTGGATGAATACATCATAATTATTGCCTTCCTATGAATATGAATATCTTCCCAAATAAGCATAAAGATAATAACTAATAACACAATAGAGACTCAATGAGGATGTTCTGGAGGAGTAAATTGATGGTTTATTAGAGTTGGTCAACTATCCCACCTAGATACCAACGTTATACTCATACTAAAGAAAGATGCAAAGGTAAGAATGTGAATGTCTTACTATCATATCAACAAAGATTCCCCTAATTAGTACCTCCCTTAACATACGTTTATCTAGTAGTAGATAACAAAGGTGTATGCACACTCCTGAGCTTAATAGATGGTTTTTCTAGCTAGTATCGATTCAAGATTTCTAAGGAGACAAAGGAAAAGACCACCTTTACTACTAAAATTTGGGATTTTATGTTATTAATTCATTCCATTTGACATAAAAAATGTTGGGGCCACCTATCTTAGAGTGATGGTTTCCCTCTTCCATGACATGATGCATACAGAGGTTAAGGTCTATCTGGACGATATCATCACCAAACCTAGAAGTTTAGAAGACCAAATTTCCAATCTAGAGAAGGTGTTCCTATGTCTAAGGTGATTCTCTATACCACTTAATCCAACAACATGCACCTATAGGGTAACGTCTAGTAATCTACATGTGTATATTGACAGTCTAAGAGTAATTAAATTCAACCCAAAAAAGGCAAAAACTATCCATGAAATTCCTTCACCAAAGCCAGAAAAGGAGATATGAGGCCTCCATGGTCATCTACAATATTATCCTTTGCTTCATACCCATGCTCACATCCATTTATTATCCTATTTTCAAATTATTGAAAAACCACTCCGAAAGCTCAAATACTACCCGCCAAGCTACCAGTCTTATAGCATGTGGTGTAGGATACCTTCTTGCCCTTCAATAATCAATCTTTCAGAAATTAATTTGATGGGTCTTGCGCTAGTCAACAACCGATGATGAGCATGCCATCTACTATTTTTCCTATATGTTCAGTGACACCAAGGCCCAATACAAAATGATTAAAAAGGATGTTCTAGATTAGTTGTAATTTTACAAAGAAAGTTGTTTCACAATCTAATGATGTAATTACTTAGATAATAGCTAGATATGACCCTCACTAATACTTGTATAAATCACTAACCATCGTAGGATAATGTGAAAAATGGAAAGTGATGTTGTCAATATAATACATCACTTATCTACATGTGAAGACATCCCAATCACAAGCCTTAGCAGATTCTCTAGCGTGCTTCTAAATTCATAAAAATAAACACATGAGTATGTCTTTCCTAATGAAGATATTAAAATGATTATCTCATTCAACATCATTATCCCCTCAAATCCAGACTTGTGAGTGATTTTATTTGATGAAGCCATCAATTGCAAAGGGTTTACAATGAAAGTGGTCATTCAAGACCCACATGGTGAACATCTACCTAGAGCAAGAAAACTAAAATTTTCTTCCATCAACAATAAGGGTAGATACAAATAATGCATTGTCGGCCTCCATCTTGGAAAGAAAAAGGGGTACGTCACCTCCAAATACATAAAAATATGTTCTTGTAATCTCTTAAGTTAATAACAATTTGAGAACTTCTCATCAAAATTGAATCCCCTGTCAAGAGTATATGCGTTCAATATCTAGAGATTTTATGAATATCTCCTTCAACTTCATGAAATGAGATCAAAATAATTCCATTGATGTGTTTTCCACAATTGCTTCATGGGTTGATATCAAAGATGATACAATCTTATCATAGAGGTTCAAAAATTCTCAACTGGTCTACTTGACAATCATAATTAATGCAATCAACAATGAAGAAAAGAGGTGGTTCTATAACATCAAGTATATCTTCAGAACCATGTCGTCCCTGAAACTCTCTCTTAATGGGAACCACAAACACTTAAATGAAAAGACATGAACTACTCCTAGGAATGAGACATCTATATTGGATATTGCACCATCAAATGCTACTCAGACATGTCAACAATATGGAGGTTTAAGCTCACAAAAAGGAGATCCATGGTGGATCATGTGGAACACAATGAATGAAGTCATCCCTACAAGGAAGATACAAGTTCTTGGTTACTATTAGAACAACAAAAGACATATTGTTTCCAACATGTCTACAAATGCTAAGAATGTCAATTCCATGGTGATTATATTCCTAAACTAGGTAACAAGAAATACACATGCACATGCATTGGCCTTTCTCTACATGGGGAATAGACATGATTAGGAAGATACATCCTAAATCTTCAAACACTATATACTTCCTTTTAGTCGCCATAGACTACATCACCCAATGGTGAGAATTCATCTCCATCACCAACGATTCAGTTCAAAAAGTAATAAAGTTCCTCATGAACAACACCATAAGCCAGTATGAACTCTACACGAGATCATCTCCTACAATGGACAAATGAATTTCCAAATCCATAAAGATTAATCTTCGATCCTTTGAAATAATGCATCATCAAGCATTTCCATACTGACCGTAGATGAACGAAGCATTATAAATAATACAAACAAAAACTAACAAAAATCTGCAAGAATATGATCAACTCAAATTCCAACTAGCATCATCATCTTATACTTTATCTATGTGAATATTGAACATTTATCATAACATCAACAAGAGCCTTTTCATACACACTTATATATCACATGGAGGAATTCCTACCAATAGAGGTTGATATCCCACCTCTCTCCATACTACATGAAATAGAAATGCCTGAGGCATAACGGCTTAGACAACATATCTACTACCTTAACACATTTGAAGAACTACAAAAAAGAGCTTTGCACATGAACAATGAACCTGGAGCAACTAGAGCATTCAAAATGTGGGTTCTCACTTAATTTCCAAAAAGAAAATCTGGTACCCTGTGTTATTTTGAATGCTCATACCAAGGGAAAATTGAATCCTAAATGGGTAGGACACTACACCTTTCATGATATCAAAGACTAGGGAGGTCTACTCTTGAAGGACGTGGACAGAGATATTCATCTCAGTCACACAAATACCATCCTCTCCAAACACTACTACATCTAACAAATGAGTTTCATAAACATTGCGCCTCTGGTAAAGAGAACTATATGGGATGAAACTCCCACCCTTTAAAACATTTTTAACAAATATGTAAATATCCCACCTTATGCCCCACATACTAGAATTTGTGGGTCAAAATAACTATAGGTCTGACAAAGGAAGGAACAAGACTGCTATCATCTAGCCCTAATAGATCCAACCTAAATTTGCTCATAAATATAACAGTCTTAACTAAAATAAAAAGAAAATTCTTGATTATGTTTCTAGTTAAGGGTAACCCCTCGATTGCATTCACTACCAACCCAAATAGAGTGATGGTGAGACAACCCACCGAGAGTCATCATATATTGTCAAAAGAGGGGTTTACCATAACTATGAGTCCCCTAAGACAAGTTAGACCTAATCTACCAGGTCAAGATATCCTAATACCCACACATGGTAGGAAATCATCTAATAAATATGTTGGTATTGACATATTCCTAGTTGAAAAATATACAAAAAGTTTCATATAGTGGACTAGAGGTGATGATCCCTCATGTCTATCAATGCCTCATCCTTTAAAAAAAAGTGGAACAAAACTACTCGTGGGACAACTTGGGAGCCATATGTGGGGAACCCTTCACTAGGAAAACCTCATTAATTTAATATTCATGTATCTAAAAGTCCTATACTAAGGTTATGATCATAAATGCCCATTCAATATTAGATATGTGCATGTGATTGATATTTATAGTAAAGCATGTTGGGAGTAAAGCGTATCCAGGTGTCTCTAACACATGTAGCCTTAACCCAAAGGGAGTTTCTATTAGCATTATTGTTACATGATTCATAGCATCTGTTTAGCCCCTAGCTTGACATCTAGGGCCCATAAAATACCAACCCATCTTCTCACCTAGACACATGATCCTCTTATTGAAAAACATGAGACATACATCTAAAGGGAGGAACCACCTATGAGTAGGAGGGTGAGACATGGAAAAAACCTAACTGTGATTGGGATATCAACCCTATAACATCAAAACAGTGAGGTACAGAAGGGGTGACACTAAGACATGTCATTCTCAATATAATAAAATCACTTAATTTATGCAACTATCTGTTGTACTCAAAATGTGAGTCAGGAAATCTAGACCGACCTAGGACACTTAATGAATCAAAAGAAATTTATAGAAGAAAAGACCTCGAAATGACCTAGTTGTGAGCTTGTCAACCTAAGGTAAACACATGTGAAGCATCCTACAAGGAGTATAAAATGTTAGTTTTGAAAACTATGATTATAAACAACTTTATAAAGGTTTCATTGTAATGATTTCAAAATGAGTTTCTTAAAAAGTACTTAAGGAGTCAAATGATACCTTATGGAAATAGTAAAAAGAATAAAATACATTAGATATAACTCTAAAAAGTAGATGAAATGAGCATAGTCATGTAGGATAGCTGCACTCTCCTTCAGGATTATGGTTCACTACTTCTTAAGAGGATGAAATAATACACTCCACAATCCTTGCCAATAGGAAATGATTTAGGAGTCATCTTATATAAATCAAGCAATATCTTAACATGGACCTTGTGGGAATCCACATATAACATTTAAAAGAAGAATAAAATCTCATTATAATAAAATATTCACCTATAGAGATTGAATTGACTCAAAAACCAATAGAAAATAGAATACACACTGCTTCAGTTTGAAATGAATAATTAACCATCCAAAGTTGGGCATCATTGTCCTACAACTCAACGTTTTGAGAAGGAATCGAACCCATCCCCAATACATGTAATCATGTCTCAAACTAGATAGACATCAAGACAACTTATTACACCAGTAAAGGGTGGACAATCATGCACTTCTATATAAATTAATCAGAATGAATGTAATGTAGATTTGGGAACTTCTTGATCTCATTTTTGAGCAATGCACATACTTAGATGAATATGCAAGACCTTATATGGTTCCCACCTAATTCTAGTCTACTTGGCTTCATCCAGGAACTAGTAGAACTCCCTCAAGATCAAGGACACACTAGTCTCACAACACCAAAGTGATTCTCCAACACCTATTATAGCAACTAACACTTGACTAATTGTCTCTACAAAGAAATACTAAATTATAATGTTCAAAATGTAAGATCAATATGAGGTATATCTCTATATTGGGCACCTTTAAAAAATTCACTCTTGAATGACTCCCAAATAGAGACAACTTGATGAAGTTTCCATCCTCAATCAGCCACAAAGAAGCTCCTATTTTCTTCATACAAAGTAGATTACCTAGCTCAACAGTCGAACTTGACTTCTTTGGGACAATCTACAAGCATTCATATTGTGGAAGACAATTAACCTTGGAAACCTCCTCCAAAGTAGGAGTCAACTTGACATCCTTACAAGAGAGAGTTTGATTTAGGTGATCTCAAAAGTAGACAACTATTGAACTTATCTCTCTTGAACCAAGAGTGTACGTCAAGTGGCTAAGATTCCATGCCATTCAAGCTAGCCAACTATATGAACCATCACAAGAAAGCATATGAACTATGACAAATAAATTAGGAAGATGTAAATAAAATATTGATAAACAAGTATAAATATTGATACTCTAAAATCTTTCTATGGCATTGAGTGAATCACTATTGTAAGGAAGGCAACAAGTTTAACTATATACGAGAATTGATCTTATTTTCCTAGATATTGAATCCTAGACTGAGGTCGCCACTCTCTCAAGTTCAAACTTCTTCCATTTTCAAAGGCTATGGTCATATCTGACTCAATATCATCTTAAGTTGAAATCCCTATTATAGTCAACCATCATCTCCTTCCACTGAGTCATATATTATGACCTTAAACTATACCACTCGGTCATGGATGATGGCCTTGAACTATACAAATAGGACATTGGACTACAACCTTAAACAATTAAAGATTTAATGACAAACTCCTTTTGGGTCTTGAAACATGCCCTTAAACTTTTCAACTCATTCTTTAAAGAAGTGCTACATTAGGTAGTTTCCTTTAGTTGGGTCCTAAAATATGAACTAAAATATACATTTAACAAGGATAAAATACTATACTAAGAATTTGTTGCTTTATCATCTAAGACCTACACAGAGAAGGAAAACCGTGCATTTGAATTCATCATATTTCATTTTTGTATCGAGTACCTATTAAACAATAGGCAATGTTCATTAGTGCATATGCCTTATTCTAGAAGTACTTTCTTTTGCCATTCAAATCAACTACAAGACCTATTTTGGTTCGAAAGTTTTAAAAAAAAATCTTTCATTTTAGGTGCTACTTATGGTTGGTGCCTCATTCCCATTTGAATAATTACATATGGTAGGCATCTTGTCATAAATTGTAAGTCATCTTAAATTGAAACTTCTCTATGAGAAATTTATATCCAAGTTTATCATTTATAGATTGTGATTTTATACCTAAATTTGTTTCATCGTGTAGGTCTTGTCTGTAACATCCCTGACCTGGGTTATGAATTAACCCTAGGTGTTTTGCTTAGATATGTGATTAAATTCTTGTGGTTATTTTTTGATATGTAATTAAAGCTTCTGAAGAACATATATTTCCATTTCAACCCTTTTTAAACAATGTTGCAATATTATTTTGTTAATTTTGGACTAATGTGCAAATTACCCAAGTAGAAGGGTTAACTTGCAATTTGCATATGGTAAGATGTTCCTCTGATGTTGAGACATCATATGAATGAATATGATATGGTGGTATGGATTCTCCAAGCTTGGGCACCTAGATATAGCTTGTAGAGTAATCCTAGTGCTTTAAAACCTAGTTTTGGTGTAAAGTGCAGTTTACCCAAAACTAAGGGTGCAACATGTAAAATATACCCTCTAGAGTATCTCTAATTTTTCTTGGCATCAAGTAGAGCAAAGAATATGAGGATGGCGCCACATTTGAATGATTAAGTAAGAAAGATAATCTTAATATTTAAAATAACTAAGTTTTATGCAAAATGGCCCTATTATATATCTATGCAACTTAGTAAGGTGTTTGGTTTCTTTTTCTTTTAACCTTGAATAAGGGAGAGGTTTTTCATGTGAAAAGGAGGAAGGAACGAGGCCAAGGGTGGATCAAGCCAGAGTGGATGGGTTTAAGAAATAAAAAGAAATAATTATCTTTTCTTGCCTTGAAAATACCTCTAAAATATATAAGCATCCTTTTTACACAAAGCAAAGGATCGTTCCTTTAGTTCCTTCTCCTCATTTTCTTGGTTTGGCCAACTAAGGATAATCTCAGGAGTAGAGGAGGACGACCAAGCTGGTTTGGGTAAGCTTTGATGCTCTCCTAGCTCGAATTCTTGAAGAAAACCCTAATACAAGGTTGGTTTAGTAGTTTTCCTTACATAACTCTTCTTTCTAGCCATCTTTTCCATCCAAATATTGAAGAACGGACCTTGGGCAACCTCTGGAGCTTCATCCACCATTAAATCTACGATGCTTGGAGATCTAGATCAGATTTAAAGGCGGGCTTTATAACTCTAACCCTTAAGTCTTGTTAATGCATCTTTTTCTCCTAGAATCATTGCTTGTTCTTATCTTTTAGACACTTTTATGTGTTCTTTCTAGCAATTCCGTGAAGAACAGTCCCTATTCTTGAGGTAGAAGATGATGGCGTTAATATCTATGTTTATCCTAAAATCTTGCTTTAGCAAACGGTCTCCCAACTTTTCCAAATGGTTTCCCAAACCGTTTGGGAGCAAACAGTTTCAAACCGTTTGAGTGCAAACGGTTTCACAAGACCGCATGCAAGAAAATGGCTTAAAGACCATTTGAATGTGTTAACCAGGGATTGACCATTTGGAGGTCTGTTTTAAATAATATGGACTAATCACCCACCAAAAATCATTATCTAATTCCAAGTAAATCATCAATTGAAGGCACATTAATCCTCTAAACCCTAATCGGGTTTATTGCTGATTTCAATAATACAATTATGTTGAAGTTTGGGTTGAGTGGCCCAAACGGTTTCAAAACCATTTTGGGATCACCCAAATGGTCTTAAGACCTTTTGGTGATCACCAAAGACCGTTTGGAGGTCTAGGGTTAAGTAGGGTTGACCAATTGAGGGTCCAATGATATCAAATTGTTAAACAATTGAGTGCTGATTTTGTGACCAAATCTAGGGTTCAACCCTTAAGAGAATGGCTTGGTTTTTGATGAAATAATGGTAAAACGGTCTCAAGACCATTTGGAGGATGTCCAAACGATCCCAAGACCGTTTGGGGGTCACCCAAGACCGTTTGGAGGTCTAGGGTTGACCATGGTTAAATGGTTAAAGATTGAAAGGCAATAAGTTGAAGTATAATCGATTAGTAACCTAATGATCAAATCAACGAATAAAACCTTAATAGGTTGAGTTAGTTTTTGATGTGAACTTGAGAAAACGGTCTCAAGACCATTTTTAGGTCATCCAAACGATCCCACGACCATTTGCGGTCAAATCATGACCAAATTGAATGATGGTTCAATGGTTTCAATGTCAATTAGACTCATGTTGATACATGTTGAAGGGTGATCGATAATTAACCCTAATTCAATTGATCAAAGCCCTCATTGGTGATCAATTGAGGGTCAATTGAGTGTCAAATCAGTAGAGGATTGACCTAATTGACTCATTTGATAAGTGTCTAACAAGTGCATGGTTGATTGAGGGGTTCAACATTAAAACCCTAACTCAATTGCAATGGTTGAGACACTTTTTGGTCCATGCGGTTTTGAGATAGTTTGGGCCAAACGGTCTCAAGACAATTTGGGTCCAAATATTCTCAAGACCGTTTGAGTCCAAACGGTCTCAAGACCGTTTGGGACCAAACGATCCCAAATTGTTTGGTGACCATGCGGTTTCAAGATCAATTTTTCCCATGCGGTTTCAAAGTCAAAGTTGGCCAAACGGTCAACAAGACCAAATGGTCTTCACCTCACCTAGGGAAAATGGTCTTGAGTGTGTACTTTACCATGCGGTTTCAAAAGTCAAAAAACGGTCAATAACCCCAAACAGTTTCAAAACCATTTGGAGGTTGAAAGTGCAAAACCGTTTGAGGTCTAAATAGGTCAAGATCATTTGATGCCTTAGTAGCACGATGGATTAGTAATTGATTAATCTAAACCCTAGAGATAACTAAGGTGTTTAAGTGACCAAGTAATTAGTGATTTGATGCATATTATGATCAATGGCGAACATTACAAAAGTAACCCTGATGGGATAGTATGACTAATACCCCTTGATCAAGTAAACCCTAATGATCATAATGGTGATGTCATAACTTAAGTTGTCAAGGTTGATTTAACTTAGTCTAATTAAGAGTAATGTAAACATCACCTAATAGTAAGAGGAGAGAGAAGACTCCTAATATGAAAGATAATCAAGTAATAAACTTCCTACATGTATGAATGTACCTAATTAGGGTATGATCCTTTATGGTGAGATCATGGAAACCCTAATTATGATGCTTAATGAATCTTAACCTAATTTGAGGGCATTAATGTCAGTAATTCTCATACATGATTTTGGCATGATCTTAATTCTTTGTTATGTGAATAGTAAACCCTAATTTAGGGTAATGTGATATAATGTGTATAGTAAACCTTAATACAGGGAAATGTGATGGTATGAACAGTAAACCCTAATTTTGGATTATGCTTTTAAGCATGACACTCTATACTTGATTATGGAATGAATAGTCATTATGCTTTTATAAGTTAAAGGGGTTGAATAACCCTAATTGAATTAAAAGGGAAATCTAACCCTAGAAACCAGCCGTGGTGATGTGACACGGTCGTGGTATTTTGTCTGTAACATGACCATGCTAGGTAGCATGACCATGGTGTCTTATTCTTGCATGACCGTGCAAGATAGCACGACCGTGGTGTTCAATATCTAATTGGAAAAGAACTTATATTTTGCTGGTATAGATACAATGTGCAAGTTATCAATTGTGTTAGTTATGCATGTGTTTATAAATAAGTGATCATAGCTAGGTAAGGGTTATGATGCCATATTCATTGATAGCACTTTATAAGCTTTGAAAGTAATGATATGATATGTTGCCTAGTGAAAAATAACATATGAAATTGATATACTTTATGAGCCATGAGAAATATCTGCATTACTACAATCAAAGTCATACTGTTAAATGACTTGATGTCAATATGTTACTTGGTAACAAGAGACTTAATAATCTAAGTGTTTGAATACCCATGTTCCTGAACCATAATGATGAGATGGTTAGGAATTGATATCCCAGTGTTAACAATAGGTGACATAGACTTGATATGATTAGTACTCTTTCTTTATAGCAATTGTTTTAATGGTTTATGTTTGGAAACATGCCTGATGCTAAAAGAATGCTATAATGTACTTAAATAATCAAGTATAATGATATCATGTAGAGCCCTGACCATAGATCCCTCATTGTCAGAAGTTTAATGATGGTGAAATAGGTTTTCCTAAGGGAATTCCTGGAGAGCATACTTTTGAGTATGTGGGGGCTATGGATGCGAATATCCTTTTGTCCTAATATAGGATTTGATGTGAGATGTACCTGTAATCTCCCAATCCCTCATTATATATTTATGACGGGATGATGTATCACTAATCTCCCGATGATATTGTTGATATTGCTTCGATATGAGATAAACAAGAAATCCCTCGATGGTGAAGAGAGTACAGAACGCCACTGTAACTCTAATAGCGAAGTTGCCAGGATACCCTAGAAAGCTATTATAGAAGAGACACAAGATGACCTGCATGTTGTTCCTCATACTGACTGAGGAGGATGAGGTCATAGAAATCCGGCTCTTCTAATGACCTATGTATGGTACCGATTGTGATTTCGTAATGGTCGGTTGGAGTATGAGAGGTGTAACTCATCTCGTCAGGGCATAAATATGTTTGAAAAAAACTTAATCATCTGTGTAGCATAACTGCTTAGGTTGAACTATGAGAAACAATGATTGATGATACATCGTGTATAGTGCTCTAGTTAAATAACTAGTATACATGTTCTTCATATTCCTTATTGATATATGTCTTGTCATTCGATTAAATTATAATTGAAATAATTGCTTAAAAGAATGTTGCTTCACTTAGTTTACACAATGTTAAACCTGCAGTTGAATGTTTACAGTTCTACTGCTTAATATTATTCCTTTATTGCAATAACAATGCTTCTGGCGGAGAGTTATAACTCTCACTGGGACAATTATTCAATTGTCTCACCCCCGTGGGATTTGACTTTTTAGGTAGACGCCGAGGACGTAGGAACCCATCAGTAGGTGAGAAACAACATCAGCAGCCGCAACATCAGGGACAACAGTGATTCTCAGGTGGAGACACTGACTGACAAGTCTTGTAGATAGTATGTCCTATTTGTCATCTCTGTACTCTCAGGTCCTAGGAGTCAGTAGATGTTTAAAGATAGATCTGAGATTTTTGGCTTAATGCCTCAAGATTTTTGTATCTTGCCTTGTACAGCTAACAAGGTAGTTGATGTTTGTAATACTCGAGATGTGACGTTACAGAGGTGTAATGATGGATCAGCCTGTAAATAACTTATCATACTTCTTTATGAAAGAGTTTTATCAGTTATAGATCTCTTTACAAAAAGATTTAATTTTTAGTGATTTTTAATAATTCCGCTGCTAACGAAACGCTTCCGCATCAGTTTAACTTAGTTAATCTCATGTTTTATAAGTTGGATCCCACAGTTTAGCGGTATCAGAGCTCTAGGTTTGCTGAGTCTACAGAGACATAGGACTTAGGATGTTGGGTCTATTCTAGTCTCTTCTAGTATGTCTGATAGTGTCCTATGCTCATTTAGGAGGAGTAGATAAGACTAAGGATGTATGGACCACACGAAGAACGTGAGGAACACGTTGCAGAAAGTAGTGTTGCTGCACCCAGAGATGATGCAAGAAACCAAGAAAGGGAGGAACTTGTGCCTGAACCACCCCAGTTCAATCCAACTGACATGGGGAACCCAACCGTCCAAGCCATGCTTGGGAAGTTTATGACTGCCATGACACACATGACTGATAGGATGCCTATACCCGCACCTAGGGCACCTACCCATCCTGAAGGTCAAGGAATCGACAAGACGTTTGAATGACTTTGCCGAGTTGGAGCCACAAAGTATGTTGGAACAGCTGACCCAGCAGATGTTGACTTGTGGTTAACTAAACTAGAAAAGGCCTTTAGAATCCTAAACATCCCGGAAGCTGAGAAGGTTAGACATGTTGTGTATCTTCTCAAGGGGAGTGCTGGTCATTGGTGGACCATGGATGAATAGAAGAGGCCAGGTGTAGAGGCTGCATGGGAAGTCTTCCGACGGGAATTTATCAATAGATATTTCCCTAAGACATTTTTGGACGAGAAAATCTCTCAGTTTGAGAGGTTAAGACAAGGCCCGATGAACATTAGCAAGTATGAGGCTAAGTTCATGGAGCTTTTGCGGTTCTGTCCGCACATGGCAGCTACAGATGAAGAAAGGATTAGGCGTTTTGAGAAAGGGTTAAACGCTGAGTTGACCACCCCTGTGTCTGCTCTGGAGAACAGAGAAAGGTTTGATACCTTTGTTGAGTCTGTCAGAAGGGTAGAAAGGTCTGTAGTAGAGAATAGACAGACCCAGAATAAGAGTATGTATCCCCAATTCCAAGGATCTTCATCTAAAGGTTTCAAGAAACCTAGGTTTTCTGTGCCTACACCACCACCTAGATTCAGTACCCAGACGCAGTGGACATCGAATAGGGGTAGATGATGAAGCCTACCACTAGAAGAAGGTCACAGTTCAACATCTATGTCAGTCACATGACCACCCAAACCACAACAATTGAATAGAAGATGTTATATATGTGGAAAGATGGGGCAGTTGATGAAGGATTGCAGAGCCAGAGAAGTGAGTGTAACTCAACCCCAGAGGCAAAGTCATCAAGGATCTCAAAGGAGACAGTTTCTAGGAGGAGCTAGAGGACGTGGACAAGCGTCCCAAGCTGGATCATCGGCACCAGGTCAGCGAGCACCGAATCAACCACATGCAATAGTGATATTTTATGCGATGAATCCACCTGATGCAGTAATCAACCCTTGGGTTGTGGCAGGTCAGATTGACTTGTTATATTATAATATGTCTACATCTTGCGTTGTATCTGTTTTAATTGATCTGGGTGCTACATACTCCTTTATCACTCAAAGAGTGATTCTTGACTGCAACTTGACTATAAGTCATAGAGCAGATAATGTGTTGCTAGAAACTCCATTGAGGGGATCTGTAATGTTGCAGGAGGTATGTTCCCCCTGCATCCTCTTCTTTTCTGAACATTGCATTCAAGTGGATCGTATACCACTTGAGATGCATGGATTTGATATAATGTCTTGGATGGATACCTTAGAAAGGTATAAGGTTGTCTTGGATTGTGATTCCAAGCAAGCTGTGTTTGCTGACGATAGTGACACATGGATCTTTCAAGGAGAAAGAAAGATTCTACCCACCTGTCTTGTGTCGTCTATGGTTGCTGAGAAGCTGATAAGGCAAGGATGTTATGAATTCTTGGCCGATGTGGTAGATACTACCATGGATAGTCCTAACTCTGCTGAAGTTCCAGTAGTCAGGGAATTTGAAGATGTATTTCCTGAAGAACTTCCAGGTGTGCCACCGCCTCGGGAAATTGATTTTGAAATCAATTTAATTCCTGATACGAAACCTATAGCACAAACACCATATAGGATGGCACCTACCAAGATGGAAGAACTCAAGAAACAACTACAAGAGTTGCTTGAGAAGGGTTTTATCCGACCGAGTACTTCACCCTGGGGTGCTCCGATCCTCTTTGTTAAAAAGAAAGACAGTTCAATGTGGTTGTGCATTGATTATAGAAAGTTAAATAAAGTAACAATAAAGAATAAGTATCCTCTACCGAGGATTTATGATCTCTTTGACCAATTGCGTGGTGCAACCGGCTTCTCAAAGATAGATTTGAGGTCGGGATACCACCAATTGCGTATTAAGGATAGTGACATACCCAAGTCTGCCTTTAGGATGAGGTATGGTCACTATGAGTTCATAGTTATGTCATTTGGACTAACTAAAGCACCGACGGAATTTATGGAACTCATGAATAGAATCTTACAACCTTTTCTTGATCAATGTGTTGTCGTCTTTATAGATGACATCCTAATCTATAGTAGAGATGCTCAGCAGCATGAACATCATCTTTGTCATGATCTAACTTTGCTAAGGAAGCATAAGCTATACACTAAGTTTAGCAAGTGTGAGTTCTGGTTACCAGAAGTATCTTTCCTTGGACACGTAATATCTGCTTCAGGTATACGTGTTGACCCTAAAAAGGTAGAATTTGTCCTGCAATGGGATCAGCCGAAGACACCGACTGAAATCTGTAGTTTCTTAGGGTTAGCTGGCTATTATCAGAGGTTCATTAAGAACTTTAGTTTTATAGCCTTACCCTTGACTAAGTTGACCAGGAAGGATGTTCCTTTTACCTGGAGTGATAAGTGTCAACAATCTTTCCAGTTGTTGAAGGAGAGGTTGACAAGTGCACATGTGCTTGTGTTACCTGAAAAGGGGAAAGGATATATAGTTTTTGTGATGCCTCCAAGAATGGACTCGGATGTGTGTTGATGCAAGATAAACAAGTGATTTCTTTTGTTTCTCGATAGCTTAAGAAACACGAGGAGAATTACCCACACACGATCTAGAACTAGCGGCTGTGGTTCATGCCTTGAAAATCTAGAGACATTATCTTTATGGAGAGACATTCCGGATTTTCACAGATCATAAGAACCTTAAGTATATCTTTTCTCAGCATGAGCTTATTATGAGGCAACGCCGCTGGATGGAGTTAATCAAGGACTACGATTGTACAATTGATTACCATCCAGGGAAGGCCAATGTAGTTGCTGATGCTTTGAGTAGGAAATCAGAAACACCAGCCCTAGATAGAGCACAACGTAATTCCTTAGTGTGCTCAAGGAGAGATATGCTTATCTCCTTAAGGAAAAACAATGTATAGTTAAAAGTATCATTGTTAGTCGGGTTGTTGGCTGAGATGCATATAAAACCCACTCTGAGAGAGAAGATCAAGGAGGCACAACAAGTTGATTTTGTAGTTCAATTGATTAGATCGGAATATGGTAGTGAGAAACGAGATGGTTTCCATGATTCAGATGATCAAGTAGCCTTTTATCATGGTAGGATGATAGTACCAGATGTAGACAACTTGAGGAAGTTAGTCCTGGAAGAAGCTAATTCTTCAATGTATGCCATACATCCAGGGAGCAACAAGATGTATCGAAACTTGAAAGATATGTATTGGTGGCCTGGTTTGAAGAAAGATGTTGCTGAGTTTGTTATGCGGTGTCCTGTGTGTCAACAAGTTAAAGCTGAACACCAGAAGCCTGCAGGAACAATGCAACCATTACCCATACCACAATGGAAGTGGGATCATGTAACCATGGACTTTGTAGTTGGTTTACCCAGGACAGCCAAAGGACATGATTCCATTTTGGTAATAGTTGATAGGTTGATGAAGACAGCTCATTTCTTGCCTGTCAAAACAACCTATTATGCTGAGAAGTTGCACAGTTATATGTTGATGAGATTGTGTGACTGCACGAAGTCCCAGTTACCATTGTTTTTGATAGAGGTCCCTAGTTTACGAGTCATGTTTGGGAACAAATTCGTAAAGCTTTAGGCACACACTTAAGGTTTAGTACAACCTTTCATCCTCAGACTGATGGACAATCAGAAAGGACTATACAGACCTTAGAAGACTATCATAGAGCATGCGTTCTTCAGTTTACAGAGAGTTGGGATCTGCACCTAAGTTTGATAGCGTTTGCCTACAACAATAGCTATCAACATAGCATTGACATGGCACCTTATGAAGCTTTGTATGGTAGACGTTGTAGATCACCCTTATGTTGGTATGAAACATGTATATATCAACTCTTAGGGCCTGATCTTGTGCAGCAGACTACAAAGAAGATTAAACTAATACAACAATAGATAAAGACTGCTCAGGATAGGTAGAAATCTTATGCTAATAAGTGTCGTGGACCTTTAGAGTTCCAAGTTGGAAATAGAGTGTACCTCAAGGTCTCACCTTGGAAAGGAGTTCTGAGATTTGGGAGGAAAGGAAAATTAGCTCCTAGGTTTATGGGGCCTTACCCAATCAGTGAACGAATTGGAAGAGTAGCTTATAAGCTAGAGTTACCACCAGAGTTACAGAAGTTACACCCTGTATTCCACATTTCCATGCTTAGGAAATGTCATGATGATACGGAATCAGACTTTCAACCTATGAAAGTAGAACTGAATGATGATGTATCTTATGAGGAAGGACCTGTGTCAATCCTTGATAAAAGAATTAAACAACTGAAAAAGAAATACATAAGTCTTGTGAAAGTCCTCTGGAATCATCGTGGTGTCGAGTAAGACACATGGGAACTAGAGGAAGAAATGAGAAGGAAATACCCTGCTCTTTTCGCTTAATGTGTTTTGTTGATTTCGGGGACGAAATCCTTGTAAGGGGTGGATAATTTGTAACATCCCTGACCTGGGTTATGAATTAACCCTAGGCGTTTTGCTTAGATATGTGATTAAATACTTGTGGTTATCTTTTGATATGTAATTAAAGCTTCTGAGGAACATATATTTCCATTTCAACCCTTTTTAAACAATGTTGCAATATTGTTTTGTTAATTTTGGACTAATGTGCAAATTACCCAAGTAGAAGGGTTAAATTGCAATTTGCATATGTTAAGATGTTTCTCTGATGTTGAGACATCATATGAATGAATATGATATGGTGGTATGGATTCTCCAATCTTGGGCACCAAGATATAGCTTGTAGAGTAATCCTGGTGCTTTAAAACCTAGTTTTGGTATAAAGTTCAATTTACCCAAAACAAAGGGTGCAACATGTAAAATATACCCTCTAGAGTATCTCTAATGTTTCTTGCCATCAAGTAGAGTAAAGAATATGAGGAGGGCGCCTCATTTGAATGATTAAGTAAGAAAGATAATCTTCATATTTAAAATAACTAAGTTTTATGCAAAATGGCCCTTTTATATATCTATGCAACTTAGTAAGGTGTTTGGTTTCTTTTCCTTTTAACCTTGGATAAGGGAGAGGTTTTTCATGTTAAAAATAGGAAGGAACGTGGCCAAGGTTGGAGCAAGAAAGAGTGTATGGGCTTAAGAAATAATTATCTTTTCTTGTCTTGAAAATACCTCTAAAATATATAAGAATCCTTTTTACACAAAGCAAAGGATCGTTACTTTAGTTCCTTTTCCACATTTTCTTGCTTTGGCCGACTAAGGAGAAGCTCAGGAGAAGAGGAGGACGACCAAGCTGGTTTGGGTAAGCTTTGATCATCTCCTAGCTCGAATTCTTGAAGGAAACCCTAATACAAGGTTGGTTTAGTAGTTTTCCTTACATAACTCTTCTTTCTAGCCATCTTCTCCATCCAAATCTTGAAGAACGGACCTTGGGAAACCTCTGGAGCTTCATCCACCATTAAAGCTATGAATCTTGGAGCTATATATCAGATTTAAAGGCGAGTTTTATGACTATAACCCTTAAGTCTTGTTAATGCATCTTTTTCTCCTAGAATCATTTTTTGTTCTTATCTTTTAGACACTTTTAAGTGTTCTTTCTAGCAATTCCGTGAAGAACAGTCCCTATTCTTGAGGTAGAAGATGATGGCATTAATATATATGTTTATCCTAAAATCTTTCTTTAGCAAACGGTCTCCCAACTTTTCCAAACGGTTTCCCAAACCGTTAGGGAGGAAATGGTTTCAAAACCATTTGAGTGCAAACGGTTTCACAAGACCGCATGCAAGCAAACGGTTTAAAGACCATTTGAATGTGTTGACCAGGCGTTGACCATTTGGAGGTCTGTTTTAAATAAGGTGGAATAATCACCCACCAAAAATCATTATCTAATTCCAAGTAAATCATCAATTGAAGGCACATTAATCCTCTAAACCCTAATCGGGTTTATTGTTGATTTCAATAATACAATTATGTTGAAGTTTGGGTTGAGTGGCCCAAACGGTTTCAAAACCATTTGGGGATCACCCAATGGTCTCATGACCGTTTGGTGATCACCCAAGACCATTTGGAGGTCTAGGGTTAAGTAGGGTTGACCAATTGAGGGTTCAATGATATCAAATTGTTAAACAATTAAGTGCTGATTTTGTGACCAAATCTCAAGTTCAACCCTTAAGAGAATGGCTTGGTTTTTGATGAAATAATGGGAAAACGGTCTCAAGACCATTTGTAGGATGTCCAAACGATCCCAAGACCATTTGTAGGATTTCCAAATGATCCCAAGACCGTTTGGAGGTCACCCAAGACCGTTTGGAGGTCTAGGGTTGACCATGGTTAAATGGTTGAAGATTGAACGGCAATAAGTTGAAGTATAATCGATTAGTAACCTATGATCAAATCAATGAATCAAACCTTAATAGGTTGAGTTAGTTTTTGATGTGAACTTGAGAAAACGGTCTCAAGACCGTTTGGAGGTCATCCAAACGATCCCAAGACCGTTTGGGGTCACATCATGACCAAATTGAATGCTGGTTCAATGGTTTCAATGTCAATTAGACTCATGTTGATACATGTTGAAGGGTGATCGATAATTAACCCTAATTCAATTGGTCCAAGCCCTAATTGGTGATCAATTGAGGGTCAATTGAGTGTCAAATCAGTAGAGGATTGACCTAATTGACTCTCTAATAAGTGCATGGTTGATTGAGGGGTTCAACATTGGAAACCCTAACTCAATTGCAATGGTTGAGACACTTTTTGGTCCATGCGGTTTTGAGAGAGTTTGGACCAAATGGTCTCAAGACTGTTTGGGTCCAAACAGTCTCAAGACCGTTTGAGTCCAAACGTTCTCAAGACCGTTTGGGACCAAACAATACCAAACCGTTTGGTGACCATGCAGTTTCAAGATCAATTTTGCCCATGCGGTTTCAAAGTCAAAGTTGGCCAAATGGTCAACAACACCAAACGGTCTTCACCTCACCTAGGGAAAATGGTCTTGAGTGTGTAATTTACCATGTGGTTTCAAAAGTCAACAAACAGTCAACAACCCCAAATGGTTTCCAAACTGTTTGGAGGTGGAAAGTGCAAAACTGTTTGTGGTCTAAATAGGTCAAGATCATTTGATGCCTTAGTAGTCAAGATGGATTAGTAATTGATTAATCTAAACCCTAGAGATACCTATGGTGTTTAAGTGACCGAGTAATTAGCGATTTGATGGATATTATGATCAATGGTGAACATTACAAAAGTAACCCTGATGGGATAGTGTGACTAATACCCCTTGATCAAGTAAACCCTAATGATCATAATGGTGATGGCATAACTTATGTTGTCAAGATTGATTTAACTTAGTGTAATTAAGAGTAATGTAAACATCAGCTAATAGTAAGAGGAGAGAGAAGATTCCTAATATGAAAGAGAATCAAGTAATAAACTTCCTACATGTATGAATGTACCTAATTAGGGTATGATCCTTTTTGGTGAGATCATGGAAACCCTAATTATGATGGTTAATGAATCTTAACCTAATTTGAGGGCATTAATGTAAGTAATTCTCATACATGATGTTGGCATGATCTTATTTCTTTGTTAGGTGAATAGTAAACCCTAATTTAGGGTAATGTGATATAATGTGTATAGTAAACCTTAATCTAGGGAAATGTGATGGTATGAATAGTAAACCCTAATTTTGGATTATGCTTTTAAGCATGATACTATATACTTGATTATGGAATGAATAGTCATTATGCTTTTATAAGTTAAAGGGGTTGAATAACCCTAATTGAATTAAAAGGGAAACCTAACCCTAGAAACCAGCCGTGGTGATGTGACACAGTCGTGGTATTTTGTCTGTAACATGACCGTGGTGGATTATTCTTGCACGACCGTGGTGTTCTATATGTAATTGGAAAAGAACTTATATTGTGCTGGTATAGATACAATGTGCAAGTTATCAATTGTGTTAGTTATGCAGGTGTTTATAAAGAATTGATCATAGCTAGGTAAGGGTTTTGATGCCATATTCATTGATAGCACTTTATAAGCTTTGAAAGTAATGATATGATATGTTGCCTAGTGAAAAATAATATATGAAATTGATATACTGTATGAGCCATGAGAAATATCTGCATTACTACAATCAAAGTCATACTGTTAAATGACTTGATGTCAATATGTTACTTGGTAACAAGAGACTTAATAATCTAAGGGTTTGAATACCCATGTTCCCGAACCATAATGATGAGATGGTTAGGAATTGATATCCCAGTGTTAACAATAGGTGACATAGACTTGATATGATTAGTACTATTTCTTTATTGCAATTGTTTTAATGCTTTATGTTTGGAAACATGCTTGATGCTAAAAGAATACTATAATGTACTTAAATAATCAAGTATAATGATATCATGTAGAGTCCTAACCATAGATCCATCATTGTCAGAAGTTTAATGATGGTGAAACAGGTTTTCCTACGGGAATTCTGGGAGAGCATACTTTTGAGTATGTGGGGGTTATAAACGCGAATATCCTTACGTCCTAATATAGGATTTGATGTGAGATGTACCTGTAATCTCCCAATCCCTCATTATATATTTATGTCGAGATGATGTATCACTAATCTCCCGATGATGTTGTTAATGCCGCATCGATGTGAGATAAATAAGAAATCCCTCGATGGCGAAGAGAGTACAGAACGCCACTATAACTCAAATAGAGAAGTTTCCATGATACCTTGGAAAGCTATTATAGCAGAGACACAAGATGTCCTGCATGTTGTTCCTCATACTGACTGAGGAGGATGAGGTCATAGAAATCTGACTCTTCTAATGAACTATGTATGGTACCGATTGTGATTTCGTAATGGTCGGTTGGAGTATGAGAGGTGTAACTCATCTCCTCAGGGCATAAATATGTTTGAAAAAAACTTAATCAGCCGTGTAGCATAACTGCTTAGGTTGAACTACGAGAAACAATGATTGATGTTACATTGTGTATAGTGCTCTAGTTAAATAACTAGTATACATGTTCTTCATATTCCTTATTGATATATGTATTGTCATTCAATTAAGTTATAATTGAAATAATTGCTTAAAAGAATGTTGCTTCACTTAATTTACACAATTTTAAACCTACAGTTGAATGTTTACAATTCTACTGCTTAATATTATTCCTTTATTGCAATAACAATGCTTCTGGTGGTGAGTTATAACTCTCGCTGGGACAATTATTCAATTGTCTCACCCCCGTGGGATTTGACTTTTTAGGTAGACGCCGAGGACGCAGGAACCCATCAGTAGGTGAGCAACAACATCAGCATCAACAACATCAGGGACAACAGTGATTCTCAGGTGGAGACACTAACTGACAAGTCTTATAGATAGTATGTCCTATGTGTCGTCTCTGTACTCTCAGGTCCTAGGAGTCAGTATATGTTTAAAGATAGATCTGAGATTTTTGGCTTAATTCCTCAAGATTTTTGTATCTTTCCTTGTACAGATAACAAGGTAGTTGATGTTTGTAATACTCGTGATGTGACGTTATAGAGGTGTAATGATGGATCAGCCTGTAAATAACTTATCATACTTCTTTATGAAAGAGTTTTATTAGTTATAGATCTCTTTACGAAAAGTTTTAATTTTTAGTGATTTTTAATAATTCCGCTGCTAACGAAATGCTTCCGCATCAGTTTAACTTAGTTAATCTCATTTTTTATAAGTTGGATCGCACAATTTAGTGGTTTCAGAGCTCAAGGTTTGCTGAATCTACAGAGACATAAGACTTAGGATGTTGGGTTTGTTCTAGTGTCTTCCAGTATGTCTGATAGTGTCTTCTGCTAATTTAGGAGGAGAACATAAGACTAAGGATGTATGGACCACACGAAGAATGCGAGGAACACGTTGCAGAAAGTAGTGTTGCTGCACCCAGAGAAGGTGCAAGAAATCGAGAAAGGGAGGAACCTGTGCCTGAACCACCCCAGTTCAATCCAACTGACATGGGGAACCCAACCGTCCAAGCCATGTTTGGGCAGTTTATGACTACCATGACACACATGACTGATAGGATGCCTATACCTACACCTAGGGCACCTACCCATCCCAAAGGACAAGGAATCAGCAAGACATTTGAATGACTTTACCGAGTTGGAGCCACAGAGTATGCTGGAACAGCTGACCCAGCAGATGCTGACTTGTGGTTAACTGAACTAGAAAAGGCCTTTAGAATCGTGAACATCCCAGAAGCTGAGAAGGTTAGACATGCTGCGTATCTTCTCAATGGGAGTGTTGGTCATTGGTGGACCATGGAGGAACAGAAGAGGCCAGGTGTAGAGGCTGCATGGGAAGTCTTCCGACAGGAATTTATCAATAGATATTTCCCTAAGACGTTTTTTGATGATAAAATCTCTCAGTTTAGGAGGTTAAGACAAGGCATGATGAACATTAGCGAGTACGAGCCTAAGTTCATGGAGCTTTTGCGGTTCTGTCCCCACATGGCAGCTACAGATGAAGAAAGGATTAGGCGTTTTGAGAAAGGGTTAAACGATGAGTTGACCATCCCTGTGTCTGCTCTGAAGAACAGAGAAAGGTTTGCTACCTTTGTTGAGTCTGTCAGAAGGGTAGAAAGGTCTGTAGTAGAGAAGAGACAAACCCAGAACAAGAGGATGTATCTCCAATTCCAAGGATCTTCATCTAAAGGTTTCAAGAAACCTAGGTTTTCTGTGCCTACACCACCACCTAGATTCAATACCCAGACGCAATGGACGTCGAATAGGGGTAGAAGACGAAGCCTACCACTAGAAGGAGCTCGCAGTTCAACATCTATGCCAGTCACAGGACCACCCATACCACAACAACTGAATAGAAGTTGTTATATATGTGGAAAGATGGGGCATCTGATGAAGGATTGCAGAGCCGGAGAAGTGAGTGTAACTCAACCCCAGAGGCAAAGTCAGCAAGGATCTCAAAGGAGACAGTTTCTAGGAGGATCTAGAGGACACGGACAAGCATCCCAAGCTGGATCATCGGCACCAAGTCAGCGATTACCGAATCAACCACAGGAAACAATGAGATTTTATGTGATGAATCCACCTGCTGCAGTAATCAACCCTCGGGTTGTGGCAGGTCAGATGGAACTGTTATATTCTGATATGTCTACATCTTGCATTGTATCTATTTTAATTGATCTAGGTGCTACACACTCCTTTATCACTCGAAGAGTGATTCTTGACTGCAACTTGACTATAAGTCATAGAGCAGATAGTTTGTTGCTAGAAACTCCGTTGAGGGGATCTGTAGTGCTGCAGGAGGTATGTTCCCCCGGCATCCTCTTCTTTTCTAAACATCCCATTCAAGTGGATCTTATACCACTTGAGATGCATGGATTTGATATTATCATTGGGATGGATACCTTAGAAAGGTATAAGATTGTCTTGGATTGTGAGTCCAAGCAAGCTGTGTTTTCTGATGATAGTGACACATGGATCTTTCAAGGAGAGAGAAAGATTCTACCCACCTGTCTTGTGTCAACTATGGTTGCTGAGAAGCTGATACAGCAAGGATGTTACGAATTCTTGGCCCATGTGGTAGATACTACCATGGCCCATGTGGTAGATACTACCATGGATAGTCCTAACCCTGTTGAAGTTCCAATAGTCAGGGAATTTGAAGATGTATTTCCTGAAGAACTTCCAGGTGTGCCACCGCCTCGAGAAATTGATTTTGAAATCAATTTAATTCCATATACGAAACCTATATCACAAACACATATAGGATGGCGTCTGCCAATATGGCAGAACTCAAGAAACAACTGCAAGAGTTGCTTGAGAAGGGTTTTATCCGACCGAGTACTTCACCCTGGGGTGCTCTGGTCCTCTTTATTAAAAACAAAGATGGTTCAATGCGGTTGTGCATTGATTATAGATAGTTAAATAAAGTAACAATAAAGAATAATTATGCTCTACCGAGGATTGATGATCTCTTTGACCAGTTGCGTGGTGCAACCGTCTTCTCAAAGATAGATTTGAGGTCGGGATACCACCAGTTGCGTATTAAGGATAGTGACATACCCAAGTATGCCTTTAGGATGAGGTATGGTCACTATTATTTCATAGTTATGTCGTTTGGACTAACTAATGCACCAACGGAATTTATGGAACTCATGATTTGAATCTTCTGACCTTTTCTTGATCAGTGTGTTGTCGTATTTATAGATGACATCCTAATCTATAGTAGAGATGCCCAGCAGCATGAACATCATCTTTGTCAGGCTCTAACTTTGCTAAGGAAGCATAAGCTATATGCTAAGTTTAGCAATTGTGAGTTTTGGTTACCAGAAGTATCTTTCCTTGGACACGTAATATCTACTTTGGGTATACGTGTTGACCCTAAAAAGGTAGAATTTGTCCTGCAATGGGATCAGGCGAAGACACCGACTGAAATCTATAGTTTCTTAGGGTTAGCTGGCTATTATCAAAGGTTCAATAAGAACTTTAGTTTTATAGCCTTACCCTTGACTAAGTTGACCAGGAAGGATGTTCCTTTTACTTGGAGTGATAAGTGTCAACAATCTTTCCAGTTGTTGAAGGAGAGGTTGACAAGTGCACATGTGCTTGTGTTACCTGAACAGGGGAAAGGATATATAGTTTTCTGTGATGCCTCCAAGAATGGATTTGGATGTGTGTTGATGCAGGATAAATAAGTGATTTCTTTTTCTTCTCGACAACTTAAGAAACACGAGGAGAATTATCCTATACATGATCTAGAACTAGTGACTGTGGTTCATTCCTTGAAAATATGGAGACATTATATTTATGGAGAGACATTCCAGATTTTCACAGATCATAAGAACCTTAAGTATATATTTTCTCAGCATGAGTTTAATATGAGGCAACGCTGCTGGATGGAGTTATTCAAGGACTACGATTGTACAATTGATTACCATCTAGGGAAGGCCAATGTAGTTGCTGATGCTTTGAGTAGGAAATCAGCAACACCAGCCCTAGATAGAGCACAACGGAATTCCTTAGTGTGCTCAAGGAGAGATATGCTTATCTACTTAAGGCAAAATAATGTACAGTTAAAAGTATCATTGTTAGCCAGGTTGTTGGCCGAGATGCATATAAAACCCACTCTGAGAGAGTAGATCAAGGAGGCACAACAAGTTGATGCTACAGTTCAACTGATTAGATCAGAATATGGTAGTGAGAAACGAGATGGTTTCCATGATTCAGATGATCAAGTAGCCTGTTATCATGGTAGGACGATAGTACCAGATGTAGACAACTTCAGGAAGTTAGTCCTGGAAGAAGCTCATTCTTCAATGTATGCCATGCATCCAGGGAGCACCAAGATGTATCGAAACTTGAAAGATATGTATTGGTGGCCTGGTTTGAAGAAAGACGTTGTTGAGTTTGATATGCGGTGTCTTGTGTGTCAGCAAGTTAAAGCTGAACACCAGAAGCCTGTAGGAACAATGCAACCATTACCCATACCACAATGGAAGTGGGATCATGTAACCATGGAATTTGTAGTTGGTTTACCGAGGACAGCCAAAGGACATGATTCCATTTGTGTAATAGTTGATAGGTTGACGAAGATAGTTCATTTCTTGCCTGTCAAAACAACCTATTCTGCTGAGAAGTTAGCACAGTTATATGTTGATGAGATTGTGCGACTGCACGGAGTCCCAATTACCATTGTTTCTGACAGAGGTCTCCAATTTATGAGTCGTTTTTGGGAACGACTTCATAAGGATTTAGGCACACAGTTAAGGTTTAGTACAACCTTTCATCCTCAGACTGATGGACAGTCAGAAAGGACAATACATACCTTAGAAGACTATCATAGAGCATGTGTTCTTCAGTTTACAGAGAGTTGGGATCTGCACATAAGTTTGATAGAGTTTGCCTACAACAATAGCTATCAACATAGCATTGACATGGCACCTTATGAAGCTTTGTATGGTAGACGTTGTAGATCACCCTTATGTTGGTATGAAACAAGTGAATATCAACTTTTAGGGCCTGATCTGGTGCAGTAGACTACAAAGAAGATTAAAATAATACAACAATAGATAAAGACTGTACAGGGTAGGTAGAAATCTTATGCTGATAAGCGTCATAGACCTTTAGAGTTCCAAGTTGGAGATAGAGTGTACCTCAAGGTCTCACCTTGGAAAGGAGTTCTAAGATTTGGGAGGAAAGGAAAAGTAGCTCCTAGGTTTATGGGGCCTTACCCAATCAGTGAACGAATTGGAAGAATAGCTTATAAGATAGAGTTACCACCAGAGTTACAGAAGTTACACCCTGTGTTCAACATTTCCATGCTTAGGAAATGTCATCCTGCTACAGAATCAGTCCTGCAACCTATGGAAGTAGAACTGAATGATGATGTATCTTATGAGGAATGACCTGTGTCAATCCTTGATAAAAGAATTAAACAACTGAAAAAGAAAGACAGAAGTCTTGTGAAAGTCCTCTGGAATCATCGTGGTGTTGAGGAAGTCACGTGGGAACTAGAGGAAGAAATGAGAAGGAAATACCCTGCTCTTTTCTGTTAATGTGTTTTGTTGATTTCGGGGACGAAATCCTTGTAAGGGGTGGATAATTTGTAACATCCCTGACCTGGGTTATGAATTAACCCTAGGTGTTTTGCTTCGATATGTGATTAAATGCTTGTGGTTATCTTTTTATATGTAATTAAAGCTTCTGAGGAACATATATTTCCATTTCAACCCTTTTTAAACAATGTTGCAATATTGTTTTGTTAATTTTGGACTAATGTGCAAATTACCCAAGTAGAAGGGTTAACTTGCAATTTACATATGTTAAGATGTTCCTCTGATTTTGAGACATCATATGAATGAATATGATATGGTGGTATGGATTCTCCAAGCTTGGGCACCAAGATATAGCTTGTAGAGTAATTCTGGTGCTTTAAAACCTAGTTTTGGTATAAAGTGCAATTCACCCAAAACTGAGGGTACAACATGTAAAATATACCCTCTAGAGTATCTCTAATGTTTCTTGGAATCAAGTAGAGCAAATAATATGAGGAGGGCGCCTCATTTGAATGATTAAGTAAGAAAGATAATCTTAATATTTAAAATAACTAAGTTTTATGGAAAATGGCCATTTTATATATCTATGCAACTTAGTAAGGTGTTTGGTTTTTTTTCCTTTTAACTTTGGATAAGGGAGTGGTTTTGCATGTGAAAATGAGGAAGGAACGTGGCCATGGGTGGAGCAAGCAAGAGTGGATGGACTTAAGAAATAAAAAGAAATAATTATCTTTTCTTGCCTTGAAAATACCTCTAAAATATATAAGCATCCGTTTTACACAAAGCAAAGGATCGTTCCTTTAGTTCCTTCTCCTCATTTTCTTGCTTTGTCCGACTAAGGAGAAGCTCAGGAGTAGAGGAGGACGACCAAGCTGGTTTGGGTTATCTTTGATCATCTCCTTGCTCGAATTCTTGAAGAAACCCTAATACAAGGTTGGTTTAGTAGTTTTCCTTACATAACTCTTCTTTCTAGCCATCTTCTCCATCCAAATCTTGAAGAACGGACCTTGGGAAACCTCTGGAGATTCATCCACCATTAAAGCTACGAATCTTGGAGCTCTAGATAATATTTAAAGGCAGGTTTTATAACTCTAACCCTTAAGTCTTGTTAATGCTTCTTTTTCTCCTAGAATCATTGCTTGTTCTTATCTTTTCGACACTTTTAAGTGTTCTTTCTAGCAATTCCATGAAGAACAGTCCATGTTCTTGAGGTAGAATATGATGGCGTTAATATCTATGTTTATCCTAAAATCTTTCTTCAGCAAACGGTCTCCGAACTTTTCCAAACGGTTTCCCAAACCGTTTGGGAGCAAACGGTTTCAAAACCGTTTGAGTGTGAACGATTTCACAAGACCGCATGCAAGCAAATGGTTTAAAGACCATTTTAATGTGTTGACCAGGCGTTTACCATTTGGAGGTCTTTTGTAAATAAGGTGGACTAATCACCCACCAAAAATCATTATCTAATTCCAAGTAAATCATCAAATGAAGGCACATTAATCCTCTAAACCCTAATCGAGTTTATTGCTGATTTCAATAATACAATTATGTTGAAGTTTGGGTTGAGTGGCCCAAACGGTTTCAAAACCATTTGGGGATCACCCAAATGGTCTCAAGACCGTTTGGTGATCACCCAAGACCATTTGGAGGTCTAGGGTTAAGTAGGGTTGACCAATTGAGGGTCCAGTGATATCAAATTGTTAAACAATTAAGTGCTGATTTTGTGACCAAATCTAGGGTTCAACCCTTAAGAGAATGGCTTGGTTTCTGATGAAATTATGGGAAAACGGTCTCAAGACCGTTTTTAGGATGTCCAAATGATACCAAGACCGTTTGGGGGTCACCCCAAGACCGTTTGGAGGTCTAGGGTTGACCATGGTTAAATGGTTGAAGATTGAAAGGAAATAAGTTGAAGTATAATCGATTAGTAACCTAATGATCAAATCAATGAATCAAACCTTAATAGGTTGAGCTAGTTTTTTATGTGAACTTGATAAAATGGTCTCAAGACCGTTTGGAGGTCATCCAAATGATCCCAAGACCGTTTGGGGTCAAATCATGAACAAATTGAATGATGGTTCAATGGTTTCAATGTCAATTACTCTCATGTTGATACATGTTGAAGGGTGATCGATAATTAACCCTAATTCAATTGATCCAAGCCCTAATTGGTGATCAATTGAGGGTCAATCGAGTGTCAAATCAGTAGAGGATTGACCTAATTGACTCATTTGATAAGTGTCTAACAAGTGCATTGTTGATTGGGGGTTCAACATTGGAAACCCTAACTCAATTGCAATGGTTGAGACACTTTTTGGTCCATGCGGTTTTGAGATAGTTTGGACCAAATGGTCTCAAGACTGTTTGGGTCCAATTGGTCTCAAGACCATTTGAGTCCAAATGGTCTCAAGACCGTTTGGGACCAAACGATCCCAAACTGTTTGGTGACCATGCGGTTTCAAGATCAATTTTTCCCATGCAGTTTCAAAGTCAAAGTTGGCCAAACGATAAACAAGACAAAATGGTCTTCACCTCACCTAGGGCAAATGGTCTGGAGTGTGTTCTTTACCATGTAGTTTCAAAAGTCAACAAAAGGTCAACAACCCAAAACGGCTTCAAAATCGTTTGGAGGTTGAAAGTGCAAAACTGTTTGAGGTCTAAATAGGTCAAGATCATTTGATGCCTTAGTAGTCAAGATGGATTAGTAATTGATTAATCTAAACCCTAGAGATACCTAAGGTGTTTAAGTGACCTAGTAATTAGTGATTTGATGCATATTATGATGAATGGTGAACATTATAAAAGTAACCCTGATGGGATAGTGTGACTAATACCCCTTGATCAAGTAAACCCTAATGATCGTAATGGTGATGGCATAACTTATGTTGTCAAGGTTGATTTAACTTATTCTAATTAAGAGTAATGTAAACATCACCTAATAGTAAGAGGAGAGAGAAGACTCCTAATATGAAAGAGAATCAAGTAATAAACTTCCTACATGTATGAATGTACCTAATTAGGGTATGATCCTTTATGGTGAGATCATGGAAACCCTAATTATGATGGTTAATGAATCTTAACCTAATTTGAGGGCATTAATGTAAGTAATTCTCATACATGATGTTGGCATGATCTTATTTCTTTGTTATGTGAATAGCAAACTCGAATTTAGGGTAATGTGATATAATGTGTATAGTAAACCTTAATATAGGGAAATGTGATGGTATGAACAATAAACCATAATTTTGGATTATGCTTTTAAGAATGACACTCTATACTTGATTATGGAATGAATAGTCATTATGCTTTTATAAATTAAAGGGGTTGAATAACCCTAATTGAATTAAAAGGGAAACCTAACCCTAGAAACCAGCGATGGTGATGTGACACGGTCGTGGTATTTTGTCTGTAACATGACCGTGCTAGGTAGCATGACCGTGGTGGCTTATTCTTGCACGACCGTACAAGATAGCACGACCGTGGTGTTCTATATGTAATTGGAAAAGAACTTATATTGTGCTGGTATAGATACAATGTGCAAGTTATCAATTGTGTTAGTTATGTAGGTGTTTACAAAGAAGTGATCATAGCCATGTAAGGGTTTTGATGCCATATTCATTGATAGTACTTTATAAGTTTTGAAAGTAATGATATGATATGTTACCTAGTGAAAAATAACATATGAAATTGATAGACTGCATGAGCCATGAGAAATATCTGCATTACTTCAATCAAAGTCATACTATTAAATGACTTGATGTCAATATGTTACTTGGTAACAAGAGACTTAATAATCTAAGGGTTTGAATACCCATGTTCCTGAACCATAATGATGAGATGGTTAGGAATTGATATCCCAGTGTTAACAATAGGTGACATAGACTTGATATGATTAGTACTATTTCTTTATAGCAATTGTTTTAATGGTTTATGTTTGGAAACATGCCTGATGCTAAAAGAATACTATAATGTACTTAAATAATTAAGTATAATGATATCATGTAGACCCCTCACCATAGATCAATCATTGGCAGAAGTTTAATGATGGTGAAATAGGTTTTCCTAAGGGAATTCCTGGAGAGCATACTTTTGAGTATGTGGGGGTTATGGACGTGAATATCCTTACGTCCTAATATAGGATTTGATGTGAGATGTACTTGTAATCTCCCAATCCCTCATTATATATTTATGTCGGGATGATGTATCACTAATCTCCCGATGATGTTGCTAATGCCGCATCGATGTGAGATAAACAAGAAATCCCTCGATGGTGAAGAGAGTACAGAACGCCACTGTAACTCTAATAGCAAAGTTGCTAGGATACCCTGGAAAGCTATTATAACAGAGACACAAGATGTCATGCATGTTGTTCCTCATATTGACTGAGGAGGATGAGGTCATAGAAATCTGACTCTTCTAATGAACTATGTATGGTACCGATTGCGATTTAGTAATGGTCGGTTGGAGTATGAGAGGTGTAACTCATCTCCTCAGGGCATAAATATGTTTGAAAAAAACTTCATCAGCCATGTAGAATAACTGCTTAGGTTGAACAATGAGAAATAATGATTGATGTTACATTGTTTATAGTGCTCTAGTTAAATAACTAGTATACATGTTCTTCATATTCCTTATTGATATATGTCTTGTCATTCAATTAAGTTATAATTGAAATAATTGCTTAAAAGAATGTTTCTTCACTTAGTTTACACAATGTTAAACCTATTGTTGAATGTCTACAGTTCTACTGCTTAATATTATTCCTTTATTGCAATAACAATGCTTCTGGCAAAGAGTTATAACTCTCGCTGGGACAATTATTCAATTGTCTCACTCCCGTGGGATTCAACTTTTTAGATAGATGCCGAGGACGCAGGAACCCATCAGTAGGTGAGCAACAACATCAGCATCAGCAACATCAGGGACAGTAGTGATTCTCAGGTGGAGACACTAACTGACAAGTCTTGTAGATAGTATGTCCTATGTGTCGTTTCTGTACTCTCAGGTCCTAGGAGTCAATAGATGTTTAAAGATAGATCTGAGAATTTTGGCTTAATGCCTCGAGATTTTTGTATCTTGCCTTGTACAGCTAACAAGGTAGTCGATGTTTGTAATACTCAAGATGTGATGTTATAGAGGTGTAATGATGGATCATCCTGTAAATAACTTATCATACTTTTTTATGAAAGAGTTTTATCAGTTATAGATCTCTTTATGAAAAGTTTTAATTTTTAGTGATTTTTAATAATTTTGCTGCTAATGAAACACTTCTGCATCAGTTTAACTTAATTAATCTCGTGTTTTATAAGTTGGATCCCACAATTTAGTGGTATCAGAGCTCTAGGTTCACTGAGTCTACAAAGACATAGGACTTAGGATGTTGGGTCTGTTCTAGTGTCTTCCAGTATGTCTGATAGTGTCTTCTGCTCATTTAGGAGGAGAAGATAAGACTAAGGATGTATGGACCACATGAAGAACGCGAGGAACACGTTGCAGAAAGTAGTGTTGCTGCACCCAGAGAAGGTGCAAGAAACCGAGAAAGGGAGGAACATGTGCCTGAACCACCCCAATTCAATCCAACTGACATGGGGAACCCAGCCGTCAAAGCCATGTTTGGGCAGTTTATGACTGCCATGACACACATTACTGATAGGATGCCTATACCTGCACCTAGGGCACCTACTTATCCTGAAGGACAAGGAATCGACAAGACGTTTGAATGACTTTACTAAGTTGGAGCCACAAAGTATGCTGGAACAGCTGATCCAGTAGATGCTGACTTGTGGTTAACTGAACTAGAAAAGGCCTTTAGAATCGTGAACATCCCAGAAGCTGAGAAGGTTAGACATGCTGTGTATCTTCTCAAGGGGAGTGTTGGTCATTTGTGGACCATGGAGGAACAGAAGAGGCCAGGTGTAGAGGCTGCATGGGAAGTCTTCCGATGGGAATTTATCAATAGATATTTCCCTAAGATGTTTTTGGACGAGAAAATCTCTCAGTTTGAGAGGTTAAGACAAGGCCCGATGAACATTAGCGAGTACGAGGCTAAGTTCATGGAGCTTTTGTGGTTCTGCCCGCACATGGCAGCTACATATGAAGAAAGGATTAGGCATTTTGAGAAAGGGTTAAATGCTGAGTTGACCACCCCTGTGTCTACTCTGGAGAACAGAGAAAGGTTTGCTACCTTTGTTGAGTCTGTCAAAAGGGTAGAAAGGTCTGTAGCAGAGAAGAGACAGACCCAGAATAAGAGGATGTATCCCCAATTCCAAGGATCTTCATCTAAAGGTTTCAAGAAACCTAGGTTTTTTATGCCTACACCACCACCTAGATTCAGTACCCAGACGCAGTGGACGTCGAATAGGGGTAGAGGACGAATCCTACCACTAGAAGGAGCTCGCAGTTCAGCATCTATGTCAGTCACAGGACCACCCAGACCACAACAACTGAATAGAAGTTGTTATATATGTGGAAAGATGGGGCATCTAATGAAGGATTGCAGAGCCAGAGAAGTGAGTGTAACTCAACCCCAGAGGCAAAGTCAGCAAGGATCTCAAAGGAGACAGTTTCCAGGAGGAGCTAGAGGAAGTGGACAAGCATCCCAAGCTGGATTCTCGGCACCAGGTCAGCAAGCACCGAATCAACCACATGCAACAATGAGATTTTATGCGATGAATCCACCTGATGCAATAATCAACCCTCGGGTTGTGGCAGGTCAGATGGAACTGTTATATTCTGATATGTCTACATATTGCATTGTATCTATTTTAATTGATCAGGGTGCGACACACTCCTTTATCACTCGAAGAGTGATTCTTGACTGCAACTTGACTATAAGTCATAGAGAAGATAGTTTGTTGCTAGAAACTCCGTTGAGGGGATCTGTGGTGCTGCAGGAGGTATGTTCCCCCTGCATCCTCTTCTTTTCTTAACATCACATTCAAGTGGATCTTATACCACTTGAGATGAATGGATTTGATATAATACTTGGGATGGATACCTTAGAAAGGTATAAGGATGTCTTGGAATGTGAGTCCAAGCAAGCTGTGTTAGCTGATGATAGTGACACATGGATCTTTCAAGGAGAGAGAAAGATTCTACCCACCTGTCATGTGTCAACTATGGTTGCTGAGAAGCTGATAAGGCAAGGATGTTACAAATTCTTGGCCCATGTGGTAGATACTACCATGGACCATGTGGTAGATACTACTATGGATAGTCCTAACCCTGCTGAAGTTCCAATAGTCAGGGAATTTGAAGATGTATTTCTTAAAGAACTTCCAGGTGTGCCACCGCCTCGGGAAATTGATTTTGAAATAAATTTAATTCCAGATATGAAACCTATAGCACAAACACCATATAGGATGGCGCCTGCCGATATGGAAGAACTCAAGAAACAACTACAAGAGTTGCTTGAGAAGGGTTTTATCCGACCGAGTACTTCACCCTGGGGTGCTCCGGTCCTCTTTGTTAAAAAGAAAGACGGTTCAATGCGGTTGTGCATTGATTATGGACAGTTAAATAAAGTAACAATAAAGAATAAGTATCCTCTGTCGAGGATTGATGATCTCTTTCACCAGTTGCGTGGTGCAACCGTGTTCTCAAAGATAGATTTGAGGTCAGGATACCACCAATTGTGTATTAAGGATAGTGACATACCCAAGTCTACCTTTAGGATGAGGTATGGTCACAATGAGTTCACAGTTAGGTCGTTTGGACTAAATAATGCACCAGCGGCATTTATGGAACTCATGAATAGAATCCTCTGACCTTTTCTTGATCAGTGTGTTGTCGTCTTTATAGATGACATCCTAATCTATAGTAGAGATGCTCAGCAGCATGAACATCATCTTCGTCAGGCTCTACCTTTGCTAAGGAAGCATAAGCTATACGCTATGTTTAGCAAGTGTGAGTTCTGGTTACCAGAAGTATCTTTCCTTGGACACGTAATATCTGCTTCGGGTATACGTGTTAACGCTAAAAAGGTAGAATCTGTCCTGCAATGGGAGCAGCCAAATACACCGACTGAAATCAGTAGTTTCTTAGGGTTAGCTGGCTATTATCGAAGGTTCATTAAGAACTTCAGTTCTATAGCCTTACCCTTGACTAAGTTGACCAGGAAGGATGTTCCTTTTACCTAGAGTGATAAGTGTCAACAATCTTTCCAGTTGTTGAAGGAGAGGTTGACAAGTGCACCTGTGCTTGTGTTACCTGAATAGGGGAAAGGATATATAGTTTTCTGTGATGCCTCCAAGAATGGACTTGGCTGTGTGTTGATGTAGGATAAAAAAGTGATTTCTTTTGCTTCTCGACAGCTTAAGAAACACAAGGAGAATTATCCTACACAAGATCTAGAACTAGCGGTTGTGGTTCATGCCTTGAAAATATGGAGACATTATCTTTATGGAGAGACATTCTAGATTTTCACAGATCATAAGAACCTTAAGTATATCTTTTCTCAGCATGAGCTTAATATGAGGCAACGCCGCAGGATGGAGTTAATCAAGGACTACGATTGTATAATTGATTACCATCTAGGGAAGGCCAATGTAGTTGATGATGCTTTGAGTAGGAAATCAGCAACACCAGCCCAAGATAGAGCACAACGAAAGTCCTTAGTGTGCTCAAGGAGATATATGCTTATCTCCTTAAGGCAAAACAATGTATAGTTAAAAGTATCATTGTTAGCTGGGTTATTGGCTGAGATGCATATAAAACCCACTCTGAGAGAGCAGGTCAAGGAGGCACAACAAGTTGATGTTGTAGTTCAACTGATAAGATCAGAATATGGTAGCGAGAAACGAGATGGTTTCCATGATTCAGATGATCAAGTAGCCTGTTATCATGGTAGGATGATAGTATCGGATGTAGACAACTTGAGGAAGTTAGTCCTGGAAGAAGCTCATTCTTCACTGTATGCCATGCATATGGGGAGCACCAAGATGTATCAAAACTTGAAAGATATGTATTGGTGGCCTGGTTTGAAGAAAGACGTTATTGAGTTTGTTATGCGGTGTCCTATGTGTCAGCAAGTTAAAGTTGAACACCAGAAGCCTACAGGAACAATGCAACTATTACCCATACCACAATGGAAGTGGGATCATGTAACCATGGACTTTGTAGTTAGTTTACCCAGGACAACCAAAGGACATGATTCCATTTTGGTAATAGTTGATAGGTTGATGAAGATAGCTCATTTCTTGTCTGTCAAAACAACCTATTCTGCTTAGAAGTTAGCATAGTTATATGTTGATGAGATTGTGCGACTGCACGGAGTCCCAGTTACCATTGTTTCTGACAGAGGTCCCCAGTTTACGAGTCATTTTTGGGAACGACTTCATAAAGCTTTAGGCACACAATTAAGGTTTAGTACAACCTTTCATCCTCAGACTGATGGACAGTCAGAAAGGACTATACAGACCTTAGAATACTTGCTTAGAGCATGTATTCTTCAGTTTACAGGGAGTTGGGATCTGCACCTAAGCTTGATCGAGTTTGCCTACAACAATAGCTATCAACATAGCATTGACATGGCACCTTATGAAGCTTTGTATGGTATACGTTGTAGATCACCCTTATGTTGGTATGAAACAGGTGAATATCAACTTTTAGGGCCTGATCTTGTACAACAGACTACAGAGAAGATTAAACTAATACAACAACAGATAAAGACTGTACAGGATAGGAAGAAATCTTATGCTGATAAGCATCGTAGACCTTTAGAGTTCCAAGTTGGAGAGAGAGTGTACCTCAAGGTCTCACCTTGGAAAGGAGTTCTGAGATTTGGGAGGAAAGGAAAATTAGCTCCTAGGTTTATGGGGCCTTACCCAATCAGTGAACGAATTGGAAGAGTAGCTTATAAGCTAGAGTTACCACCAGAGTTACATAAGTTACACCATGTGTTCCACATTTCCATGCTTAGGAAATTTCATCCTGATACAGAATCATTCCTGCAACCTATGGAAGTAGTACTGAATGATGATGTATCTTATGAGGAAGGACCTGTGTCAATCTTTGATAAAAGAATTAAACAACTGATAAAGAAAGACATAAGTCTTGTGAAAGTCCTCTGGAATCATCGTGGTGTTGAGGAAGCCACGTGAAAACTAGAGGAAGAAATGAGAAGGAAATACCCTGCTCTTTTCTCTTAATGTGTTTTGTTGATTTCGGGGATGAAATCCTTGTAAGGGGTGGATAATTTGTAACATCCCTGACCTGGGTTATGAATTAACCCTAGGTGTTTTGCTTATATATGTGATTAAATTCTTGTGGTTATCTTTGGATATGTAATTAAAGCTTTTGAGGAACATATATTTCCATTTCAACCCTTTTTAAACAATGTTGCGATATTGTTTTGTTAATTTTGGACTAATGTGCAAATTACCCAAGTAGAAGGGTTAACTTGCAATTTGCATATGTTAAGATGTTCCTCTGATGTTGAGACATCATATGCATGAATATGATATGGTGGTATGGATTCTCCAAGCTTGGGCACCAATATATAGCTTGTAGAGTAATCCTAGTGCTTTAAAACCTAGTTTTCGTATAAAGTGCAATCTACCAAAAACTAAGGGTGCAACATGTAAAATATACCCTCTAGAGTATCTCTAATGTTTCTTGGCATCACGTATAGAAAAGGATATGAGGAGGGCGCCTCATTTGAATGATTAAGTAAGAAAGATAATCTTAATATTTAAAATAACTAAGTTTTATGCAAAATGGCCCTTTTATATATCTATGCAACTGAACTGATAGATATGATCCGATCATGTTCCCTTGCACCCTCTCGCTCTAGCGATTAGGGCTACACAAGAAGTGAACCCCTACTCCCTTTAGGTTAGGGTTTTCCCTTGCAGGTTCAAGTGCAGGCGGGCTTTGGGTCTTGGCTCCATGGCGACGGAGCTGGGAGATCGTTGCGCGGGGCTTAGATTGTCAGACGACGAGGAGGCGCCGATTGATGGTAGCTTGTTGTGCAGCGGCGATGAGGGCAAAGACCAGATAGAGTTGGCGCTTGTGGGGCATCTTCTCACGGACTGATCTTTCAACCTGAAGGCAATGGAAAGGACATTGATGCAGGCATGGAGCCTACATGAAGCGGTGGTCTTCAAGAAACTAGAAGGGGACGTCTTTGTCATGCAATTCTCACACTGGCGGGACAAACATCATGTGATGGAAGACGCACCATGTAACTTCGATGGGCGGCTGGTGCTGTTCAAAGAACTCGACAAGGAGGAGCAGTCGGGGTGCCTGCAAATCAATAATACACCTTTCTGGATATGTCTCTATGGCCATCCGTTGGGGTATAGAGGGGAAGCGACGGTGAGGGAAATTGCAGGTGGAGTCGGTGCGGTGGTGGCAACGGATTGAGATGAGTCATGCTGGGACTCTTCCGTCAGAGTCAGAGTGTTGGTCGATGTTACACGGCCTCTAAGAAGATCTTTAAAATTAAAGGTGAAGAGCGGGTGCATCGTGGATGTGGAAGTCAAATACGAAAGGCTCGGGATGTTTTGCTTCAATTGCGACATGCTTGGGCATCTCGACAAGGACTGTGATAGCCATGCGGAGGAAGGTGCCCAGCAGCAACGGTGGGGAAGGTGGCTACGAGTGTCTCCGTGGAAGCAATACAGGTCAGAAGACGATAGGGAGACAAGACGGGGAGGGGCACGAAGAAAACTCACGTTCAAGAAAAAGGAGGAGGCGGAGGCGGCGAGCCGAGCGGTAGAGGAGGAAGAAGGAAGTAGCGACGGGGGTGTGATGGGGGGAGAAGGTGAAGTAGAGAAGGGGGTTGCGGGACAGGAAGAGGGAATGGGGTGAGAGGACGGGAGGAAGCAGTAGGATGAAAGGGGTAACACTGCTAGCAGGGGGCGTTACAATGTGGGGAGGGGCGTCGACAGATGGTAGGAAGGGGAGGAGCGAGGGAAGGCATCGAGCATTGCACCAGAAGGACGGGGGTGGGATGCGTGGACAGAGAGAAGGGAGAGGGAACACAGATCAGAGAGGGTCCGACAAGTGGCGCTCGCAGAGAGGGGAAGAAGAAGGCAGTCGATAGGGAGGCGGATGACTTGTGAGCGCGCCAACATCAGGACGGAAGCAACACAAACTGGAGAACGTCGTGAGAACTGGTGACGCGTCGATATACTAAAGAAGAACTACTAGGTCTCCAGGGCCAGGTCCGGTTGTGCGAGGAAGCACCAGAGACGGTATCGGGGGAGTCAGAGGAAGAAGCGCTGGGGTACGTTGAAGCAGCATACGCTAGTAAATAGCAAACAGAAATAGGCAGTGATGCACTTCACGGTATAAATCAGTATCAGAAGAATGGGGAGAGGACTAACTTTAACTGCACTGATGAGGGCACAAGCAAACTCAACTACAAGGAGACGCCGGATGTGCAAGAGAGAGTGCACGAGGTAGGACACTTGAATGTTGCTGATCAAAATGCAGATACTTTCAATACAATGAAAAGAATCTTAACAAGGGCACAGAGGAAGAAAGAATTTGGTTATAATGGGAAAGGGGGAAGCAAACAGCCCAAAGGGAAAAAATGCCATCAACCATGGGTCTACAAAATGAGCAGAGGAGCACGCTTGGGAATTCCAGAAGAGGAGGTGGTGTGGGAACAGGCTATAGGAAAGAGGGGGAGGAACAGAGATGTTTGTGACATGAACCTCGATGTGCTACCTTTGAAGGACTGCGGGGGGAAAAGACACAAGATGCTCAGTGAGAACACACCAGACAGAGTTGGGGTCATCATGAATCAAGTAGAGGAGATTGGCGGAGTCCAATCCCGCGAAGGACAATGAAAATCTTTAGCTGGAACTGTTAGGGATTGGGCGACCCTGACACGTGCAAAGCTCTCCGAGCTTGGGTTTGGAGAGAGCGCCCAAACATAGTTTTTGTCATGGAAACTATGATCGCCGACAGGAAATTGGAGGATGTAAAGCGTAGTTGTGGTTTCACTAATGGTTTGTGCATATCAAGCATGGGGCGGGCAGGTGGCATGGGATTTTGGTGGAAAGATGCAGACGTGGAGGTGATTAGCTACTCTCACAGGCACGTTACAGCTGCGGTCAAAAATAACTCCATGGGAACAACATGGAGAGCGGTGGGTATTTATGGCTGGGCACAACAGGCAGAAAAGTCAAAGACATGGGATTTGATGAGGAGGATAAAGGGTGAAATGGACGAGCCCGTTATTTTCTTCGGGGACTTCAATGAGATTGTGTCAAATGCGGAGAAACAAGGGGGCCCACCCAAAGAAGACAGATTCATGCAGGACTTCAGGGATGCTATAGATGACTGCGAGTTGATGGATATTGGTTTTGAAGGAAATGTTTTCACGTGGAAAAGAGGACTTACTGAGAGAACACTGGTAAAGGAGAGACTAGATAGATTTCTTCCTGATCTGGGCTGGAGGAACCTTTTTAGATATTGTAAGGTCATAAATCTGCCCATATATGAGTCAGATCATGCATCAATCATCCTAAAGGCGAATAGGAGAAATAACAATAAGAGGAGGAAAGGTCACTTCATGTTTGAACCTATGTGGGTGGGGGAAGAAAATTTCTCTATTATTATTAGGGAGGCATGGGAAGCTGTAGCAGGGAGGGATTTGGGAACCAAGTTGATGAAATGTAAGGAGAGTCTTAAAGCTTGGGCAAATGAAAAGTTTGGAGAAAGGAGAAGAAAAGTGAAGGAGCTGGAGAGTGAACTCAAGGGGTTACAAGCTCTTCCACCGGATCAAAGGAACCTTGACCGGGCGGAGGAAAAATCAAAAGAACTACAATACTGGCTACTGAGTGACGAGGAATATTGGGCTGCCCGGGCAAGAGTCAAAGAACTGAAAGAGGGAGATTGAAATACTCACTATTTCCACCAAAAAGCGTCTAACAGGAGAAGGAAGAACCAGATTGAAAGCTTAGAGGATGAGCAAGGGGTCATGAAGACACAAGAGTTGGACATTATTGAAATCATTATGAAACATTTCATAAATCTTTTTCAAACTAGAAATCCTTCAGGTTTTGATGTGGCTACTAAGGGGCTGTGGGAGATGGTGACGGAGGCGCAAAGGGAGGAACTGGAGAAGGACATAGAGGATGAGGAGGTGTAGGCAACACTTAAACAGATGCATCCTAATAAAGCTCCTCGACCGGATGGCATGAAGGCGATGTTCTATCAAAACCTTTGGGGAATTGTTGGAAAGGATGTGGCTAGCTACATCAAGGGGTGGTGGAAAGGAGAGAAAAGCATTGGAGAGGTAAATGATACTCTAGTTGTGCTCATCCCGAAGACCAAAAAGCCAAAGACCATAGGGGAATTCAGACCGATTAGCCTTTGCAATGTGGTGTACAAGATAGCATCCAAAGTCCTGGAGAACCATCTAAAGCCTCTTATGAACTCTATAGTATCCGAGAATCAAAGTGCCTTCGTACAAGGAAGAATGATAACAGACAATGCCCTCATTGCATATGAAGTGTTCCATTCTATGACGAGAGACAAGGGAAGGAAAAAAGGCAGCCTAGCATTGAAATTGGACATGTCCAAAGCGTATGATAGAGTGAAGGGGAGCTTTTTAGATGTCACCATGGAGAAGATGGGGTTTGGGAGGAAATGGAGGTCTAAAGTCCAAGAGTGCACAACGTCCGTCCAACATGCCTTTTCCATTAATGGAGATAGGACCCAAAGTTCAAAGCCGGCACGGGGACTTCGATAGGGTGACCCTCTTTCCCCTATCTTTTTATTTTATGTGTTGAGGCTTTCTCAACATTGATCTCTACTGCTACCCATGATGGCCTCCTACATGGCATCAAGCCATGTAGAGGCGCGCCATGTATCTCACATCTTTTCTTTGCAGATGATAGCATCATGTTTGCTAGAGCAACTACCGATGAATGTCTGAAGATAGTTGAGATTATCAGCCAATATGAACAAGCATCAGGTCAAATGATTAATTTCTCTAAGACGGAGGTTGTGTTCAGCAAAGGGGTGAAGGCAGACAAGAAGGAGGAGTTGAGACAGCTACTAGGTGTGAGAGTGGTGGACAGACACGCCAGTTACCTGGGTCTCCCGACAACCATGGGAAGGTCCAAGAAGCAGGTGTTCAGCTTCATCCGAGACAGGATTTGGAGGAAACTCCAAGGGTGGTCAGAAAAACTGTTATCAAAGGTGGGGCGAGAAGTCTAATCAAAGCAGTGGCCCAGGCAATACCCACATACATTATGAGTATTTTTCAGCTACCTATGGGAACTACAGCAGAGATGCAGAGGATGGTGGCTAGATTTTGGTGGGGAGAAAAAGATAAAAAAAGGAAGATGTCATGGCTAAGTTGGGAGAGAATGTGCAGGCCTAAGAGATAGGGGGGACTTCGATTCAGAGATTTCCAGACTTTTAACCAAGCCCTCTTGGCTAGGCAGTTGTGGCAAATAGCAAACAACCCAGAAGCCCTCGTGACTAGAGTACTCAAAGCCAGGTATTACCCAACGTCATCCATATGGGAAGTGAGAAGGGGATACAATCCCAGCTATTCTTGGCGGAGTCTATGGGGAGCAAAGGCACTACTAAAGGAAGGGACACAATGGAGGGTGGGTGATGGAATGGAGGTGGAAATTTGGGAAGATAAATGGCTGCTGAAAGAAGATGATACACTCGCACATTTAAAATGAGAGGAGGGACCAAACTACCGCACAGTGAGGGAACTGATGACAGAAGATGACACTCAATGGGAGGTTGATAAAGTCAGAGAATGTTTTCCGGAACACTATGTGAAATGAATATGTGCAATCCAACTTAGCTGGCAGTGACCCCAAGATAGCCTTATGTGGTGGCCTTCAAAGGATGGTGAGTTTACGGTACGATCAGCGTACTGGTTGGTACTACTTGGGAAAGAGGAAGCTAGGAGATTTGTGCAGTGATAAGGGGATGATCTTTGGAAGAAAATCTGGCATGCGGGATGGAGCCCGAAAATAGCCCATTTTCTATGGAGGACATGCACGGGATGCTTAGCTACAAGGGGGCGTCTATATGATCGACACTGCCTAGAGGATGGTACTTGCATGTTGTGTGGTGCCGAGAAGGAGATAATACTGCACATGTTATTTCCTTGCCCCAACACTGTGGAAGTTTGGGAGCAAACACCACGGAGAGTGCAAGCGTGGGTGGACGAAGTTAGGGATGAGGAAATAACTTCGGCAGTGGGTGATGCACTAGACAGGAGTTCCATGGAAGAAAAGGTGTACATGGTGGCTGGAATGTGGACGGCGTGGAGATCTAGATGCATAAGAACGTTCCAAAACAACGACGTCAAAAGTGGATACATGTTAAGGGGTGTGGTGGCGATGATGCGAGGGGGAAGACAACGGCAAAGTGAGAAGGGGGGAGGGGAAGGGCACAAAATAATAGGGCAGCAACAAGGGGCAGGGACAGACGTCACACCACAATGAGAGGGGTTGGGGCATGAGGCTTTGCATGGATGTGTTGGCGACAGTGAGGCAGGGCGTGAGAACGATGCAGACAACAACAAAACATTGCATGATAATAGTACCGTGGTAGTGTCGAGGAATGGACGAAATACAACGGGGGGCGGGTCTGAGGGAGGCGCCAATGCAGCTCGGCGGGCCGGCAGCATCGACGATGCATGGTGGGGTGGGGACAATAGTAGAGTGGAACGTGATGGGGGGGAAGCCAGTGACAGGTAGGGGGGTGAGAGAGGTGGTGGTGTGGGAGGACGGGGGAGTGAGGATTGGTTGGGCTGTTAGGGATGATATGGGAAGACAGGTTGAGGTTGTGGGGGAGAAGGTTAGCAAAGGGATGGGCGTCGCAATATCGGAGCTATTAGCAATTAGAGGTGCGCTACAGTGGGCAAAGGAGAAAGGATACAACGACATTGAAGTTGAGACAAACTCCTTGGAAGCTGTCCATGCATCCACAAGCAAGAAGGAGCGCCGGGACTATATAGGAGCTATTGCTGAAGACGTCAAAGAGTTGACACATCAATTTTCTTTCTGTAGTTTGCATTATGTTAATCGTAGATGTAATAGAGTAGCCCACGAGGTGGCCAACTCGGCTTGTTGGGGTCATGTAGCTAGGTTTTCCTGGTCGAGTCATTTCCCTTTGAACTTGCAGTATCTTGTAAACCTTGATTTGATTACTTAGTAATAGAAACGGGGAACCCCAATCATAGGGTTTCCCGTCCCCCTTTCAAAAAAAAAATATCTATGCAACTTAGTAAGGTGTTTGGTTTCTTTTCCTTTTAACCTTGGATAAGGGAGAGGTTTTGCATGTGAAAAGGAGGAAGGAACGTGGCCAAGGGTGGATCAAGCCAGAGTGGATGGGCTTAAGAAATAAAAATAAATAATTATCTTTTCTTTCCTTGAAAATACCTCTAAAATATATAAACATCCTTTTTACACAAAGCAAAGGATCATTCCTTTAGTTCCTTCTCCTCATTTTATGGCTTTGGCCGACTAAGGAGAAGCTCAGGAGTAGAGGAGGATGACCAAGCTGGTTTGGGTAAGATTTGATCATCTCCTAGCTCGAATTCTTGAAGGAAACCCTAATACAAGGTTGGTTTAGTAGTTTTCCTTACATAACTCTTCTTTCTAGCCATCTTCTCCATCCAAATCTCGAAGAACGGACCTTGGGCAACCTCTGGAGCTTCATCCACCATTAAAGCTACGAAGCTTGGAGCTCTAGATCATATTTAATGGTGGTTTTTATAACTCTAACCCTTAAGTCTTGTTAATGCATCTTTTTCTCCTAGAATCATTGATTGTTCTTATCTTTTAGACACTTTTAAGTGTTCTAGCTAGCAATTCCGTGAAGAACTGTCCCTGTTCTTGAGGTAGAAGATGATGGCATTAATATCTATGTTTATCCTAAAATCTTGCTTTAGAAAATGGTCTCCCAACTTTTCCAAACGGTTTCCCAAACCGTTTGGGAGAAAACGGTTTCAAAACCGTTTGAGTACAAACAGTTTCACAAGACCACATGCAAGCAAATGGTTTAAAGACCATTTGAATGTTTTGAACAGGCGTTGACCATTAGGAGGTCTGTTGTAAATAAGTTGGACTAATCACCCACCAAAAATCATTATCTACTTCCAAGTAAATCATCAATTGAAGGCACATTAATCCTCTAAACCCTAATCGAGTTTATTGTTGATTTCAATAACACAATTATGTTGAAGTTTGGGTTGAGTGGCCCAAACGGTTTCAAAACCATTTGGGGATCACGCACATGGTATAAACACCGTTTGGTGATCACCCAAGACTGTTTGGAGGTCTAGGGTTAAATAGGGTTGACCAATTGAGGGTCCAATGATATCAAATTGTTAAATAATTAAGTGCTGATTTTGTGACCAAATCTAGGGTTCAACCCTTAAGAGAATGGCTTGGTTTTTGATGAAATAATGGGAAAACGGTCTCAAGACTGTTTTTAGGATGTACAAACTATCCCCAGACCGTTTGGGGGTCACCCAAGACTGTTTGGAGGTCTAGGGTTGACCATGGTTAAATGGTTGAAGATTGAAAGGTAATAAGTTGAAGTATAATAGATTAGTAACCTAATGATCAAATCAATGAATCAAACCTTAATAGGTTGAGTTAGTTTTTGATGTGAACTTGAGAAAACGGTCTCAAGACCATTTGGAGGTCATCCAAACGATCCCAAGACCGTTTGGGATCAAATCATGACCAAATTGAATGATGGTTCAATGGTTTCAATGTCAATTAGACTCGTGTTTATACATGTTGAAGGGTGATCGATAATTAACCCTAATTGAATTGATCCAAGCCCTAATTGGTGATCAATTGAGGGTCAATTGAGTGTCAAATCAGTAGAGGATTGACCTAATTGACTCATTTGATAAGTGGCTAACAAGTGCATGGTTGATTGAGGGGTTCAACATTGGAAACCCTAACTCAATTGCAATGGTTGAGACACTTTTTGGTCCATGCGGTTTTGAGATAGTTTGGACCAAACGTTCTCAAGACCGTTTGGGTCCAAATGGTCTCAAGACCGTTTGAGTCCAAACGGTCTCAAGACCGTTTGGGACCAAACGATCCCAAACCGTTTGGTGACCATGCAGTTTCAAGATCAATTTTGCCCATGCGGTTTCAAAGTCAAAGTTGGCCAAACAGTCAACAAGACCGAATGATCTGCACCTCACCTAGGGCAAATGGTCTTGAGTTTTTACTTTACCATGTGGTTTCAAAAGTCAACAAACGGTCAACAACCCCAAACGGTTTCAAAACCGTTTGGAGGTTGAAAGTGCAAAACCGTTTGAGGTCTAAATAGGTCAAGATCATTTGATGCCTTAGTAGTCAAGATGGATTAGTAATTGATTAATCTAAGCCCTAGAGATACCTAAGGTGTTTAAGTGACCAAGTAATTAGTGATTTGATGCATATTATGATCAATGGTGAACATTACAAAAGTAACCCTGATGGGATAGTGTGACTAATACCCCTTGATCAAGTAAAGCCTAATGATCATAATGGTGATGGCATAACTTATGTTGTCAAGGTTGATTTAACTTAGTCTAATTAAGAGTAATGTAAACATCACCTAATAGTAAGAGGAGAGAGAAGACTCCTAATATGAAAGAGAATCAAGTAATGAACTTCCTACATGTATGAATGTACCTAATTAGGGTATGATCCTTTATGGCGAGATCATGGAAACCCTAATTATGATGGTTAATGAATCTTAACCTAATTTGAGGGCATTAATGTAAGTAATTCTCATACATGATGTTGGCATGATCTTAATTCTTTGTTATGTGAATAGTAAACCCTAATTTAGGGTAATGTGATATAATTTGTATAGTAAACCTTAATCTAGCAAAATGTGATGGTATGAATAGTAAACCCTAATTTTGGATTATGCTTTTAAGCATGACACTCTATACTTGATTATGGAATGAATAGTCATTATGCCTTTATAAGTTAAAGGGGTTGAATAACCCTAATTGAATTAAAAGGGAAACCTAACCCTAGAAACCAGCCGTGGTGATGTGACACGGTCATGGTATTTTGTCTGTAACACGACCGAGCTAGGTAGCACGACCGTGGTGGCTTATTCTTGCATTACCATGCAAGACAGCACGACCGTGGTGTTCTATATGTAATTGGAAAAGAACTTATATTGTGCTGGTATAGCTACAATGTGCAAGTTATCAATTGTGTTAGTTATGCAGGTGTTTATAAAGAAGTTATCATAGCCAGGTAAGGGTTTTGATGCCATATTCATTGATAGCACTTTATAAGATTTAAAAGTAATGATATGATATGTTGCCTAGTGAAAAATAACATATGAAATTGATATACTGCATGAGCCATGAGAAATATCTGCATTACTACAATCAAAATCATATTGTTAAATGACTTGATGTCTATATGTTACTTGGTAACAAGAGACATAATAATCTAAGGGTTTGAATACCAATGTTCCTGAACCATAATGATGAGATGGTTAGGAATTGATATCCTAGTGTTAAAAATAGGTGACATAGACTTGATATGATTAGTATTATTTCTTTATAGCAATTGTTTTAATGGTTTATGTTTGGAAACATGCTTGATGCTAAAAGAATACTATAATGTACTTAAATAATCAAGTATAATGATATCATGTAGATCCCTGACCATAGATCCAACATTGTCATAAGTTTAATGATGGTGAAATAGGTTTTCCTAAGGGAATTCCTGGAGAGCATACTTTTGAGTATGTGGGGGTTATGGACGCGAATATCCTGACGTCCTAATATAGAATTTGATGTGAGATGTACCTATAATCTCCCAATCCCTCATTATATATTTATGTCGGGATGATGTATCACTAATCTCCCGATGATGTTGTTAATGCCACATCGATGTGAGATAAACAAGAAATCCCTCGATGGCGAAGTGAGTACAGAACACCACTGTAACTCTAATAGCGAAGTTGCCAGGATACCCTGGAAAGCTATTATAGCAGAGACACCAGATGTCCTACATGTTGTTCCTCATACTGACTGAGAAGGATGAGGTCATAGAAATCTGACTCTTCTAATGAACTATGTATGGTACCAATTGTGATTTCGTAATGGTTGGTTGGAGTATGAGAGGTGTAACTCATCTGCTCAGGGCATAAATATGTTTGAAAAAAACTTAATCAGCCGTGTAGAATAACTGCTTAGGTTGAACTACGAGAGACAATGATTGATGTTACATTGTTTATAGTGCTCTAGTTAAATAACTAGTATACATGTTCTTCATATTCCTTATTGATATATGTCTTGTCATTCAATTAAGTTATAATTGAAATAATTGCTTAAAAGAATGTTGCTTCACTTAGTTTACATAATGTTAAACCTGCTGTTGAATGTTTACAGTTCTACTGCTTAATATTATTCCTTTATTGCAATAACAATGCTTTTGGCAGAGAGTTATAACTCCCGCTGGGACAATTATTCAATTGTCTCACCCCTGTGGGATTCAACTTTTTAGGTAGACGCCGAGGATGTAGGAACCCATCAGTAGGTGAGCAACAATATCAGCATCAGCAACATCAGGGACATCAATGATTCTTAGGTGGAGACACTGACTGACAAGTCTTGTAGATAGTATGTTGATGTGGTTTATATTATCGCACTACAAACTCACTTAGGGTTGAAATCCCTAAGTTTTTAACCAAAACAGCGTGTAATAATACCACCCGCAAGCGGACGGGTCTTATCACAATATAGTTGAGGATCGAATCCCAAGGGACAACATTTTTAAGAATCTTTCTCCAGTCGAATCTAGTTGAATCAAGACTAATATTTAAAGCAAGGTTGGTTGATTTGAGTTTAATTAAACTAAGTGCGAGAAAAGTAAAAGAGAAGGATTTAAGGTTGATTAAAGATTAATGCTGGAAGTCACCGGGATGGTCTCGGGTTTCACCACCACTACTCATGCAATTACATCCAAACATCAAACATCCAGGCAAGATTTAACCATTCAAATAGAGCTGCTGCAGAACCCCCCCATACGATCGTCAAGTTTGCGTAAGCATCACCTTAGGTATCAGATGTCTCGTCACCACCCAGATCACATAGTTACGGCTCCAAAGATACATAAATCCAAATGAAGTTGTGGGCCCCCTATACAGGCGTCAGGCACACAGAAGCATCACCATGGGCTAGATGGCTCGTCACCACATGGATCATACACTTACAACCTCAAGGAATCCCATTCTATTTCTAGTTTGGGAGTCAACCGTGTTAATCAACATTTAAAACCTACACATTGAAGTTCTCACAACATAGGAAACGAACAAGATAAATGCAAGCAGGTGATCAATACACAAGAACACATCGACGATTAACAATGAAATGAAGGATTATATATACATGCCATGGAATGTTTAACAAAAGATATGAAAGCATGGGTAGCGGGGCTAGTCCCCACACCCCAATGAAAGTAAACTACTCGCTCATGGTGAGAGAAGAAAGAATAACAAGAGAGAGAGAAGTTTCTTCCATGAGCATGGTAAAGAAGATGATCGCAGCTCGATGGAGAAACGGTCTTCTACACGATGTCGGGGCAGATCTGGACGAGGAGGGAAGAACACCCCGGCAGATGGGGCGGATCTTCTCTCTCCACCTTCTTCTTCTTCTCGTAGTCCTCGCTCACCACAGGAGGAGCAGCTTGTGGATGAGATGGTGGTGTGGAAGTGGCGTAGATGCAGCAGATCTTGATCTAGATCTATATCTGGATGAGGTGGCTCGCAGATCTGAGTCTTCACTCCAGATTTGGGTGAATAGGCTGCAAAACCACCATGGGGGCAGGTTCTTGGCTATGGAGATCATCTCCTTAGGCCCAGGACAGTCCTACAGCCTAACAGTGTCTGGAGATGATGATTTAACTGACTGGAGTCGAGTTCTATTTATAGGTAGGCTGGGCACCGACTTAAAATTGTGACCTTGTCATTTCTGCAGTGGGTCGCGGCTTTTGTCGTGGTCACGACATTTATCGTAGTGGCGACATTTGTCATGTTGTCGTGGTCGTGACATTTTTTGCGGTCTCGGCTTTTGTCATGGTTGCGACATTTGTCGTGGTTGCGGAAAATGTCGTGGTCGCGACATTTTTCGTGGTCGCGGCAAATGTAGTGGTCATGACAAATGTCATGGCCGTGGCATTTGTCGAGGTGCGTTCCTTGAGGAGTTCATCCAACTTGCAAATCATAAGGTAAATGCACCATGTGGGTAGATGCTCATTTCTATTCAAATGTTTGGCTCATTCCATAAGGTAAATGCACCATGTGGGTAGATGCTCTTGACAATGTATGGTCCAGACCATCGAGAGTGGAGTTTCCCTGGGAATAACCTCAGTCTTGAGTTGAATAGCAGAACTTGGTCTCCCACTTGAATGTCCTTTCTCTGCAGATGACCATCATGCCAAAGTTTCGTGCGTTCCTTGTAGATTCATGCATTCTCAGAAGCTGTCATTTGGAGTTCATCCAACTCTTGAAGTTGTAGAATCTTGGCTTTGCCTGCTTTCTTCATGTCAAATTTCAGCTGTTTGATTGCCCACCATGCTTTATGTTCTAGTTCCATGGGCAGGTGACATGATTTTCCATAAATGAGTCTGACGGGTGTTGTTCCAAGAGGAGTTTTGAACGCAGTTCGGTAGGCCCATAAAGCGTCATTGATTTTCACTGACCAATCCTTTTGGTTACGTCCTACTGTCTTCTCCAAGATAGCCTTGAGTTGACAGTTCGAAACCTCTACCTGCCCACTTGTTTGTGGGTGGTAGGGGGAAGCTACCTTGTGTGTTACACCATATCTTCTCAACAACGCTTCAAAGCTTCTTTCCAAAAAATGAGAACCTTCGTCGGATATCATGGTTCGGGGGATTCCAAAACGGGGAAAGATAATATCTTTGAACATTTTCATGATGGATTTTGAATCTCTAGTGACGGTTGGTATGGCCTCTACCCATTTGGAGACATAATCAACCGCGACTAGGATGTAGGAATATACATGTGAGGATGGGAATGGACCCATGTAGTCCACTCCCCAAACATCAAAAATCTCAACTTCTTGCCATAGCTTAAGTGGCATCTCATCTCTTTTCGTAATGTTTCCCGTTCTCTAACACTTGTCACATGACAGAACAAAATTGTAAGCATCTCTGGATATGGTTGGCCAAAAGAACCCGCATTGCAAAATCTTCAAAGAAGTTTTCTTAGAACTCATATGGCCTCCGAATGGGCCTGAGTGGCATTGTTCTAAAATAAGTTGGGCTTCTTCCTCAGTGATACAACGTCTGTAGAGACCATCATCACAAAGCTTGAAGAGGTACGGTTCATCCCAGTGATATTGCCTCACACCATGCATGAATTTCTTTAGAGCATTTCCAGTACACTCAGGGTGGATGATACCGGCGGCAAGGTAGTTCACATAGTCCGAGTACCAAGGGGTAGTTCTGAGACTTTCATAAGTTGGTCATCTAGAAGAGAGTCGTTGATTTGGACCTTCTCAGTTTCCAGAGTGTGGATACGACTTAAGTGGTCTGCTACAACATTTTCTGTGCCTCTCTTATCTCTGATCTCAAGATCAAATTCTTGTAATAGGAGAATCCATCGTATAAGCCTTGGTTTTGCATCTTTCTTTTTTATAAGATAACAGATAACAGCATGATCGGTGTAGACAATCACCTTTGAACCAATGAGGTAGGATCTAAACTTAACAAAGGCATAAACGATTGCTAGGAGTTCCTTCTCAGTAGTTGTGTAGTTCCTCTGATCTTCATCAAGGGTCTTCGATGCATAGTAGATGACATGATGTTTCTTCTCTATACATTGGCCCAGAACGGCTCCCACCACGTAATCACTGGCATCACACATAATTTCGAATGTGTGATCCCAATTTGGGGCTCGAATGATGGGTGTTGTTGTAAGGGCATGCTTTAGGTTGTTGAAACTCTTGATACATTCTTCATCAAAATGGAAATCAGCATCCTTCAGTAACAATTTTGTCATGGGCTTAGTTATCTTTGAGAAGTCCTTGATAAACCTTCTGTAGAAGCCTGCATGACCAAGGAAAGTGTGGACTTCTCTTACATCGGTAGGGATAGATAGTTTGGAGATCACTTCGATCTTGGCCTTGTCCACTTCAATTCCTCGATTACTGACCCTATGGCCAAGGACAATGTCTTCTTTTACCATAAAGTGACATTTCTCCCAATTAAGCACAAGATGTGCTTCTTCACATCGTTTGAGGACAAGGGAGAGGTGCCTTAGGCAGGAATCATACAAATCTGCATATACAGAGAAATCATCCATAAAAATTTCCATAATGGTTTCGGTTAAGCCAGCAAATATGGCTGCCATGCAACGTTGGAAGGTTGCAGGCGCATTACAGAGTCCAAATGGCATCCTTCTAAAGGCGTATGTTCCAAAGGGGCAGGTAAATGTAGTTTTCTCTTGATCATCTAGATGTATAGGAATTTGGTAGAATCCAGAGTAACCATCGAGATAGCAAAAATATTCCTGGTGAGCCAATCGCTCTAAGACTTGATCTAGAAAAGGCATCCGGAAATGATCTTTACGTGTTGCCTTGTTTAACTTCATGTAGTCGATGCACATCCCCCACCCGGTGACCGTTCGTGTGGGGATGAATTCATTTTCTTCATTCTGTATCACAGTAGTGCCACCCTTCTTTGGAACGACATGCACATGACTCACCCACGATGAGTCAGATATCAGATAGATGATGTCGGTAGTGAGAAACTTGATTACTTCACGGCAGACTACTTCCTTCATATTAGGATTCAACTTCTGTTGATGCTCAACAGTCGGCTTGTGGTCTTCTACCATAGGGATTTTGTGCATGCAATGCGCTTGACTAACCCCAGTGAGATCGCTCATCTTGTAGCCGATAGCTTTCTTTCTTTCCTTTAATTCTTTCAAGAATCTATCTTCTTGTTCGGTCATTAGATCAGAGATTATGATAACTGGGCAAACCTTAAGATCGTCCAAAAACACGTACTTAAGTCCCTCGGGTGGGGGCTTCATTTCAGGGGCTTCTGGCTTCTCACACGGCTCTTAAGTTACATTCACAGCTTTGAGTTCCTCGAACATAGCTTTAGGATCTTCTTCTACAGAGTCGAGGTGAAGGATACAATCCTTAACTAGTTTGTTGATGAAAATTTCGGCAGATGGGTTTGTCAGTGCCACTTATAAAGGATCGTCTTGTTCATATTCCTCGTGTGAGGAGAGACATTTGCTCAATGCAATCAATCATATAGACCTCTTCCTGCATGCTCAGTCTTCACATGATTTCAAAAATTTTGAAATCGAGGGTTTCTTTCCCTAGTCTGAGCAACAAGTGTCACGGAACCGGAATCCAAGTCCCATGAACCGATGAAAACCACCATACTCCATTTCGAATAAAACCAAAACCAAATCAAGTTACCACACTCATTAGGCAGTCTAGTATCATGACACCTAGGGAACTAGAAAGAACATGGTGCACACTTGTGTAGAAATCCTAAGCACATGTCGTGAATCATGTCTAGGGAGGTAACTTACACAAGTCTACACCTAGTTCTAGAACATCTAGGAGCTAACCTAGAGGCTAAGTCAACCTAATCCACAAGGATATTTCATTAAGTTTCTAGGGTTGAGATGTAAAGTGAGTTTAGTTTGTGTTTCATGTGAGTAATGTTTGGTTTAGTTATTGTTCATGCTCTGATACCATCTATCACGGAACCGGAATCCAAGTCCCATGAACCAAACGTATACCAAAGGTGATATGTGGAAGCGTAAATCTTAGCACACATGAACAGATAACAAGATACGAGCACCAACATAATCTCAACAATCAACAAGATATATTAAGCAACATCATTATATTACATGATTTGAATTACATATTCAAGAGTCACTTTGTACAAGTCTGCTCATGTATACTATATATGGATCTTACAACAAGTACACCTAGCATAGCACACCAAGCGCATCAACCTTCTAGCCATCTCTGAACCTAAAAACAACATACGAGAAATGGGTCAACACACGAGGTGTTGAGTATGGGCAGAAAGATACACATATATATAAGCTTTGCATAATTTTGAAAAGATTTCAAGATTAAACGAACAAGAATAAACATGTTAATTGTTTAACAAATGTGAAACCATATTTTATGTCATTTCACTCCATTATACAAACAATATCAAACATGTTTAAGGCCTTTGACCAACTTCCCATCGGAAGCGTCCGTAAGGGTGCTCAACCTTAGCTAACCCTTTTATACGAGAGGGACCTCAAGGCCATAGCCAAGATCTAACCCTTTATCAATCAATATTATAATGGAGTTCTATCTATATATGTGTTCAAGTTATAAAACTGACGAAACAAACATCGAGTACAACATAGCAATACTACATGGCAATATTTGAGCAAATAGACAAACAAGCATATAATATATGTCTTTTCAAGCAAGAAAGTGATAGTCATATAACTAGATAAGGCCCATACCTGATTCAGAGATTTCATAACCTAACACATCCTTCATCATCTAGCCATATGCCAAACCTGATTAACAACAAGATTACATATATGCATTAGATTCTCATCATTAACCCTAATTAGATGCATTTTAGGGTTTTAGCCAAAATGGGTTCCAAGTTGCTTATTGGTTCATTATATGATATTGTATTGATCTAGACGTCAACATGATGGTGTGGTTCAAGTTCCATGTCGTTATGACGTTCTATGCACTTTCTATAATCAAACTACTCATAATAGAGTAATCAAGGTCAAAGATCATCAAGGTAGAAGAACCCGTCATCAAACATGGTTTACATCAGAAACATTAGGTCATAAGAAACATATTCCAAAATAGGTGTATGTCTATTAGAAGCAAGATTAGCAATCTAGGCAAAGTTCAACATTATAGTCCAAAGTAGGTACATATGTACAAAAAGGCTCATGATGAACAATAGGGAGAGTAGGACCTTCATTAGAGCTACAAAGAAAATTAGTGTTACTGATTTGATGATTACAGATGGAAGAGTACATAAAATATTTCAACTTTATCATGGATGTGCATGTAACATGGTCAAAGAATTCAAAGATCACATATCTAGCATTATCAGAGGTTTAGAAGAAGATTCAGGATCTGAAACCATTTTCATGTTGTATATCTTTTCGAGTTGATCGATTTGATATATAGGTTCATGCATTTTGGACTTAGGGTCTAGGAGTTATCATATTCAAAGAATTGCTCTTGAAAAGGGGAACTATACCTTATGTTCCTTGACTGGGCCTTAGCCGTCTATGAGTGATGGGCCTCTGGCCTTGCTGGTCCAAGCCCAAGCGGGCGTCTTCCCCTTCCTCATAATCATCATGGATCCTCTATTTCCTGAACAGAATAGGGGAACCTGTAGGACGACGCCCAGCCTTCCCAGGGGCCGTTGCGCCCATGGAAGACCGTGAAGAAGCGGGTCGGAGGTCCTTCTCGACTACTAGACGGGACCCTGGCGCTGAGGGCTCACGGCTGCCTACTGGCACCTCCCCAAGGGGGTTTCGGGGAGAAGCAGCAAGAAAGCAGGGGGACATTGGTGCAAGAGGAAGAAGGAGGCAACAAACGATGGTTAGCTGCGGGGGCTTATGGATTTGACCATGTCGGCTGCGGAATTTCACCCTGGTGCTGGCCTCTGGAGCACGGTTTGGGAGGAGCAAGCCACCTGCAGTGGTCCAACCTACAGTGATGGCCATTGCCACCACACAAGGCAGGAAGGCAGGGGCCTGGAAAAAGAGGATGCCGCGAGAGGAGGGCATAAGGAAAGGAGGCTAGGGTTGCAAGAAGGATTTTATAAAGCAAGTTAGGGTTTGGGGTCATGCCCCCCTTCCGTTACCCAAACTAGCGGATGCAAGGAAGCTTTCCTTTTTCTAGCTGCCTCATTGGTTTCCCAAAGAGGAAGGGTGAATGGGAGAGAGCGAGCAAGAAACTGGGCCCCAAAGTCAAATTGGGCCCATGCAGGCTGACCCGGAGTATAGAAAAGGGAAAGCAAAAGGGTTGAAATGCCCAATCTTCAAAACATCATAACTAGAGTTTCTTAGGTCCAAAAGATGCGATTTTGGGGTTGTTAGATTCGTAATTGAGAGCTCTATAACAATATATATACTAGGAATCCAAAAGGATAGAGTAATGGGGTTCAGTATTAGATGTAAGAAGGTGGTGTATTAAACCATGATGGTTAGTTCAAATGAGCATACAAATGTCCCACATAGTGCAATTGATAGTTGATATCACCAAAATAGATCATCATCATATTCATACTATGTTATTTAACTTAATTGAAAGAATTTAAGTCACATCTAGAAAGAGAAAGGGTATAATCAAAGAGAGTGAGAAATTGAGGTTGTCACATCCTTCCCTCCTTATAGGAAATTTCGTCCTCGAAATTTGTCTAAGATCATAAACAAGAGTCAAAGTCAAAATCATCAATTCTAGGTATCCAACCATGGTTATCAACGCAGTCTCCATAATGGGATGCACACTAGGTTATCATTATGAAGGGTGCACTCATATCGATCATATATGTGTTACTTCGTGTTTTATCACATAATGACATCATCATGGCATTAGGGTTTACACATCCCTTAGTATCTCTATATTAGGGTTTTTGTACTAAACTTCATACACGACCAGGGTGTATTATCAAAATCTATGTTATCACTTTTTCAAAGAATAATGTTTATGGACATGACTTCAAATAAGACTATCATCGAGTGTGTATCTCATCTTTACTCTAGATTTCATGCATGGTTTTGTTTTCCCCAAAATTTCCACCAAATCTAATCAATTATGTTCATTATTTTTGCTTAAAATCTAAAATTAAACAATTTATTCATCATGTTCATCTGAGTTATGACCCCAAGAGTATTGTCATATCAAGTTGATAATTTGAGTATGAGATTAGGCATGTTACCCATGATTATTCAGGCTAAGATCTTATGACATCATCATATCAATTTCATGATTTCAAGGCTACATCTTGTATAGAGTGATCATCTAGCATATATCAGTTTTTAAACATAAGTGAGATATTTCATGTATCAAGCATCATTCGAGGAACAACATTGTCATCAACATCAAGGTTTTAAAACTTCCTACCTTGTATCTAAAAAGAGCTTCAAGCCACTCAAGCTAAGACATATGTTTCCAAAAAGACATGTTAACCACAACCTTATACGTGTAACAAAATTTCTACCCATCTTTTGAAAAACAAGGATAACCTCTAGATTCCTTTATAAACAATTACTAACCCGAGTATGAGGCTCATCATGGATATCACACATCATATACATCATCTTAGGTCTTGGGACATCTCCCTCACCTATATATATATATATATATATATATATATATATCTATATATATATATATATATCAAGCATCAAATTTTCAATTTCCTCTTTCTCTAGGGTTAGATGTTTTCATAGGACATATAGGGTTCAACATTTTCAAGGAAACCACACGCTAGGCCACTCAACTCATATACTTAGAAGTATTCTAGCTAGGGACTCATCATCAAGTATTTCATCATTCATATTATTCAACATTTCAAATATTTTGGAGTTTAGGTACTCTAACCTTTCCTCGATACGGGTCAACTCATATCAACATGTCACCCTATTCATATGTCCCATGCTAGAGGTCTTCCTTTGTAAGAGATTGAGGCCCGTGTTGGTCTCGAACCATATATCATATCTCCACACATACAAGACTAGGTACAAGCAAGCATGTCCACCCACTATCTATGTTTAGCACATCAACCAAGTGGTACGTATCATACAAGGTGCTAGGTCTAGTTAGGGCTGCATGGTCAAACTCATCCCATATTGTCAAACATACTTAACCTTCCTCAAACATCTTGGGTCCTATAAAACATCAACATCATCATCAATATCATAATCATCATCTTAGGTTTCTAGGTTTTTCACTTGTCTAACCTATATCATGGCTCTAGACAACTCTAGAGATTATCACTATCATCTAAACACTCTCATCTAGACTTGATGTTACATCTCTTTCTCCTATGTTGCATGGAAACTCACTACCTTTCTGCGTGTGGTAACATTTTTCATATGTACATATAATAATACTTGAAATATACTTTCTCCAACGTTTAAACAGGCGATGAAAACCACCATACTCCATTTTGAATAAAACCAAAACCAAAATGAGTTACCACCCTCATTAGGCAGTCTAGTATCATGACACCTAGAGAACTAGCAAGAACATGGTGCACACTTGTGTAGACATCCTAAGCACATGTCGTGAATCATGTCTAGGGAGGTAACTTACACAAGTCTACACCTAGTTCTAGAACATCTAGGTGCTAACCTAGAGGCTAAGTCAACCTAATCCACAAGGATATTTCATTAAGTTTCTAGGGTTGAGATGTAAAGTGAGTTTAGTTTTTGTTTCATGTGAGTAATGTTTGGTGTAGTTATTGTTCATGCTCTGCTACCATCTATCACAAAATCAGAATCCAAGTGCCATGAACCAAACGTATACCAAAGGTGATATGCGGAAGCGTAAAGCTTAGCACACATGAACATATAACAAGATACAAGCACCAACATAATCTCAACAATAAACAAGATATATTAAGCAACATCATTATATTACATGATTTGAATTACATATTCAAGAGTCACTTTGTACAAGTGTACTCATGTATACTATATATGCATCTTACAACAAGTACACCTAGCATAGCTCACCAAGCGCATCAACCTTCTAGCCATCTCTGAACCTAAAAACAACATACGAGAAATGGGTCAACACACGAGGTGTTGAGTATGGGCAGAAAGATACACATATATATAAGCTTTGCATAATTTTGAAAAGATTTCAAGATTAAACGAACAAGAATAAACATGTTAATTGTTTAACAAATGCGAAACCATATTTTATGTCATTTCACTCCATTATACCAACAATATCAAACATGTTTAAGGCCTTTGACCAACTTCCCGTCGGAAGGGTCCGTAAGGGTGCTCAAGCTTAGCTAACCCTTTTATAGGAGAGGGACCTCAAGGCCGTAGCCAAGTGCTAACCCTTTATCAATCAATATTATAATGGAGTTCTATCTATATATGTGTTCAAGTTATAAAACTGACGAAACAAACATCGAGTACGACATAACAATACTACATGGCAATATTTGAGCAAATAGACAAACAAGCATACAATATATGTCTTTTCAAGCAAGAAAGCGATAGTCATATAACTAGATAAGGCCCATACCTGATTCAGAGATTTCTAACCTAACATATCCTTCATCAGCTAGCCATATGCCAAACCTGATTAACAACAAGATTACATATATGCATTAGATTCTCATCATTATCCCTAATTAGATGCATTTTAGGGTTTTGGCCAAGATGGGTTCCAAGTTTTTAAACATAAGTGAGATATTTCATGTATCAAGCATCATTCGAGGAACAACATTGTCATCAACATCAAGGTTTTAAAACTTCCTACCTTGTATCTAAAAAGAGCATCAAGCCACTCAAGCTAAGACATATGTTTCCAAAAAGACATGTTAATCACAACCTTATACGTGTAACAAAATTTCTACCCATCTTTTGAAAAACAAGGATAACCTCTAGATTCCTTTATAAACAATTACTAACCTGAGTATGAGGCTCATCATGGATATCACACATCATATACATCATCTTAGGTCTTGGGACATCTCCCTCACCTATATATATATATATATATATATATATATATATCAAGCATCAAATTTTCAATTTCCTCTTTCTCTAGGGTTAGATGTTTTCATAGGACATATAGGGTTCAACATTTTCAAGGAAACCACACGCTAGGCCACTCAACTCATATACTTAGAAGTATTTTAGCTAGGGACTCATCATCAAGTATTTCATCATTCATATTATTCAACATTTCAAATATTTTGGAGTTTAGGTACTCTAACCTTTCCTCGATACGGGTCAACTCATATCAACATGTCACCCTATTCATATGTCCCATGCTAGAGGTCTTCCTTTGTAAGAGATTGAGGCCCGTGTTGGTCTCGAACCATATATCTTATCTCCACACATACAAGACTAGGTACAAGCAAGCATGTCCACCCGCTATCTATGTTTAGCACATCAACCAAGTGGTACGTATCATACAAGGTGCTAGGTCTAGTTAGGGCTGCATGGGCAAACTCATCCCATATCGTCAAACATACGTAACCTTCCTCAAACATCTTGGGTCCTATAAAACATCAACATCATCATCAATATCATAATCATCATCTTAGGTTTCTAGGTTTTTCACTTGTCTAACCTATATCATGGCTCTAGACAACTCTAGAGATTATCACTATCATCTAAACACTCTCATCTAGACTTGATGTTACATCTCTTTCTCCTATGTTGCATGGAAACTCACTACCTTTCTGCGTGTGGTAACATTTTTCATATGTACATATAATAATACTTGAAATATACTTTCTCCAACATTTAAACAGGCGATGAAAACCACCATACTCCATTTTGAATAAAACCAAAACCAAAATGAGTTACCACCCTCATTAGGCAGTCTAGTATCATGACACCTAGAGAACTAGCAAGAACATGGTGCACACTTGTGTAGACATCCTATGCACATGTCGTGAATCATGTCTAGGGAGGTAACTTACACAAGTCTACACCTAGTTCTAGAACATCTAGGTGCTAACCTAGAGGCTAAGTCAACCTAATCCACAAGGATATTTCATTAAGTTTCTAGGGTTGAGATGTAAAGTGAGTTTAGTTTTTGTTTCATGTGAGTAATGTTTGGTGTAGTTATTGTTCATGCTCTGCTACCATCTATCACAAAATCGGAATCCAAGTCCCATGAACCAAACGTATACCAAAGGTGATATGCGGAAGCGTAAAGCTTAGCACACATGAACAGATAACAAGATACAAGCACCAACATAATCTCAACAATCAACAAGATATATTAAGCAACATCATTATATTACATGATTTGAATTACATATTCAAGAGTCACTTTGTACAAGTGTACTCATGTATACTATATATGGATCTTACAACAAGTACACCTAGCATAGCTCACCAAGCGCATCAACCTTCTAGCCATCTCTGAACCTAAAAACAACATACGAGAAATGGGTCAACACACGAGGTGTTGAGTATGGGCAGAAAGATACACATATATATAAGCTTTGCATAATTTTGAAAAGATTTCAAGATTAAACGAACAAGAATAAACATGTTAATTGTTTAACAAATGCGAAACCATATTTTATGTCATTTCACTCCATTATACCAACCATATCAAACATGTTTAAGGCCTTTGACCAACTTCCCGTCGGAAGGGTCCGTAAGGGTGCTCAAGCTTAGCTAACCCTTTTATAGGAGAGGGACATCAAGGCCGTAGCCAAGTGCTAACCCTTTATCAATCAATATTATAATGGAGTTCTATCTATATATGTGTTCAAGTTATAAAACTGACGAAACAAACATCGAGTACGACATAGCAATACTACATGGCAATATTTGAGCAAATAGACAAACAAGCATACAATATATGTCTTTTCAAGCAAGAAAGCGATAGTCATATAACTAGATAAGGCCCATACCTGATTCATAGATTTCTAACCTAACATATCCTTCATCAGCTAGCCATATGCCAAACCTGATTAACAACAAGATTACATATATGCATTAGATTCTCATCATTATCCCTAATTAGATGCATTTTAGGGTTTTGGCCAAGATGGGTTCCAAGTTTATTATTGGTTCATTATATGATATTGTATTGATATAGAGGTCAACATGATGGTTTGGTTCAAGTTCCATGTCATTATGACGTTCTATGCACTTTCTATAATGATAACAAGGTTTAAGGCATTTACATGCATTCTGGGGTCAAACGACTCACAATAGAGTAATCAAGGTCAAAGATCATCAAGGTAGAAGAAGCCTTCATCAAACATGGTTTAGATCGAAAACATTAGGTCATAATAAACATGTTCCAAAATAGGTGTATGTCCATTAGAAGCAAGATTAGCAATCTAGGCAACGTTCAACATTATAGTCCAAAGTAGGTACATATGTACAAAAAGGGTCATGATGAACAATAGGGAGAGTAGGACCTTCATTAGAGCTATAAAGAAAACTAGTGTTACTGATTTGATGATTACAGATGGAAGAGTACATAAAATATTTCAACTTTATCATGGATGTGCATGTAACATGGTCAAAGAAGTCAAAGATCACATATCTAGCATTATCAGATGTTTCTAAGAAGATTCAGGGTCTGAAACCATTCTCATGTTGTATATCTTTTCGAGTTGATCGATTTGATATATAGGTTCATGCATTTTGGACTTAGGGTCTAGGAGTTATCATATTCAAAGAATTGCTCTTGAAAAGGGGAACTATACCTTATGTTCCTTGATTGGGCCTTGGCCGTCCATGAGTGATGGGCCTCTGGCCTTGCTGGTCCAAGCCCAAGAGGGCATCTTCCCCTTCCTCACGATCGTCATGGATCCTCTATTTCCCGAACGAAACAGGGGAACCTGTAGGACGGCGCCCTGCCTTCCCAGGGGCCGCTGCGCCCATGGAAGACCGTGAAGAAGCGGGTTGGAGGTCCTCCGTGACTACTAGACGGGACCCTGGCACTGAGGGCTCATAGCTGCCTACTGGCACCTCCCCAAGGGGGTTCTGGGCAGAAGCAGCAAGAAAGCATGGGGACATTGGCGCAAGAGGAAGAAGGAGGCAACAAACGATGGTTAGCGGCAGTGGCTTATGGATTTGACCATGTCGGCTGCAGAATTTCACCCTGGTGCTGGCCTCTGGAGCACGGTTTGGGAGGAGCAAGGCACCTGCAGTGGTCCAACCTACAGCGATGGCCATTGCCGCCACACAAGGCAGGAAGGCAGATGCCTGGAAAAAGAGGATTCCGCGAGAGGAGGGCACAAGGAAAGGAGGCTAGGGTTGCAAGCAGGATTTTATAAAGCAAGTTAGGGTTGGGGTCATGCCCCCCTTCCGTTACCCTAACTGGCAGAGGTGGGGAAGCTTTCCTTTTTCTAGCCGCCTCACTGGTTTCCCAAAGAGGAAGGGTGAATGGGAGAGAGCGAGCAAGAAACTGGGCCCCAAAGTCAAATTGGGCCCATACAAGCTGACTCGGAGTATAGCAAATGGAAAGCAAAAGGGTTGAAATGCCCAATCTTCCAAACATCATAACTAGAGTTTCATAGGTCCAAAAGATGCGATTCTTAGATTGTTAGATTCGGAATTGAGAGCTTTATAACAATATATATACTAGGAATACAAAAGGATAGAGTAATGGGGTTCGATATTAGATGTAAGAAGGTGGTGTATTAAACCATGATGGTTAGTTCAAATGAGCATACAAATGTCCCACAAAGTGCAATTGATAGTTGATATCACCAAAATAGATCATCATCATATTCATACTATGGTATTTAACTCAATTCAAAGAATTTAAGTCACATCTAGAAAGAGAAAGGGTATAATCAAAGAGAGTGAGAAATTGAGGTTGTCACATCCTTCCCTCCTTATAGGAAATTTCGTCCTCGAAATTTGTCTAAGATCATAAACAAGAGTCAAAGTCAAAATCATCAATTCTAGGTATCCAACCATGGTTATCAACGCAGTCTCCATAATGGTATGCACACTAGGTTATCATTATGAAGGGTGCACTCATATCGATCATATATGTGTTACTTCGTGTTTTATCACATAATGACATCATCATGGCATTAGGGTTTCCCCATCCCTTAGTATCTCTATATCAGGGTTTTTGTACTAATCTTCATACACGACCATGGTGTATTATCAAAATCTATGTTATCACTTTTTAGAAGAATAATTTTTATGGACATGACTTCAAATAAGACTATCATCGAGTGTGTATCTCATCTTTACTCTAGATTTCATGCATGGTTTTGTTTTCCCCAAAATTTCCACCAACTCTAATGAATTATGTTCATTATTTTTTCTTTTAAATCTAAAATTAAACAATTTATTCATCATGTTCATCTGAGTTATGACCCCAAGAGTATTTTCATATCAAGTTGATCGTTTGAGTATGAGATTAGGCGCGTTACCCCTGATTATTCAGGCTAAGATCTTATGACATCATCATATCAATTTCATGATTTCAAGGCTACATCTTGTATAGAGTGATCATCTAGCATATATCAGTTTTTAAACATAAGTTAGATATTTCATGTATCAAGCATCATTCGAGGAACAACATTGTCATCAACATCAATGTTTTAAAACTTCCTCCCTTGTATCTAAAAAGAGCTTCAAGCCACTCAAGCTAAGACATATGTTTCCAAAAAGACATGTTAACCACAACCTTATACGTGTAACAAAATTTCTACCCATCTTTTGAAAAACAAGGATAACCTCTAGATTCCTTTATAAACAATTACTAACCCGAGTATGAGGCTCATCATGGATATCACACATCACATACATCATCTTAGGTCTTGGGACGTCTCCCTCACCTATATACATATATATATATATATATATATATATATATATATATATATATATATATATATATATATATATATATATATCAAGCATCAAATTTTCAATTTGCTTTTTCTCTAGGGTTAGATATTTTCATAGGACATCGAGGGTTCAACATTTTCAAGGAAACCACACGCTAGGCCACTCAACTCATATACTTAGAAGTATTCTAGCTAGGGACTCATCATCAAGTATTTCATCATTCATATTATTCAACATTTCAAATATTTTGGAGTTTAGGTACTCTAACCTTTCCTTGATACGGGTCAACTCATATCAACGTGTCACCCTATTCATATGTCCCATGCTAGAGGACTTCCTTTGTAAGAGATTGAGACCTGTGTTGGTCTCGAACCATATATCATATCTCCACACATACAAGACTAGGTACAAGCAAGCATGTCCACCCGCTATGTATGTTTAGCACATCAACCAAGTGGTATGTATCATACAAGGTGCTAGGTCTAGTTAGGGTTGCATGGTCAAACTCATCCCATATCGTCAAACATACTTAACCTTCCTCAAACATCTTGGGTCCTATAAGACATCAACATCATCATTAATATCATAATCGTCATCTTAGGTTTCTAGGTTTTTCACTTGTCTAACCTATATCATGGCTCTAGACAACTCTAGAGATTATCACTATCATCTAAACTCTCTCATCTAGACTTGATGTTACATCTCTTTCTCCTAGGTTGCATGGAAACTCACTACCTTTCTGCGTGTGGTAACATTTTTCATATGTACATATAATAATACTTGAAATATACTTTCTCCAACGTTTAAACAGGCGATGAAAACCACCATACTCCATTTCGAATAAAACCAAAACCAAAACGAGTTACTACACTCATTAGGCAGTCTAGTATCATGACACCTAGAGAACTAGCAAGAACATGGTGCACACTTGTGTAGACATCCTAAGCACATGTCGTGAATCATGTCTAGGGAGGTAACTTACACAAGTCTACACCTAGTTCTAGAACATCTTGGTGCTAACCTAGAGGCTAAGTCAACCTAATCCACAAGGATATTTCATTAAGTTTCTAGGGTTGAGATGTAAAGTGAGTTTAGTTTGTGTTTCATGTGAGTAATGTTTGGTGTAGTTATTGTTCATTCTCTGATACCATTTGTCACGGAACCAGAATCCAAATCCCATGAACCAAACATATACCAAAGGCGATATGCAGAAGCGTAAAGCTTAGCACACATGAACAGATAACAAGATACAAGCACCAACATAATCTCAAAAATCAACAAGATATATTAAGCAACATCATTATATTACATGATTTGAATTACATATTCAAGAGTCACTTTGTACAAGTATGCTCATGTATACTATATATGGATCTTACAACAAGTACACCTAGCATAGCTCACCAAGCGCATCAACCTTCTAGCCATCTCTGAACCTAAAAACAACATACGAGAAATGGGTCAACACATGAGGTGTTGAGTATGGGCAGAAAGATACACATATATATAAGCTTTGCATAATTTTGAAAAGATTTCAAGATTAAACGAACAAGAATAAACATGTTAATTGTTTAACAAATGTGAAACCATATTTTATGTCATTTCACTCCATTATACCAACAATATCAAACATGTTTAAGGCGTTTGACCAACTTCCCGTCGGAAGGGTCCGTAAGGATGCTCAAGCTTAGATAACCCTTTTATAAGAGAGGGACCTCAAGGCCGTAGCCAAGAGCTAACCCTTTATGAATCAATATTATAATGGAGTTCTACCTATTTATGTGTTCAAGTTATAAAACTGACGAAACAATCATCAAGTACGACATAGCAATACTACATGGCAATATTTGAGCAAATAGACAAACAAGCATACAATATATGTCTTTTCAAGCAAGAAAGCGATAGTCATATAACTAGATAAGGCCCATACCTGATTCAGAGATTTCATAACCTAACATATCCTTCATCATATAACCATATGCCAAACCTGATTAACAACAAGATTACATATATGCATTAGATTCTCATCATTAACCCTAATTAGATGCATTTTAGGGTTTTGGCCAAGATGGGTTCCAAGTTGCTTATTGGTTCATTATATGATATTGTATTGATCTATAGGTCAACATGATGGTGTGGTTCAAGTTCCATGTCATTATGACGTTCTATGCACTTTCTATAATCATAACAAGGTTTAAGACATTTACATGCATTCTGGGGTCAAATGACTCACAATAGAGTAATCAAGGTCAGAGGTCGTCAAGGTAGAAGAACACATCATCAAACATGGTTTAGATCAGCAACATTAGGTCATAAGAAACATATTCCAAAATAGGTGTATGTCCATTAGAAGCAAGATTAGCAATCTAGGTAAAGTTCAACATTGTAGTCCAAAGTAGGTACATATGTACAAAAAGGGTTATGATGAACAATAGGGAGAGTAGGACCTTCATTAGAGCTACAAAGAAAATTAGTGTTACTGATTTGATGATTACAGATGGAAGAGTACATAAAATATTTCAACTTTATCATGGATGTGCATGTAACATGGTCAAAGAAGTCAAAGATCACATATCTAGCATTATTAGAGGTTTAGAAGAAGATTCAGGGTCTAAAACCATTCTCATGTTGTATATCTTTTCGAGTTGATCGATTTGATATATAGGTTCGTGCATTTTGGACTTAGGGTCTAGGAGTTATCATATTCAAAGAATTGCTCTTGAAAAGGGGAACTATACCTTATGTTCCTTGACTGGGCCTTGGTCGTCCATGAGTGATGGGCCTCTGGCCTTGCTGGTCCAAGACCAAGCGGGTGTCTTCCCCTTCCTCACAATCATCATGGATCCTCTATTTCTGGAACAGAACAGGGGAACCTACAGGACGGTGCCCAGCCTTCCCAGGGGCCACTGTGCCCATGGAAGACCGTGAAGAAGCGGGTCGGAGGTCCTCCGCGACTACTAGACGGGACCCTGGTGCTGAGGGCTCACAGCTTCCTACTGGCACCTCCCCAAGGGGGTTTCGGGAGGAAGCAGCAAGAAAGCAGGGGGACGTTGGCGCAAGAGGAAGAAGGAGGCAGCAAACGATGGTTAGCGGCGGGGGCTTATGGATTTGACCATGTCGACTACGGAATTTCACCCTGGTGCTGGCCTCCGGAGCACGGTTTGGGAGGAGCAAACTACCTGCAGTGGTCTAACATGTAGTGATGGCCATTGCCGCCACACAAGGCAGGAAGGCAGAGGCCTGGAAAAAGAGGATGCCGCGAGAGGAGGGCACAAGGAAAGGAGGCTAGGGTTGCAAGTAGGATTTTATAAAGCAAGTTCGCGTTTGGGGTCATGCCCCCCTTCCGTTACCCAAACTGGCAGAGGCGGGGAAGCTTTCCTTTTTCTAGCCGCCTCATTGGTTTCCCAAATAGGAAAGGTGAATGGGAGAGAGCGAGCAAGAAACTGGGCTCCAAAGTCAAATTGGGCCCATGCAGGCTGACTCAGAGTATAGAAAAGGGAAAGCAAAAGGGTTGAAATGCCCAATCTTCAAAACATCATAACTAGAGTTTCATAGGTCCAAAAGATGTGATTTTGGGGTTGTTAGATTCGTAATTGAGAGATCTATAACAATATATATACTAGGAATCCAAAAGGATATAGTAATGAGGTTCAATATTAGATGTAAGAAGGTGGTGTATTAAACCATGATGGTTAGTTCAAATGAGCATACAAATGTCCCACATAGCGCAATTGATAGTTGATATCACCAAAATAGATCATCATCATATTCATACTATGGTATTTAACTTAATTGAAAGAATTTAAGTCACATTTAGAAAGATAAAGGGTATAATCCAAGAGAGTGAGAAATTGAGGTTGTCACAACAAGGTCCCTGCTTCAACGTCAATCAAAGCTCTTGTAGTGGTGAGGAACGGATGACCAACGATAAGAGGGTATCTGGCATCTTCTTTTATGTCCATGATGACAAAGTCACAAGGGACATAAGAGTCTTTTCCAACCTTGATAGGGACATCTTCGATGATCCCCAAAGGAAGAGGCATAGAGTTATCTGCAAGTTGAATGGTCATTCCAGTTGGGAGTAATTCTGCAAACCCTAGCCTCTTGCAAAGTCTAAGTGGCATGATAGAAATGCTAGCACCAAGATCGTCTAATCCCTTCTTACACGAAGAGTCACCGATATGGCATGAAATCCCAAAGGATCCCGGGTCTTTCTTCTTCTTGGGCATCTTTCTCTGGATGATATCGGATGTGGTTGTTGCTAGCTTAACAGTCTTGTATTCTTCAGTTATGTACTTCCTTGTGAGGAGGGACTTTAAATACTTAGTCTAGGCTGGTATCTCGGCCAACGCATGTAGAAAGGGTATATCTACATGAAGCTTCTTCAAAGCTTCTTTAAACTTGTTGAATCGAGTATCGAGCTTTGTCTGCTTCAAGTGAGCTGGGAAAGGAGGGCGAGGCTTGTATACTGGCACATCTGACTCAGGTGTGTCTTCTGCCTCTGTAACCAATGGTTCCTCCAATCTTGCTTTGTCTATCTTATCATCGGTTGGTTGTTCCTTTGGTTTAGACTCAGGTATTGTATAGTCTTGGACATTCACAAAGTCATCATCGTTTGTTTCAGTTATTGGTATCTTAACTGGGGGGTCAGAATAGTCTTTTCCAGACCTGGTGGTGACAGCTTTCAATTGCTCTGGGTGCTTAGGATTGTTCTCTGGTTGTCCAGCAAAGGTTCCAACATGTGGCTTTATGCTAGCTGCAAGTTGAGCTAGTTGGGATTCAATAGCCTTCTGATGGGCTTGCTGGTTATCTATCATAGTCTGTTGCGACTGCATCATCTTCTCAATAGTTGACAATTTGTCATCAGGATGGATGGGACCGACTTGTTGCCCTTGTTGTTGCTGTTGATAGGGGACTTGGTTGGGGTTATGAAACTGAGAATTGTTCTGATAATTGTTGTAGTTTCTATTCTGGTAGTTTCCTCTAAAGTTTCCTTGATTCCCGAAATTTGGTTGTTGGTTATACTGGAATCCCGGAGGGCCACTTTGTTGAGTATTTGAACCAAGATGTCGTGAGTTTTCCGCTCCAGAAGGGTTTCCATATTGAAAACCTGGATGGTTCCTATTCTAATTCGGATTATAGTACCCTTGACCAGGGATGGTGTTGACAGCATTCAGATTTTCCATTTGACCATTATCTCCTTGGGCACATGTATTGCTCAAAACAACATCTTAGAGAATGTTACAGGCTAGAGTAGAATGGTCAGTTCCTTTACATGCTTCGTAGAAGAGTGAGGCTGACTTAACTTGCTCTTGTTGTCGAGGGGGCAAACGTCTTCTTTCATAAGTTGCAAGAGACGATTCTAGATGGTCTTGCTTTGCAACTAGGAGTTTGAGAGATTCAGCAATAGACTTGTACCCGGGTGTTGCTTCAGCCATAGCTACCTTCAACACTCCTTTGCCAACAGGTCTACCCCAGTTGGCTTGGTTTTCGGCTCCAAGGGTGACCACCAGATGATGCATGTAGCTCCATAGCTCCATGCGCTATCATAGCTTTGACGCATGAAGTTTCCTCCAGATGAGGAATCCAAAAACCTCTTGATATCATCATCCACACCACTATAAAAGATTTCAATGAGTTGATTCTTAGGAATGCCATGATGTGGGTACTTGCGTAGAAGCTCTTTGTATCTTTCCCATGCTTCAGCAAGAGATTCTCTAGAGGCCTGGGTGAATTGCGTTATTCGGCCCCTAATTTCATAGGTGAGAGAAGGGGGATAAAACTTTTCCAGAAAAACATTTTGAAGTTTTCCCAAGTGGTGATGGGTTCGCATTGCAAGGAGTTATACCAACTCATGACTCTATCGACAAGAGAGTATTTGAAGAGATGGAGTCTGATGGCGTCATCTGTGACTCGATTTTGTTTCGTCATGGCACATAGATCTATGAACCTAAAAAGATGTTCTTGATTATCTTCTCCGTGCTTACCATAGAAAGGGCTATTTTGAAGCAAAGTGATCCAATGTGCCCGTATCTCAAAGTTGGGAGCGTTGATGGGAGGAGGTTGTACTGGATGATGAACGTCAGTAGCTTTAGGGATTGAGAACTCCCTAAGGTCCTTTTGTAACTCTACTTGTTGAGCTGCTGCTTGGGCTACTTGGATTTCTTCTTCGACTGCAGCTTGGGCTTCTTGCATAAGTCTATCTCTTTGTGCATTAAGGGCTTGAGCTACCCTTTGAGTAATTTCCTCCTCTTGAGCCATTCTTTCCTGGTTCTCTCTGTCATTTTCTGGTGATAAAGCGGGCAATGAAAGCATTGAGTGTAGTCGACCACTAAAAGACCATTTATAGCGCCTGTTGCAATGAAAGGAAAATGAAGACGAAGCCTCGCTTCCGTCCTAAACGTATTTCTGCCTAATCAAAATCAAAATAAAACGATTGAAACCTTGGTCAAATAGCGAGACCAATGAAATTGAAATATTTATCATGGTCACGGAAAATGTCATGGTCACGACATTTGTCACGGTCGCGGAAAATTGTGTGGTCGCGACATTTGTCACGGTTGCGGCATTTGTCGTGGTCACAGAAAATTGCGTGGTCGCAAGATTTGTCGTGGTCGCGGCATTTATCGTGATCACAGAAAATTGCACGGTCGTGATTCATTGAAGTTTCCCGTGGTTAGGGTATAGAGGGCCTGCGGTTCCTTTGGAGGGAAGAGATCACATCGGATGTTGGAGAGGGATCGACTACTGTGCCGTGTAGTCTAGGTTGAGGTGAGGGTAGCTTGAACTAGCCATGGTCATGGAGTCTATCTCCGTGGGTCGCGGTTGCAGGCCGCGGGCAGAAGGAAAGCAACCGCGATCGCGGTTTGTGCATGAGGGTGGTCGCGGTTGCAAAGGCAGATTGCCGTAGTCGGGATCAGCAGAAGGTCATGGCCATGGGCAAATGACCTGGTCGCGATGTAGCAGAGCTCCCTTAGTCGCGGATATTCTTGGATGTGGTTGGATAGTTGTGGACCGCAGGGAAGATCTTGAGCGGAGTCGCGATTGTGGAAGGGTAGAACCGCGGGCACGATCATGGAATCGCAGACAGGTGGCTTAGCAAAAGATCACAACCAACCTCCGAATTGCGATCGCAATTAGGTCATGCTGGGAGAAGAAGGGGACCCGCTGACTGCTGGTGCTACCAAGCGTGCTTGAACAGACGAAGGCCCAAAATAGAGTATTGGGCCGAGAAGACAAGGCCCAAATGCTCAAAGTGACCTGCACAGAGGTGCAAAAATTCAATAAAAATAGAAGTAAAATCAATTAAGCCAATATAAGTTGCACATGAAAAGATAAGGCCAAAAAAGGTCATTAAAGCAATTAAACCAAGTCATCTCTCATAGAAGAAGATAGAGCTAGTAAAGGCAAATAATCAGGGCAAAAATGGGCCAAACGAGGCGATAAGATTCATATGAAAATGCATTCATCATATGTCCTATGTTTCGTCTTTGTACTCTCAGGTCCTAGGAGTCAGTAGATGTTTAAAGATAGATCTGAGATTATTGGCTTAATTCCTCGAGATTTTTGTATCTTGCCTTGTACAGCTAACAAGGTAGTTGATGTTTGTAATACTCGAGATGTGACGTTACAGAGGTGTAATGATGGATCAGCCTGTAAATAACTTATCATACTTCTTTATGAAAGAGTTTTATCAGTTATAGATCTCTTTACGAAAAGTTTTAATTTTTAGTGATTTTTAATCCGCTGCTAACAAAACGCTTCTGCATCAGTTTAACTTAGTTAATCTCATATTTTATAAGTTGGATCCCACAATTTAGTGGTATCAGAGCTCTAGGTTCGTTGAGTCTACAGAGACATAGGACTTAGGATGTTGAGTCTGTTCTCATGTCTTCCAGTATGTCTGATAGTGTCTTATGCTCATTTAGGAGGACAAGATAAGACTAAGGATGTATGGACCACACAAAGAACGTGAGGAACACGTTGCAGAAAGTAGTGTTGCTGCACCCAGAGAAGGTGCAAGAAACTGAGAAAGGGAGGAACCTGTGCCTAAACCACCCCAGTTCAATCCAACTGACATGGGGAACCCATCCGTCCAAGCCATGTTTGGGCAGTTTATGACTGCCATGACACACATGACTGATAGGATGCATATACCCACACCTAGGGCACCTACCCATCCTGAAGGACAAGGAATCAACAATACGTTTGAATGACTTTGCCGAGTTGCAGCCACAGAGTATGCTGGAACAGCTGACCCAGCAGATGCTGACTTGTGGTTTACTGAACTAGAAAAGGCCTTTAGAATCATGAACATCCCAGAAGCTGAGAAGGTTAGACATTTTGTGTATCTTCTCAAGGGGAGTGTTGGTCATTGGTGGACCATGGAGGAACAGAAGAGGCCAGGTGTAGAGACTGCATGGGAAGTCTTTCGACGGGAATTTATCAATAGATATTCCCTAAGACATTTTTGGATGAGAAAATCTCTCAGTTTGAGAGGTTAAGACAAGGCTCGATGAACATTAGCGAGTACAAGGCTAAGTTCATGGAGCTTTTGCGGTTCTGTCCGCACATGGCAGCTACAAATGAAGAAAGGATTAGGCATTTTGAGAAAGGGTTAAACGTTGAGTTGACCACCCCTGTGTCTGCTTTGGAGAATAGAGAAATGTTTTCTACCTTTGTTGAGTCTATCAGAAGGGTAGAAAGGTCTGTAGAAGAGAAGAGACAAACCCAAAACAAGAGGATGTATCCCCAATTCCAAGGATCTTCTTCTAAAGGTTTCAAGAAACCTAGGTTTTCTGCGCCTACACCACCACCTAGATTCAGTACCCAGACACAGTGGACGTTGAATAGGGGTAGAGGACGAAGCCTACCACTAGAAGGAGCTCACAGTTCAGCATCTATGTCAGTCACAGGACCACCCAGACTACAACAACTAAATAGAAGTTGTTATATATGTGGAAAGATGGGGAATCTCATGAAGGATTGCAGAGCCAGAGAAGTGAGTGTAACTCAACCCCAGAGGCAAAGTCAACAAGGATCTCAAAGGAGACAGTTTCCAGGAGGAACTAGAGGATGTGGAAAAGCATCCCAAGCTGGATCATCGGCACCAGGTCAGCGAGCACCGAATCAACCACATGCAACATCGAGATTTTATGCGATGAATCCACCTGATGCAGTAATCAACCCTCGGGTTGTAGCAGGTCAGATGGAACTATTATATTCTGATATGTATACATCTTGCGTTGTATCTATTTTAATTGATCCGGGTGCTACACACTCCTTTATCACTCGGAGAGTGATTCTTGACTGCAACTTGACTATAAGTCATAGAGTAGATAGTTTGTTGCTAGAAACTTTGTTGAGGGGATCTGCAGTGCTGCAGGAGGTATGTTCCTCCTGCATCCTCTTCTTTTTTGAACATCGCATTCAAGTGGATCTTATACTACTTGAGATGCATGGATTTGATATAATCCTTGGGATGTATACCTTAGAAAGGTATAAGGTTGTCTTGGATTGGGAGTCCAAGCAAGCTGTATTTGCTGATGATTGTAACACATTGATCTTTCAAGGAGAGAGAAAGATTCTACCCACCTGTCATGTGTCAACTATGGTTGCTGAGAAGCTGATAAGGCAAGGATTTTACAAATTCTTGGCCCATGTGGTAGATACTACCATGGCCCATGTGGTAGATAATACCATGGATAATCCTAACCCTGTTGAAGTTCCAATAGTTAGGGAATTTGAAGATGTATTTCCGGAAGAACTTCCAGGTGTGCCACCACCTGGGGAAATTGATTTTGAAATCAATTTAATTCCGAATACGAAACCTATAGCACAAACACCATATAGGATGGCACCTGCCAAGATGGCAGAACTCAAGAAAAAACTCTAAGAGTTGCTTGAGAAGGGTTTTATCCGACTGAGTACTTCACCCTGGGGTGCTCCGGTCCTCTTTGTTAAAAACAAAGACAGTTCAATGTGGTTGTGCATTGATTATAGACAGTTAAATAAAGTAACAATAAAGAATAAGTATCCTCTGCCGAGGATTGATGATCTCTTTGACCAGTTGCGTGGTGCAACTATCTTCTCAAAGATAGATTTGAGGTTGGGATACCACCAGTTGTGTATTAAGGATAGTGACATACCCAAGTCTGCCTTTAGGATGAGGTATGGTCACTATGAGTTCACAGTTATGTCGTTTGGACTAACTAATGCACCAGCGACATTTATGGAACTCATGAATAGAATCTTCCGACCTTTTCTTGATCAGTGTGTTGTCGTATTTATAGATAACATCCTAATCTATAGTAGAGATGCTCAACAACATGAACAACATCTTCATCAGGATCTAACTTTGCTAAGGAAGCATAAGCTATATGCTAAGTTTAGCAAGTGTGAGTTCTGGTTACCAGAAGTATCTTTCCTTGGACACATAATATCTGCTTCGGGTATACGTGTTGACCCTAAAAAGGTAGAATCTGTCCTGCTATGGGAGCAGCCGAAGACACTGACTGAAATTTGTAGTTTCTTAGGGTTAGCTGGCTATTATCAGAGGTTCATTAAGAACTTCAGTTCTATAGCCTTACCCTTGACTAAGTTGACCAGGAAGGATGTTCCTTTTACCTGGAGTGATAAGTGTCAACAATCTTTCCAGTTGTTGAAGGAGAGGTTGACAAGTGCACCTATTCTTGTGTTACCTAAACAAGGGAAAGGATATATAGTTTTCTGTGATGCCTTCAAGAATGGACTTGGATGTGTGTTGATGCAGGATAAAAAAGTGATTTCTTTTGCTTCTCGACAGCTTAAGAAATACGAGGATAATTATCTGATACACGATCTAGAACTAGCGGCTATGGTTCATGCCTTGAAAATCTGGAGACATTATCTTTATGGAGAGACATTCTAGATTTTCACAGATCATAAGAACCTTAAGTATATCTTTTCTCAGCATGAGCTTAATATGAGGCAACGCTGTTGGATGGAGTTAATCAAGGACTACGATTGTACAATTGATTACCATCCAGGGAAGGCCAATGTAGTTAATGATGCTTTGAGTAGGAAATCAGCAACACCAGCCCTAGATAGAGTACAACAAAATTCCTTAGTGCGCTCAAGGAGAGATATGCTTATCTCCTTAACACAAAACAATGTACAGTTAAAAGTATCATTGTTAGCCGGGTTGTTGGCTGAGATGCATTAAAATTCACTCTGAGAGAGCATATCAAGGAGGCACAACAAGTTGATGTTGTAGTTCAACTGATTAGATCGGAATATGGTAGGGAGAAACGAGATGGTTTCCATGATTCAGATGATCAAGTAGCATGTTATCATGGTAGGATGATAGTACCATATGTAGACAAATTGAGGAAGTTAGTCCTGGAAGAAGCTCATTCTTCAATGTATGCCATGCATCCAGGGAGCACCAAGATGTATCGAAACTTGAAAGATATGTATTGGTGGTCTAGTTTGAAGAAAGACGTTGTAGAGTTTGTTATGCGGTGTCCTGTGTGTCAGCAAGTTAAAGCTGAACACCAGAAGCCTGCAGGAACAATTCAACCATAACCCATACCACAATGGAAGTGGGATCATGTAACCATGGACTTTGTAGTTGGTTTACCCAGGATAGCCAAAGGACATGATTCCATTTGGGAAATAGTTGATAGGTTGACGAAGACAACTCATTTCTTGCTTGTCAAAACAACCTATTCTGCTAAAAAGTTAGCACAGTTATATGTTGATGAGATTGTGCGACTGCACGGATTCCCAGTTACCATTGTTTCTGACAGAGGTCCCCAGTTTATGAGTCGTTTTTGGGAATGACTTCATAAAGCTTTAGGCACACAGTTAAGGTTTAGTACAACCTTTCATCCTCAGACTGATGGACAGTCAGAAAGGACTATACAGACCTTAGAAGAGTTGCTTAGAGCATGTGTTCTTTAGTTTATAGGGAGTTGGGATCTGCAGCTAAGCTTGATAGAGTTTGCCTACAATAATAGCTATCAACATAGCATTGACATGGCACCTTATGATGCTTTGTATGGTAGACGTTGTAGATCACCCTTATGTTGGTATGAAACAGGTGAATATCAACTTTTAGGTCCTGATCTTGTGCAGCAGACTATAGAGAAGATTAAACTAATACAACAACAGATAAAGACTGCACATGATAGGTAGAAATCTTATGATGATAAGCGCCGTAGACCTTTAGATTTCCAAGTTGGAGACAGAGTGTACCTCAAGGTCTCACCTTGGAAAGGAGTTCTAAGATTTGGGAGGAAAGGAAAATTAGCTCCTAGGTTTATGGGGCCTTACCCAATCAGTGAACGAATTGGAAGAGTAGCTTATAAGCTAGAGTTCCCACCAGAGTTATAGAAGTTACACCTTGTGTTCCACATTTCCATGCTTAGGAAATATCATCCTGATACAGAATCAGTCCTGCAACCTATGGAAGTAGAACTGAATGATGATGTATCTTATGAGGAAGGACCTATGTCAATCCTTGATAAAAGAATTAAACAACTTAAAAAGATAGACATAAGTCTTGTGAAAGTCCTCTGGAATCATCGTGGTGTTGAGGAAGCCATGTGGGAACTAGAGGAAGAAATGAGAAGGAAATACCCTGCTCTTTTCTCTTAATGTGTTTTGTTGATTTCGAGGACGAAATCCTTGCAAGGGGTGGATAATTTGTAACATCCCTGACCTGGGTTATGAATTAACCCTAGGTGTTTTTCTTAGATATGTGATTAAATGCTTGTTGTTATCTTTTGATATGTAATTAAAGCTTCTGAGGAACATATATTTCCATTTCAACCCTTTTTAAACAATGTTGCAATTTTGTTTTGTTAATTTTGGACTAATGTGCAAATTACCCAAGTAGAAGGGTTAACTTGCAATTTGCATATGTTAAGATGTTCTTCTAATGTTGAGACATCATATGAATGAATATGATATGGTGGTATGGATCCTCCAAGCTTGGGCACCAAGATATAGCTTGTAGAGTAATCATGGTGCTTTAAAACCTAGTTTTGGTATAAAGTGCAATTTACCCAAAACTAAGGGTGCAACATGTAAAATATACCCTCTAGAATATGTCTAATGTTTCTTGGCATCAAGTAGAGCAAATAATATGAGGAGGGCGCCTCATTTGAATGATTAAGTAAGAAAGATAATCTTAATATTTAAAATAACTAAGTTTTATGCAAAATGGCCCTTTTATATATCTATGCAACTTAGTAAGGTGTTTGGTTTCTTTTCCTTTTAACCTTGGATAAGGGAGAGGTTTTGCATGTGAAAAGGAGGAAGGAACGTGGCCAAGGGTGGAGCAAGCAACAGTGGATGGGCTTCAGAAATAAAAAGAAATAATTATCTTTTCTTGCCTTGAAAATACCTCTAAAATATATAAGCATTCTTTTTACACAAAGCAAAGGATCGTTCCTTTAGTTCCGTCTCCTCATTTTCTTGCTTTGGCCGACTAAGGAGAAGCTCAGGAGCAGAGGAGGACAACCAAGCTGGTTTGGGTAAGCTTTGATCATCTCCTAGCTCGAATTCTTGAAGGAAACCCTAATACAAGGTTGGTTTAGTAGTTTTCCTTACATAACTCTTCTTTCTAGCCATCTTCTCCATCCAAATCTTGAAGAACGGAACCTGGGAAACCTCTGGAGCTTCATCCGCCATTAAATCTACAACTCTTGGACCTCTAGATCATATTTAAAGGCGGGTTTTATAACTCTAATCCTTAAGTCTTGTTAATGCATCTTTTTCTCCTAGAATCATTGCTTGTTCTTATCTTTTAGACACTTTTAAGTGTTCTTGCTAGCAATACCGTGAAGAACAATCCATGTTCTTGAGGTAGAAGATGATGGCGTTAATATATATGTTTATCCTAAAATCTTGCTTTAGCAAACGGTCTCCCAACTTTTCCAAACCCTTTCCCAAACTATTTGGGAGCAAACGGTTTCAAAACCGTTTGAGTGCAAACGGTTTCACAAGACCGCATGCAAGAAAATGATTTAAAGACCATTTGAATGTGTTGACCAGGCATTGACCATTTGGAGGTCTGTTGTAAATAAGGTGTACTAATCACCCAACAAAAATCATTATCTAATTCCAAGTAAATCATCAATTGAAGGCACATTAATCCTCTAAACCCTAATCGGGTTGATTGCTGATTTCAATAATACAATTACGTTGAAGTTTGGGTTGAGTGGCCCAAACGGTTTTAAAACCATTTGGGGATCACCCAAACGGTCTCAAGACCATTTGGTGATCACACAAGACCATTTGGAGGTCTAGGGTTAAGTAGGATTGACCAATTGAGGGGCCAATGATATCAAATTGTAAAACAATTAAGTGCTGATTTTATGACCAAATCTAGGGTTCACCCCTTAAGAGAATGGCTTGGTTTTTTATGAAATAAGGGGAAAACAGTATCAAGACCGTTTGTAGGATGTCCAAATGATCCCAAGACCATTTGGGGGTCACCCAAGACCGTTTGGATGTCTAGGGTTGACCATGGTTAAATGGTTGAAGATTGAAAGGCAATAAGTTGAAGTATAATCGATTAGTAACCTAATGATCAAATCAATGAATCAAACCTTAATAGGTTGAGTTAGTTTTTTATGTGAACTTTAGAAAACAGTCTCAAGACCGTTTGGAGGTCATCGAAACGATCCCAAGACCATTTGGGGTCAAATCATGACCAAATTGAATGATGGTTCAATGGTTTCAATGTCAATTAGACTCATGTTGATACATGTTGAAGGGTGATCGATAATTAACCCTAATTCAATTGATCCAATCCCTAATTGGTGTACAATTGAGGGTCAATTGAGTGTCAAATCAGTAGAGGATTGACCTAATTGACTCATTTGATAAGTGTCTAACAAGTGCATGGTTGATTGATGGGTTCAACATTAGAAACCCTAACTCAATTGCAATGGTTGAGACACTTTTTGGTCCAAACGGTTTTGAGAGAGTTTGGACCAAATGGTCTCAAGACCATTTGGGTCCAAACGGTCTCAAGACCATTTGGGACCAAACGATCCCAAACCGTTTGGTGACCATGCAGTTTCAAGATCAATTTTGCCCATGTCGTTTCAAAGTCAAAGTTGGCCAAACGGTCAACAAGAACAAACGGTTTTCACCTCACCTAGGGCAAACGGTCTTGAGTGTGTACTTTACCATGCGGTTTCAAAAGTCAACAAATGGTCAACAGCCCCAAACGGTTTCAAAACCGTTTGGAGGTTGAAAGTGCAAAACCGTTTGAGGTCTAAATAGGTCAAGATCAATTGATGCCTTAGTAGTCAAGATGGATTAGTAATTGATTAATCTAAACCCTAGAGATGCCTAAGGTGTTTAAGTGACCAAGTAATTAGTGATTTGATGCATATTATGATCAATGGTGAACATTACAAAAGTAACCCTGATGGGATAGTGTGACTAATACCCCTTGATCAAGTAAACCCTAATGATCATAATGGTGATGGCATAACTTATGTTGTCAAGGTTGATTTAACTTAGTCTAATTAAGAGTAATGTAAACATCACCTAATAGTAAGAGGAGAGAAAAGACTCCTAATATGAAAGAGAATCAAGTAATAAACTTTCTACATGTATGAATGTACCTAATTAGGGTATGATCCTTTATGGTGAGATCATGGAAACCCTAATTATGATGGTTAATGAATCTTAGCCTAATTTGAGGGCATTAATGTAAGTAATTCTCATACATGATGTTGGCATGATCTTAATTCTTTGTTATGTGAATAGTAAACCCTAATTTAGGGTAATGTGATATAATGTGTATAGTAAACCTTAATCTAGGGAAATGTGATGGTATGAACAGTAAACCCTAATTTTGGATTATGCTTTTAAGAATGACACTCGGTACTTGATTATGGATTGAATAGTCATTATGCTTTTATAAGTGAAAGGGGTTGAATAACCCTAATTGAATTAAAAGGGAAACCTAACCCTAGAAACCAGTCGTGGTGATGTGACACAGTTGTGGTATTTTGTCTGTAACATGACCGTGCTAGGTAGCCCGACTGTGGTGGCTTATTCTTGCATGACCGTGTAAGATAGCACGTCCGTGGTGTTCTATATGTAATTGGAAAAGAACTTATATTGTGCTGGTATAGATACAATGTGCAAGTTATCAACTGTGTTAGTTATGCAGGTGTTTATAAAGAAGTGATCATAGCCAGGTAAGGGTTATGATGCCATATTCATTGATAGCACTTTATAAGCTTTGAAAGTAATGATATGATATGTTGCCTAGTGAAAAATAACATATGAAATTGATATATTGTATGAGCCATGAGAAATATCTGCATTACTACAATCAAAGTCATACTGTTAAATGGCTTGATGTCAATATGTTACTTGGTAACAAGAGACTTAATAATCTAAGGGTTTAAATACCCATGTTCCTAAACCATAATGATGAGATGGTTAGGAATTGATATCCCGGTGTTAACAATAGGTGACATAGACTTGATATGATTAGTACTCTTTCTTTATAGCAATTGTTTTAATGGTTTATGTTTGGAAACATGCCTGATGCTAAAAGAATACTATAATGTACTTAAATAATCAAGTATAATGATATCATGTAGAGCCCTGACCATAGATACATCATTGTCAGAAGTTTAATGATGGTGAAATAGGTTTTCCTAAGGGAATTCCTGGAGAGCATACTTTTGAGTATGTGGGGGTTATGGACGTGAATATCCTTACATCCTAATATAGGATTTGATGTGAGATGTACCTATAATCTCCCAATCCCTCATTATATATATATGCCGGGATGATGTATCACTAATCTCCCGATGATGTTGTTAATGCCCCATCGATGTGAGATAAACAAGAAATCCCTCGATGGAGAAGCGAGTACAGAACACCACTATAACTCTAATAAAGAAGTTGCCAGGATACCCTGGAAAGCTATTATAGAAGAGACACAAGATGTGCTGCATGTTGTTCCTCATACTGACTGAGGAGGACGAGGTCATAGAAATTCGGCTCTTCTAATGACCTATGTATGGTACCGATTGCGATTTCGTAATGGTCGGTTGTAGTATGAGAGGTGTAACTCATCTCCTCAGGGCATAAATATGTTTGAAAAAAACTTAATCAGTCGTGTAGCATAACTGCTTAGGTTGAACTATGAGAAACAATGATTGATGTTACATTGTTTATAGTGCTCTAGTTAAATAACTAGTATACATGTTCTTCATATTCCTTATTGATATATGTCTTGTCATTCAGTTAAGTTATAATTGAAATAATTGCTTAAAAGAATGTTGCTTCACTTAGTTTACACAATGTTAAACTTATTGTTGAATGTTTATAGTTCTACTGCTTAATATCATTCCTTTATTGCAATAACAATGCTTCTGGCAGAGAGTTATAACTCTCGTTGGGACAATTATTCAATTGTCTCACCCCCGTGGGATTCGACTTTTTAGGTAGACGCTGAGGACGTAGGAACCCATCAGTAGGTGAGCAACAACATCAACAACAGCAAAATCAGGGACAACAGTGGTTCTCAGGTGGAGACACTGACTGACAAGTCTTGTAGATAGTATGTCCTATGTGTCGTCTCTGTACTCACAGGTCCTAGGACTCAGTAGATGTTTAAAGATAGATCTGATATTTTTGTCTTAATGCCTCGAGATTTTTGTATCTTACTTGAGCTAACAAGGTAATTGATGTTTGTAATACTCGAGATGAGACGTTACAGAGGTGTAATGATGGATCAACCTGTAAATAACTTATCATACTTCTTTATGAAAGAGTTTTATCAGTTATAGATCTTTGTATGAAAAGTTTTAATTTTTAGTGATTTTTAATAATTCCACTACTAACGAAACGCTTCCGCATCAGTTTAACGTAGTTAATCTCGTGTTTTATAAGTTGGATCCCACATTTTCATTGAGTAACTCCCTCAGACATGTATTTCTAGAAAGAGAGATGATACTCTATGAAGATCTTTAAAAAAACTCTTTAAGTGATCTTATATTATAGTCTCAGTCTTAAATACTATAGAAAATTATATTTTGATTGAGTAAGGACTAGATAATCAGGGATGATGTTTTTAAGATCCTAAACAAACCTAGAACTTTTCAAATGACTTTTCGACACTCTAAAAGACATATGATCAATAAACTACAATCACTAGTCTTAGTATTGGCTACCTTAACCCAAAATGATTGCCTGATACCCGACACTATCCTTTTATGTATGGAAGCCCACTAATTCATCCCTTTATAGAAAAGAGGCCCCTTTCATTTTTCACCATAACCTTTTCCTATACAATTTTTGGTTTCACCCTTCCTGACTAAAACATAAATTAGTAAGAGAAGCACACATAGATGAAATACAATCTAGAGTAGGGAAGATGATGATTTGGAAGATTGTAAATAAACATGGAACTTCTAAATGTCTTTCATACACAATATCAAAAAAATGATCATCAAGATATTGTCATTCGTCTTAGTTTAAGCTACGTTAACCCTAGATGATCACTTGACACACAAATTTATTGTCCTACTAATCCATACCTAGTGAAAGAAATCACTAATTCTACTCATCCTGATTAGGTTCATCAAGACATCCTTGACGAGTCTTTCCTTTGGCCTTTATGACAAAAAATTTGGTTTAGATATGGCTCAAGCCTGCAATCTCAATAATAACTGAAACCCTTTCATGAGAAGGGCAATACTTTGACACCCCATTTGGTTATTCATTCAATAATCAATATGAGATCTACTTTTTGGCTAATGAAGGACTTCATCCCATTTATTATGCATATTCCACATTTTGTCAATTTAATCTACATGTTTAACCAATTGACCATAGTTTGGGGATGTTCCAATACAAAGAGTATCTTCCTCTAGTCTTCAACACAAATTTTCCTCCTAAATTGAGACTTTTACAATTTATTTTCAACAAATTTCTCAGTTTGGTTATCCAAATATTTTTATAATTTCATATAACTTGATCTCCTACCATCCTTGATTTTAATTATAATTCTTTCATCATGTGAATAAATCTGACGATCAAAGTCACATCTTTAAAGGGACTATGATCACAGTCTTGGAAGCATGAAAAACCCTCATCACGGTAGTCCCGTAATCAATGACACCACTCAGATTTATAGCTACATTGCTAATCATTGATGGCATTAGAGATACCACATTTGATAATTGAAATTGATTGACCATGTAATACAAATGACTGACATATATATGCAATAATCAATTAATATATAGGAAACAATTATAAAACATGTATTTTTCACATATAATGAGGTATTCAAACTCACCATATCAAAAGTTTTGTCACTAATTTATTTAGCCATTGATAATGAAATAGCTCAAAAGATTATGAAAACTATAACAGTGTTGCGATCTGTACCTATGACATTCTCCTGAAGGTCAATCACTATGGTATCTGATGGTACAGTATTGTTTGACCATAGTGTCAATGCCTTGCAGTTAGCGCCTAAGAAGTCGAATAGGTATTGTGGAATAAAATGTGGGGGCGAAGGATTTGCATACCTAAGGGGCTTCTTAGCTGTTGTGGTATTCATGCATGTATTCTCGTATTAGATTCTAATTATATATATTCAATATACATTAGTCACATCTCAAGAAATAAAACTACCCATTTGTGTCGTCCAATATATCCACCTTCTACCTCTCTGTCTATGGTGGCATTCGGGTGCTCGTATGGGAGTGGTATTTCTTTCCATGCCAAAATGACACATATGACAAACACATGAACATGGTCAATGCAAAGGGGAACACCATACACCACAACATAGTGTGAAAAAACTCACCAACTACCATGATGTTGTATGATAGGACATCAATGGCAAGATGAAATTTTTTGGCCACCTAAAATTTCATGAAATATAATATTTAATTTGACATACATATATATTGACTTGAGGAATTACTTCATCACAACGTATAAAAACTACATAAATTGACTTAAATTGAATCCTACCACAGTCATGCCATGTAGATCACAAGGAGTAGTCTGAAAACCCTCCTCAGACATGTGACGTTGTACAAGATCCAGACTGATGGAGGAGCTCATACCACCATAGAAGCCTTTAACTGATCTACAGCTGCAACTATAAATCTTTGCACCTCCTCATGGTCCATTCCCTCTTTCTTGACAAATTTGTACTTTTGCTAGGATGAGCCAAAAAATTATTTTAGTCGAAACCCAACTCTAGCATCCCTACCACATCCAATATGCTCTTTTGTCCTTAGAGAAATCGTCAATTCATCATGTGTTTCCTGAGATGTGAACTTTCCCTCCTTTCATTGCTCATCCAGCTCCAACTATTCATCATCAAAATTGAATAATTAGTAAAACTCAACAACACAGGGAAAAAAGAATATGGACATGCATTGTGAGACCAAGAAATTTACCATTTTTACAGTCACCTCCTGGATTTTATGGACAGTGCATTCTTCAAATTTGATTTTCTTCTCATCTTTCCACTTCAAATAGCGAGTCAACTATCTAGAAGCACTAGAAGACTCAATAGTAGAAGTATTAGAAGGAGAAGGCCCTTTCTCTTACCCTATCAATTGGCAGGGTTTAACATAATCACCTAAACCCAACCAATGTCTATGCACATTTTTTTCACGCCTTTTTTTAACATCGTGAATGGCCTAATTAATTCAATAAGAATGTTTTTAACTAATTGTAATAAATAAAAAGTATTTAATGTAATACCTTGAACTCATATGTTTGTCTCTGCTCAAAAAATTGTTCTTATTCAATTTTATCAAGATAGGGTCAATGCAGAGTGGAGTCCTTTCTTCTTCTTGTAACCAGAGATGTAGTATCTTATGAGGATTGTCTACCAATCTCTATGCCATGTCCTAGTGAGTTGCATAATTTTTGGAATATGAATTTCCATCAAGATCATACAAGCCCTGAAAGGGTTCAGCATTCACTACTTTTAGAAATGTGAAAAGAAAGAATAGGAAAAGACTATAAAAATGTAAATGTGTATATCTCACCTCTAACTCCCTCTATCTGAGGTCTTTCTTAGAATGATCCATATGTCTCCAATCCTCAATATGAAGAGGAACTTTTCTTTGGCTAAGAATCCCACAACATTTGACAAACTCTTTAGAAATTGGCATTCCTACTTCATTAAATTCAGTGACACCCTTCCTCCCTTTGTCCCTAGTTGAGGTTTTTTTATCAAAGTTGTCTCTCTCCTATGGGTAGATTTAGAAGCATCATCATCACCCTAATCAGGAGGCCCAATAGGATCCTCACAATTAGAATTGTTGTGCTCCTCATCAAATGACATCTATAAAATCAAAAGTAAACATATGAAAAGGTCAGATCACATATGAAAAAACAAATATAACATATGAATCAAAGAATGGACTAGAATCATCATATATGTTAAACTAATATCCCTTCTATGTGATCTTCACATGTATAGTCATTACTGTTAGATTCAATATTTATACTTGGTAAGCCAACAGAGAGTAGACTAGATTCATCATACTTGTTAAAGTACTCTTCTTCATCAATAGGATCTGAAATGAACTATATTTTCCCATGAAGAATGATAGACCAATTTTCTTTTGTAGAATCATCAATATATAATACATGCTTTATTGTGATGCCATGATGAATGATTCATCCTTGTCGCATGTCCATTGAAAATTCACTATTGTAAAATTGAGTTCATCTACTACAACTCCTTTGTTTTTATCAACCCATTTACACCTAAATATTAGAATTCTAAACTTTGTGTAGTCAATTCCCCATATATACTCAATGAAACCATAATAAGACATATTCCTTCATGTGAACTCTTATCCTTGTTACTAGGAAAATGCAATGAAGACACTTGAAGGGTGACCCAACAATTTTGGATGACAATCTTATCATCTTGACATTTTGTGTAGTATAAAAAGCCATTTATGTCAAACCCTTCGTAAGATGTAACATGTGTCTTTGTCTTATACGTGAGACATTTGATAGTTTATGTAAGATTGTCTAGTGTATGAGATAGTTGATTGCGTACTTTCTCTTCAAACTACCTAATAAATGTCCAATTATGCTCTCTACCAAGCCATATTGAACTGGATCAATGATATTTTGTCTTGAGGTTGTTGGTGTTTGGTGACATAAATACCCACATCTTTAAATTTGTGTAAAAAATACCCACATTGTCAAAGTTATGTATAACATACAAGTGTGCTTGTTCCCACTGCTCATAATTGATATCTATCTGTCATTCTCCAAAAGTACCTTTGCTAGAATAAATGCCAGAATTCACATAATAGCAGGAGTCTTTGCAACGCGAAAAGTAATTGAAAAAATCCATAACCTCCATATCAATGTAGCCCTCAATAATACCCCTTTTGGGATAATGATGATTCCAAACATCACCTTCAAAAAAACTCATGTACCACTCTTAAGGATACATCCAATGCAAAAAAATTGGACCCAACATTTTTGCTTCCCTAGTCAAATGGACAACTAGATGTACCATGATATCAAAGAATGAAGGGGGGAAATATTTATCAAGTTGGTACAGGGTAACAACCACTTTTCTTTGCAATTTATCTAGATTCTCAAGATCAATTAATTTACTGCACAAAGTGTTGAAGAAGAAGCAAAGCCTAAAGATTGCAAAACTTACAAGCTTAAGAAGTATAGAATGAATAGCCATAGTCAATATATGTTGCATTAGAGTGTGACGATCATCAGATAAAATACTTATTAACTGTTGGGTTTTAGGGGAGGAAGAGAAGGCAACGGAAACAAAAATTTTCTCCCCCAAACCCAGAACAAGGAAACACTTCAACGTCTATACAATAGGAAAGGATGGTTTGTGGAATCATACCTTGTCCTAAGTCTTTCTTGGTGACAATACTTCGCGGCTTGCGCGGTCTTCACCTCTGGTCTTGGACGGTGTCTGTGCAGCTCCTGGTCGCACTGGGACTGACAGGATTGACAGTTGTCCTCGTGAGCGGCAGAAACCTCCCGTCTCTGAAGTAGTCCACACGGACCACCTGGACCTCCACACTCCTTTTCCCAAAAGGAGTTGGAAGGAGTCACACCCTCCTGTTGATGTACTAGTCGCCAACACACTCTCCTGCCTCCAGTTGTAACTGCAGTTGTCTTTCCCTTGTTGCGCCTCCCTTTGCGGGTAGCACTTTCTCGGGCTCTCTCTCAGTTACCAAAACCTGAGAGAACGACAACTTTGCAGAGCAACTGGTTGCACTGAGTTGTACTTTGAGAATCCCCCAATACCCCTATATATAGGAGGGTCATGGGACAGGGTTCTCCATCCCAGGCAATATGGGACTAAAGCAGGAGTAGAAGGGTTCAAGATTTTCCACAAAAAACAACCAACTCACAACCGGAAGCGATCATTTCATTTCTGAAATGGTCAGTTGGGGATCTGAGCCGGTCGGTTGACACTCAACCGATCGGTTGGGACCCATGAAACGGTCGGTTCACTTTCTAAACCGATCGGTTCATGGTCCTGATTAGTTCCCGATCGACTTTCCCTCTTTTGTTTCTAATTGGTATCAAATACCAATCCTTTTCCCAATCAAATTGGGCAAGTGAAACGAATGGAAAATTCTCACCAATCCGACTTTCCCAACTTGCTCAGTCGAAACAATTGAACCGATCGTTTCAACACTTGAAGCAATCGTTCACTCTATCCATGAGCCGATCGACTCACCACTTGAGTCGATCGGTTCACCAAGTTGAGCCGATCGGTTCATCTCATGAGCCAATCGGTTGGGAGTGCAGATTGTGCAGAATTAGTCAATTGTGATTTCAATCAATCTGATACTCGAATCAATGTGTCCAACACCTTGAACATTATGACATTGAGCTATCAATTGATTAAGTGTTTAATTGAACTACTAATCTCCTTTAGTAATCAATCTAAACATTATTTGTGGACAAAACTCCTCTTCCAGGTTAAATCCTATGTGTGTGACCCTGTAGGTCCATTTCACGTTGGCAGTGAAAGTCCATAACACTTATGAGTTCACAAGCAAAGAGCGGTGCCCAGTCACACATTAGTGCAACCCAAGTGAAAGTAGAAAGTTGGAGAACAACTTTCAATCCTACAATCCGTGAATGGTGTTACAATGAATGTATAATTCCTTTGTCACTGATATCCCGAATGAACTCGAGGCATGGAACAGTCATCTTGTCAACATTCATTCACTTTCTTGATCTCAGAGTAGATTGGAAGAGATATGTATGACATCAATATCACATATTGATTCACACATGCGTGCACACACCTATTTCAATCCTACTCATCAAGTGGCCTTGGATATCAAACTCCCTCAGGAGGGACAAATCTCATATCTATCACTCACCCCTCAAAAGCCCCATGTGTCAAAGCCACCCAATCATCACCTTTATAACAACCCATGTTTCACGACTGTGTTTGATGATGTCAAAGTGTGCCCAACGACATGTGTTGAGTACAGTGATTTCAGGTCAAAGAGTCACACTCACCACCATCACTGTGAGTACTGACTATGACTACCATGTCATGGTTCCATGTGTCAAACTCACAGTGGGTCTGTCTGGTACACTTGTTCTCTAACAAGTACCTATGTGTTTGGTTTGATATCTCTATATCATGACTAATGAGATTCTGTCATCAACCAACACCACAATATAGTCTTGTGTGTCATTGATGTCTATCTACCTTCCACAATGACATCCGACTAGGGACATAACAAGAATGTACAAACTCTTAGCATCCGTATGATCTCATCGTTCAGGTCCTCAACCTGAAAGCATACGTCATTGAGTATTGTCATTCTCTAGACATTCAATATGTTCTATCACTATCTCATATGACTGAACCAGAAAGAATTGGAAGCTTGCCTTTGATGTTTATCAAATCAATCTTAATGTATCCCACCAATCATCCAATGATTGGCTCTCAGGGCATACATAACAACATCAACTTCATGTCCTTCATTGATACCAATCCATAGATATTGGATGTGTATCCACGTGATACTTTTACATTAAGGAAGCACTCACAAAAATTTCTCTTCTCCAATATAGAAAATGTGTAACATGCATGATGCAAATATGTGAGGCAACTCATGATAACTTATGTTGTTAATTCTTTCCTTGTACCCATTTCACATAGGTCTATTCTGGATTTAAAGTCATCTTTGGTCTTGCCTTTATATTTAACAAAGTACCAATGATGTCGTCAAAAATATTTTTCTCAACATGAATGACGTTGATATAATGTCGAACTGAAAAAGAACAATAATAAGGAGGATCCCAGAATATCAATGTCTTTTTTAATAAAGACTCTTCACCTGTATGAGTAGTACATGGTCTCTTACACAGTGATTTATAATGTTGGTTACTATGCCTAAACATCCTCCCCTAACATAGGTTATGGGGCACTCCATTCCTTAGTTGAACTGTTGAATGATTTGTGTAACTTTAGGTAAGGATGCACCTTTGGTAGAAACCTCTAATGATAAAGATATATAGTCTTACCACCATGTTTTAGTCTGATTGAATCAGCATTTTCCTCACACACAGGACATGCCCTGGATCCTTTTATGTTTTATCCAGACAAGTTCCCATAAGCTATAAAGTCATTGATAGTGCAAAACAACATAGCACATAAATCAAACATCACCTGGTCCAAAGCATCATAAGTCATCACACCTTCTCCACAATGTTTCTTTAGGTCATCAATCTGAGGTTCAAGGTAAATAAAAATATCATTGCTAAGTTGTTTGTGTCCTGATATCAGAAAGGACAACATGGCATATTTATTCTTCATACACAACCACAAAGGAAAATTGTATATAACAATCATGATAGGCCATGTTTTATGTTGGATGCTTCATGTTCCATCAGGAATCATCCCGTCACTACAAAGTCCAATTCTTAAATTCCTATCTCCTTCACCAAATTTAGTATACAATAAATCAATATTCATCCATCACGAGGAATCATACACATGACATAGCATAACATTGTTGTTTTTCTTTACCTCTACATGCCAAGATAAATTGTGTGCATCTACAGTATTAGAAAGCAAGTGTTAAAACTGTTGTTTTATAGGCAGATACCAGATCACCTTGGTAGGAGACTCAGTTTTAGTTTATCTAATGTCATCCTTTTCTAACTAGAGACCCACATTTCAGACATTCTTTTAGACTGATATAGTCCTTTTAAAACAACACACATTCATTCAGGCATGCATGTATCTTCTTAGCCTCCATTCCCATTAGGCGCAATACCTTTTTCATTTTGTATGTTGATATTGGAAACTAGTTGCCTTTAAGGAGAATTCGTTTCAAAAAAGACAACAAATAAGTGAAGCTTTTGTCACTCCATCTATTATTAGCCTTCAGAGTACACAATCTCAACACAACACTCAACTTCATAAACTTTGTACTACCTAAGTATAATAGTTTCTCAGCAGCATGCATAACATTTCAATGTAAGGAAAGCAGATCTGTAATATTTACCCCAACACTATCGAGCATCACATCAACCATGTCTATTTGAATTGGTTCATTCAAATCAACATCGTCAGTCATTTCTTCTTCTACACAATTACCACTATCAACATCTGATCATCTCATACTAGGAATATCGCCATGCCAGTACCATTATGTATAGCCGTATACAATCCCATTACACATGACATGATTTTTGATCATGTCAACAATGTCAACTTTTAAGTTGTTACTACAATTCTTACAGGGGTAATAGAACCTTCATCAGGTTGCTTTCTATGTTCCTCTATAAATCTTACTTATTGATCTAGACTATTAATAAACTCCAGAGTGTAGCGATTTGGATTAGACATCCATGATCGATTCATTCTATGATCATATGGGAGAAGTAGCTCATAAGGTATTAGCTAATAAGTTAATTTTAGAATAAAATATTTTTGAATTGAGGCATAATCATCTATTGTCATTAACATTAATGAATATGTACCACCTTTTGCATTCTTGAACACTTCATCTCACTAGTAAGTGTTTAATGCATGTTGGATTTCAATAATTGTTGGCAACATTTCCCCACAGTTATTCAAGTACAGTGATGTAGTTGTGAAAATACCCACCTATATATGTACCAGAGAACAAAAGGGGAAATGTTGTCTAAATTTATTGAAATTAAGGATTCCAAAAAAATTATTGAAATTAAACATGCATTATACACTTACATCCTATGTGAGATGAAGTGTTCAACAATAGTAATCCAAGGTTTATTCCTAATGAGTAAATCTTGGACGGGTTTCTAAGCCAACAACAAGGTTTATAAATTAGGGTTTAGAAACTAGGGTTTATAAATTAGATTTTATATATTAGGGTTTATATATTACGTTTTAAAAATTATTTTCAATTCTATTTAGAAACATTAACACAACTTAAAGACCTAACAAATCCAAAAAATTAATAACAAGCATGTAACAAGTAGTTGGCAGTGCTAGTGAAGAGGATGATGATGGAGGCACTGCGGTAGCAGTGGTAGTTTGGGGAAGTGGTATATAGAGGCAGTGGTGACTAATAGAGCCAACATAAAAGGATCTAGGAGGGAGGGTGGTGATGGATGATGATGTTGAAGTGGCGATAGGGGACGTTGAGAAGAAATAGAGGGTTTGGGGCATCATCAACGGTGAAAAATCATGCGATGTCAGAGAGAGCTGGAAGGGTTTCTCATGGCGAGGGTAAATAGGTAAACAGGGGTTTCTCATGAGGTTTCAATAAAACATGTGTTGTCAGTTATTAGAGAAAACTGACGATATACCTTATATCATTTGCTCAAACCTATAGCGTTAGTCAGCTCTGACAAGATCAACAAGTAACGATGTGTCCCAACGATACCTACATTGTTGATTTCTTTCATGACAACTGATAGAATAATCCAATTTTTGTGGGGGGGGGATATCATGGAACGTTTAGCATGTACCCTTTCTCATCTATTATTGTACATGATATTGAAAATACATACTCTAAGAGTTGTGCTTACATCTCATCTGTTATTGTGTCAATTTCCTGTATGTATAACTGACGAGATAAATAAAGTGCAGCACATGTATTTTGAGTTGGCCAACCTTGGCATTTTTATCATGACAGCCGAAGAGATATCCTATTTCATCACTTTTCCTAGGAAATACAACCAAATATGTAGAATGTTTCTATACTAATGCATTTGAATTATATTTGTGATTCCATTGATTCTTATTGATCTTTTTTGTTATTTTGATGGTTCCTTGTAAGACTTATTAGATATTTTTGACGGTGTAAATTTCATATTACATTATTTTTCTATAAGTGATGTTTTAATGATATTGTTATGTTATAGTTTATGTACCATTGGTCTTATGTAACATGTGAAACGTTTTGTATAATTTTAATGATATATATATATATATATATATATATATATATATATATATGAAACTTATATAGATTTATATAATATAACCAACACATGGATCTCTTACATGTGTACATCACTTATTTATCTCTCCAAGCATTGAAATTAGTTTGTTAATTGTGATTGATGCATCACATTTAGTGAACAATCATTTTTCCCCACAACCACTATGGAGGCACTTAGTTTTTGTTTCATTGGTTTCACTTCGATTGAGTATCCACTATAGGATGCGAGGTTGAAGATGAATATTATATCATGGGATATCATCAAATACCTTATATGAATTCCACCTATATTATGTAAGTTTTTAGGGTTATTGCGTGACAACATGTTTGGGACATATAATAAAAATATGATGCTATCATAGTTAAATCAATGATGCCTATCGGGTTTTTCATATTTCTCTTCTTGCAGAGGAGAATATCTATTTCTTCTTAAACTTATATTTCTCATTTTACATTAAACATGTATCATGTTGAGCACTTTTAATATAAACCTATTTCTTTTTACATGACCACATATAATATATTGGAATGTACAAGCAACTTTTGATCTGCATGTTGGTTTCTATCCTATATTGTTAGAAATTATCCAACATTTAAGTGTCGCTCGACTTTAGCAAGGTCATAGAGACCAGGAAGTACTATTTGTAGTTTTAAAGAATGTGACATATAAATGAGATGCTAACATGCTCAACTCTGAGGGATTTTAGTTCTTGTTTGACTGATTTATCCATCCATCTTATATTTGACTTAGTTTAATGTAATGTTTTCTATTAAACTACCATAATTTATCATTCTTGGTATTTTCCTCATTTCATCTATTTCTCGATAGTTTTGCAACATGAACATGACTAATCTAACGAATTATATAACAGGAAAATATTTAATGGGATTCAAATATTTTATCATGCATCAACATGATGTAGGGAAAACCAAACCCCATAATAGTAGTTATGATGCAAGATGGTAAGATGATTTGTATTCCAACCTAAAGACAAATACCCTACACGTGACGTGAAAAGTCTATTTCTGTTGTTTTTGAATTACAATCATACAAGGAATATCTATATGGATATCGTTTTGAGGTGTACACATGTAATATTTCCATGTCAATATTTTCAAATTATATCCTAATTTAAGGCATTGTATATTTTAACATTTATGTGAGGAATATGACAACAACATTGATTACCTTCTTATTAAAAAAAGTATTAGAAGATGTGTTGATCATGTTGTAACATCCCAGGATTTGAGGCCTTGGACAAAATGATCTTATAAGGAATGATTGGAATACCCATATCACCAAGGTGCACCTCCTTTTCTGTGAACCCATCACTAAAGAACTCCATAGTTAAGTGTGCTCAACTTGGAGTAGTACTGGGATGGGTGACCTGTCGGGAAGTTGATCCTGGCATGCGCGTGAGTGAGGACAAAGTGCACAGTTAAGGCTAGTGGTGATCTGTGGGGACAATCTCATTCCTAAAACTCTACCAGAGCCTTGGGCAGTGGGCCCGGGCGTGATAGTTGGTATCAAAGCTTGCACACTTCCATATACTTTAAATAAATAATTTATCAAGTCTCTTACACCCAAGAAACCCTAAAGTCCATAATGGTGAAAATTGAGAGGTCTAGGCTCGGGGTCCTGACATAATGTCTCTTATCTGTCTTCACGGTGGCTGAGATCCCCCACTCTACCTGGCCTTAATTGATCCAAAATTGGACCTAAAGGTTCTCTTGTAAAACCGTAGAGAGTCTTCTAGCATATCATCTCTTCTTTAAGGACAATCCTAAGCCACCCAAGTAGATGAAGATTAGGTAGTCTTCTCATCTCCTCATGTGGTCCTTTCTTGTGAATTTTACCACATGATGTCTTGATTATGGGTAGCTTACGCATGGGAAAATTGAATATCACTAAATCTTGAAAGTTAATACCATGATCAGACCTGAATTTGAAAACTCAATTTTGATCAATTAATTTTGAAACCAAATACTCATGTATGATCCTTAATATTGTGAACACTCAAATTAGCTAAAACTTGACTATATGCTTCCTATGTTGACGTAAATCTTGATATGGAAAAATAAGAATGACTTATACCTTATACCTTATTTTTTATAAGGTCCCTATTTGATTAAGCCCATGTTGCCCTATTGTTGATTAAACATCAAACATAGTTAAGAAAACTTGTATCTTAATTTATAAACAGCTTGACCATGCTATCAAATGACTAAGTATAAGACTCACAAAATCATGATATAAGACTATGATGCAAAAATCAGTTTTCCTATTGACTATTTATGCCTTTTACAATCTCGATTTTGATATGATGATTATGGGACTAGATTTTGCACTATTACGCTCTAATTCCTCGAATGTCAAATTCAAATCCTCAATTTCCAAATTATATCACTACCTTGATCATGAAAGGAAAGAATTGCAAATCTTGACATTATTGACCTATTATCTTGAAGTTTGATCTTATGACCTTGATATATACGATTTAATCATGGATATTCTCCCTATTTGAATAAGCTCAATTGATAATGAATAATGTTGGTAATGTGTCAGATTAGGGTGGTAGTTGACTCATGACTCCCCTAACCTAGGTCACATCCCCATTTCGACTGCCTCTAATTTTCATCCTATTAATTATTTAGAGTTTGGAAAGGTATTCCCTTCCACCCTATTTGGACTGGTTGACCTAAGCCTAATAGGTTAAACCCATGGTTGATACTCGATCTTGAATATTGATTTTATAATGACCATGCCATATGGAAATATTGACTATAGCTTGAGGTTGACTTCATAGATAGACTTAGGTCTAGATCATTCATCAACCTTGGAAACTATGATAATGAAATCTTGACATGTTGATCAAATATTGCTTGAATATTGTTGCTTGAAACTGAATATAGATGATTGAACTCCCCTAAGGTCTAAATAAGAATCTAAACCCTATCTTCAAAATTCTAGATCTATGACTTTTGATGCTTAAAATCTCAACTCTTGATATTGATTAATGGACTTGTGACTCATGATTATCAATTTCAATAATGATATAAATCCAATGATCACCTATTTGGACCTTGAGATATATGACTAATGACTTCAAAATTCCAAATCTTGAAATTTTTGAAATGACGACTACTTTGACCCTCTCAATTTATGACTTAGGGTTTAGCTCTCATTAGGACTAGGGTGGGACCTCCCAGTGATTTTTAGCCTGAAAATCATGATATTGAAAGTATGATGTGGTCTTGAAATGTTGAAATCTGAAATCTCAAATCACGGATGTATAACACCACCTAGACCAATGTAGAGTCTAAGAACCTGACATATTGGGATTGAAAGTCACCTTGTACACTTGAACTCTATTTGTTTGCCCTAAAATATGATCCCTCCGAATTTGTGACCAATAGGAATCTTTCCATATTTGTTAATTATATGATAATTGTGAACAATATATGCAAGGACCTTGATACTCAATTGCTCGATGATGAAATAATATTGGCACCAAGTTGATAACGATATGGAACATGGAATCCCGACTATGATGATTTTACTACTTGAATTTTGAGGACATGTTTTTGATTATATAGTTGAGAATGTTCTAATATTTGAGGATATGATCTGGATTTTGGTAATCCCAATTTTGAGGATGTTTTTGAATTTTGGGGATAAAATTCCTTTTAAGGAGGGAAGGATGTGACAAAGTGAAATTTAGCATTAATATGAACTAACTCCAATTTCACCCTCCTTATGATCACTCACGGTGCCAAATCATTTTTCATGAATTTACAATAATTTTTGACACACAAATTCGAAATATGATGATCAAGGTGAATTTTATACACTTTGTGACATCACAAATTTGATTAATTCATCACTTTGTCCAATGAAGCATGTTTGTCCATCCAATTTTTTTTTCTGGTCCTCAAACTTTTTCTATAGGTTCTCCACATTTTTGTGAAGCTATGTTCCAAAAATCATCTCATTTGAACATTCCAACAATTTTATATGAATTTTTGAAGTTATTGTGTTGAAAAAACTTTTTATTTGTCTTTTAAATGACATATGCGATGTCAGTGATCTGTGGGATGTGTGGGGCACGAGTTAGGGCCCTTCGATCTGCCACTCACATATATCGACCCAATCTGATGGCCTTTGGGTCATCTTCAATCTCCCGCTGATTGCGGGGAGGTGTTATTGCGGCCAACCCATCCAATCTTCGCGCTCTGACCCATATTCAAAGTTTCGAGCAAGCCAAAATGCTCCTCTCGCGAATTTGAACTGAACAAACCCTAGTTTGAAGAGTGTTTGTGTTCTGTCCATCTGCCAAAAGGAGATCTTTTATCTCCACTCTCACTATGGAGTCCATGGTCAATTTCAAATCTCGATCTACCCCTAAACCCCACCCCAACGGTATAAAAAGGGCCCCTTAGATTCGCCATCAACTCACCATACTCAAAACCACGCCCTTGCTCATGCCCTCAGCCCCTAAAACCCCAATGTACCCCATCTTCCTTCTGCTCACAATGTGGCACCACCACATGGCCCTTTTGGGCTTTTCTTCTCCATGACCCTACTCATCAATCCGCCACTACCACTACCTGTGTGGGGTCACGACGGACCTGGGCGGCAACTTCGGTGCCTCCGCCTACTCCTCCTCTTGCCTTTTCTCAAATGCTGGAGAAGATGCTCCACTGCATTTTGTAACTGTCGTTGGAGCCTATACAAGAGAAGGAAATGGGCACGGGAGAAAGAAGCTCAGATAGTCCAAACCAGTCAATTCATCTAACCAACGTTGAACCAGAAAATTTGAGAAACGAACCTGCCAAATCAATATTGAACTAAAACTCTAAGCAAGTGATCCACCTTGATCACATGGTTCAATCCAGGCATTTATTTTAACATCGAACGGTTCTCATTTTTCCACATTTAAGGTATTTCTACTTCTCTCTGCTCAAAATTCAAATAAATGGATGAATCTTGGAAAAATCATATCTGATGCATCCTGACTCCAAATAATTTGAGTAAATAGTCTATTTTGATTAAAAAAATCCAACAAACCCATTAAAAATACTTCTGAAGCCTAATTATTTGTATATCTCACTAATATCCCTATATCTTAAACTCTTTCTCATTTAATTTGTCATATAGTTCAATAATGATGTTCAATCTCTAGAAACCTTACTATCTGACTTTGATGTCTCTATCTGAGACTTTAAAAGCATACTTGACTCGTTAGTGAATCTAGATCTAAACTTTCAACTTATTCAAATCTTGAATAAAAATTCATGCCATAAAGTGATCTTGATTTTGACTCTAGAATTGTCATATTGTGAATATCAGTGTACTATATCCTGTGACCTACCTGATCTAAACATGATTTCTAATGATACTGTTTGATCTTGATAAAGATCTAGAATTTGAGAGTAAATTGAATAATGATGATAACATTTAGGGTTGACATGTGTTCCTAAATATACCTACGTAGGTCATCCATTCTTGAAACATGCTTGATACTTGAATAAATGTTAGACATTTGGAAATATTGTTGATGAACAAACCCTAAGGTAGAGATAGGAAAATGTAACCCTAATCTCGAATAGTGAAGCATGATTCTTTACAAACTATGAACTTGACCCTTGATCTAACATTTTAATCTAGGATCTGACTCAAGGGGTTGTTCTACTCTATCTTGGAAACTATACTCCAAATACTCATTTAGAAAGGTACGCTATTATATAACTCCTCCTTGATTGTATTGAAGATACTTTTATGTATCTCTTGACTATATACTTGGCTATTTATTTGGATGAGCTACTGTTCCCTATGATTAGTCTTATGTTTTTATATACTATATTTTTAAAAACATGAAAACATAAATTGCATGCCCATTATGACTGCCTGTATATTGATAACGATGATGATATTGATAATGTTGATAATGCTGATATTGAGTACAAAAACCCCCTCATTTGGAGGTGGGACTTGTACATTGGTTTCCTATGTTCCTATTGTGAGAAGGAGCCTAGTGACCTTCCCCATCACGTTGGGGTAATAGAGTCACACAAAATGTATATCAGCATGCTTCTAGAATTACAACATAATGGGAACTCATAATTAAAGTCGAATTGCTTGAGAAACTTGTCAAATAAATGTTGGTTTTGCAAATTTCTTGTTATTCTTTTGAATATAAGTCCTGACAAGTATACTATTTTGTTATATATCACTCTGCTTGTTTTTGATAGCGTACCATGCAATTGCATGATTGTATCTTGATTTTCTTGATTTTAGGCAATACAAATGGAATACTAAATAAGATCACTTCTGCACTCATACACTTTGATGACAAAGATATATTAGTAAATCTCCATATTGGGTTAGTTTGTTCTTTTTTTATCCAATTTTTGAGTTATTTATTTATTATTGTATATGCCAGTGTGATAGATCTTATTGGGCCACTTAGGGACGAGCGCTGCAATCCTTTTTCTACTGTCTAGGTAGTAGGATTGTGATTGGCATAAGAACGGTTCAATGACAGTTGGTATCAGAGCCATAACCCCTCTAGTAGGTGGGGCCCACATGGACATGTGACATGCCTGTCTTGAGTTGTGCGGTCCAGGCATGTAGGAAAGGGTTGTCCATGGTTGTCGTAGCCACCCTTGCGCTGGTATTCCGTGATCGGAAGATGGGTGTCCATGGGCCATTCTGGGTCTGCACTGAAATGGGGTGATATTATGAGGCCATATAGTCGAGCCTTGACGAGGATGTCAAGAGTCTAAGTGGGGGAGATTGTAACAACCCAGGATTTGAGGCCTCGGATAAAATGGTCTGATAATGAATGATTGGACAACCCATATCACCAAGGTGCACCTCCTTTTCTGGGAACCGATCACTAAAGAACTCCATAGTTAAGCGTGCTCAACTTGGAGTGGTATTGGGATGGGTGACCTATCGGGAAGTTGATCCTGACATGCACATGAGTGAGGACAGAGTGCACAGTTAAGGCTAGTGGTGGTCTGTGGGGACAGTTGTCATTCCTAAAACTCTACTAGAGCCTTGGGCAGTGGGCTCGGGTGTGACAGTTGGTATCAGAGCTTACAAACTTCCATATACTTTAAGTAAATAATTTCTCAAGAGTCTTACACCCAAGAAACCCTAAAGTCCATAATGGTGAAAATTGAGGTGTCTAGGCTCGGGGTCCTGACATAATTTCTCCTATCCATCTTCATGGTGGCTGAGATCCCCCGCTCTACCTGGCCTTAATTGATCCAATATTGAACCTAAAGGTTCTCTTGTGAAACCGTAGACAGTCTTCTAGCATCTCATCTCTTCTTTAAGGACAATCCTAAGCCACCCATGTAGATGAAGATTAGGTAGTCTTCTCATCTTCTCATGTGGTCCTTTCTTGTGACTTTTACCACATGAGGTCTCGATTATGGGTAGCTTACGCATGGGAAAATGAATATCGCTAAATCTTGAAAGTTGATACCATGATCTGACCAGAATTTGAAAAATCGATTTTGATCAATTAATTTTGAAACCAAATACTCATGTATGATCCCTAATATCATGAACACTCAAATTAGCTAAAACTTGACTATATGCTTCCTATGTTGAGGTAAATCTTGATTTGGTAAAATAAGAATCACTTATACCTTATACCTTATTTTTTATAAGGTCCCTATTTGATTAAGACCATGTTTCCCTATTGTTGATTGAACCTCAAACATAGTTAAGAAAACTCGTATCCTATTTTATACACACCTTGACCATGATATCAAATGACTAAGTATAAGACTCACAAAATCATGATATAAGAGTATGATGCAAAAATAAGTTTTCCTATTGACTATTTATGCCTTTTGCAACCTCGATGTTGATATGATGATTATGAGACTAGATTTTACACTATTATGTTGTAAGTCCTCCAATGTCAAATTCAAATCCTCGATTACCAAATTATATCACTACCTTGATCATGAAAGGAAAGAATTGCAAATCTTGACATTATTGACCTATTATCTTGAATTTTATTCTTATGACCTTGATATATAAGATTTAATCATGGATATTCTCCCTATTTGAATAAGCTCAATTGATAATGACTAATGTTGGTAATGTGCCAGATTAGGGTGGTAGTTGACTCATGACTCCCCTAACCTAGGTTACATCCCCATTACGACTACCTCTAAGTTTTCATCCTATTAATTATTTAGAGTTTGGAAAGGTATTCCCTTCCACCCTATTTGGACTGGTTGACCTAAGCCTAATAGGTTAAACCCATGGTTGATACTCGATCTTGAATATTGATTTGATAATGACCTTGACATATGGAAATATTCACTATAGCTTGAGGTTGACTTCCTAGTTAGACCTAGGTCTAGATCATTCATCAACCTTGGAAACTATGATAATGAAATCTTGACATGTTGATCAAATATTGCTTGAATATTGTTGCTAGAAACTGAATATAGATGCGTGAACTCCCCTAAGGTCTAAATAGGAATCTAAACCCTAGCTTCAAAATTCTGGATCTATGACTTTTGATGCTTAAAATATCGACTCTTGATATTGATTAATGGACTTGTGACTCATGATTATCAATCTCAATAATGATACAAATCCTATGATCACACTATTTGGACCTTGAGATATTGACTAATGACTTCAAAATCCCAAATCTTGAAATTTTTGAAATGATGACTACTTTGACCCTCTCAGTTTATGACTTAGGGTTTATCTCTCATTAGGACTAGGGTGGGACCTCCCAATGATTTTGAGCCTGAAAATCATGATATTGAAAGTATGATGTGGTCTAGAAATGTTGAAATCTGAAATCTCAAATCATGGATATATAACCCCACCTAGGCCAATGTAGAGTCTAAGACCCTGAGATATTGGGATTGAAAGTCACCTTGTACACTTGAACTCTATTTGTTTGACCTAAAATATGATCCCTCGAAATTTGCGACCAATAGGAAGCTTTCCATATTTGTGAATCATATGATAACTGTGAACAATATACGCAAGGTCCTTGATACTCAATTGCTCGATGTTGAAATAATATTAATGCCAAGTTGATTATGATATGGAACATGGAATCACGATTATGGTGATTGTACTACGTGAATTTTGAGGACATCTTTTTTATTATATAGTTGAGAATGTTCTAATATTTGAGTATATGATCTGGATTTTGGTAATCCCAATTTTGAGGATGTTTTTGAATTTTAGGGACAAAATTCCTTTTAAGGAGGGAAGGATGTGACAAAGTGAAATTTAGCATTAATATGAACTAATTCCAATTTCACCTTCCTTATGATAACTCATGGTGCCAAATCAGTTTTCTTGAATTTACAATAATTGTTGACACACAAATTCGAAATATGATGATCAGGGTGAATTTTATACACTTTGTGACATCACAAATTTGATTAATTCATCACTTTGTCCAATGAAGAAATTTTGTCCATAAAACTTTGTTTTCTGGTCCTCAACTTTTTCTAAAAGATCTCCATATTTTTGTGAAGCTATGTTCCAAAAATCATCTCATTGGGACATTCCTACGATTTTATATGAATTTTTGAATTATTATGTTGAAAAACCTTTTTATTTGTCTTTTAATTGACATATGCCATGTCAGTGATCTGTGGGATGTGTGGGGCGTGAGTCAGGGCCCTTGTATCTGCCACTCATGGATCTTGGCCCAATATGACGACCGTTGGGTCATCTTCAACCTCCCACTGATTGCTGGGAGGTGTTATTGCGGCCAACCCATCCAATCTTCGCGCTCTGACCCATATTCAAAGTTTCGAGCGAGCCAAAATGCTCCTCTTGCGAATTTTCACTGAACAAACCCTAGTTTGAAGAGCGTTTGTGCTCTTTCTATATGCCAAAATGAGCTCTTTTCTCTCCCCTCTCACTCCGGTGGCCATGGTCAATTTAAAATCTCAATCTACCCCTAACCCCACCCCAACGGTATAAAAAGCGCCCCTTAGGTTCGCCATCAACTCACCATACTTAGAACCACGCCCTTACTCATGCCCTTAGCCCCTAACACCCCAATTTACCCCATCTTCCTTCTTCTCACAGTGTGGCACCGCCACCTAGCCCATTTGGGCTTTTCTTCTCCTCTCCCCTACTCATCAATCTGCCACTACCACTACCTCTGTGGGGTCACGCGGACCTGGGTGGCACGTTCGATGCCTCCGCCTGCTCCTCCTCTTGCCTTTTCCCAAATGCCGAAGAAGCTTCTCCACCACATTTTTTAACTGTCGTGGGAGCCTGCACAAGAGAAGGAAATGGGCATGGGAGAAAGAAGCTCGGACAGTCCGAACCAGTCAGTCCATCTAACCAACGCTGAACAACAAAATTTGAGAAAATAACCAGCCAAATCAACATTGAACCAAAACTCTAAGCAAGTGAGCCACCTTTCTCACATGGTTCAATCTGGGCCATTCTTTTAACATTGAACGGTTCTCATTTTTCCACATTTAAGGTATTTCTACTTCTCTCTGCTTAAAATCAAATAAATGGATGAATCTTGCAAAAATCATATCTGATGCATCCTGACTCCAAATAATTCGAGTAAATAGTTTATTTTGATCAGAAAAATCCAACGAACCCATTAAAAATAATTTTAAAGCCTAATTATTTTTATATCGCACTAATATCCCTAGATATTAAACTCTTTCTCATTTGATTTGTCGTATAGTTCAATAATGATGTTCAATCTCTTGAAACCTTACTATCTGACTCTGATGTCTCTATCTGAGACTTTAAAAGCATACTTGACTCATTAGTGAATCTAGATCTAAACTTTCAACTTATTCAAATATTGAATAAAATTTCATGCCATAAAGTGATCTTGATTCTGACTCTAGAATTGTCATATTGTGAATATAAGTGTACTATATCTTGTCACCTACCTGATCTAAATGTGATTTCTAATGATACTATTTGATCTTGATAAAGATCTAGAATTTGAGAGTAAATTGAATAATGATGATAACATTTAGGGTTGACATGTGTTCCTAAATATACCTAGGTAGGTCATCGATTCTTGAAATATGCTTGACACTTGAATAAATGTTAGACATTTGGAAATAATGTTGATGATGACCAAACCCTAAAGTAGAGATAGGAAATGTAACCCTAATTTCAAACAATGAAGCATGATTCTTTACAAACTATGATCCTGACCCCTGATCTAATATTTTGATCTAGTATCTGACTAAAGGGGTTGATCTACTCTATCTTGGAATCTATACTCCAAATACTCATTTAGAAAGGTACACTATTATATAACTCCGCCTTGATTGTATTGAAGATACTTTTATGTATCTCTTGATTGTATACTTGGCTATTTATTTGGATGAGCTATTGTTCCCTATGATTAGTCTTCTGTTTTTATATACTATATTTTGAAAAACATGAAAACATAAATTGTATGCCCATTATGACTGTCTGTATATTGATAATGATGATGATATTGATAATGTTGATAATGATGATATTGAGTACAACAACCCCCTCATTTGGAGGTGGGACTTGTACATTGGCTTCCTATGTTCCTATGGTGAGAAGGAGCCTAGTGACATTCCCTATCGCGTTGGGGTAATAGAGTCACACAAAATATATATGAGCATGCTTCTAGAATTACAACATAATGGAAACTCATAATAAAAGTTGAATTACTTGAAAAACTTGTTGAATAAATTTTGGTTTTGCAAATTCCTTGTTATTCTTTTGAATATAAGTCATGCCAAGTATACTATTTTGTTATAAATCGTTTTGCTTGTTTTTAATAGCGCACCGTGCAATTGCATGATTGTGTCTTGATTTTCTTGATTTTAGGCAATACAAATGGAATACTAAATAAGATCACTTCCGCACTCATACACTTTGATGACAAAGATATATTGGTAAATCTCCATATTGGGTTATTTTGTTCTTTATTTATCTAGTTTTTGAGTTATTTATTTCTTATTGTATATTCCAGTGTGATAGATCTTATTGGGCAACTCAGGGACAGGCGCTTCAATCCTTTTTCTACTATCTAGGCAGTAGGATTGTGATTGGGGTAAGAATGGTTCTATGATAGTTGGTATCAAAGCCATAACCCCTCATGTAGGTGGGGCCCACATGGACCTGTGACATGCCAGTCTTGAGCTGTGCGATCCAGGCATGTAGGAAAGATCTATCTATGGTTGACGTTTCCACCTTTGTGATGGTATTCCGTGATCGGGAGTTGGGTGTCCATGGGCCATTCTGGGTCTGCAATGAAATGGGGTGATATTATGAGGCCATATAGTTGAGCCTTGATGAGGACGTCAAGAGTCTAAGTGGGGGAGATTGTAACATCCCAGGATTTGAGGCCTCGGATAAAATGATCTTATAAGGAAAGATTGGACTACCCATATCACCAAGGTGCACCTCCTTTTCTGGGAACCCATCACTAAAGAACTCCATAGTTACGTGCGCTCAACTTGGAGAAGTACTGGGATGGGTGACCTGTCAGGAAGTTGATCCTGGAATGCGTGTGAGTGAGGACAAAGCACGTAGTTAAGGCAAGTGGTGGCCTGTGGGGACAGTCGTCATTCCTAAAACTCTACTAGAGCATTAGGTAGTGGGCCCGAGTGTTACACGTGTAGTGTTCTTTTTATGTTCTATACCTCCTATTAAGTTGATTTTGTGGGTCAAAATAGAAGAGATATATTGCATTATAGATAGGTTGCCTTTTGTGATTTAACAAATCAGATTATCATATCTCATTAAGTAAAATTAAATTTATAAGACCATAGTATTTCGTTGATATGTATTAATATGACATATTTGCATCACTCTTATTGCGAGCTACGTCATACAATAATATTTTTTCTATTTACTAATTTTCAAATGTATTTATATATTTTTTTTAATTTAAATGTTTGCATGTCCAATTTGGTATGTCCCAATTTTCTCGTTTGGTTAAGCACCCTATCCCATTACATAGTTTACTAACTAAATTAATACAATTACGACATCATGGTTTTTTTAACCTCATTGTATAAATTTATTGCTTGAAATTCATTATTTATTTTTATTTTTGTTTCATTGCATCATTCTCATGTATTTGATAACTTTTATTAAATCCATATAGAATAATGCCATATTTCAAAATTTCCATTACTATTTGTCATGCTACATGGAAAATAATATGAATATATTTGTAGTGAAGCCTTTCTTAGAGATTTTGTATATATCGGTAAAACAATTTTGTGGCATGATTTCTATATAATACTTTGTAATGAATTCTCTAAAGTAGGAATAAATAGCATGCATCCCACATTTTACCTTCACTCTGAGTTATTATAGGATACATATATTCATTAAGTACTATTTTTTATGTATTCTACATTCCTCACTAAGAATGATGAGGATATTTGGGATTGGTGTCTTAATATTTCCCTTCTTTACAACAAGTTTGATCATGTAACACTCATTTTTCTCTATTCCAGTGGTATCAGTTCCATCCCACCCAAAATCAACCCTTTTTGTATAATAATAGTTTACTAAGTACACAATTAATACCAATTGTGACCATAGAAACACTAATGCAAGTGATCTCGTGAGAACTCCATAATTATGCATGCTTGGGTGAGAGTAGTACCAAGATGGGTGACCTCCTTGGGGGAGTTGAGGGAAGTACACAAATAATACCAAGAAATGCATAGGAAACTAAAAACATAGAATCATTATTGACAATGTATATTCATTCATATCAAATGTATTTTTCCACCTCATCACTATTGGAAAAGTAAAGTCCATTCCCATGTCCAATGCCTTACTATTCATGATAATGACATTTTCCATCTTCTATCTCATTAACTTAGTGAAAACTTGTATCTTGTTCACAAGATTGTAGCATCTGAAGTAGTTTAGTTTGGATGGTACAATTGTCCCTATGTATCTTTCTACAAAAATTACTTATTAGATCATTGTCTTTTCCTTTAACATTTCTTTTTAAAGAGATTTTGTTGACTTATTTATTATGGTAATCTTTGTGGTGCCCACTCCTTGTTTGCATGATGTTCCTACCAAGTGGACTCTTCATTTTAGTGAAACATTAGGAAAGTCAAGTCCTGTTCGACTATTTCCTAGTTATTTATGAATTAGGTCAAACTTAATGCTATTGTGTTCTATATGAGGCTTATACATTCCATGAAACATCTCATAAAGACAAAAACATTTCCTCACCCTTTTCTTCTAGGTTGGGTACTCTCATTAGAAATGTTGGCCACTAACCTTTCAAAATTCTAACATAGTTATGTCTCACTATAAGGGTTCAAATTTAAATCTTTTAACAAACCATGGCCATGTAATATGTAATATATCCATATAATATGAGTCACCACATCTAAAACATTTTCCTCAAGCATGCCTATCATTCCTCCCTTAATATCACCATTATCGCAGGACTAATTCTAATGTCCTTAGGGGTTCTATATTCATAATATTACAAGTGTATTCCAATTCTTATTTTGTTACAACCCTAATTTTGGGTTCATTTGCTGAGAAATATAATTTCTCATATTAAATATTTTTGAACAAATAATTGATATAATCTATTTTGAATAAATGGATTTCATTTACAATAGCCTTGTTGTTTGATTTGCGGGCTTTATTGGCTATTGGGCCCAATAACAAGGATATTCGATTTATTAATGAATAAATGAGAATTTGAGATAAGAAAGGTTTGGAAACCTCTAGAAGGCAAATCCAAAGAGGATTTCGTGCCTCTTAGATTCATTGGGTTCCAAGGAGTCCAAAGTTGTAAAGAAAAGGCAATAAGAAAAGAAAATAGCAATTAAGTATTGCCTTGTTAATAAAGAAATTGAAAACATTGATGAAAAGGGAAAATATGTGAAAAGAGCTATTTTTGAGTTATCCTTAGTGGGATTTCGTATCCCAATGATTTCTAATGATAAAAGGAATGCCAATGAGGAAAATAAAATAGAAATAAAGAGAAATCCACAAAAGGAAATATTTTAATAAGAAATAAAACAAGATCATGAGAATTATGCATATTGATGCATTTAAGGATAATGGGTATTCCTTAAAAAGGAATTTCGAATTCTTTGAGTTTCTTGGGGTCCAAGGAGCCCCAATAAAGGGGAAAGAAAGAGAAAATACCAAGATAGCAAAATAAGAGCATAATGTGGTATATTATTAATAAATTTTGTGAATTTGGTAAAAAGAAAGTATTTTCCTATTAAATGAAAATAGAATTTCGTGCCATTGGAATAAAGGGCAAGTTTTAAAAGAATGAAGGGAATAATTTTCGAAAATCTTAATATTTAAAGAGAAAGGAATAGAAAATGAATAAAGGAGAGAGAGAAGGTTTTCTTTTCCATGAAGGAATTTGTTTCCTATTGGGAATAGAGCTAAGTTAACTCATAGGTGGTCATCCTAGGGCATGGATACTCACCCTATTTAAAGGGTAAGGCCCTAGTTCGAGTGCAAGAGAGGGAGAGGGAATCCCGCACATCCTTCTTCCATATTCTTTCTATTCTTAAACCCTAGCTATGGGTTTTGCGTGATCAGTAGGACATGAGGCGGCAAGGGTGGTTTGCAATGTCACCTTGATGCCCCAAGGTGCTTTGGAGGTGCATTGCCATCCTGGTCGTGCCCTGGACGAGGCGCAGCAATGGCCGCATGGCTGCAGCACCTGCTGTAGGTCGTGCGACAACCCTACTCGAACCAGCCACTCTGGTCGAGTTCTGAGTGGCGCCCCAAGGTCGGAGGGAGGTGGCGGAGCAAGAGAAACTGACTCCGGTGATCTTCTGGGTCCAGAGGAGGGAGAGTAGGCGGCGCAAGCCACGGTTAGGGCTGCTGCGGCGGTCTGGTCGCGGGAATCCAAGGTTGAAGACGCTCAAAAGGGAGTTGGACGCGTTTGCCCCTCCGCGGGCTGAAGAAGCCACAACTTACGTGGGGGTACGATGGTAATTCGATTATAATTTCAACCAGCGAGCTCCTTGCATGGGGAGAGGTGACGTGGCGGCTCCTGATTGGTCAAAGTAAGTAGATTTTATAAAAATCATATCTCATTAACCGTAGCTCCGATGGAAATGAACAAAATATGAAAATTGATCAGGAGAATGCGTAGAATGCAATAAAAATATAGTTGAAGCCTAATTCTGCTTGCAATTCGAAAAGTAGTATAAGTTATTAACTTTAATGTAATGATGATTAAGAAACCCTATTTTGAGATGCTTAAAGTGATTAGAAGGGTTTAATAGATGATTAAAGTTGATATTAGCCTGTTAATAATAAAAAGGAACATTAGGAAGAAAAAGGATGAACTTTGCATATAATTAGTTAATTTAGAGTTTCTTGTGCATAAATATGTTTTAATTGGCCTTGAAACCCAAATGTTGACTAATTCGACTATTCATGGATGTAATTGATTAATTTCATGATTAAAGATGGGATATTCTGAATCTAAGACTATTTCGAGCATTAAAGTTCCTAGTTTGTGGATAAATACCCTAAATAAAGTAATTAGGGTTTTCTCATGAAAAATGTAGAATCGGTGATTAATAACGTTCATATGAGTAATAGAGTATAATGAATTACACATTGATGATAAATAAGCATAATGATCTAGTCATGGATTAAATGGATAAAAGTGATAGTTTTAATGTAAGATAAGTTTAATGGGTTTAATTGATGGACAATGATGCCTTTAATTCGAAAATAAGGTTAAATGTTGTAAAGGGATAACCTTAATATCTTTTGTGAAAAATTAGGGTTTAAAATAGTAAAAGATGAAAGGAAACCCTAAATGCAATAGAAACCCTAAAAATGAAATAGTAACCCTAGGGCTCGAATAGGTCTATTAGACTTGGATGCCATGATCCATGATAGAAAATATTGGATGTTTGTTTCAGGATCTTATTGAATGATTGCTTGCCTATTGTTGATTGGACTATTCTGTCTCAAATCTGCATGTACAGGTATGTAGTTACACTTATGAATAACCGCATTAGTTTCCCGCGTGGTTGCCGGATGATTGATAGCATTGACTGCAAATTATCAGTTTGGATGTTCATATTTGCAAATTATAAAGTCACTATGATTATCACATTAATAATAGAAGTATGGATTCTCGCACCTACATGCCACCCTGATGGATGATACCAAAGGTCAGGCCCAGATGGGTAGACCAATGGACACCTTAAGTGGTGACCCCAGGCACCAAGAAGGTGGCCTATGATATTGCATGACAAGTGGGCACCATGAGTGGTGACCCCCAGGCACCAAGCTCGGGAATGAGAAGGTGGCCTTAAGTCATTGGCAAAGGGCACCCTAAGGTGGGTATGCCAAGGTTAGGGAAAAAGCGGTGGAGAATGTCATACTGAAAAGTGTAAATTGGCTTGTTAAATAATTTGATTGTGATATTTAAATTGTTAGTCATATGTGCAAACTTTTGGTTGACCCCACATACCAGTATATTTTGATATACTGACCGACGTTTCGTTTGTCGGCGTTTTAGGTATAAATGAAAAGAACAAACAGTAAAGAGGCATATGTGGAATTAAATGAGAAGTAACGTACACCGGAGGATTAGTTAGAGTACCATCTTCACGGATAGAAGTTTAGAAATCCCAGTTTTTCCAAGGTAAGAAAAGTTTTATTTTGTACCAGTTTTCAGTTTAGTTGGTAAAGTTTATTAATTATTACTGATTATTTGTCGAACCTTTGATCCTGTTAATGGGATAACGGCTCTGACCTTCGGGTCTCCCTTAATTGGGGGTTACCGGGAGGTGGGGTCGTTACAATTGGTATCAGAGCATAGGTTCCTCATTTAATCTTTACTAATTATTAAATTTTACAAATTCTGTAGAACCCAAGGGAGTTATTAGAGGATTACCCGAAAGACAGAGGTGTCTAGAAAAGGATCACAACCGGGGGCTGGCAAGATTTTCTTCCGCACCACTAGTCGGAATACGAGGACTCCTGGATCCGTGTGACTTCCTGGCCAAAGTCTTAGGGTATGAATTGAAATAAGATTCCTTTAGGACTCTCTCATCTTGTTCATCCCTTCTCGACTCAAATTCTATTAAGGACCTTAAGGATTATGGTTTTCTCTCTTTTCCTCACCCTCTTAGGTATGGGTAAGATTGATAAGGATTAAGGAATCCTCCACCCAATTAATAAAAAAACATGTGAATAAGATGTCATGGACATAAGCTTAATAGAGTAAGCATAAAAGAATAGATACATGCTTAGGTCGTTTGACACGAGTTGTCATTGCCCTCAGGAGAGACCTGAGGATAGACCTCCTTTACAGGAGGAGGTGTAGAGAGAGTTAGTTTGGGAGGTGGAGACCTTCATTAAAAGTAGATACCTGGCACATCCTTTTAGGATGATGTTAACCCTAACCCTAAGGGAAGATTAGAGATAGAGATGTCATGATGAGTTAGACCGAGTGTTTGGTTGGACATGCCTTGGGATCGTCATACGAACCATGAGAGGTTGGATAACCTAGTACCTTTTGCGACCCAACCCTGGAGAGGGTCGTGCATGTTTGAACGAAGGGTAACTCCTTCATGGATGAGGGTAGAGAAGGACCTATAGGGCTGTTGCAAGTAGGATATAACTTGAACCCAGAGTGCGTCAGTAGTGGTGACATTAAACGAAACCCTAGTCAAGGGATCATGATGGATGGCTTATGAGATAAGCATAAGGGGTTATGGATAACCTTTAGTAAACATAAGTTTGAGTATAGGCTTCATTCAGGTAACGGTATGCTTAGGAGCTTGATCCTTCATAAAGACATGACCTCTTATAGAGAGGTTGGTTGTAGGATTATCTCTAGGGAGAGGGAGCAGAAAGTTGGAAGCCTAAAACCCTGAAATTTGAGAAACAGTGGGAGTCGAGAATGATGCGACCTAAGCGGATGATAATGGTTGCCTCATGCATGATCCCTGGAGGTTGATGTCTTGGTTAGCTTGAGAGTAACCAAACCCTAGAGGGAGGATGGTGCTTCTGGTACCTAAGGTATAAGTGATTACCTACTAGATGTGATAGAGAGTGCTTTAGACCCTGACGAGGTTAAGGCACCAGTTGTGAGGCTTTATACCTAGTAGTTGTCCAGGAAGAGGAATCAACTCTAAAGTGTTGCTTGAGTAGAAAGATCATGGGAGTACATGACATATCTTGGACATGATGGATTCCTGGTTAAGAGAATGAGTATGCAGTTGGACACCTGGAGGCGAACCTAGGGTTCCTAGGCCTAAGGGGGGAAGCGGTGTACCCAATGCTCATGTTGAGATTTGAGTCTCTATAGTTTCGAGCATGGTACTCTTAATGTGTAGAGGTAAAGGAAAACCCCTTCAGGTAAGGGCATGTTTGATGAACCCCTCACGAATAAGTTGATCTGATGATGAGGAAAGAGAACGAGTGTGACCTAGCATGGTTTCGTAGGTACGCTTGTGCCTTAGTAGTTGTTGGTTTAAGCATGCTCATACGGATGTAAACCCTAAGGATGGTTGTGACATTGCTGTCACGGGTTGTAGTTCCTCCCATCCTGGGAGAGGACCCTTTGGTAGGGTGTGTACCAGTTCTGTCAGTTTTGAGATGACCTAAAGAGGTCTCATAGGATCTTGAGAAGCTAAGTGAAGAGTACATGGTATGAAAATGAACCTATAGGCCCATAGATAACCATCTCTAAGTGCAGGTGGATGAGTTACCATGGAGGTAACCGGTATGGGGCCTGACCAAGGTAGGCAGGTTGCCATGACCCCTGTGAAGGGATGAAAGTCAGTCATGAATGCAGAAAGAGATGATGAAGGCTTGGGTAAGGTTCTAAGTCAGACATGTACTTTAAGATAATCCCAAGTCTATCCTAGGGTCAGGTAGGGATAAGACCGATGAAAGATGGAGTTGCCTAATTCCCTAGTTGCGCATGACCATAGGGTCGGGAGGTAACAACTATCATTGTCCGAGGGCCATGGGTTAGGAGATTGATCACCTTCATAAACTCATGAGACCCAAAGGGCAGATGAGTAGGGCACTCTCTGGTGCATAAGGGAAGAGGGATGACCCCAAAAGTGCCGGCACCCTATAGACCTAGAGGAGATGACTAAGGATTGTGCTTGGACCAAGTAAGTTCGGGACCCGTTTTCCATGGAAGTAATTTTGATATCAGGATGATATGTGGCACGTTTCAACTTAGATTTGAAAGTGTACTGGCGAGGTGGGTTGTACCATCTCTACTCTTGGAACAGGAAGAACTCTGTATTTGGACTGCAGCCAAATGCTTATTTCCTCTTGTTATGGGGGTGAGAGATAGGACAGTACGCATGCCATACACCAAAGATAAAAGATAATGCAAGTTGAAACATTGCTACAAGGTATGAGGACAGAGATGATAACATGCCCTTGTGAAGTGAATGGTACATGGATGGTTTACTAACACTAGGAGTATTAAGGAAATCATCTTGTAAGGATGTCTTATCATGAGCTACGTGGAAATTGCAAGTTATGCAAAGTTGAGTTGGATCACCATGAGGATGAGTTCAGAGTTTCTTGATGAAGACCAACTTAGAATTTGACATGAGATGATAAGTATAATACATGGAGATGTATATCATCACATTACTTGACACCTAAAGAGGTGAAATGGTAATGAATGCTCTGGTTGAGATCTGGCTGCCTAATTTAGTTAGAGGCTAGAAGAGGTTGAGGTTGTTTGGCTAACCCTAAGTTTGGAAAGAAGATGTATTTTGATACGTTGAACAAGTTAATGGTCATTTGGTTAGCCAGTTTAGTCCTTGATGTAATAAAAGGATGGTAATAAGACCTCAGATACACTTCTTTGGATAGGGAGGTAATAAAGCCCTGATGAAAATAGTTTAGGGTTTCTGAGGTATCGATCTCGAGGAATCATGATTTATAGAAGATCATGGTTTTTAGATCATGATACACCTTGATACTACAAAGATAGTAAGTGATGGTAGCATTCTGGATGCTTAAAACAAGTTGCATGTAGCATGTGGCCATGCAAGCCAGGAGGTGAAGGACAAACACCATTAACCCAGTGCATGGATATAAAGTATAAAGAGTTCCCGAGAAGGAATGAGAGTTCATCATTATGGATGTTGTGAGTCTCTCCTAGACCAAGAAGGTCAAGACACAATATGGGTTATGGTAGATCGCCTTACCTAGATGACATGAGAAAGGAAGAGTTCTGTCAAGGGACAGATCTGGTTGAACTACATATGAAAAGAGATGGTTCGACTACACCATGATGTGAATTCAAAAGTTCTTGATGTGACCTAAAGGTTCACTTCCATAAGGTGGAAGTATATACATGAAGAGCTCAGTGTTTGTACAGTTTATCACCCCATACTAATGGACAGTATGATCCAGACTAGTGGGTCTGATGAGAGCATGTGTGCTCATTTAGGGTGATACATAGAGACAGTTCCTAAGATGTGATGTTAACCACCATGGCCTTTATCGGGATGCAAGATGTTCCATAAGGAGGTAGTGTCGGTCACCACTTCATTATGACGATGTTGGTGAAGGAGGCCTCGCGAAGGTCATAAAAGAACCCCAGGTGTGTGCAGATGACGTCTCTTTGATCATGCAATGGCTGAGAGAGAGCCCAGTGGTGACATGAGTCACGAGCTGATGCAAAGCAGACTGACATGCAGTTCACTGTGGAGGAATAATGTGAAAATCCGACCCCTCTAAGCTACAGCTAAGAGAGCTGAATCCCCGATATAGGGATCCATTTGAGATGGATTGGTGGAGATGGTTGTGTTCAGTCTTACTCCTCAGGATAACATGATGTGTGATGTGTTCCATGAGTCTGATCTAGAGCACTATGTGAGGTACCCAAGCCATGTGTTGAGCCCTGAACCTATTCAGCTTTTGAGAGGCTGAAATGTCCTGAGTCACCTATGAGGGTACGATATACCAAGGTAAGAAAGAACTCAGATGGAGGAATATGAGATGATGAAGGTTCTTGGAAAGCACCATGGATAGGGTAAAGCCACATAGTAGCCCTGATGGACATAAGAATGGATTATCCTGTTTTTTGCTTGCTTGATGGAATTTTGAGGACAAAATTCTTATAAGAGGGGAAGGATGTTACAACCCTAATTTTGGGATCATTTGCTGAGAAATATAATTTCTCATATTAAATATTTTTGAACAAATAATTGATATAATCTATTTTGAATAAATGGATTTCATTTACAATAGCCTTGTTGTTTGATTTGCGGGCTTTATTGGCTATTGGGCCCAATAACAAGGATATTCGATTTATTAATGAATAAATGAGAATTTGAGATAAGAAAGGTTTGGAAACCTCTAGAAGGCAAATCCAAAGAGGATTTCGTGCCTCTTAGATTCCTTGGGTTCCAAGGAGTCCAAAGTTGCAAAGAAAAGGCAATAAGAAAAGAAAATAGCAATTAAGTATTGCCTTGTTAATAAAGAAATTGAAAACATTGATGAAAAGGGAAAATATGTGAAAAGAGGTATTTTTGAGTTATCCTTAGTGGGATTTCGTATCCCAATGATTTCTAATGATAAAAGGAATGCCAATGAGGAAAATAAAATAGAAATAAAGAGAAATCCACAAAAGGAAATATTTTAATAAGAAATAAAACAAGATAATGAGAATTATGCATATTGATGCATTTAAGGATAATGGGTATTCCTTAAAAAGGAATTTCGAATTCTTTGAGTTTCTTGGGGTCCAAGGAGCCCCAATAAAGGGGAAAGAAAGAGAAAATACCAAGATAGCAAAATAAGAGCATAATGTGGTATATTATTAATAAATTTTGTGAATTTGGTAAAAAGAAAGTATTTTCATATTAAATGAAAATAGAATTTCGTGCCATTGGAATAAAGGGCAAGTTTTAAAAGAATGAAGGGAATAATTTTCGAAAATCTTAATATTTAAAGAGAAAGGAATAGAAAATGAATAAAGGAGAGAGAGAAGGTTTTCTTTTCCATGAAGGAATTTGTTTCCTATTGGGAATAGAGCTAAGTTAACTCATAGGTGGTCATCCTAGGGCATGGATACTCACCCTATTTAAAGGGTAAGGCCCTAGTTCGAGTGCAAGAGAGGGAGAGGGAATCCCGCACATCCTTCTTCCATATTCTTTCTATTCTTAAACCCTAGCTATGGGTTTTGCGTGATCAGTAGGACATGAGGCGGCAAGGGTGGTTTGCAATGTCACCTTGATGCCCCAAGGTGCTTTGGAGGTGCATTGCCATCCTAGTCGTGCCCTGGACGAGGCGCAGCAATGGCCGCATGGCTGCAGCACCTGCTGTAGGTCGTGCGACAACCCTACTCGAACCAGCCACTCTGGTCGAGTTCTGAGTGGCGCCCCAAGGTCGGAGGGAGGTGGCGGAGCAAGAGAAACTGACTCCGGTGATCTTCTGGGTCCAGAGGAGGGAGAGTAGGCGGCGCAAGCCACGGTTAGGGCTGCTGCGGCGGTCTGGTCGCGGGAATCCAAGGTTGAAGACGCTCAAAAGGGAGTTGGACGCGTTTGCCCCTCCGCGGGCTGAAGAAGCCACAACTTAAGCGGGGGTACGATGGTAATTCGATTATAATTTCAACCAGCGAGCTCCTTGCATGGGGAGAGGTGACGTGGCGGCTCCTGATTGGTCAAAGTAAGTAGATTTTATAAAAATCATATCTCATTAACCGTAGCTCCGATGGAAATGAACAAAATATGAAAATTGATCAGGAGAATGCGTAGAATGCAATAAAAATATAGTTGAAGCCTAATTCTGCTTGCAATTCTAAAAGTAGTATAAGTTATTAACTTTAATGTAATGATGATTAAGAAACCCTATTTTGAGATGCTTAAAGTGATTAGTAGGGTTTAATAGATGATTAAAGTTGATATTAGCCTGTTAATAATAAAAAGGAACATTAGGAAGAAAAAGGATGAACTTTGCATATAATTAGTTAATTTAGAGTTTCTTGTGCATAAATATGTTTTAATGGGCCTTGAAACCCAAATGTTGACTAATTCGACTATTCATGGCTGTAATTGATTAATTTCATGATTAAAGATGGGATATTCTGAATCTAAGACTATTTCGAGCATTAAAGTTCCTAGTTTGTGGATAAATATCCTAAATAAAGTAATTAGGGTTTTCTCATGAAAAATGTAGAATTGGTGATTAATAACGTTCATATGAGTAATAGAGTATAATGAATTACACATTGATGATAAATAAGCATAATGATCTTGTCATGGATTAAATGGATAAAAGTGATAGTTTTAATGTAAGATAAGTTTAATGGGTTTAATTGATGGACAATGATGCCTTTAATTCGAAAATAAGGTTAAATGTTGTAAAGGGATAACCTTAATATCTTTTGTGAAAAATTAGGGTTTAAAATAGTAAAAGATGAAAGGAAACCCTAAATGCAATAGAAACCCTAAAAATGAAATAGTAACCCTAGGGCTCGAATAGGTCTATTAGACTTGGATGCCATGATCCATGATAGAAAATATTGGATGTTTGTTTCAGGATCTTATTGAATGCTTGCTTGCCTATTGTTGATTGGACTATTCTGTCTCAAATCTACATGTACAGGTATGTGGTTACGCTTATGAATAACCGCATTAGTTTCCCGCGTGGTTGTCGGATGATTGATCGCATTGACTGCAAATTATCAGTTTGGATGTTCATATTTGTAAATTATAAAGTCACTATGATTATCACATTAATAATAGAAGTATGGATTCTCGCACCTACATGCCACCCTGATGGATGATACCAAAGGTCAGGCCCAGATGGGTAGACCAATGGACACCTTAAGTGGTGACCCCAGGCACCAAGAAGGTGGCCTATGATATTGCATGACAAGTGGGCACCATGAGTGGTGACCCCCAGGCACCAAGCTCGGGAATGAGAAGGTGGCCTTAAGTCATTGGCAAAGGGCACCCTAAGGTGGGTATGCCAGGGTTAGGGAAAAAGCGGTGGAGAATGTCATACTGAAAAGTGTAAATTGGCTTGTTAAATAATTTGATTGTGATATTTAAATTGTTAGTCATATGTGCAAACTTTTGGTTGACCCCACATACCAGTATATTTCGATATACTGACCGACGTTTCGTTTGTCGGCGTTTTAGGTATAAATGAAAAGAACAAACAGTAAAGAGGCATATGTGGAATTAAATGAGAAGTAACGTACACCGGAGGATTAGTTAGAGTACCATCTTCACGGATAGAAGTTTAGAAATCCCAGTTTTTCCAAGGTAAGAAAAGTTTTATTTTGTACCAGTTTTCAGTTTAGTTGGTAAAGTTTATTAATTATTACTGATTATTTGTCGAACCTTTGATCCTGTTAATGGGATAACGGCTCTGACCTTTGGGTCTCCCTTAATTGGGGGTTACCGGGAGGCGGGGTCGTTACATATTTGCTATTATAGATCTTTTTATCAAGAATGGGAACATTTATGTTTTTTCCAATGTATGAGGAGCCATCCTTGGTGACATAACCTTGCTAGATTCATTTATGACTATTAACTTAAGAGGATCCTACTTTTGTGGAAAAACATAACAATAATTCATCTAATGCTAAACATGTATCCACATAGACATGGAACCATTTTCATAGTTTTTTTATTTGGTTGTATCAAACTCCCAAATTGGAGCACAAAGTATAAATATAGTCAAGCATAAATAAATATTATTATAAATTAGGTTTAAAATAAAAAATAACTAAACAAAAGTAATTGATACACCAAAAACATATACTCATACATGGTTCAAAAGAAAGAAGGGGTATGTATATAACTTATGTATAAGGATAGATGGACTAGTAAATAAATATCCACTAGCATAGTCTAGAGGTCGACCTTAATATTTAATTTTTCCTCAATTAGGACCTAGGAATTTAAAGTATGTTTCCATCCCTTAGTCCGGTGATATTGAAACATTTAAAGTATGTGAGAACCACACTTGTGTTTCTTAAATTTAATGACTTTAAAGAATAGAAAATATTTCAATTGTTACCATGTTATCATGCCTAGTTCACTGTTCTCATTAGTGTAGTATAATAACTCTTCGCAAACAAAGTACTTGACACCACAAAATGGAACATACATTTTTTTCCCATATCTAAAAGATATTAATGATTTTAAATAATAAATAGTGTTTAAATTAGTAACCATAAATATTTAGTTCAATTGAAGGATTCATATATTATATATCACTCTTGTTTATTTTTCTCTTGGAGTTCCATTATTTGAAGAATCATGGAAATAGACTACCCTACAATCACATTTTGAATATCATATTGTGTGACCATAAATATCATGGATGTTTCTCTTTAGGTTCACACAAATTTACCTCAATGATTATATAATTGAAGTTCATTTTTTTTTTCATACTATCAAGATGATCATCTTAATTATATAACACACTTTTACCAAATTTCTTTTCTAAAGCTCATTGGTCAACTAAAAACATCTTATCATTCATCAGAAATTCATTCCTCGTACTACCGATATGATTTTCTTGAATCTCACTTAGACATTACCTCATCATAAATCTCTAATTAGATATCATCCAATTTACAATCAAGTGAATTCTCTAAAATCTCATACCACTATTAGATTACAATATGTTCCACCTACAAGTCATTCTCCAAGAAACTTAGATGCTTCCCATGAAGCTCATTTGGTTTACGACATACACATAAATGTGCTCAACAATTTCCTATAATATCTCCATAAAGAGGAAACAATTCTCCATGCATCATGGGATTGCGATGAGGTAAGCAAGATCTGACATGTGCTAATACCAACCCATAACCTATCACAATTCTTCAGTCCCAGTACAAAGGAAGGATGGTTGAAGATATCCACTAAGCAAATGAAAATTCCTAATGATCTATTTTGGATCACCTTCCATAGATCATGGAGGCGATGGAACCTTCATGTTTTTGAAGAGGAATCCAAAAGAGTGGAACATCAGGTGGAGAGCATCAAATGGGAACTAAGGATGAACCAAGAAGCATGGAGGAAGGAAAATGGCAACCACAAAGGGACCAAGTCAGAAAAGTAGACAAACTTGCCTGAAGGGAATATCAAAATGAAGGTAGATGCATCTATTAAACAATTTGGGGTAGCTATGGAGGCTGTCTCCAGGGATGGGTAGGGTCTTGGGTTGGAGGCTGGGCAAGAAGGATCATGAGCTCATTAGTTGTAGAGGTGGAATTGACCAATATCATATTAGCAACAAAGGTGGCTCCAGCGTAAGGATGGTCACATGTGACAATTGAACCAGACAATATCATAACAGTGAAGGCACAAGAAGGAGAGGTATAGGATTACCCACGATTAGCCTACTCGAGAAGCAAATGGAAGAAGGAGAGAACATATAATATCATGTTGCAATTCAGGGGTCAACAAAGCAACCTGGTAGGTGACGGGTTAGCTAAACTGCAGCTCAAAATTAGTGCAAACCACTCATTCTATGAAACTCCACCAGACAATATTATGCGTGCTTACATCATTCATAAGATTGTAATGTCATCCTGGTGAATATAATGTAAGAACAAACTATAACCTTTGAGTAGATGTTTCATAAATAAAGGTTGTCAATTTCTCGAAAAAAAAAGAAAAGGGTAGTAGTTTTCTAAACAAGGATCCCTCCATGTGTTAGAATCTAATACTCTCTCTTGAATTCAACATTGAAAAATAATCAACAACATATTTTGAACCTTTTAGTACTCTAACTTGGCCATGTAATTATCTAATACATGACTAGGCTTCTTGTCAAAAAACCAATTATGACCTTAAATCCACACTCCTAAAGGATGCACACACAAATGCGAGTGGACTTGGGCATCAGTCCAAGAATAGATCACATAGTATATGCATGAATAAAACCACAAATAAGAACAAGCTAAGAAACAAGATAGAATAAAAGGAACTAAACTAGTACCCCAAACAAGATCTTAGTCTCATATGTTAAACCCATAATAATTCCATTTTCATGCAGTTCAATATCATTATAGTAAGAGCACCAGATTATCATCATAGAATAGAAGAAACAATAATAGCACAAGAGTCTTAGTGTACATGTTACCTAAGATTATAAAATAGGTACACATCATCACAACATATATGTTTTTCAAAACATAATGTAATACCGAGAAAGAAAGTAACAACGTTAAATATTTTTCTTGTTCACATGCAAGCGTGTTTTAGTTGCATTATTCATGATACTTGACAACATTTCATTAACATTGAACAGCTTCACATAAGAAGGGTCTGTGAGGGGCATATGAGGCTCAAAGCCTAAATGTCACACTTTTTGTACGGGAGGGACCTCAAGACCAAAGTCAATGATCTAACAATGTTTCAACATGATGTGTGCCCTTACCATGAGAATACAGAGAGGTACACATGGTCTGTATAATGGATAAGTTCAATTATGATTTCAAGTTTGTTCAACGTATTAAAGTCAAAAGAAAAGTAATATACATAGGGAACTAGTAGCTCAAACTAGTATATAAAGCCAAGAAGTTTAAGTATATATACATACAAGCAAGTTCAATACTACTAGTCTGGCCAATAGGAGGATAAACCATACTTTGATTGGAGCACATGATTAAGATACATGATTAGAGATTCTTGACTAGATCCTTAACAAGAGTCATACAAGGATATCCTAACATTATAAATATGAGGTTACCTTAATCATATTATGGTGATAATTTGTGTCACATAAGTCTAGATATCATTGCTTCAATATTAATCCTAATGTCTCAACTAGATTGTGCAAGGTTGTTATTAAAATACATCATACATCATGGATTTCTTTAGCATTGAGAGTGACACACCATAATTGAGATAAGGGGTCCAAATATCAGGGTAGCATGATCTTAGTGGATCAAACATGAGGTTTGAGCAAAATTTAAGCAACATAAGCATTAACATAGTCAAACTAGTCATGATCATCCAAGGTTAATATCATTAGAGTATGAAGGAGTTATACTTGGATTTGGTGTCACATGCATCCTCAAACTACTAATTTTATGTCATTATGCAACATGGTTGATCATTAATGAAATATTTTCATAAGATTATAGACTTGATTATCAACATTCATACTAGATCACATTTCAAGTCAACATTAGGGCATTTTGTCACATTAGGTCACATGAATGGTTCACAAGGAATTAGGGATACAAGGTAAGATAAGTTACTGATTAAGAGGTCATATAATGGATTCAAGTAGCACTAGATCAATATTTGAACTAGAAGCAAGATTGAATATCTAAAGTATAAAAAAAAACATATTTCGTATTCATTTCACATGATAAGGCCAAAATGGGGTATAAGTATGTACAAATTCGAATCTTGGTATAAGATACATCAAAAGCTATTGACTTTGATCCTACATAAGGATTTGGGTGTCATTCAATAATCAGAAAGCATTGAAGGAGTGATTTTTTGCATAAAAGTCAATTTTAGTTGATTTAATCAACATAAGATCATTTTAGAGTACAAGGATAAATAAATTTTGAGTCTTGATGCATAAATGTGTTCAACTGATAATATTAGGCTAAAATAAAGATGTGGGACATAAAATATCAATATCGTGCATTCAATTGCATACAATATCTTAAAAAGACTTTAAAAGTATGTATTTTGGGATATCAGAAGAAATACAACAAGATCTAACTTTTGTAAGTATTTTTATTATATAGTTCATATTTTTCCAATCAAATTATGTATCATATATCTATAATTGGATGAAACATCACAAATATGTGATTTTTTAATGTTTTTACCTCAAGACAAGCAACTTAGATCGTTGATCCTTGATCTAAGGACTCAGGATGGGGAATTAGATTGAGTGTGATTTGTTGGTTGGGCCTCCAGTCAACATGTTGTCCAGATGTTGGGTACATGACATGTGTAGTTCTGTAACCCACTCACCACACTTCGGAGGTCGCCCGTGGCTTGCAATCGCTGACTACCACTTAACACCGCTTTGTCTCTATGGATCGACCTGCATGAGTGTCACCTCCTAACCGCAATGTAGTACATTGGTAGAGGGTTTGGATATTGACCATAGGGCTAGGAAGGGAGTTATTGAGGTTTATTTAGTGTCTGCATTGGTCATGCAGACTCACCAACACCCCAATATCAACAAACATAGGTTGGATGAGGAAGAATCAAAGGTGGTTGTGGAGGTGGAACTAGTCATGGAACCATTTGTTACCCTCATCCTATCCCCACTGACTATAGAGTTATTGGAAACAGGATTTGGTTGCCCATCCATAGAATGGCACTAATATTTCACACAAGAAATATATATGTAAAAGAAATAGCAACATGAGATAACCAAATACTAAACATGGATATAGAAGATATATACCAATTTCTATATTCAAGTATACCCATTGGTGATTAATTTCAGATCTTAGATTCTTGAGTGCAGCAGATATTCATTTGGCAACTAAAAATCCGATAAACAAAACATATAATTGCTAAAGCATTAAGTATGCTATGAAAGGACAAGTAAACATAGTTTATGAGTAATATAAAACTTTCTTTGGTAGAAACATAATGATAGTCCAGAAGTAGAAACAATGCTAGAACATTTAAAAATAGTTTTTAATACAAAGCATGTATTATGTTGCTTGATTCATGATATCATCATTTAGTTATATAATGGATTTTTGTGTATTATATTCAAACTTTAGTAACATAGCATGACCAGAAATGAAAGTAGTATTCACAGTAACATTAGCTCAACTAAGTAATTAAGTAGCCAAGTGTTCACACAAGCATACATACAATCAAGCCAATATCGTAGTAAGGTTTAGAGATTAAGTGAAGGTTAAGAGATTAAGCATACCTTGTGAATAGAGTACAAGTCATTAACCATGAGTATATTTTAGAAAAGGTCCAATCCAATGGGGACCTAATATATGAAAATATATAATAGAGGGTCATAGATAAATAGGGTATTGATAATATAAATATCATATAATTCATATGGGTGTTTCCCTAGATCTAGGTTTCACTTAGTTCAACTATTGCTTCCAATGTTCCAATCATGCATACAATTATCCAACACAGTCCAATGGTCAACATTAAGCTTAAGATTTAAGTGAACCATCCACATTATGAGTAATACTAGACAAACATAAAGTATGATTAAGGAGTAAGGGAAGCATGAGATTTATATTATTATCATGGTCTATTCATGAAAGATCATAATTAGCTGGGCTAGATTCATTTCATGCAATAGAGTCATATTTCTGAGTCAAAGAAGAATTAAGTAGATCAAATTATGATGTAGAGCTATAACATGATGAATCTACTAATTTTAAGTCATTATATATCATGTATTTCATTTGATTATTATCTAGAAAAGTTAGAGCTCAACAATCAACATAAGCATCTAGAACATGTTAGGGGCATGCATATGTCACAACTAGTGGAGAGAGAGATCCATGAGTGTATTACATGTAACATAGTGCCACAAGTCATAATAGGGTCTTATTTGAAAGAAAATGTACATGGTTAAATATTTAGGGTCACTTTTGTATAAAGGTTTAAAGATCCCATTATATTGGTACACAAACATCGCCTATTAGGGCATAAAGTAAGTACTTGATGTCATGCATGGTAAGACTAGTGTATTAGTATTAGATCATGGTTCAAAATAATATAGTTCACAAGTCAGGTCCCTGATTTTGAAGTTCATACATTGTATGATGTTAAATTCGGACAACATCTCATATTGATGCAAGTTGAATCAAATAACCACATAAAGAGCCATTTTTAGAGAAAAACTAGTCATGATAGGTCAAGATGAGCACTATGGTACATTTAAAAGGTACAAGGAATAATATTGGTAAAAGTTACTATTTTGAAGGTAAGAGTGATATAGGAAGAAAAAAATATTTTTGTGCAAGATACACCATTACACATTTAAAAAGTACATAAAAGACATGCTTTTTAGGGTATCATGAGAAACTAAAGTAGATTTAGGTTCTTCAAGTTAGTCCATGTTATTGTACTAGTCGAGAGGATGAATTTGATATATAATTTTGCCGAATTTGATATATAATTTTGCCTAATTTGATTAAGGGATGAGGGAGATATTGATTTTTGATGTTTAGAGTCCAAACTATAGAGAAAATACAATGGTATTATGTGATAATCATTGAAATGATCTTGACCGCTGGCTCAGGATCCAAAGGTGTGGGTATCTCTCATGCAAACAAGAGGTGGAGTAGGAGGTTAGGTTTATGGCAGGTGGCCCTTTCTGATTGGCTCATTGTGAGGGTTGTTTGATGAAGCTTTGACTCTAGCAGTCTGGTACAAGACGTGTGCACGCGCCCTATTGTAGACAATAGTTGCGGTGTCGCATATGGTTCCCATCACAACTCACAGAGTTTCTATCTCGAGGGTTCTCCTTGGCTTGAATAATTGTTGCTCATCCCCGACTCAACACTATGAACGTGTTAGTGCTTAAAACAAGACTGCATACAATCATTGAAAGGGAGATCTGAGAACCCTCCCCCATGGCAGTTCTAAGAGATTATAAGGGATAAGGTCGAAGAAGGAGAGGAGGGGATTCTGACTTCTGAGTGAGAGAACATGGGAAAAGGAAGGGTAAAATGAACTAGAGTGATGAATGGGTCGTTTGGGTTAACAAAACTAGTGAAAGGGGGTACAATGGAGGGGATTGGTGGGCGCCAAGGTGGGGGTAGGTGGTGGTAGCACCACCACCGCCAACATCATGTTTGGATGTTAGAGTATACCTCATGACTATTGGATTGAAGGAGTTGAATCTAAGGGATTTGATCCAAGGGTCCAAAATAGAGGAAAAAATATTTTAAAACTCATATTGATGACATGGCAGCCAAGGGGGCGCCCACCTTCCTGGATTGTGTCCCAAATTTGAGCCCAACAACTGATCAATTTAATTAAAAGATCTAGAAGCAAGATAAAAGAAAGGGAAATTCAAATGGGCATATATTCCTCATTCCATCTCAAAATGATTGAAATTTAGTGTGTTGAAGCATTAGAGTGTCCTCTATCCATTAAAAATAAAATTCATGAGGAAAGCGATACATATATGAGATAAGAACAGAAAGATAGAGGATGATGTTCAATATAGTTACAACCTTGATTTCATGTCAAATTGAGTGTCACCACTCATGTGAGCACAAGATAAATTCAAAAAGTATCAAAACACTTCAAATCATGGTATTAAGGGCTATTGTGAAAAATTATGCAAATGATGAAGTGCATAACACATAAAGGAGGAGAGAGAAAGTCCTAGGTAATCACATCCTCCCGACCTTAAAAGGAATTTTTCCCTAAAATTAAATCAATCCATTAGTTGAGATTGGGATTTCATTTTTATATCATTATGAACCCAATATTCCTTCAATTGTCAACACTATTTCCAAAATTGAGAAGTCAAACATGAAGGTCAAAGTATAGTCACATTTGTTATCAAATAAAATAGACTATTACATAAGTCAAAATTTAGGAGGGATCATCCTATAGTTCACAAATTTAGAGAGGTCACTTTTTAGGTCAAATGAATAGAGAACTTCTATTTGAATATCAAGTGTGACTTTCATCACCAACATTTAGAGTTTTACTTTCTACATTGGACTAGGTGGGGTTATACATTCATGATTGAGATTTGTATTTCAACAATTCAAGATACACATCATATTTCAACATCATGGTTTCATGGTCAAAATCAATGGAAGGTCCCACCCTAGTCCACATGAAGCTCACCCCTAAGTCATAAATCAAGATAATCAACATAATCATCATTTCAAAATATTGAGATTTGGGAAAATGAAATCCATCAATCCTATATCAAGGGTGATCTCATGATCCAAATAAGGTGATTCTAGGAGTCAAACAATGATCATGAGTCAATATTTCACAAATCAATATTTACAGTCAAAGTTTGGACATCAGAGTCATAATTCCAAAAATTCTAAGCTAGGGTTTATATTCCTACTTTAGATCTTAGGGTGACTAATGGATCTACTCTTCCTAAGGTTTTATTGAGATTCCATACATATTCTTCTTGAGGTTTCTCTACAATATTTGATAACCTTACTTTTTTTTATATAATTCTATATGACAAATTTTCTCCATCTCTTAGGGTGTACATTATTTACTTTATGTCCTTATATTAGGCTTATGGAGACCTTCCCTCATGGGCTTGGTCTTCAGGGTGGCTTTCCTTCCTAGGCTTGGCCTCTTGGTGACCATCCCTCCTGGGTTTGGTCTTCATGGCAACTTTTCGTGTTGGGCTTGGCATCTTGTTGACCTTCCCTCCTGGGCTTGGTGTTCATGGAGGCCTTCTTTCCTAGGATTGGCCTCTTAGTGACCTTCCCTCTTGGGCTTGGGATTTATGGTGTCCTTCCCTCCTGGGCTTGGCCTCTTGGTGATCTTCCCTCTTGGGCTTGGCCTCTTACTGACCTTCCCTCCTGGGATTGGTCACATACCATTAGCTACTTCTTTACTGAATTTTCCTTATGTTACTTAGATATGGCATAATTAGGTTTAAAATTTATACACAATATATGTGCTTTCATGATTTGTATACTTAATCCTTCAAACTTTAGGTGACATTCAAGTTAGAGAATTATCTAGACTTAGGTCTTTATAAGAACTTAACCACAAGTTATAGTCAACATCACCATATTTTAAGAACATCATTAAATCAAGATTCAAAATCTAGTATCATCCAAAATTTTACCCATAAGAGTCTCAGGTCATGAAATCAAAATTTGGTGGAAGGGGTTACCTTTTCATACTCTAAGTAATCAGTAAGATGAGAATTTAAAAGTAGTCATAATAGAGATGTGACCTATGTTGGGGGGTGATTAGCCTTAAACGTGGGTCCAAAAAGGAGAAGGAAGAAGGTCTAGGTCATCAAACTTTTATAATTTATAATACCCGAATCTTTAAGATGCCCACAACTAGTACTGGGTCAAAGTAACAGTTCAGGGTCGAACATAGGGACGAGTGAGAATAGCACTTCAGAACCTAAATTTTACTTGTCTAAGTCATCGAAAAGCCAAGGGATAAGGTTTGTTGTAAGAAAGTGTAAACAGAAAGAATTAAACAAAAATCTATCTCCAAGGGGAGTTACCAAAAAGATAAGGGCTTTGGTATTTTGGAGTTTAGCAGTTATTAGGGTATTTTTGCATAAAGGAAAACTAAAGAGAAAGGATAATCATCTGGACAAGCACGAAGAAAGAAAAATTTTAACAAAAAAAGCGGCAACGGTCTACACCTAACACCTTCTTCTCTCAAAGAAAGCGCTAACAAACTGTGTACGGGAAACCTCTCTCAAGGGGGCCAGATAAAGACTCATACGGGATATAAATTGGATGCAGCTCTGGTCCCAGGTACTCTCATACACCTGAACTGAACCAAGCTCTAGAAGTTCATGACTTTCCTCTCTTGAAGAAGTCAAAATAGGAAACACAATTCGATAGCTAGTCAAAAGTGTGTAGTGGAAAGAAGGGACTAGAATTTAGATGCTAGAAAGAGATCATTCGACAGAATAAAGCCACACACAGAATGACATGAGAAATTCTCCACAAATTCCAATAATCATATAAGAGAGATAACAGTTTGGTTACAATGTTGTACTGAATGAATGTAAATGTTGTAAAAGGAAGATAGGTATCGGTTTCCTTGATTTAGGAAACTGATATGCACAGTCTCTGACACCCGAGATAGTGCTAACCTGATACTGGGTTGTAGTTATATCGGGTTACTATTATGTTTGGTTGTTGATTGTATCAGGTTGCAACTATGACGGGTAGTGATCGTATCGGGATATGACTTCAACACGATACAATTGTGTTGGGTTGCGATCGTGTCAGGTTGCAACTATGATGGGCAAAGGGACCGTATTGGGTTAGGATGTGTATCGGGGAAGATACATGTCGGGTTGGCACTATCACGACTGGGTTCTTCATGTCAGGTTGTTTTCAGTCTAGGCGGATCTTCTTAGGTATGAGCTTAGATAGAAACCTAACATGCTCAGAGAAGCTTCAAGGATCATTGGGCGTTGCTTGCTTCTACCAAAACAATCTCTAAGTGAATTCCTCTCATCCCTCTTGGGATGGGAGTATGCTCACCTAACTATCCCTTTGAAAACTCCTAGGAACTCGGCACACTAGCTTCTTTGCTCTAGGCACTAACTTCTTCCTAGAAGCTTGCCTGTCCCATTGTAGGCATATAGCTGCTATTTATAGGCAGCATGTTGGTGGAGGTTGTAGCTTTATTGGTCCATGTTTCAGGCCAATCATGACCTTATATAGCACTTTGAATGGAGTTGTCATGGTTGTCACCGACTATGATGTGGTTTTCCTTATTGATAGTCAATAGGACAACAACCGTGCCGACCTATTGTGGTGCAGGGCATTAAGGCATATCGGGTACTAATGCATGACGGGCTTGTTGTTGTAATCTGTAATGGTAATGTCAGTGTTTAGTCATGATGGGTTGAAGTCATATCAGGCTACGACACCGCTGGGTGATCATTTCATGTTACGTCCATACTGGGTTGTAAGCGTGACTAGCTGACACCATGATGGGTAAAAGCTGTAGAGGGTTGTTACTTGTCTTGTGCCTTGTGAAGAGATGAGTCCACATGACCGTTTCTTACATCGTGTCAAGCAGTCAAGACAACAGAACCGATACCCTTTGCTGGTGGGCTTATTGGGCCCATTTGTCCTTCTTTTCTTGTAGAAAAATAGGAAAGCCCTTCAAAAGATGGGAAATATTGTCAGAAATGCAGCAGACACAATTTTTCATGATAAATAGAACATAATGAAGAGGAAGTTGAGTTTGGAGGCTATTTTAATGATGGAATATAAGTTCTAATAGCCATAAAATGGGTGTTATAACCCCCCAAACTTAGCAATTTGATTGTCCTGAATCAACTAAAATGATTTTAGAACATTCATTTGCAATACTTTTAACTGCCAGACGTGGTTTTTGAACAAAGGTTAAGTAGATTTTTAAAATGCCCTGAGGAAAATTACGTCCAACCAAAATCAAATTGACTTTTCCTTTGCCTTAATTGAACACAGATCTCTCCCATCTTTTGTGAGACTTTGGTGCATGTTATTTGAAGTTAGCTTTCACACCAAACTTTTGAACCATGGAGGTTAAAAGTGGGGTTTTCAAGAAGGCTTAAGGCTTTTGGGTTTTTCTTGCATCTCATTGAGCCATCCATGTATGGGTCCATTAATGGGAAAGTGGTCCCTGTAGTTCAATCCAGTTGTCTTTAGAGCAGTGATTTCACATCCTACGTACCACTACCCTAGATCTACCATGCGTAAAGATGGGTACCTTTGAGAGGACAAGTGTGTGTGTGTGTTTGGCACAACTCTCATGGTTTTATTCACTCTCATAAGGCTTTTATCTCTTTTGGGATTTTGGTGGGTAGGAAAAGGGAGAGTTTGCTGTTTAGGTAGCTATTTCCTTCTCATGCACATCTCTTAGCTAGGAGAAAATTATTTGTCAAGGTTGGCGTAGTTATTGTCTTTGTCGTTTAAGACTACATTTTCAAGAGAGCATAGTAGAAATGTACACATCATTAGGCACAGAGAGAACAAACTGGAAGTTGTACCAAGTGTTTAAGATAAAGTAATTTGTACAAGTTTAAATAGCAGATGGGGTGTGTGTATATGTTGCTTACTGTCAAACATTTATAATCAATGTGTACATGGAGTATGCTGAAGGAAAGGAAGGAAAGGAAAGGAGAAAAATTTGTAGAGTACCTCCCTCATTAATTCTATAAAGACCCCCCCAGACTTATCTCACACTATGTCCCAGAGTGGTGAGAGAAATAGGAAAGAGTAGTTATAGGTTAGTGAGGGTTCAACAGATATGTACGCCTTCAGCGGATAAGAGATCCATGATGTATTGTCCTCCCTGATGGTGGTAGTCGAGGTCATGAAGCGTTTCAAGTCCTTGTCTTAATGTTGAAACACTATATATCTAGTGGATCTTGTATATTCTGCATTCATTTGATGTAGGGGCGTGTTGTGGACTATGGTGGAAGAAATGGAAATCGTGCTGAGTTGTCCCAAGATATTCAGTATATGGTGTTACCATGGCAACCACCTCATGGTAGAATTTTCTTACTAATCGTTCAAGAGGTGTTTGTGGTGCGACAACATACTCAGTGGGCCAGTCAATATGGGCGTCTTAATTGTTGTAGAAGATCCCAATGTGAGTGTTGGTGTAGAGCATACTGAGTGTGCAATGATTGTCATGCAACATAGGAAAAAACATGATGCGTGACAGATTCTCCTAGATTTGTTGTTGAAACATCTGGTGTGCCCCTGTTTCGTCAGTTAAACAAAGATCGTTGAACAAAATGGGATGGGCGATGTAGAGTTGACTGATCTTTGCTTGTAATATAGGGATGTAAGCTATTTCCACTTTCATAGCTAAGAACCAACCTATTTTAACTAAGTCTCTGAGATCATCTATGGAGAGCACTATAGAGTCTTTTTCATAGATGATGTCTGCATCATTGGAATCAACAAGATGTCAGGATGTGATTGACATGTTCCTGAGATAGAGAGTTGCATGTTGAACGATCAAAATTGTTGATTGCTGAGTCTGGGATTATAGGTCAAACTGATGCACCATCATTGTTGTGCGGGGTGTGTAGGTCCCATAGTTGTTTACTCGGCCTTCCATGGTATTGGACATGAGAGAGCTTGGTCTCTTCCCTTGGTTGGCTACCTGGTTGCGAAGAGCAGGCATCAGATTCCATTTGTAGGAAATCTTTAGGAAGATCAGGATCCGAGAAGTAGCTCTTGCCTTTAATTACTAATAGCACTTTGATGTTCCTCAGCTAGTACAAATTTGTGTCTTGGAGCTACAACATGTATCTAAAGATGTTTAGAAGCTCCATGTCTCATAGTATGATGAAAGTGTTGTTACCGCTTCCCAAGTCTTATTGGACTAGGAAGTCTCTTATTACATAGAAGTTCCAAACACCGCTATGGCTTTTGATGCCTTGTTTGATGACCTAGTGAAGTCAGAGTGACAAGAGATTTATAAGCTTATCTTTAGGACAAATGAAGTCCTTATCTAACTGAGGACTCTTCCCTATACAACAGTTAAAGAGTGTGACGTCGTGAGAGCGGAGGTCCACGACGCAGAGGAACCAACACTGCATGTGCTTATGGGGGGCTAGCACTAGTTCAGAGTTGTGTTTTTTAATGTGTTTTAGCATTTTGACCACCGATTATGATTGGTATGCTCCTACTAGCAATATCCTGGCCAGGGTGGGAGTGGCATTGCAGATCGATTGCCGACCTATTTTCAACGTGATATTTTCTATCATTTCACCTTCCATGATGCAAAAGAGGATCTCTCCTACTAAAGCCTCTGAGCAGAATATTCCTTTAAGTGCCTGGCATTGTAGGGAGAAGTACCCATTGTTCTAGATGATGGTATTCTTGTCAATCTCGGTCTAAGAACCATGTTGAAAAGGTGTTAGTCGTAGGAAGTCAGGTAACCTATGGCGATCAGGTTGATGATGCCACCCATTTTGTACTCCTTGGTAGCATCATTGATGGGATGAATCATGTTGATGAGGTAGCACCCCGAGTTTATTGGCTTTCCTACCATTACATACCAGATCATGTGTAGCTCTTCATTATAAAGGTTTCTAGTTTCATATTTTCTAAAGAGGAGGTTGGTTGCTATATTCTGGATGATCCTACATAAGCAAGAGCGGACTGTAGCCACTTTGCTGCCGGGCTTGAAGGTAGACTTGCCTGCTAGCTCCTTCTACAGCTTCACTGGGTCAAAGGTGTCATCCTCGCTTATCCTGGCTTTGTCGTCTAGTAGTTTCTGCTCATCTTCATTTTTGGAGAATATTTTTTTGAGTAATTTCTATGTGATCTCATACTCTATGTTATATAAGCGGGCATGTAGCTGATCGCCTCTGCCAAAATTCTTGCTCTATTTGGGGTTATTCGGCACCCGTCAGAGGGAAGAGATGAATTCCTTGGTCAACTCGGTGTAGGTGTTGGGGAAGTCGAAGCAAATGTCGTGGATCCTGGCAATGCCGAGGACGTTCTTCAACCTCTCAAGGATCCCAATCTACTAGAAAGAGGCCTCGTGACAGAACCTTGTTGGGCAGCAAACCTTTCCCACCAGTTCATTATTTCGGTGCTTATGCTCGGCATCTCTTGGAGTGAAGCGCCATGTAGAGTGTGTCAAAGCCTCGACTCCATCACTACAGGTTGAACTATCACATCTGTTTCAATGCGGGGCCTCTTGTCAGCAGTGGAAGGCTGAGTTGTTGTTGGGTTAGGTTGCTTCTACCCTATAGTGGCCCATGTGGTGTCTTCAAAGGTGATCCTATGACCGTGTTGGTCGACCTGGACAATGGTATCCTTGGTGTGTGCCATTATTTAAAAACTGGAGAAATCAACACACTAAGTGGCATTTTGATTTATATAAATACATATATATATAAAGTTTTTTTTTTATCATGTATTGGGTTAGATTTCTTGAAAGAAGAAGAGGCCAACTCGACACGCGAAGGAGAAAAAGGTAAAACTTGGTATGAGGAGGACATCCTAATGCGGCTTGGGCGATATGACTAAATCGATATCGGGTTGTGAAAGAAAGCAAGGTGTTGGGTTAGCATTAAATCAACTTGGTATCTTCTCCCCTCGATACGTGTGTGCACGATATGGCTAATGCAATACAGGGAATGATATGCATTCGGCGGTAGTGCCTTGCCCAATATGAGTGACTCAGAGTAGTTGAAACCTGATATCATGTAGTTTATCACGTCTGGGAGTGATAAGGATGTAAACTGATAGGCCAAAACCTGGTACAGCTAGGTGGTGCACGATGTGGCTACGTGATATGACCTACTTGACAATGCTACGTGATATCAGGTTGTACCTTATCCGAAAGAAGAATCATGAACGTGTCACATGAAGGAAATGAGCTACGAACCTGAGACGGGAGAAGAGGTTGCTTTGGGCGATACGGGAGCTTGCACGATATGAGAGTAAAAGTTAGTAACCCTTCACGGTTAAGATCTCAAGTCTTATATAGTCATCTACAAAAAGTAGTGCAAGCAGTAAGACCGGGGACACGTGTCACGCATGTCCGCAAATTGTCTTCCTAAGCAAGGTAAAACTGGTCTAATCACGTCGTGTCACGAGACTGAAAGAGTGACATGTTTCCTGACATGTGGAACCTGATATGTACTGGATGACACGCGTTCTATGTGACACGGGTATAAGAAGTCTTGCAATTCGACATACATATAAGAGATACGTGAAGAAGGGCCATACATCCTAATGTCCGACACGGTTAACTTGATGAGCTTTTAACTATAAATCGGTATCGCCTAAAACTCATATTAGGTAGATCACTTGACCAAGTGCCAGATATCATGTAAACACTAGGCTTTTGGGTGACACGGGTGCAGTGCCCGATATGCCTCTGTGCGTGACACATTAATGGGAAAAAGCGATACACTTTCTCGATATGGGTAAAATCGATAGGGAGCCTTTAGGTACCACCTCACCCCGGTCGTCTAGAACCATGATGATCATTCAAGCAAGGAAGTAGAAAGCTCTTGATTTGTAAGACATCACTGACCCAAGTCGTAAATCTCCAGCCTCAGCTAGTATTACAGATCAAGGCGATAAAAACAAAGTTGGTGGCTCAAAAAATGCGAGAGTTAGTGTGTGTGGTGTGTGCACAAACTCGGTCCTTATTACAACAATAGTGATCACAATGTTTTTCGCAAGGAAGGCAAATAACAGTTCTATTCTAGGAAGGTAAACTTGGGCTACCTCCCAAGGAGCGCTATGATTTTTTTCATTAACTTGACATCTTCAATCCTACTCAGGCTTCTTCTTTGAGTATGGCTTCAACATATTCAGGACTAGTTCAGATCATCTTGTGAAAGCTTTGTCTTAACAAAATCTTTTCACACGATGTCCTTTGACTGGGAAGACTTTCGTGGGGTCATCCTTGTCAAATAGCTCCATCATTCCAGATAGGTATATACTTGCTACCATGAATGGTCCTGACTGGCGAGTTTGTAGTTTCCCTGTAAAAATTCAAATGGAAGATTTGAAAAGTAGAAATTTGTCACCTTCATTGACGTCCTTGTTCTTCAGGTGGGAATCAAGCCAGAATTTAGTTCTTTGCTTATAGATCCTCGAATTCTCATAGGCATGAAGCCTAAGCTCCTCGAGCTCCTAGATCTACAAGAATATTTTCTTCTTGGCCAGGGTTGGGTCCATATTTAGATGTTTGATGGCCCAAAAAGCCTTATGCTCTAGCTGAAAGGGGAGATGACATGCTTTCCCATAAATAAAACGGTACTGCGTGGTGTCGATTGGTGTCTTGAAGGCTTTTCTGTAGGCCCAAAGGGCATCGTCTATCTTTGTAGACCAGTCTTTGCGGGATTTCCCAATAGTCTTTTCTAGTAACTGCTTGATCTATCTATTTGAGACTTCCACTTATCCAGATGTCTGGGGATGATAAGGGGTGGAAACTTTATGCCTAACCCCATACTTCTTCAGCACCGACTCAAATTGCTTTTCAGTAAAATGTGATCCTCTGTCACTAATCACAGTTCTGGGGACCCCATATCATGGGAAGATAACCTTTGTAAAGAGCTTTATCATAGATTTAGCATCATAAGTGATGGTGGACACAACTTGTAACGTCCCCGAATTTTCACCTTCTCAATACCCTATTGGGAATGAGAGGTCAGAATCTGAAAACATCATCCAATCATATCAGAAAGCGGTGCGGAAGCATAATACACATACATGAACATACAACCATAACATTCTCAACATTCAACATATTTATATTACAACATGAATTAAATTTTGCAACTTACATTACATAATTTGAAGAAAATTTTACAAGTCTATGAACATGTATGCTATCTAGGATCTTAGACAATAGGTACAACATGTACAACTTGCTTACATCCTAATCCTTTATCCCATTCTCACTCTAGACCTAGAAAATACGAGAAACAAAAACATCAACAAAAGTTGGTACGTGGAATTAAAGAGCTATACTATGCTAGCATATTGAAAATACTAGAAAAATAAGAAAGAAAGAAAGAAACATTATTTAATGGAAAAAATCAGGTAAACCCAAGTTATTAATCATATTTCAATGGACATGTATTACTATGGTGGACTTAGCACAAACATATATTATTGGGCCCTATCCCCGCGTACCTTGTACCATTAGGGATCTCCCCGCGTACCTTGTACCATTAGGGAGGTGCTAGTCAACATTAATGCTTTCCCTCTCTAATAGGGAGATTAATGAACCATTCGTAACTACATTCCATTTTCTTTCTTTAGTATTCTTATTGTTCAAGGCGGAAATGACAATACATATATATGTACATCCAACAAGATATTCAAGTACAAGCAAGCAAGCACATATATTTAACATCCAACAAATCTAGTCATATAATTATATCCACGTACCTGAGTTCAGATATTTCTCACATATCCATGATCATCTAGATAATCTGGTCAGCACCTGATTTAAAGAAATTAATCATCATTAATATAGGTACACCATATTCTTGGTATGTTAGGTCCAAATTAGGGTTTAGGTCAACCTTAGTTCAAACTGATCTAAACTTGTGTTTGATATTTTTCTACTGACTGGGGTGTCATTTTAGAGGTCTGGTCCAAAATTTATATCTTTCTGATACATTTACTAATTATACTATTTAAAAGAATTATTCTCATCTACATTAAAATATCATCAGTAGTTGTGCTTTAAAATCCTGATCCAAGGATTCAGTAATGTAGAGAATATTTTTCTGAGTCTATAGGTATTTTTGGGTAAATTATAGGCCCAAGGAGCTATTTTCTATGAATTATAGAAGTTCTGGGAATATTACCTTCATGTGGCCAATAGGACGCTGCCACGTGTCCATTTTGGGGCTCCCTGATTCTACCTGAGGCACAAGGGGCCAGCCGGTTCGGGGTTTTTGAACCCAGTTCATGGTATAGACCTCGTTCAACTCGCCTCCCCTTTCTCTTCTATTGCGAGTCCACGAAATCTTTTCTTTCTTCCGTTCATCAGTGCTTGAGCCGCTACCGTCAGACTCTGCTCTGGCGTGAGATCGGTGGCAACGCTCTCCTCCTCATCAACATCTAGTGCTTCCACAAGGTCTGCAGCATGTGGGAGGCTTGAGGCAGCAAGGATATGTGGCTTCGCAACTCGCAAGCCACAGCCCAGGTGGGCTCACCGGCGCCACTCAGAGCTCGACGCCTGCGTGCGTTGTCCATTGACGCGGTCACTGCCATGGGAAGGTCTCCTATCAAAAGACTGAACATGCCCCTCCATCATCGTGTCTGCAGGACACGTTCAACATGAACCTCGCTCCCCGTAAGCGGCATCACGCTACCACAGACCTGTTCTCCGACTGGACGCCGCCCAGATCAGCTTCAAGCCGCCCTCTTTGATCTGGCTTCCTAGGAGTCGGCTGATCTAGATGGTTGTTGTGGACTGATGTGCCTCCCACACTGCCTCGCATGAACGCGAGCTTGCTCTACGCCTGCCTAGATTAGTTTTAACGGTGTGTCCTCCACGGTACCCCTCTGAAACAACACCGTCAAGGGGTCTAGCTCTGGCATGACTATGATCAAGCAACTGACCTCTAGCAGCAGCTTTGGTTGTCTCTCCTCCTTCTAGGTGTGAGGGGCGAGCTCATCAATCAGCTTGTCTGTTGGATTCTGCTTCGTGCCCGGGTAGATCTAGTCCTCCTTCGTAGTTCTTCTTCTCGGGTAGGGACTAAATTGGGTGGCTAGTTCTTGCCATCTGTGACCACCAACAGATTGCAGGAGGCTTCTGAGGTTGAAGAGGACTATTGGTTTCCGTAGGGAAGATTAGAGTGGTGCTCCCTAGTCTGTCCGTCCTACTACAACTTGAGTGGAGAATACAAGGAAAGGGGTTCTTTCTCTCCACACAGGAATGTAATCCCCACTGTATTGTTGTTGTGATCCGATATGTGCGGTGGGTTCAACCACTCCATTCAACGATCCCCCAAACCTCGTAGCTAACTCCTTCATTATAGATTGTATGGAGGCAACCTCCTACTAAACTCTAGGAACTAGGGGGGTACGATGGATTCTCATCCCATTGATCCCCGCGTGACACACCTCTACATTAGACTATAGTCCACAATGCATCAATTTGTCATTTACTTATAATATCAAACCCTGATAACTTATCATAGAACATCATTTATTCATCTAATTTCCACCATAGGTTTCTCATCATATAATCTATCCAACTATTTTGAACACAACTTAATGTTTGACCAATATGATGTTGGTTCTTCAAAAAGGATAATGTATAGGCATATTGAGTTCCAGTACATCTCAAATGGCTTCCAACATTAGCTAGAGATGGACTTTATTTTACTAAGTCATACTTCAAGATCCACCCTTAGACTACTTTCCACTCATATGTACCATGGTTGAGAACTTAAAATCACAAGTACTTCCATGCTCATTAATAAGTGATATTGATAATCAATGAGTGCAACTAATATTTATCAAATGCTTTATCTTATCTAAACCCTTAAAACATACCTTAGGATCAATAATCCTTCATGAAATACCAATTCCTAAATTTGAGCATCAATCATCCATATTACCTTCTTGGCCCTAAGGTACTGATTTGGCTAAGAAAATCCTAAAATTCTAGGTCATCACACAACTTCCACCCACTTTGAGACATAGCCCACTGCAACTAGGATATACTAAAATCGTATGACGAAGGAAAAGGTCCCATGTCATTGATTCCCCAAACGTAAAAAATCTCAACTTCAATCCAGATGGACAAAGACATCTCATTCCTACGGGAAATATTTCTAATCCGTTGGCACTCACTATAGGCCTTAACATAAGCATTATCATCTTTAAACAAAGAGGGCCAATAGAAGCCTGATTGCAGGACCTTGGACGCTATTCTTTCCACTCCCAGATGTCCTCCATAAGGAGAGGAGTGACATTCATACATAATTTTCAAGGCTTCATCTTCTGGTATGCACCTTCTATAGAGGTTGTCGGCGCATCACCTGAACAACAGAGGGTCATCCCAGTCATAGTACTTCAAATCAGAGAAGAATTTTTTCTTTTGATTATAAGTAATTTCTGGGGGAACCTGTTTACAGTCTAGATAGTTGCAAATATATGCATACCATGGTCCTTCTGGGTTGGCTTCTCTGGTAGAGTAGATCACCTCATCATCATATCTTTTTGTTACTGGCAGTAAGTGGTCATCCTCCATCCTAATTCTGGAGAGATAATTGGCAACCACATTCTTGGTACCCTTCTTATCAATGATTTCATGATCAAACTCTTACAACAGTAATGCCCTGTGCAGTAGCCTAGGCTTGGCATCTTTCTTCTGCATCAGATATTTGATGCCCCCATGATCTGTGTAAATAGTCACCTTGGAGCCCATGGGATATGAATAGAACTTATCAAATGCATAGATGATGGCTATCATTTCTTTATCTGTTGCGGTATAGTTGATTTGGTCTTCATCTAACATTTTTATAGCATATTAGATTACGTGGTTCTTCTTATCCTTATTCTGTCTGAGGACTATGCCTATTGCATAATCACTGGCATCACACATCAACCCGAAAAGGAAGATTCCAATCAGGTGACTGGATGATAGGAGCAGAGACCATTGCGTCTTTCAAGGTATAGAATTCTGTGAGGCATTCTTCGGTGAACTCAAACTTTACGTATTTCATTAACATATTGGATAAAGGTTTTTCTAACTTTGAGAAATCTTTAATGAATCTTTATTAATACCCGGCATGTCTCAAGAAGCTTCAAACTCCTGTCACAGATGCAGGCAGGGGGAGTTTTGCAATAGCCTCAACCTTTGATTGGTCGATTTCGATTCCTCTGTTTCATATCTTATGTCCCAACACGATGCCTTCATGTACCATAAAATGGCATTTTCCTAGTTGAGGGGCAAGCTTTGTTCTTCACATCTTTTTATCACGAGGGATCAATTCTGCAAGCAGTCCTTGAAGGAGCCTCCATAGACACTGAAGTCTTCCATGAAAACTTTCATTTTGTCCTCCAAGAAATCAGCGAAGATAGCATTCATGCATCTTTGAAAGGTTGCAGGTGCGTTGCAGAGCCCAAAAGGCATTGTTTGAAAAGTGTAGGTTCCATAGATGCAAGTGAAAGCCATTTTCTCTTGGTCGTCCGAGTGGATTGGCATTTGATAAAATCCTAAGTACCTGTCTAACCAACAGAAATTCAAGTGGTGTGCTAAACGCTCAAGTATCTGATTGATGAAAGGGAGTGGGAAATGGTCTTTTTGGGTGGCATCATTTAACTTTCTATAATCAATACACATCCGTCAACCTATGACAATTTTTGTTGTGACTTCAACTCCATTGTCCCCCTTTACCATAATTCCTCCTTTCTTGGGCACCATCTGGATAGGGCTTACCCATGTGCTATCGATGATAGAGTAGATGATGCCAGCATCACGAAGCTTGATAAATTCTTTGCTGACTACCTCTCGCAACTTCTCATTAAGCTTCCACTGTGTTTGTGCGCATGGTTTGGCATCCTCCTCAAGATGTATTCTATGCATGCACACAGAGGGACTTACTCCCCTTATGTCTTCAATAGAATAACCTAAAGCTTTCTTTTGTGACTTCAACTCAACTAGAAGTTGCTCTTTTTGTTCATTAGTTAATTCAGAATTTATAATGACTGGGTTCATTCTCCCTTCATCCAAGAATTGATATTCTAGACCCTTTGGCAGATCCTTTAACTCAGGCAGGGTCTTCTTCTCTGGCTCTTCGGTGGGATTGCTCTATAATGCAACATACATTGCGGTTTCAGTGGGGTCGTTAAATTCATCTGGCTCTGTTTCATCTAGAAGGTCCAGGAGCTCCTTGACTTCTGGGTCCTCGATCACTTTTATATCGCTAACCAAAGTGTGCATTAATGGGTCCATCATAGCCTTCTCCTTTCTTACCTCATCACAGAATTGTTCAAGGAATGAGGGGGCTTTCATGCAGTCACAAATGTTGAAATCGATGTGCTCTCTTCCAACTCTGATGGTTTTCATCCCTGCCTCCACATTGATGAGTGCTATCACAGTCGCTAAGAAGGGTCTCCCAAAGATCATCGGGTAGCTAGGATCCTCTAAGGTGTCGATGAGGACAATATCAGATGGTACAAAGAAACACCCAACCTTGATAGGTACATCTTCTACCATTCTGACTGGTTTTGTAAAGGTTTGATCCGCTAGCTAGATTCTCATATTGGTACTTACTATATCGGTAAGCCACAATCTTCTTGCAAGAGAGAGTGGCATGAGACTGATGCTCACCCCCAGATCAGCTAGTCCTTTTTGGGTGATGTTATCTCCAAGTTGGAAAGGGATTACAAAAGTTCCAGGGTCCGTTTTCTTAATAGGCATACGTGCCTTCACGAAAGAGATGGACATCTGGGCCAACTTCACTGTTTCAATGTCCTCACCTCTCCTTTTCTTTCTAATCAAATCTTTGAAAAACATGGCATAGGTGGGCATCTCTTCAATGGCATCCAAGAAAGATATGTTGAGGTGTAGTTTTTCGACTGCAACTATAGACTTCTCATATCTTTTCTTTAACTAGGCCTTCACTAGCTTGAGCAGGAAAGGTATGAGGGGTTCCTATCTATCCAGATGCTCTTTAGTGGCCACGTCACTTCTTCCTTTGTCTACTACTTTCCTTTTCTTGGCAGGTACTTGTACAAGCTCCTCAGGTGTTACATCTTTTACTGGTACTATGGTACATTTGGCTTTTACTCTTTTTCATCAGCAGAATGCATCACTGCTCTTTATCTTAGGATGACCATCATTGCAGTTTCATTTCCTCATGGATTTTCCTCGGTGCTGGATGGAAATTGTCCCACCTGATGGTTGATGCTCTGAGTCAGGCTCGCCAACTATTGGTCTATTTGCTTGTTATGAAGTTGGAGCTCCCCGATCTGGGCTGAGAAACCTCCTATCTACTGTTGAATGAGACTGAGCAACGTTAAGCTATCCATGGAACTTTTGTGTAGATTCTCAGTCAAGTCGTTCTATTTTTTAGCAAAAGACATTAACTCAGTCATCATTGATGGCCACTAATATTGATTTTACTTTGTATTCTGGTAACTTCTTTGTTGCTGGAAGTTAGCTTGGCATTGTTGAGTCTGAGGGCCACCAGAAGAGATCATGCTGATTTGTTGGTGTGAATTTTCTACAACACTGGTGTTCCCATCATCAGGATCACTCTGTACAGTTCTGTATGGGCAGAAGTCAGAAAGATGATCAGGCTCTCCACACATGACACAGCTCCTGGCCGTTTCTCATCGGGCTTTGCTTTTGTAGCTCTGTTCTTTCAAGGTTTGAACATCGGTCACTGTCTTGTCTAGCTTGGCCAATAATGCTTCAATCACCTTTGATTCTCTAGGAGTAGAGTGACTTGTTGATTCTCTATCGTACTCATTGTCTTGTTGATTTGTTGCCATGTTATTGATGATCTCCATGGCTCTTTGAGCATTGAGCCCCAAGAAATTGTTTCCTACTACAACATTCAAGGATTTCCTCTTACTGATACATAAGCCATTGTAAAAGGTTGTAATCAAGTTTGGCTCAGAAAAGTTGTGGTGTGGACATTCACGCTGATAACCTTGGAATCACTCCCACATCTCATGTAGATTCTATGAAACCTTCTGTGAGAATCGACTAATTTTGTTCTAACATTTTATAGTCCTCTCAATAGGGAAGAACTTGGCTATGAATTCATTATCGAGATGTTCCCAATTTGGGATGCTCTCGTCCTGGAGGCTAGAGTACCACTCTAGTGCCCTATCCTTCAGAGAAAAAGGGAAGCACTGGGTGTAGATATAGGTTATAAAGACCATGTTAATCTTGAAAGTCTTACATGTCCTCTTGAACATAGTGACATGATTCTAAAGGTTGTCTTCGTTGTTGTTTCCTCCAAAACAGTTGTGTTGCAACAACTGGAGAAAACCTGACTTCAGCTCAAAGTTTGCCACATTGAGCAGTTGCTCCACCACTGGGTTCCTTTCCTCATTTGCCCTTACTTGAACAAAAGATCGAAGGGATCTAGCCTCGGGAGCCTGGTCATCCATTCTTGCGAGAGAAAAGGGATGTAAGTACCTAAAAGGAAGAAATATAAAAAGATAAGGGTGGTGAGGTAGATATGTGGAATATGTATCTCTGGTTTTATATGCATCTATACAAAGTCTTTGACAAAGTGCAAGTAAAACTCAAGTTCATAAAATAGTATTTGTGTCCTAGTCCCAGACAATGGTGCCAAAAAGTTGATCAGCCTTAAACGTGGGTCCAAAAAGGAGATGGAAGAAGGTCTTGGTCATCAGACTTTTATAATTTATAATACATGAATGTTTAAGACGCCCACAACTAGCATGGGTTGAAGTAGCAGTTTAAGGTCAAACATAGAGACAAAGGGGAAAGCGCTTCAGAACATAAGTTTTACTTGTCTAAGTCATCGAAAAGCCAAGAAATAAGTTTTGTTGTAAACATGCATAAATGGAAAGAATTATTCTAAAATCTATCTCTAAGGGGAGTTACCAGAAAGATAAGTGCTTTGGCATTTTGGTATGTAGTAGTTTTTAGGGTAACTTTGCATAAAGGAAAACTAAAGAGAAATGACAATCATCTGGGCAAGCACAAAGAAAGGAAACTTTTAACAAATCAAGCAATAGTAGTCTACACTCAACGCCTTCTTCTCTCAAAGAAAGTGCCAACAAACTGTGTACTAGAAACCTCTCTTGAGGGGGCCAGTTATGGACACACGTGGGAAATAAACTGGATGCAACTCTGGTCCTAGGTACTCTCATACACCTGAACCAGACTGAGCTCTAGAACTTCGTGACTTTCCTATCTCGAAGAAGTCAAAACAGGAAACATCATGCAATAGATAGTCAAAAGCGTGCAACGGAAAGAAGGGACTAGAATTCGGATGCTAGAAAGAGATCCTCCAACAAAATAAAGCCATACACATAATGATATGAGAAATACTCCACAGATTCCAATAATCATATAAGAGAGATAACAGTTTGATTACAATGCTATACTGAATGAAAGTAAATTCTATAAAAGGAAGATAGGTATCCATCTCCTTGATTTAGGAAACTAATATGCACAACAATTGACTCCCGAGACAGTGCTAACCCGATACCAGATTGTAGTTATATCAGGTTATAATCGTGTCAGGTTGCTGACTGTATCGGGTTGCATGTGTGATGAGTAGCGATCATATCAGGAAATGACTTCAACGTGATATAGTCATGTCAGGTTGTGACCATGTCGGGTTGCAACCGTGATTCGTAAAGGGACCGTATCAGGTTAGGATGTGTATCAGGTAATATACAGGTCGGGTTGGCACTATTCCGGCTCTCAGGTTCTTCATGTAATGTTGTTTTGTCTAGGCAGACCGTCTCAGGTTTGAGCTCAGATAGAACCCCGACATGCTCAGAGAAGCTTCAAGGATCATTGGGTGTTTCTTGCTACTACAGAAATGATCTCTAAGTGAACTCCTCCCATCCCTCTCAGGATAGGACTATGCTCACCTAATAATTGCTTTGCAGAATCCTGGGAACTCAGCAAACTAGATTCTTTCCTCTAGGCACTAGCTTCTTTCTAGAATCCTGCCTGTCCCATCATAGGACTATAGCTGCTATTTATAGGTAGCAGGTTGGTGGAGGTTGTAGCTTTATTGGTCCACGTGTCTGGCCAATCATGACCTCAGTTGGCACTTTGAATGGGGTTGTGATGGTTTTCACCCACTATGTTATGTCAGGTTGTCCTTACTGGGAGTCAACAGGGCAACAACCGTGCCAACCTTTTATGGTTTCAAGCATCAAGGCATATCAGGCGGCGCATGAAGGGCTTGTTGTTGTAATTTGTAGTATTAATTTCCTTGTTTGGTCATGACGGGTTGAAGTCATATCAGGATATGACATCGTTGGGTGATCACGTCGCGTTACGACCATACTGGGTTCTAAGCATGATGGGCTGACACAATGACGGGTAAAAGCCATAGAGGGTTGTGACTTGTCATGTGCCTTGCGAATAGATGAGTCCACATGACAGTTTCTTACATCATGTGAGGCAGTCAGGACATGGGAACCAATATCATTTGTTGGTGGACTTATTGGGCGCATTTGTCCTTTTCTTGTAGAAAAATAGGAAAGCCCTTCAAAAGAAGGGAAATATTGTTATAAACACAGTGTCCATGAGATTTTTCATGATAAATAGAACATAATGAAGAGGAAGTTGAGTTTGGAGGCTATTTTAACATCGAATATTAGTTCTAACAGCCATAAAATGGGTGTTATCAGGGAGTCATAAGTCAACTACTGCCCTAATTTAGTACATTTTTCTACGTTAGTTGTAATCCAACAAACATATTCATATTGATTATATTCAAGGTTAAGAGATCAAGATCATAATAGGGCAACCATGTTTCAAGATTTTATAAGATCAAAGTCAGAAATGCATTCGCTTCCGTTTATGATCAAGGTAATGGTATATTTTGGAAATCAAGAAGTCTAATTGGGCATTCCATGAGTTAGAGAAACTTACGACAAGATTGAGATCTAGGTCCATCATATTATTCAAATTGATTTTACAACGAGAAATAATAGTCAATAGGGAATTTTCCTCTTGTAAAAAGTCTTCACATCATGATCTAGGTCTCGAAAGACATGGTCACTCTATGGCATGATCATGGTACATATCAAATAGGGAAAGTTTACTTAAATATGTTTCAGGTTTAATCAATAATAGGGAAACATATGTTCAATCAATAAGGACGTCATCAGACATGAGGTCTAAAACGTAAGTTCCACCTTATTTCACCATATCAAGAATTTACCTTAAACATAGAAATACTTATATCTATTTTGGTAAATTTGAGTTTTCATAAACTTTATATGTGTGCACATCTCTTGCAAAAGTAATTTCATACGTCCAATAGGGTTTTCCCATTGAAGATCATATCATAGCACTATTGGCTTAATCAACTTTCATGACTTCAAACAAGTTTTACTTTCCCCATGCATAAGCTATGCATAATCGATATGTCATGTGATTAATATTCTAGAAGGGAGAATCACATGAGGAGTTGAGAAGACTAATTAATAATCACCTACATGGGTGTCTTAGGTGCTCCTTAAAGAAGAGATGAGATACTAAAAGAATCTCTAAACTTTAAGAAAAGGATTTTATCCCTCCTTGGGTTCTTATTGTGTGTTATGCCTTAATCTCATATAGATGGTTGTGTGTTTCACTCTAGTACCATTTGTCACAGAACTATTTGTTACCCTCATCCTACCCCCATTGACTAGAGACTCAGTGGAAGTAGGGTTTGGATGCCCATCCATAGAATAGCAAAAATATTTCACATAAGAAATATATATATGTAAAATAAGTAAGAATGAGAGATAACAAGATACTAAACATAGAGATAAGAGATATGTACCCATTTTTATATTCAAGTATACCTATTGGTGATTCTTTTCAGAGCTTGGAGTCTTGTGTGCAGCGGATCTTTATTTCACAATTAAACATCTGATAAACAAAACATATTAATGATAAAGCATTAAAAATGCTATGAAATAGAAAGTAAACACGGTTCATTAGTAATATAAAACTTGATTGGATAGAAACATAATGACAAACAAGAAGTAGAAACAATTCCAAAACGCTTAACAATAGTATTTTATACAAAGCATGTTATCAATTTCTTGATTTGTTATATTGTCATTAAGTTTTATAATGGACTTATGTGTATTATGTTCAAAACCTTTATCAACATAGCATAACAAAACCTGAAATTAGCATTCATAGGAACAATATCTCAACCAAGTTTAAGTAGCCAAGAATTCATACTAGCATATGTACAAGCAAGCCAATATCATAGTCAGGTTAAGAGATTATGCGTACCTTGTGAATAGAGTATAAGTCATAAACCATGAGTAAATTTTAGAAAAGTTCCAATCCAAAGGGGACCTAAGATATAACAAAACACAATATAGGGTCATATATTAGTAGGGTATTGATAATCTAAATATCATATGATTTGTGTGGGTGTTTCTCTAGATCTAGGTTTCACTTTGTTCAACTATAGTTTCCAACATTCCAATCATGCATACAGTTATCCAACATAGACCAATGGTTAATATTAAGCTCTAGGTTTTGGTGAATCATCCACATTATGTGTAATACTATATAAACATAAAGTCTAATTTAGGAGTGAGGGCAGCTTGAGATTTAAATTATTGTCATGGTATATTCTTGCAACATAATAATTAGATGGATTAGATTCATTTTGTGCAATAGTCATATTTCTAATTTCTAGAATCATTAATTAGAACAAATTAGGATGTAGAGATATAACATGACGATTATATTTATTTGAAGTGATTAGATATGATGTATATCTTTCGATTATGATCTAGCAAGGTTAGATTCCAACAATCAACATAAGCATCTAGAACATCTTAGGGGTCATACATATGTCACAAGTAGTCGAGAGAGAAAGAGAGAGAGAGAGAGAGAGAGTTCATGAGTGTATCACATGGAACTTATTGCCACAAGTCATAATAGGATCTGATCTGAAAGCAAATGTACATGGTTCAACATTTGGGGTCACTTTTTCATAAAGGTTTAAAGATCCCATTGTATAGGTACAGAAACATCACCTATTAGGGCATAAAGTAAGTACTTGATGTCATAAATGGTAAACCTAGTGTATTAACATTGGATCATGGTTCAAATCAATATAATTTACAAGTTTGGTCACTAATTTCTAAGTTCACACATTGTATGATGACAAGTTAGGCCAAAACCTCATATATATGCAAGTTGCATCAAATAACCACATAAAGAGCTATTATTAGAGAAAAGATAGTCATGATAGGTCAATATGAAAACCATGGTATAGATAAAAGGGATGATGCATAATATTGATAAAAGTTACTATTTTGAAGTGTAAGTGTGATATAAGAAGCAAAAAATATTTGGATCAAGATACACCATTACACATTCAAAAAGTGCATAAAGACATGATTTTTAGGGTATCATGAGAAAATGAAGTAGATTTAGGCTTTTTAAATTAGTACATGTTGTATGTCTCGTCGAGAGGATGAATTTGATATATAATTTTTCCTAATTCAATTAAGAGATGAGGGAGATATTCATATTTGAAGTTTAGAGTTCAAACTATCGAGCAAATTCAATGGTGTTACCTGATAATCATTGAAATGATCTTGACCGATGGCTTACAATCTTAGCGGTGTGAGTGTCTCTCATCCAAATAGGAGTTCGAGTAGGAGGGGTGGGGTTTGAGGTAGGTGGCCCTTTCTGATTGGCTCATTGAGGGGGCCATTTGATAGAGCTTTGACTTCAGTAGTCCTGCCCTAGATGCATGCACGCACCTTGTTGTAGATAGTAGCAGCAACACTGCATTTCGAGCACCCCAATGCTCACAGAGTTGCTAGCTCGAGGGTTGTTTGTGGCTTGAAAAATCATCACCCATCCTCAGCTCAATGTTGTAGACGTGTTGGTGGTTCAAATGAGCCCGTATACGGTCTTTGAAAGGGATATTTGAGCACCCTCACCCATGGCGGTGCTAAGAGGCTCTTAGGGTTCAGAGGTTGAAGAAGAAGGAGAGGAGGGGCTTCTAAGTGAGAGAACATGGGAAAAGGAAGGGGAAAATGAACTAGAATAATGAATGGGGTGTTTGGGATAACAAAAAAAGTGAAAGGAGGGATAATTAAGGGGATTGGTGGCCGCCAAGGCGTCGTGTACAAAGGTTGAAGCAGACCTCACACCCATTGGATTGAAGGAGGTGAATCTGAGGGATGTGATCCAATGGTCCAAATTAGAGTAAAAAATGTCTTAAAGCCTAGATTGATGACATGGCAGCCAAAGGGGCACTCACCTTGTTGGGTCGTGACCCAACTTTAAGCCCAACAACAGATCAATTCAAATTAAAAGACCTAGAAGCAAGATAAAAGCAAGGGAAATTCAAACGGGCATATCTTTCTCATCCCATTTTGGAATTGAGAGAAATTTATTGCATTGGAAGCGTTAGAATGTCCTCTATCCAATAAAAGTATGATTCAGGAGAAAAGAGATACCTAGATGAGATAAGAAGGGAAATAGAGAGGATGATGTAAAATATAGTTGCAACCTTGATTTTATATGAAATTGACTATCACCACTCATCATGTGATTATAAGATAAATTCAAAAAGTATCAAAACACTTCAAATCATTATATGAAGGGATATAGTGAGAAATTATGCAAACAATGAAGTGCATAGAACATAAATGAGGAGAGATAAAGTTCTAGGTTATCACAACACCATTAATGTCTAGTGGTAGAATGAGAAAATGGAACATGAGTTAGTAACAATGAAATGGATGGAAACTAGAGCTGGAAAATAAGAGTGATGAAATACAAAGTGAATGGGCCTATAAATTGGCATCAAGAAGGTGGGAATGGCTTGGATTGGACATTACAAAAGTGGCCCAAAGGCTGATTTACTTTCCATGACACAAGGTAGGAGACAAACTAAGGGCCTCAGATTTGGGTCCATCATGGACCCCATATAATCTAGGAGCTGAGAGAATGAATCTGTGTATCCAAAAAGAAGTTTTCTCATTGGTTGAGAGAGAGTTCCACATATCGTAGAGTCATATAATTTAGTTCAAAAGTGTGTTTCTTTTATTATTTTATTCATATTTCCCAACTATAACTCTGATATGCATGAAATGTTATTCATAGACTCACAAATTTCCTCTACCTATTATATCAAAATTTGAGATCCCATATGATCACGTTTAGGGTACTCAATGTGGAAATTTCATATTAAAAAGCTGAATTATGCACTCAACTTTCATAAATTAAGTAGAAAGTGATGTTTAATTGATTCTAATGCATCTCTTGAGTATAATATGACTCCATGTCATCTGATTGAGGGTGAGGGAGGTTATAGAACATAATTAATCATCTCAAGATTCAAGTTGTACATAAATTGAATGAGAGAGAAAATATGGGTTATCACACTTCTAACCTTGTCATTTTCCACATTTATGAAGTAAAACCTATATTAATTTTAAAAAGGGAGCTATAAATTTTATTGACCTCAAAAATCTTATTGCATAACCCAAAACACATAACTAGTAGTATTTCTTATAAGACTTTTAATTGTTACACCACATGAACCACATCCTCACTAGGACCAATATTTTTGGTTAGATCTTTACATGAATAAGAGCCCATAAGTATATCACGTCATGTAATTAATGTATTTTCATTATTTTTTAGGGACTTAATCTCATATAGAAATTAGTTTTTCTTTTGGATTTTTTATTCATCAAACCCTTATATTATCCTAAAACCTAGTTTCATCTCATAGACCAAGATAATTATATACTCACAGACTAAACAAAGGGAAATGTAAAAAGAAATATTATATAACTACTTTGCAAGGTGTTGATATAAGAATTTCTTAATATTAAGAAAAGACCATAATACATCTTTACTCTTTGAAAAAGATATGGAATTACATAAACTTAATTATCTATGGGAAACTCTAATTCTATACTCAAACCAAGTTCCACTACGTTTAAATGTATATTATATGTAGTTTTTTATATTGATTCTCCTTCTATATTGTTATTTTTTAAGAATTACAAAATACTAAAATGTTCTCCAATTACAAAGTGACACTATGAGTTACAAAACCTCTCGCATACAACATAAAGGGAATACATCCTTCCAACTTTAGATTTTAATGAAATGCCGACAAAAGTTAAATACAAGTTTTCAGCAATAAAATATCCAGCTAGACCTTGACTTCTAGAAAAAAAGGAAGTTGTCATAGGGAAATAAACTAACCATTATGGAGAATAATCATTTTAGATAAGAGATAATGGAGATATTGGGTAATAATTACATCAAAGTCATCTTATCAATACTATGGTAGCCCTCGAGAGAACTACCACCATAAGGATTAGACGAGTGAGATGTGGGAGGTGATGATAGTAGTAGATAAAAATGTGAGGCATATGGTAAAAAGAATTTTAAGATCAACTAAGAAATTAAGGCAAAAAGCACTGAGAGACTATGTTAAACACATTAAGATTGTAGTATAGAAGGATATTGAGGAAATATAGGAGATAAGGGAATTAACAAAGGTATTACGTGATACTAAAGCTCTATTTCATTATTTCAAAGTGATTCCATTCACCTTCAAGAAAATGATATTGATATCAAACCCCATGAAAACTCATGAAGGGGCAAATAGAAGGGAGAGAATATTGTTCTATGAAGGGAATGACCAATAGAATTAGTTTGAGTTGACTCAAATACCCCTATAATAAACTTACCAATTACTTGTGTTATAAACACAACTGAAATTATTTTTTGGAATTTTAACACTTAAAAATGTATCTACTACCAATGCCACCAAAGAGATAGTATTAATAGTATTTATATTCCACTAAACATCTAATTTTAGTTCCTTTAAATAAATGCCAACATATTGACACTATAACATCATTTGATTTTTATAAAAAATTCACTATTATGTCACTTGACTTTTATGCAAACCATTATTGGGTATTATGATATCATATGTAATTATTCCTATTGTGTATAATGTCATATAAAAATGCCATTATACTTGTATATTCCTATTGTGTATAATGTCATATAAACAATTCCATTATAATGGCATACTTATTGTGTAATGACATTTTGATGTCTTTTAATGATGCAATATTCTGTTCCTCTCCTGAATTTTTAATTGAACGCCACATGCATTTTGAACACACCATTTTAAAAGTACAAATTCTGAATTTTAGTATTTTTTATATATAATCAAATTGAAAATATATGGGATGGAAATTTTTGCTTGTCCTTTGGTTAAATACAAGACATGAGACACATTCTTTCACACAAAATTTTTCTGATTATATTACTTTCTACATCATTTAACCCTTTTCCTCTGATATAATTGAAAGGTAAACATGTGAACAACATGCTTTTAGATTTTCATGTTGTTGAGTTTTGACTTGATAGAAAGAACTTGGGCTTGGTGGAAACTCATCTTGAGAATCTTTCATCATTATTCTTCAAGAACATGGGTTCCTAGTCTAACTACTTACCATAAAATATGTCAATCACGTTAGAATTTTTAATGAATTTGACATGAATTTGTAAGTGATTTTTATCAAAAAAGCATGAAACCAGTCATTGGCTCTTATATTTACAAACCAAGTGACAACAACCTTGAATATTGGAAAATATAAAGGATATGAGTCTAGGTCAACTCGACATCTATAATCCCTTCAAAATCAATATAACTTCACAATAGAGAGGAACTAGGTTATCATAGAAAGGATATTAAACTCATTCTTGGTAGGTGCCACCTGTTGGTCATCTGAAGTTCAACACTGATGCAACTTTCAAAAATAACAAATCAAGAATTGTGGTTGTATGTCTATATAGTGAGGTTATATGGAGAGGAGGTTGGGGGAAGATGATCAAAGTTGATGTCATACTCAACGCTGAACATTTTGCGATAGATCTTGCCCTTAATATGGTAGGAACTTGAATTGTGTTCATTTTAGTATAGAGATAGAATCCACCTGTGCAAAGGATGCTATAGAAGGTGATGTTGCAGAAAAACCAAAGCTATCAAGGTGGATAATAGATACCAAGATGAAAATGAAGATCAATTGTTACTTCTCCAGTATCAAATTTGAAGGCAACAAAGTAGTTGACTTATTAGCCAAGTGTCATCAAAAAACTTATTGTGGATCCTATTTTTATAGGAGACCACCTAGGGTGTTGGTTGAGGTCATCAACCTTGAGTCACTATAATGGTAGTAGTACAACCAATTTTCATTCTAGTTTAAGCAATGTATATTGTAATGGATCTATTGATTTATCCTACATGAGGGGGGTAAAATGAATAAGAACCACCTGACTTCACCAGAAAAAGGTTTATCATACAAACTTGAATTAAAGATTCAATATAACTTTGTGTGCCTTGTATAACTTGCCCAAGCTTCAATCCAACACTTATAAGACTTTCTCATCTTTCTAGTTCTGGTAGACTTGTAGTATACTTTGGTGTCAAAGAGTTCTAGGGGAGGAAAGAAAATAAGAAATAGAGTGATTGAGATATTGGTCTCTTGGATATTGATGCATGGTTGAATATAGGTGTAATTGTTACATAGCAGTGATGCATGTCATAGGAGGTTGGATCAATCTCATGTCCAAAGAATTCCCAATCTTTGTTCTGATTAATGATATCCAATAGAAGAACACTATAGTTGAACACGTCCATTTCTCTTCATGGGGATTCCATACAAAAGTTACTCAAGGGCCATGTGACCTCTATATTTTTGTATTATAGAACATAAATGCTATACTTAAAGATAATATTTGGTCTCTACTAGTAGAATAGGGGAAAACACAATTAAGAAAATTTATGTATAATAAACTTTTCTAATGCAAAACTTTGTTTAATATATTGTGCACTACTACAAAGATTAAATTTTAAAGAATGACCAAGTCAGTTTAGGGGTGTGTTTTAGTCTATCTATGACTAGAATTAAAGAGTGAACTCACCTCAAGTTCAGAGAGTCACTTATGTGTGTCCATCATACTAAAGAAAATATGTGATGCTAGTAGGATTTATTCAGGAAAGGGTTTGTTTCTATTTTGTAGAAAGTATTGAAAAGAAAATTAACATACCATTTACTTACTACCTTTCATATGTAAAACAAGTAGTCAATTATGTAAGGACTCAATTAGAAATTTCCTACTAAGAAAACATTTAAAACATATTCTTTAACTAAAAGAGAAAATAATACCTCAAAATCGGGTCTGAAACATCATGATCCAAGGTATAAGAACCTCTTTCACAAGAAATATCAAGCATGAAAAGAGAACCAAGAAGCTTTTTTCAACATGTTCAATCATTTCATAATTTAAGAAAGCAAATTATGCTTACAAATAACTAAAAAGTGCCCCATTATGTGCGCACAAAAACCAAGAAGTATCACCTTCATTGCATCTTCCAATGATGCAAGTCATACAGACAAGTTGTTTTTTTTGTCTTCCTCTACTTGGCTCCATGGTTGATTACATGTTGACAACATTGAATGTAGGTTATATTGTAGAAGGTATCAAAAACAAAAGGGAATAAACATATATATTAACACTAAGGAAATAGGGATACATATTCCTTAATGAATTGGGCATCAATAAGAGATCCTAAACAACAAGTCCTAACTGGTCGAGTCAAATAAAGTCAACATCATCTCAAAATTTTGAAACACCAGCCTAAACCATGAAGGGAAGTTTACAACAGAAGTAAATAATAGTGTAATAGAAACAACCATCATGTGGATTCAAAATGGAAAAGAAAAAATGCAAGAGAAATAAGTTATAGATGTCTTTTACTTCAAGAAAGCATTGTATCCAACCACCAGTAGGTAATTGCATTTAAATAAGAACTCTAAATATTTGGAGACAACCTTCAATACACCAATCACCCTCCTATATACTATTAAACATACACTAGAAGCCTTCACAATAGAGAGAAATCTCTATTTCATCCCATTAAGACACTTCAGAAGTAAGTCCAAACAAAATATTGAAAAGAAAAAGATCAAAGTGTCCATACCAAGAGTGACAATAATTAAAATAACACAAGGGTTCAAGAGTTAAATCATCAGCTATTGATTCGAAATGATATACATGGAATGGATATCAATTTTGTGTCTTACATAGATTTTGACTTCCAAGTTGCAGGGTCTGAGCTATTAGTTGCGGTAATGACATAAATATTTTTCCTTGTTTTGTGTTATGGGAAATAATGTATACTTCCTAAGTACTTGTAATCACAAACAACTATATATACTTATCATATTTTCCATATATGATTACCCATATTTATTAACTAAGGTGATTAATGTCAACTTTAGGCAACATGTAGTAGTGAATGATGACCCATTATTTGTGAACTAGTACCAGAATGTCGGCATAAACTTATTTCTTCCACGACCTCTTCTAAAATTGTTCCTTAGAATTTTTCTACCTGACTAAGACCTTCCCTACACTATATTCTATTATATCATTTTTTAAAGGAAGAATGTGATAACCTAGACTTTTATCTCTCCTCATGTATGGTCTAAGCAGTTCATGTTTGCACCAATATCCCACTCTATCCCTCAATTTTATGATTTTTGTTATTTTTATGCTTGTTTTGAGTTCATCTTGTTTAAACATATCAATTGGTGACACTCGATTCAATTTGAAACCAAGGTTTCACCCAAAGTATACACTGTCATGTATCCTACCATTTTTATATTGTCTACATGCCTCTTTTTACCCAAACTTTGTTCTTATCGTGTATAGGGAACTATAATGTTTCCATGGAACCAAATTTCACTCAATTTTGATCTAGTATGGGAGATATATGACCATTTCAAACTTACTTTGTTTTAAATTTGTATTATCTCTTTTAATCAGTTTGGACCATTCTTAGGCATGATCCATTTCCCCTTGTCTTTCATCAGCTATCATGATACAAATTCCACAAACAATCACAGGTCATGTTTTCAAAATCTTGAATCTGGGCCTTCAAATCCTATGCCCACAGATCTGAGAACCATATGACGATCCTCCACCCTTCTTCCTCTTTATGTAGTGCAACAATGCATGAAAAACACTTTGTTTTCTTAGACACCTATATGCTCCACATAATCTAGAATAGGAATTCCCTTTCCATTCACCAACACTCTCTTGCTCATTGCCATCTATTTTCAGTTTGAGATTGTGACATAAAATCCCATCTTTTCCTATCTTCTTCCATCCCCATCCATGGTGACCACCTTTGTATGTGAGGTTGGGGGATTTTTCCCTAGAAATTGATTGGCCTATCTGACCTTGCGTTCATGTTTGTGGCAAGGAGGTGGAGTAAACAACCCCCTTGTAGGATCCTGCAAGCATTGACACTCCTCATTGTGAAACAATAATAGGGCCAACTACAGTGGGCAGAGGCCTTTCTTTGTGGCAATGGTTGGCTGGAGACAAAGTCTCCCAGCCTTTCTTTGGTACCCTAAAATGACTTATCTTGATTAAATGACAAAAAGTGTACCTATATGCAAGATATCACTTCTTTAATGATAAATCTTATTTAAGTATGCTTCAAATCTCTTTGAATGCCCTAAATCAGTATATTTAACCCTCTTATGAAATTATTTAATACTATGATACTTCTTGGAACGTAATGATGATCTTGTGCACTTCATGTGTCTTAACTTTCCTTTATGAGTGCCCAAATGTGACTAAATATCATAATCTTGACTTGAAATCTAATCTTATATGCATGTTAATAAATGAAGATCCACTATTATGCAACTATTTCCCTAATTGTCATCCATGTTAAGTGGTAATCTCATTTTAGTAGATTGTTGATGGCATTAACTCAACTAGACCCTATCTATATTCTAATGATGACACTCTTGCATGATAATGACTGAAAACAACTTTTTGACTATGTTAATTCTTATGTTGGTCATCTACCTTGAATCTTATGATTTCTCCATCAAATATCATTAAAAATCCCTAAACTTATGATCCATAATCTTAATTTTCATGTGTCACCCTAATTTTAAATGAATCCAATATGTATGATATAAATTGATAATAACCTTGCATGACCTAGTTTGTGATCGTGAAATCAATGATAAATTATATGAACCTAGAACTAGGTGGCACATCTAACTACCATGATGATGATTAATGAATCTAATCTTGTTGATGTTAATCCTATCATACTTGTTTATAATTTTAGGATCTCTTTGATGACCTAATTTCCAAGATCTTATCAAGCTTTCTATATAAGGTTTGGTTAATCTTGTGCTCTAGTCAAGGTATGATCTATCCTCCTATTGGCCAGACTAGTGGTATTAAACTTGCTTGAATGTATGTATTCTTAATCTAACTATCTTTGTATTCTTTTTTGAGCTACTTGTTCCCTTATATTAGTACATTTGTTTTTCTTGAATTTTGTTGAACAAAACATGAGCAAAGGAACTTATCCATTATACAAGCCATTCGCACCTTCCTATATTCTCAGAGTAAGGGAACAAGGCATGTTGAAACCAGGGTCATCTCATTGACCTTAGGTCTTGAGGAACCTAATGTAGAAATAGGATGACATCAGCCTTGTATCCTTAAATGCCTGTCATGGACCCTTCCTTTGGGAAGATGGTCAATGGACATAAAATTTTTTTAGTATAATGTAAATGCATCTAAAACATGCTTTCTTGATCATAAGAAATTATTTAATGTTGTTTCTTTCTTTCTTGGTATTACATTTATGTTTTTCCAAGAATATATGTTCTCCTAAACTTGATTGTTATATGTTATTTACTGCGTACTTAGCACAACTGTGTTTATGTGTTCCAATTTTATAATTTTAGGTATGAGGTACTGTAACGTCCCCGGATTTTCACCTTCTCAAAACCCCATGGAGATGAGAAGACAAAATCCGAAAATGTTAGCATTTATATCAGAGAGCGATGTGGAAGCATAATACGCATACGTGAACATACAACCATTACATTTCTCAACATTCAACATGTATATTTATACAACATGAATTATTACACAATGATTTATAATTACATATTGAATGAAGATTCTACAGTCTAAGAACATGTATGCTAAACTAGGATCTACACAATAGGTACAACTTGTACAACTTGCTCACATCATGTACTTTTCTCCCTTGCTATCTCTGAACCTAAAACATATGTGAAACAACAAATCAACACACAAGGTGTTGTGTACATGGGCAGAAAGATACATATATTTATGGCTTTCACAATTTTGAAAAATATTTGCAGAAGGAAAGGAAATCATAGAAAACACTTCTTTATTAATTTAAATATGCCAATTTAAGTCATTGTCCTAGATGAATTGCATTATTAAGGTGGACTAGTACCAAAACATAAATATTGGTCCCATCCTCTTGTACCTGGTACTCTAGGGAAACTCCCCGTACACTGTGTGCTCTAGGGAGGTGTACTAGCCAACATTAATCCATTCCCACATAAGGGGGATAATGAACACCTTAAATAACTACAAAGAATCTACTTATCATTTATGTTTACAAGTGATAAAACATCGAGTAGTATATAGTTCTACTACATCCAATATTTGCAAATAGAAGAGAGCATACATACATATCATGATTGCAAGCAAGAAAACCATAGTCATATACTTAAATAAAACCCACGTACCTGAGTTCAGAGAATTCTAACTTATCCTTGATCATCTAGAAGTCTGGTCATCACCTGATTAAGACAAGACCACATACTATCATTAGTTTCTCATCATCTTAACCCTAGTCGTGTTCATTAGGGTTTATATTATCTCATTAGTATATTCCAAAATTTACTTGCATTATTGTCTTATATTTATCTTACTGATGTCATTTTCTAGATTATGATTCATTATCTAAATATTAGGTTCCATATCCTTTTTTTGTGCACATATTAACCCTAGTTTATATACATTATTCAATTTAGGGCTACAACCCATGTATTAAGGGTCATCTTCATATAACATGAATTCTAGGCATACAACTGATCTCAGATTTATATATTATATTCCAATTACAGATATGAGAATGTTCTGTGAATTTCATCATTTATTGGGCATGCATGTATTAATTACATTATCTTTAGTGTTATTATCCCTAATTAGACATATTAATAAAATTATGTAATTTCGTACATCAACATGACCATATGTAACATCATATGCATTTTATACATAATTGTGGACTTACTTATATTTTTCCATGATTTTATGTCATCATTTGCTATTTATTATCCATTAAACAAGCATTACACATCTTACATGATATCACTATTATTAGTGCATCAAAACTCTGATATTCTTCTTCCATTTTGTTCTATGCATTTTTCTGAGAATTTTGGTACCTTATTTGTATTTTTCTAATAAACATGCTATTTATTATGAATTGTGCAAGATTAGGGGAATTTCTGGGAATTTACCTTATAGTGGCCAATCACGCGTTGCCACGTGGCCACCATGGTGGACGCAACTCTTGCCTTCCAGCCTTGGATGAGCCGGCCGGTTCAGGGTTTGCTCGGTCTGTTGTGATGCACTGGCCATTTCCTGGGCTGACCCGATCCTCTACTTTTCTTCACGATCACTTGGCACCTCTGTCTCTGTTGTTGCTTGCTCGAGCTGCAAGCTGACTACTCCGGCGAGGCTCCGTTCGCTCTTGGGTGGTGCTGGAGTATGGATGAGTGTGCCCTCACCTTCGCGAGGTTGCCTCGATCGGAGGGGTGAGGTTTCTGAGTTGCGGCTCCCTCTAGATCTCAATGCCGCCACAGTGACGGCGAGGTCGCCGGTGAGGTGGACGTCAGGGACAAAGAGGTGGTCTGCGGTAGTTTGTCCTAGCCGAGAAGAACCTTCAGATCGAGGTGGTGGTGATGGTGGGTCGTATTCAGTGGGCCCAGACCTGTGAGGGTGTTGCTGAGGTGATGCAACGACGGATGGAAGGTCGACTTCGGGGGGGGGGGGGGGGGGTGCTCAGAGATCAGTTGCTTCAAATTGGGTTGAGTGGGAGTCTAAGGGGGGTCTGGCGGAGCTAATGGTGTCCTTAGATAGGCATGAGGATGCCTGGGAGGGAAAGCCCTAACTGGGTGCCGCCTCCAGTGAGAGGCACGGAGAAGATAGGGGTCGTTCTCCCTGATCCGAGTGTGATGGGAAATGTGGTAACATCCGTTGAGTTCATTTTGACGAGACGAGGTCATCCTCCAACGGTCTCGCCCAGGAGATGTGGGAGTCGGGCATGTGGAATCTCAGTCGATTGTTGGGGTCGGGATCGAGGAAAGCGGAAGGTAGGAGATGAAGTCTCCCCTGTTGGATCACTGATCAACGCCCAGCATTAGCTCGGCCTAAACCAAGGTACGCGCCCAAGCTGCAAAGGGGGTGTGACACATATTTGACTAATTAAATCGAAATCTTAGGTCCTAGGTTGGCAATTTATGAAATATATACATCAATTTCAACTTCTCATATCTCTTAATTGGATGATCCAATTTCCACAAAATTTTAGGTGTAGCTTTATAAAGTCATGATGTAGCTGTGGCATAAGTTTGGGAATGAAATTCGAAGGTTAGGCATGTTTATTGACCAATCACATTAAAACCTAAAGTTCACCTTCATGTGACACTTAGGGTATTACCTTATGTGAAAATGATATGGCATTTAGTCAAAGTTGACCCCAGAACTTCAACATTGGTTCATATGTATATGATTCCTCAAAAGAAATTAGTTCACTACTCACTGGATCACTAAATGAATGATTGGTCTCATGAGAGCTTAATCAATTACTAAGGGTATTCATTCACAATTGAATTCAATTAGGCATCATAGTCCTCCATCATATCTCAAATCACCTAATTTAGGTGAAGGAATCCATGATTGTATTACCAATTCCTCAATTTGGTATTTGACATCTTACATAGAATCCTTATCTCTCAATTATTGTATTAGTTATTAAAACTCAAAAATCTAGGTTATCACAGGTACACTATCGCTCTTGATATGTTGTTGCTTCTGGTCTACTATGATAATATTATTCTCTTACTCTTCGAATCATCTAATGTATTGCAAATGGAATTCATATGGTAGATATACATGACTAAGATCTTAAGTACTAGTTTAGTTTATATTATGCCATGTTGTCTCATACCTTAGTTATCCATTTTGTTGTTTGTGTATTTATTCATTTGTATGATATGTGACCCATTCTATGGAAGTATGCTCACGTCACTCGCCTTTAGCTATGTATCCATTAGTAATGTGGATTTAGGGTAATAAATAATTCCATGAAATGGAATCTGAGAAATTAGATATCCTCTATGGATGTCTAAGAACCCAATTCAGCTATCTTAGAGAGCCTTATAACATCTCATCTCTTCTTTAAGGATTATCTTATTATACTCATTAGGTGAGGATTAGTTAGTTTCTTGTATTTTCATCTGATCTCTCTCATGACAATTAATCACGTGATCTCTCCATTATGAGTAGCTTATGTGAGGGGAAAACTAAATTTTGATGAATTGGTGAAATTTTTGTAAAATTATGATAATATCATGATTTGACTTTAATTTGATACCCAATTATGATTGACGACAACTAAATAGGAAGCTAGGAACTCATGTATGACCCCTGAGATCATGTAAACTCAGCTTTACCACATCTACACTATATGCTTCTCATGATTGAGGTAAAATGACAATGATCTTGATATGATGAGATAAGGAGAACATAGACCTTATACCACATGGTGGATGAGGTCCCTATTGGATTAAGTCAATTTTGAACTATTGTTGACTAAACTCAAACATAATTAAGAAAAAAATTCCCCTATTTTAATATGTATGTTGGTTATGTCTTGGAATGACTCTGCTCTTGGTCTCTTAAAGCATGATGCAAGACATTGATACAAGAGTCATTTCCCTATTGATTTCTATGACCCTAGTAATCTTGATTATAAATAATATGATACACATGGATTTCACTCTTTCCCTATTATTTTCAAACTCTTAAGTTCTCAATTTGACTTCACAATGTCAAAAATATACCCTTACATTGACCTTTAAAGAAAGGATATTCAATGATGACTTTGATCTTGATAAATCTTAAAACATGGTTGTCCTATTATGATCTTGATCTTTGGTCTCATGAAATATTATTTCATAATTGATACCCATTCTATTTTGACATACTTGATGGTTTGCGACTAGTGAGGAAAAATGTTCTGGATTACGGTGGTAGTTGACTTATGACCTCCCTAACCAATGTCACACCCCCATTATGATGACCTATTAAATTTTATCTTTGATTATTTAGATCCTATAAAGGTAATCCCTTTCGCATGATCTTGATTTCTTGACCAAAGCCTCTAATAGGTCAACTTCATGATGATTGTATTATGATCATGAAATATGTTGATGTGGAATATAGATTGAGGTTGAGTTCCTAGAAAGACCTATGTCTAGATCATTCATTAAACTTGAAAAACATCATAATTAACTTGATATAGATAACTAAAAATTCTTCTTGACTATTTCTCAAATGTTGCTCAATCATTATAAGTAGATGAATGATCACACCTATAGTCTATGTAGGAACCTAAACCCAAGTCTTGAAATACTGGACATATGACTTTTAATGTCCAAAAATGTTGACTCTCGATGTTTATTAATGAAATGTTGACTTGTGATTATTGATCTTATTATCGAATCAACTCCTATGACCACCCTACTTAGATCTTGAGCCCTAGATACATGATTTCTCACTTTCATGTTTCCAAAATTTGAAAAAGTTAGATGATGGTTATGTTGAACTCTTCATTCATGACTAATAAATAATCTATCATGTGGACTAGGGTGGGACCATCCATTGATGTCTAAATGATGCAAATTTTTGAAATATGAAATATCAAGCAAGGATGTATAAACCCACCTAAACAAATGTAGAATATAGAACCCTAAAATGTTTTAGAATAAATTTCATTCTTTAACCTTAATTTAAATTTCTCTAATAATATGACATAAAATGTGATCTCTCCAATTAGTGATCCACATGATGACATATCCCAATTGGTGATATACGTGGTGATCTTTACACCAAATTTGATGATCTTTATGACTATGTGCAGAGTATGATGCTTGATTCGTGAGGGAATACCAAGTTAATTATCATATGGAGTATTAAATTCCATTTTTTATACATGGATTGATTTAATTTATGGGAAAAGTTTTCCTTTTAAGTTGAGAAGGATGTGATAACTTAGACTTTTCTCTCTCCAAAGAATGTGTTATGAACTTTATCTTTACACTAGTTTCCCACTCAATCCCTTAGGTTCATGATTTGGGTTATTTTATGCTTTTTTTTAGTTTATCTTGTGTTTAGATAGAAAGCGGTAATATGAAATTTGATATGAAACCAAGGTTGCACCCATATTCTACATTGTCATCTCTCTTCTGATTCTAACATCATAAGTGTGCCTTTTTAAATTGTGCTCTTTTTGTAAGGGACTCTCTGGTGTTTCCATCTTATTAATTTTTTTTCTCAACTATGAGCTAATATTAGAGAGATGTTATCATTTGAAACCTACTTTGTTTTAACTCTTTTAATATAATATTGACCCTTCTTGAGCACAAAGTTGGGAGCATGACCCATTTCCACTTATTTTTCATTGATGATCTGGCACAACTATGACAACCAAACATAGGATGCATCTTTTAAAACTCAAATATAAGACTTGGAGCCTACATCCATGGATCAAAGCACCATCCTACGATGCTCCAGCCTTCTTCCTCCTTTTGTAGTTTAATTGCATATGACATATGATTGTTTGTCTTGGACACCTCTGAGCCCCACCTAATCCTAAATTGGAATGACCCATCTCCGGCGTCCCCTCTCCGGCGCCCCTCTCCGACGCGTTTCTTCTCTGGCACCCCTGCTGCCCACCCTGCTGCTGCAACCGCCTGCGCCGCCGCCACGCCTGACAACCGGCACCGCCGCAACGCCTGGTGCCCACCTGCCTGCCAGGCCTGAGAACCGGCGCCGCCGTACCCCCGTTCTCCTTCTCCTCCGCCTGGCCGCTGCCTGCCTGCCGCCGCCTGGCCGCCTGCCTGCCTGCTGTGGCTGACGCTCCTGCTCGTCGGAGTCACTGCCGCTGGTTCTGGAGCTCGTCGGCCGCCACCCACGTACTCAACCAGCTCGACCTCACCCTACTCTTCTTGCCCAGGTACCTGCAGACCTACCCAGGCACGAAATTGGTTCTTTATGTGCTGACCTAATCTGCTTGCCTAATCTGCTTGCACGAAATTGGCTCCCTACTCTGCTTGCTTAATGTGCCTAATCTGCTTTAAGTGGTCCTAATATCATAACATGATAGTTTTATTATATGATTTGTGGCACTTTAGGGTGTATATACATGCAAATTATATAAGTGATAGATGTTGGATGTTTGTCAAGGTTTCTTGAAGATTGAATAAGTGATAGATGTTGGATGTTTATTTATTTCATCTATCCATGTTGCCTATAGTTTATAACATTGCATTGTGAATTATTGCATGTTTGAAACTATGAAATTCTTGATTTATTAGATGATATTCAAGAAAACCCTAGTTTGATGAGCATGTTGTTAATCATGTTAATTATGATTCTTCTATATATTCTGATGTCATTATATAATTATGTGATCCCAACATATTAAATTGAATTAGAATGATTTCATGAATTATAGGGTTTATATAAGAATGACAACACATGTATTTGTTGGCCTAGAAACCCGTCCAAGATTTACTCAGTAGGAGTAAATCTTGGATAGTCCCCAGTTTGGGACTGTTCTTGAACACCTAATCTCACTTAGGATGTAGGTGTATAATGTTTATTGGGTTTTCGAGAAAATTTTGGTAGCATTTCCCCGTTTGTTCTCTAAGTACATATGTACTTAGAGAACAATGGGGAAATGCTGCCGAAATTTTCTTGAAAACCAAATACACATTATACACTTACATCCTAAGTGAGATTAGGTGTTCAAGGATGGGATAGGTGGTACACATTTATTATATATAAGATTGACATCAAATGTGTTTGTTGGCCTAGAAACCCGTCCAAGATTGACTAATATATACTTGTTTCCTAATATATACTTGTTTAAAAGGTTAACTGATGTTATACAACTTTTTCTGAAAATATATAACATCGTTATATGTACTTACACTTTGTTAATACTAATATTGTGCAGTCTCTTTCTTCCCATAACAATGACTATGAATTGGGCCTCTATGTCAATGTTAACGTTCCCTATTGAAGAACAATTGGACATCATCCTAGATGATCGTTCCTTAAACCAATTGGTCATACCCAAACATTGGCGTTTTCTAAAAGGAAGACACTACATGCCTGGTAAAGTGACCCTAACTTTTGGAAATTATTCACATCTAATCGAGGTTGAGTATGATTTGGCGGGAAATCTTGTATCAAAATCCGGTTGGCGTGATTGGATTGGAGAGCTGTATCTGGTCCGTTGGAATAGGCTTTTTCTCCGTCCAGTTGGTGATAATTCCATCAAAGTTTGGATAACCAACAACAACTGCGACACCCTCAATCATCTTCTGCGGTATGAGCGCACGGCGTCGGATATCATCTATGAGGAATCGGAATCTGAATCTGAGGCGTGATTGGATTGGAGAGCTTCGTGACACAGCTTCATCATCAAAAAGAAGTTATTGATGCATGCGGGACCATGTTGATGTAGTATTTAGTTGTCTATCTATCTAGACTTGTCTGTATTAATAGTTTTTTTAATTATGCGCATGTTTAGGGGTACACCAACCCCTTTGTTTAGTTATTGTTATAACTAAAGTGTGTGTTCCCATGAATGGAACTGTAAGTTGCTACATGAATGCTTATAACTGAAGTGTGTGTTCCCATGAATGTTCCCATTTACATGATTACACTACTATTTTCTCATATTGTCTTGCCTCAAAAAAAATTCTTTTATTGTTTAGTCTATTTTAATACGACATACTTGCTTATATCTTTCTTAATGATTAACTGTAATACGACATACTTGCTTATATACTTGTTTCCTAATATATACTTGCTTTCCTAATATATACTTGCTTTCTCTGATCATAGAATGGATAGATCATGGATGTCGATTCGTAATCGTTGCACCCCAGAGTTTATATCTGGTCTTGATCAGTTTATTAGATTTCCCGAGGAACATAGGAAAAAACCTACAGATAGGTTCTACTATCCATGTAGGCATTGCGGTAACAACTTGAAACTCAACACTGGTGAGGAAATCAAAAGTCATGTCATGTGCAACGGGATTGTACAAGGCTATACAGAATGGCACTGGCATGGAGAGATTTCAAAATCGAATCCAGTAGATGTCAATAGCAGTGCTTGGGTGGAAGAAGAAATTGCCTCCGATGACGTAAATGTGAACGAACCAGTTCCAGCAGACATTGTTGATGCGTTGCTGGATAGTTGTAGGGTAGAGCACACCGATCCACCTCCTATCTTTACAAACATTGTGCATGATGCTGAGATACCATTATACACAGGCTGTGCTAAGTTTACGAAGCTTAGCACTGTGCTGAGATTGTATAAGTTGAAAGCTAACAATAGATGGAGCGACAAAAGCTTCACTGAATTGTTGACTTTGTTGAAAGAAATTCTTCCTGAAGGAAACGAGCTGCCAATCTCAACATACCAGGTAAAGAAAATGTTGTGCCCAATGGGAATGGAGGCCAAAACGATACACGCATGCCCGAATGATTGTGTATTATTTCAAAAGGACTATGTAGATTTGAAAGATTGTCCAAAATGTGGTGCGTCACGATATAAATTGACGACTTCGGGGGAGTCCAAAACTGGTTCTCCTGCCAAGGTGTTGTGGTATCTACCTATAACATCACGGTTTCAACGCTTGTTTGCAAATCCGAAAGATGCGAAGAATTTGAGGTGGCATGCAGATGTTAAGAAAAATAATGATGGGATCCTACAACATGCGTCTGATTCCCCACAGTGGAAGAAGATTGATGTATTGTTCCCTGAATTTGGTGAAGAAGTCAGGAATCTAAGACTTGGGCTTTGTACAGACGGGATGAATCCGTACGGGACATTGAGCAGCCAACATAGCACTTGGCCAGTCATGCTTGTTATATACAATCTTCCTCCCTGGCTGTGTATGAAAAATAAGTACGTTATGTTGTCATTGTTGATATCGGGCCCTAAACAACCCGGAAATGATATCAATGTTTATCTTGAACCTTTGATTGATGACTTAAAGAAACTTTGGGCTGAAGGTGTGATGACCTATGATGCTTCAGCAAGAGAGACATTTCGTTTGCATGCTATGTTGTTTTGCACTATTAATGACTTTCCGGCATATGGGAATTTGTCTGGATATAGTGTCAAAGGAGCTAAAGTGTGTCCTATATGTGAAGAAAACACTGATTCAATAAGACTAAAATATGGCGGAAAGACTGTATATCTTGGTCATCGAAGGTTTCTTTCAAAATTCCATCCGTATCGTAGGAAGCGCAAAGCATTCAATGGATGGAATGATGAACGGAGTGCACCTAAACCTATACCAGGGGATGTTGTTTATGAAAGAGTAAAAGACATTGTCAATGAATTTGGTAAGAAATCACAATGTAATATGGCCACACCGAGTGACAATTCTTCATTCAAACAGAAGTCAATATTTTGGGATCTTCCTTATTGGAGTTCTTTGTCAGTCAGGCATTGTATCGATGTAATGCACGTTGAGAAAAATGTTTGTGATAGCATCATTGGTACTCTATTAAATATACCAGGTAAGACTAAAGATGGGATAAAATCCAGACTGGACCTACGTGAAATGGGAATAAGGTCAGAATTAACAGAATTACGTGAAATGGGTAATAAAAGAACATACTTACCTCCCGCTTGTTACACGTTGTCTAGAAAGGAGAAGAAAACGTTTTGTGAATGCTTGGTAAATGTTAAGGTGCCACATGGTTACTCATCCAACATTCGTAGATTGGTATCAATGAAAGATATGAAGTTGATAGGTCTTAAATCTCATGATTGTCACACTCTAATGCAACAAATATTGCCCGTGGAAATTCGATCTATATTGCCAAAGCATGTAAGGTTTGCAATTACCAGACTTTGTTTCTTTTTCAAAAGTCTATGCAGCAAAGTTATTGACCCTGATACTCTCGATAATTTGCAAAGAGAAGTGGTTGTTACCCTATGTCAGCTTGAGATGTATTTCCCTCCTTCGTTCTTTGATATCATGGTACATCTTGTTGTCCACTTGACTAGGGAAGTGAAAATCTTGGGACCGGTTTTCTTGCATTGGATGTATCCCTTTGAACGATACATGAGCGTTTTTAAAGGTGATGTTTGAAACCGTTATCGTCCTGAAGGGAGTATTATTGAAGGTTATGTGGCGAGAGAGGTTATGGATTTCTGCAATGACTTTCTCAGTGGTAATGACACTCCTGATAATGACAAGAATATTGAGGAGGGCAAAGGAATTTTGGGATCACGGGTGAAAGTAATCAGCCGTGAGCAGTTGGAACAAGCTCACTTGTATATTTTACATAATATGGACGAAGTGAGTGTTTATATCGAGGAACATACCAATTTCATAAAGAGACAACATCCTCGAGCAAGTTCAATGTGGCTTGCTAGAGAGCATAATAAGACTTTTACTAAGTGGTTTGAAGATAAAGTCTTACATCAACTATCTCAAACACCAAATGATATTACAGAAACTATCAAATGTCTCGCCTTTAAACCAAAACCGAATGTTATGTCTTATGAAGGGTTTGACATTAATGGATTCACATATTACACAAAGTGCCAAGATGATAAGAGTGTCGTCCAAAATAGTGGGGTCACTCTTCAAGCATCAACTATGTACTTTGCAAGTGCAAAGGATAAGAGTCCACGTGAAGCTAAAATGTCATATTACGGTGTCATTGAAGACATTTGGGAGTTTGACTACATAGATTTCAATATTCCGCTCTTTAAATGTAATTGGGTTGATAACACCAAAGGAGTTATAGTGGATGAATTGGGTTTCACTTTGGTGAACTTTGAAATGATTGGCGAGAAGGCTGAACCATTCATATTGGCATCACAGGCAAAACAAATATTCTATATCGATGATCCTGCAAATGATAAATGGTCGGTTGTTCTTCATGGTAAAAGACAGTTCATTGAAGATCCTATAGATGAAGAAGAGTACTATGATAAGTATGATGACTCTAGTCCATTCTCAGTTGGGTTGACAACTCCACAAAATATTGAAGCTAATGATGACTTATATGTGCGCGGAGATCACAATGAAGGATTGTTAATTGATAAAAGATCACAATTTTAGAGACATGTATGTTTATACAAATGGTAAATGTTTTCCTTTTTCTAATTTATACAAATGCTAAATGTTTTCCTTTTTCTAGTTGATACAAATGCTAAATGTTTGCCTTTTTTATGACATTTTCAGATGGCTGACCATGATGAGAATGATGTTCATGATGAGCATGAAGTCCATGATGAGCATGTTGTCCATGACGAGCATGGCGAGGATACCAATGTAAGTTCTAAAAACATATCCTGTATTTCTATAAAATTCATTATCTTCTAGTTATGTCATATATCCTATATTTCTATATTGGCCTAATTCAGTGTGTTTATTTTTGTCAAATTTTAGGTTGATGATGCACATGTACCCACTGAAGCACTGGAGCAACTTGATGCGCGGAGAGGACATTCCAACTCGAGATATTGTCTACCGTTTCCTCCTCCTCCGCAGTAATATCCTCATCTCTAAATGTTTCTCGTAGGATTCTGAACCCCTCCCTTCCCTCTACTACATCGAAGCCATGCCGCAGTTGAACCCTTTCGCCGAGCCCTACCCGGCCAAGCAGGCGTCGCCTGAAGCACCACCGTCGTCGTCATCTCCACCTCCATCACAACTTGTTGTGCTAGTCCTGACAGTTTATCACCCCACATGCCTTCCTCCTCAGTTCCTGCCGCTAGACGACCACACAATGGATCCAAGAGGATTGCAGGCGTTCGCCAAAGACTATAGGCTGAGTTAACTCAATAGTTAACTCAGCCTATAGTCTTTGGCAAACGCCTGCATATCCTCTTGGATCCATTGTGTGGTTGTCTAGTGGCAGGAACTGGGGAGGAAGGCATGTGGGGTCATAAAGTGTTAGATATAATTGGGATGTTGATAGTGATGATGAATGATACTTTGTAAATGAATGTTTCTGAATGTTAAAACATGTATTTGAATGATTCTATATGTGTGAACGTGACAATTGAATTGATGTCTGAATGTATCTACTTGTGTGAATCTTTTTATGTTAATTTTGCAGGTTTGTGGCCTGTTTGTAGGCTGATATCAATGGATGTCGTAAACCTGCAGTTCAAAAAACTGAACTGCAGGTTCTCATCCTGCTGACCAGCCACAGCAGGCCTGCAAACAGATTTATAAAAAAAAAATAGATATAGGCGTCGGTTATTTACCGATAACCGTCAGCACAGACTTACAGCGTCGGTTTTTTGTTGAACACCGACGCCAAAAGTGTTCACGCTACAGGAAATGGGAGTCATCTAGGACACTTTTCTGTGTCGGTTTTTTAGTATATAACCAACGCAGAAATCGTCCTAGATGACGCCGTTTTCTGTGGCGCGAACCCTTTTGGCGTCGGTGTTTTATAATAAACCGACGCCTTTATGTTAAATAGGCGTCGGTTTTTTAACCGACGCTGAAGTGTCCAACCTTTTAGCGGCGCCCACATAGGCATCGTTCAGAAACCGACGCCAAAGGGGGTTAAACAACCGATACTAAAAGGCACTTCTGTAGTAGTGAGTGGTGCTAGGGTTGGTCGGAGACGAAGGATTCCAATCCTTATATATAGGGTGGTGAGAAATGGAGGGCCATGATCTGTCACTAGCTAGAATCTCTCACACCCTCTCCCCTATTTACACGTCAAGGTTATCATAGACATGTGCCACACTAAATAGGGACCCAATGTCATCCATTGGGGATGTGCCACATCACCACATTTTCAAAGTTTCTTTGATCTCCCCACACATTTTCATAGAAAATGTTAGATTTTTATAAAATTCATATAAAAGCATTCCTTGAGACAAATAGTACATGTAATAAAAGAATAATGATCTGTAGAACGTGATATATCGAATGGGAGTAGTTGCATGACCTAATTCTATTCATAACTCCAATTATATGCTAAAGATGAAAGATTTTGATCTCCCCCTACATGTTATATGACATTTAATGCTCAAACATGTTCATATGTTACTCAAATACTCAAAATCAGTAACTTGAATCTCCTTTTGTATCAAGTTTCAACCCTTGTCCATTTTGGTACCCTAAAATGACCTAATCTTGGTTAAATGACCTAAAATGGACCTATTTGCAAGAGATCACTCCTATAGTATAAATCTTATTCAAGTGTGCTTGAAATATATATGAATTCCCTAAATCAATAAATATCACCCTCATAAGCAATCATTCATGATTGTGATACTTCATGGACCCTAGTGATGACATTGTGACACTTACTTTGTCTTTGCATTGCATTATGAATACACTTGTCTTGAATGTTAACCCTTAAGAATTTATTTATCTAAAGTTGAGATTTTGAAGTGACCTTGAACTAAGTAAGTACTCATGATTTGTACCCCAAAATTCCTTATGAATTGCTCATGTTCCCCAATGTGACAAAATGACCTAATTTTGACTTGAAATCTAATCTAGTATGCATATTGGTAAATGAAGATTCAATCTTAAGAATATATTGCCAACGGGATCATCCATGTTATATAGTGATCTCAAATAAGTATATTTGTGGTGACATCTATGTTGATATGTATGCCCAAAAAGCCATTCACACAATGATTGTAATGGGGCATTAGATACCTGATTTGATAATTATAAATGTAATTTCATCTATTATGTTTATCTCAATCATGAGATGATGATAGAAACATAGTATTTGTATAAAGAATAATGTTAATCAATGTCATATGTCTTCCGGCTAAGGACCTGAACAATGAGATCGTATGTATGATAAGATTACATACATTCTAGTTATTTCCCTAGTTGGATATCACTATGGAAGATTAATAGACAACAGTAATATGTAGGACAAGATGTGTGTTAATTTATGATAGAATCTCATCAGTCATGATATGTGATATCAAACCAAACACATAGGTACTTATTAGAGAACAATGTATAGGATAGACCCATCTTGAGAGTGATACATGGAGACCATGGAATGGTAGTCATACTCAACTCTCATAGTGGCAGTTGTGATTGCGGTTCTTAGACTTGAAGTCACTACACTCATCACATGTCATTCAAGCAGTTCTTAGACTTGAAGTCACTACACTCGTCACATGTCATTCAATGTATTTTGACATCATCCAATGTGATCTTGTATAAGGGTTGCCATAAAGGTGATGCTCGGGTGCATTTTGACACATGGGGATTGAGTGTGAGTGATGGAGATGGGATTTGTCCCTCCTACAGGGGATTGATATCCAAGCTACTTGATAAGTAAGATTGAGAAACATATGGTAATACTCATGTGACTCGATATATGATATGTGAGCTCACATGCATCTCATACAGCCTGCTCTAGTTTGTGAAACATGGATTGAATATTGAATAGAATGACAATTCCATGCCTCGAGTTCAATTTGGATATCATATAAAATGGCACTATATGACCATTGTAACACTGATCATAGATTGTACGTTGAAGTAGCTCTCCAACTTTGCAATTAGTTGGGTGTCAATGATGTGTTTCTAGATTCCTCTCTTTAATTGTGACGTCATAACTTGGTTATGGAATTTCACTATCGATATACTTTGGGACCTATAGGGTCACATGCATAGGATGCACTGAGAAATGGACTTTATTCATGAATGATGTTTAACTTGACTACTAAAGTGTTAAGGTAATCAATTTAAACAACAATGGATGGAAATTTGTTGTCTAAACTATAAACTGATAGATTAAAGTGTTGAACTGATCGACTCAAGTGTCAAGTCAATTTGAACAAAACTGAATGAATCAAAAATCTCAAAGGTTCTATTTGGAAGTGAATCTATAAGACCCCTGACCTAACCTAGTGTTTGATCTTTCTTGTTTTTCTTAATAAGATGTGTAACCCTTAATCTAATCTTGTGATGCACCTTAACAACATGTGAAATGTTTATGTTTTTAGTTTGGTCCAGTTTGAATAATGTTTGAGCGAGTTATGCTATATATGTGCTTGTTCAGGACCAAGTTGAAATGTACCCGTGTTGAGGATTTATCTTGCAATTTTCCACATGTTGGTTGTGCCTCTTGTGCTTTGGAATCATGAATGAGTATGGTGCATAGGGGTTCCTTTTTTATCCTTTTGTTTTTCTATAATGACCATTATCTTTTGGGGGATATAACAACAGTCTCTATTGTGTTGTCATTTGATGTTTGTTTTAACCGAAATGTGGTGAGGACCTTAGTGGTCACTACACTACATTGGTTTTCACAACCTTCTTGCATGTGTCCTTGCATGGCCGTGTCTTTTAGGGACATGTGTCCTTTTGGTGCTCTCATATCTTGTCACCTCATGATCTTTACCTCGCTCCTACCCTTGAGTATATAAATCCTCTCTTCCACATGCATGTATTCCCTTTGGATCTCTTCTTTCTCTCTCCTTCCTTATGTTCATGCTTGAGCTTAGTGGTTCTTGAGGAGGTGCTAATATTGGAGAAGATAGTTGTCCTCCTCTTACATGTGGTGATCTAGGGCTTGATCACCGTCCTAGTGGAAGTTCTTGGTGATCTTCCTTCTTGGTAAGTTGTTTCATACCCTTGATCTCATTTTTCTTAAAACCCTACCCCCTTTCTTCTTCTCTTAGCTGTAGACTATGGTTCTTCCATGGTGGCTATCTCGAGGAACTTCTCTTCATAGAGGTTGAGACTATGGTTTGGCCATGGTAGTACTTGAATGAGATGAATCTTTTCCTCTTTCTTCTTTCCTTTCGGCCTAGGGTTTCTACCCTTTCTCGTTAGAGCTTCCTTTGACCTTGGAGTGTTCTTATTCTCTTGAGGTGTCCTTATTTGGCCGTGGAAGTGGATCCAAGCTTGGTGCTTTCTTTCTTTAACTTGGAACTCATGTCTTGGAGTTGATCTTCTTCAAAGCAGGTTAAATAACTCTTTGTTCTACTATTTTTGCACCTATATCTTGCTTGCATGTTACTGTTTTAATCTCTAAAACCTGATGATATGTTCCTAGATGATGATGTAATGATCTAGGGTTTATGATTATGTAGTATTCTTGTGTATAATGTTCTTTGTCCTAAACCCTAACTCTTGTACCCGAATTTAAGTGTTGACGGAGTTGATGACTCTTATATACATCTTGATTGTTGGTTTTATCACCATGTTTATGGTTCAACCATCATGTGTTTGATGGAGGTTTTTGTTCTTGATTATATGTTTTGGACATTTGATTTCATATCTCTTAACAAGGTTCCTTTGTTGACCTTGTGATGGTCATTTTTAGGGTTTTGATGCACATCCTTTCATGGAATTTTTACCTTGGTGACACTTGAGTTGGCTGATGCTAAGATTTTAATTTCGGTAGTTATGATTATGTTGATGGTATGCTTTGGTTTTTATTTTCTCACCATAATCCTAACCCTAGCTATCTTGGTCGCTATCCATGATGCCTTTGTTGCAGTCGTTATTTTGATCCTTGTGAGGGGCATTATCTTGAGTTCTTATCACGGTCATAACTCATGTTGTCAAGGTTGTTATCCTTAAGTTTTGGTTGTGGCACTATCTTCTTGACCCTTTTGTGGTCTCTATCGTTATGCCTTATGATTGACAATTGTTATCTCTCACCCACATAGGTTGCTAATATAGAAGACCCTAGCGGTCATTATCTTAGGCAGACCATGTGAGGTTGTCATGCTTTGAGACCATAGAGGTCTCTGTTCCTCACCAATGTTGGTCTCTATGTGTTGAGTGTCTTGACCCATGTGTGATCACTATCTTTAGTGCCTTTGTTTCCAATAGCAACGTTCTACTTTGGTCGTTATGTTGCATGCCTTTTGACATTTGTTATCCAAGGTGGACATTTAGCGGTCGTTATCCATGATATAACCCTCATGGTCGACGTTCATGACATGTTTTAACAATTGACATGGTGTTTCCTTTATGGTTGTTATACATGTTGTATACCTAATGATCGACATACATATTATTCTCTTGCGGTCAACATTCATGTATGGACATGTGGTCTCTATTCATGTTGGTGTTGTGGTTGCTTATGATGATCTGTATGGATGGTAATTATACATGTGATGATGCTTAACCCTAATTTGTTCCAAGATTATGCGAACGATATTCCATAGCATGTAATGCTAAGTGCTATATATGAAACCCTAACCCTAATCAAGAGTACATGATGTAACACTTATCTTTCTTGAAGTGATTAGCATGAGATGATATTTTATCTCTCCTATTTGTGTAACCCTAACTTTGTAGGTTGAATACACATCATAGCTTGTGAATGTTGTGGTATCCCTTTTATGATACATGGTGATAATTATTAGCCTTGATGAGGCATGTTGAGATAATGATGATGTAACTAGGTCTTGTAACCTTAGAAGAGGCTTAATACCTTGATTTGAGGTATTATATTCTAGTGATGTGATGAGGGATTGTTTTCCCCTAGCGATGTGATAATGTGATGACCTTGCATGGAAGTGATATCTAGTGGTGATGTGACAAGTTTATACATTACATGTTTTATATCTTTAGTAGTTTTTTTACAGTTATGCTTGATAGAATGAATTAGGTTTTGTATGTCCACTTATATGATGCAACCATAATTCACAAAAGGTGAGTCTTTGTGCCAAGGTCTCACCTCTTGAAGTGAAGGAGGCGTTATGGTCCATAGGAGTGGACAATTCCCCGGGTCCGGATGGTTTCAATGCCAAATGGTACAGAGATGCATGGCTAGTCATTTGCAATGATGTATATAATGCAATAGTTTGGCTCACAGAAGGAGGAAGCATGCTGTGTGAATGTAACCATGCCTTCCTAAACCTCATTCCTAAGATGATGATGGCCTCCTCTATGAGGGATTTTCATCCCATAGATTGTTGTGGTGTATTATACAAGATTTGGGCAAAATTGCTTGCATCTAGGCTCAAGGTGGTGTTGCCCACACTTGTTTCACAAAACCAAGGAGCTTTTATATTAGGTCGTAACATTAGCGACTGAGCTCAACTTATTGGGGAGTTTCTCCATGGGTTTGAGTTGAAGAGGAACAAACCAAAGGTATGCATCAAGCTCAACATCTCCAAAGCTTATGATCATGTTGTTTGGGCAAGCCTATGGGCATTGTTGGAGGACTACAACTTCCCACACACATGGATATGATGGGTAAAGGAGTGTACCTAATCTGCCTCCTTTTCGGTGTTTGTCAATGGACAACCAAGCAGTTTATTCACAAGCAACAGGGGTCTAAGGAAAGGTGACCTGCTATCACTATTGCTCTTCACCCTTGTTATGGAGCAACTCACGCTCATTCTAGAAGAAATGGAAAGAAGGGGCAGCCTCAAATTGTTTAAAGTGAGATGCACACTGGTGATTTCCTACTTAATATTCACTGATGACATCCTCATGTTCTTAGATAGGATGATTGCGAACCTACGAGAAGTAAAGGAAGGACTTGAGAAATTTTCTACCATCACTGGGTTACACACCAACCAAACTGAATCTATGATGTTTCTTTCAAAGACGGCCAGACACACGGGTGAGCTGCTATCTTCAACCATTGGCATGCCCATCTATGAGCTCCCATGTACTTATTTGGGATTTCCTCTCACTGTCGGGATAGTCTATACTAGACACTATGGTGCATGCACAGACATATTAATGGTGATTATTGATCGGTGGCCACTCCATTGAATGTCCTTTGCGGGTAGAGTGGTTCTTACGAGAGCCAACATCATGGGAGTTATCACCTTCTAGGTCATGCAAGGCCACGTACCCAGTGTTGTTTTAGACAGACTCCAGACAATTGCTGCCCATTTCCTATGGGGTGGTAAAGTGCACACTATAGCTTGGGAGAAGATGTCCTACCCAATCAAAGAAGGCAGACTTGGGCTTAAAAATTTCCAAGACTTGGCAAAGTGGGCAATGAGAAAGAAAGTGGACAAGTTTCTCACTAACACTGACTCGGTCTGGACACAATGGATGAGGAAACGTTATGGGCACTCACTAGATGTAAAACACCCTATGAGACAAGTCTTCTCATGCACATGGAGGAGAATGGTAGAGGAATATATAAATTGCCAAGCCCTATATTCACTCAATGATAGAGGAGAACACTTGTACAGTGAGACATTCCTTAATTTATGGAAAGTTGTTCGCCCTTGTAGGCCTCAATGTAAGTTTGCTAAAGCACTCTAGCATGCACAATGCATTCCCCAATGGGCAACAACAGTCCACATGGCACGTAACAATGGACTACTCACGACGGATTGAATTGCAAGATGGAGTGCAGACTATGACACATTGTCCTCGCTATGTAATGGTGGTGAAGAATCAATGTCACACATGTTCTTTCAATGCCCATATACATCCGTTGTATGGTCCACACTCATGGGGGGCCATTAGGGGGTGATGGATCTGAATCCTTGCACACAACATGATATCGCCACTCAATGGATCGATGCACTCATGAGGGACCTTGTGTTCCTTGCACTTGTTGCAGCTACTTACTTTATTTGGATGGAAAGAAATAAAAGAAGACATGGAGAATAGGGACAACCTAGTGCCACACTAGTGGCACAGGTTAGGAGGTTGGTGAGGAACATGTTGTTTGCACACCCAGCATGGAAGGAAAAACTACCACACGGGCTTGCCATTGCATGGGATGTCCACTGAGGTGAAGAATCTGCATGAGACCAGGTGGTGTGAGGTAACACACACACATCCTGGTCTTTGTATCAGGCTCGAGTTATTTTGGACCCAAGCATGATCGCGTGCATGAGGGGTATGACTAAGATCAATTTTGCCCATCTTACTAGTATGCTCATTTTGTTCCTTATGTGGCCGGGTAGCCTCTTTAGACTGACCCAAAGGAGTGACTGTGATACAGTCTTATTAGGTACCTTGTACAACTCACCTCTCGTACTTACTTATTTCCCTAAACAACCCTAGGTTGGACAGACACAATTGGTAAACGGGGGTAAGATCTGGCCAAAGGAAATTTTCGGTTTTGTTTCCATTTTGTGAACAAATCTTTGTATGAGCACTTAGTGCTGAGGCTGGGGTTTTCCTAAGCCCTTTCTCAAAATAAAATTACCCAATATTCAAGAAATATTGAAGGACAATACAATGGAAAATAGGAAAGCAAGTGACTGATTGATTCAAGTGTTTAATAAATTGTTTCACATGTGAATGTACTGGTTAAAAAGTCAACCGATCATTTCGTGATTCACAGCTTCTAGAAAATTCATAAAAGTTAGTCTCTTCAACTACCATTTGATGTTGAAACCGTGACCCTGGCCCTCCTATAAATAGAAGGGTAGTCAAGGCTTTCAATAGACACAACAATAAGATCTAACAATTTTTTTCCTCTCTAGTTCTCGTAACTAGAGAGCCTGTGCAAGAGCTACCCAAAAAAAGGAGGAATAGAAAGGAAGAGACAACATAGTCAAGCAAATCAACCCTAGAAGGTTGACGTTCGAAGGGACAACTCCTTCCCATTTTCTCTAGTAGCGCAACATGGATTTATCGGTGGTCTACATGGACTATGTAGAGGTTTGGAGGTTTTTGCCATCATACTAGGAGACTGTCATCAATCGTTGTTTGTGGTGTTGCACTAGGAGGCCATTGCTGACAATTGATCAATTTCTTCTTGAAGAAGGAGCACGCTACTTTAAGGTTAAGTCATTAGACTTTCTCCAGGACCAGGTATATGCCTTGCAACCTTCCTTCCAAATTAGTGGTTGTTAACATGATTTTTTGTTTAAAGATAATATGGTAGTAAAATTTGTGTTTTTGCTGCCATATATGATGCCATATTTCCCTACAGTGGTATAAGAGCCACATCAATTTACTATGTTTTGGGATTAAATTGATATGATCAAATTATGGTTTTATCCTTAATTTATCACATGCAATGTAGATATTTAAATGAGTAATGTGCATATCTGATTAAATAACACATACATCTTATATATGTATATGATATGACATATACATAATCTATATGTGTCTCTTTAAATGTGTCTTGATGGTATATGTAAGCATGGTTATAGCCAATAACCCCGTAGAGCTTTGTGCTTGGCTAAATGATGGTTATTCCTATTTTATATCGCATCTTGCATACTGATCCTCTCTCTCCATTTCCATATGTAAAAGTATTAATGATTTCCTTACTATGCTCTCCTAAAATATAACTCAACGTTATCCTATTACAATGTAATAAGTTAAATAGCACTAGGATAGTTTTTATTATCTATTATGGAAAAGAAGACGTTATGCACTAGATAAATAGACCCACTCGGAAGATGAACTGATCGATTGGAGGACTGAGGAGGCCAAAAGACAACAGGAGCTGACCTATCGTCTGGTGGTCCAACCGATTGACTAGAGGAGTCTAGACGTCACTTGAATCAGATCCCAATCAATCGATCTGAGACCAACTAACCAACCAGGAGGCCAACCAATCGGTTCAAGAGTTGAATTGATCAACCCCGATTGGTTCCAATAGAGATCTTCTTCAAAAATAGGTTTCTACGTATGATGTGGAACTTAGTTGGTATGAATTCCTTATGACTCTAAGGAATTACTTCATATGGCTATAACCATCGCTTGTATATTTTTGATTGTATGATTTTCATTTGTGGATATAGCAAGTATATTATACATACTATAAGTCTGTGGTGATTGGATATGTATATGTACATATATAAACCCCTCGATAAAAATTAAGCCTAAGATGCTTTCCATAAGAGACACACATGAAAAGATTGATCGACCAAGCTAGGTTACACCAAAGTGTGGTGTGCCATCCATCTCGTGGAAGTGTGATAGTATGTATGTAGATTTGCCAAAGCAAGGTACATATTCAATTGTGTTGGCTTTTGGGTCAGCCTTAAGTAGGTGGCCTAATGAGATTAAGTTCCTAGAATCATATATATGGACTATCGCAAGGAGTTGTGCTTACCTTCTATCCAAGAGTTACATGAGATGCAATTGAAAAATGTTGTCTACCTAAATAGTAAAGTTGCGGGTGATCAGCCAAAGTTGACTCATGATTTGAAGAAATATAGATCTTGTCTCACTAGAAGATTATACATTGAAATATTCTAAATTGGTGGTGATGAATATCAATTTGAACAAAATAGTGGGAGTAATAATAATTAAAATCCTAATTCATATCATGCATATTTTCAAATCAAATGAAAAATGTTTTGACAAATTTTTAATATTTATTTTATAGAATCTAAAGGCAAACACAAACATGTTTTCTTTGTAATCGGTCCTTGAGAAGGACATGATGAATGGGAAAAACTTCCATGACTGGATCTGGACGTTGAGAATCGTTCACACTCAAGAACGCAAGATCTATGTCAAGTAGATACCAGAGCTAGATGAACCTACTCCCACCAAAACTAAGGCTGACATGGATTCCTACATGAAGCACTCCAAAGAAGTCATGTATGTCAAGTGCCTGATACTATTCTCAGTGAACTATGAGTTGTAGAGACTGAATGACAACTTGGATTTTATTGAGATGGTAACACATCTTAAGAACATGTATCAGGAAATACAAGAGAGACGTGATGTCTCAATGGCGTTGTTCAAGTGCAATATGGTTGAAGTAGATCCAGTAGGTTCACAAACTATCAAGTTGATTGGGTATGTGGAGAACCTTGCCAGACTAGGATTTCCCTAGGGACAAAAGTTGGCCACAAATGTGATTCAACAATCATTGCTAGAATCAAACAATCATTTTTCCAACATGAATAATTTTGACAAGTCATTCTTATAATTTCTTCGCATGTCAAGGACAGCTGAAGTGCAGAAGGAAGGACAAACCCAAATTTTTTTTAATGATGATAAATAGAGGAAAGTCCAAGGACAATGGCAAAGCTAAGAAGAGTTCTAGTGCTAGCCAGAAGCTGAAGTCTTCTGCACTAAAATATAAGGGGGGAGTAAATAAGGAAGGGAAGTGTCGCCATTTGTAACATCCCAGGATTTGAGGCCTCAGATAACATGATCTTAAAAGGAATGATTGGACTACCCATATCACCAAGGTGCACCTCCTTTTCTAGCAGCACATCACTAAAAAAATCCATAGTTAAGCGTGCTCAGCTTGGAGTAGTACTACGATGGGTGACCAGTCGGGAAGTTGATCCTGGCTTGTGCGTCAGTGTGGACAAAGTGCGCAGTTAAGGCTAGTGGTGGTTTGTGGGGCCAGTCGTCATTCCTAAAACTCTACTAGAGCCTAGGGTAGTGGGCTCGGGTGTTACAAATGGTATCAGAGCCATAACCCTTCCAGTAGGTGGGGCCTGCATGGGCATGTGGCATGCCAATCTTGAGTTGTGCGGTCCAGGCATGTAGGAAAGGGTTTTCCATGGTTGACATAGCCACCCTTGCGCTGGTATTCTGTGATCGAGAGTTGGGTGTCCATGGGCCATTGTGGGTCTGCACTGAAATGGGGTCAGATTATGAGGCCATATAGTTGATCCTTGATGAGGACGTCAAGAGTCTAAGAGGGGGAGATTGTAACATCCTAGGATTTGAGGCCTCAAATAACATGATCTTAAAAGGAATGATTGGACTACCCATATCACCAAGGTGCACCTCCTTTTCCGGGAGCCCATCACTAAAGAACTCCATAGTTAAGCGTGCTGAGCTTGGAGTAGTACTAAGATGGGTGACCAGTAAGGAAGTTGATCCTAGCTTGCACGTAAGTGAGGACAAAGTGAGCAGTTAAGGCTAGTGGTGGTTTCTGGGGCCAATCATCATTCCCAAAACTCTACTGGAGCCTAGGGCATTGGGCCTGGGTCGTTACAAATGGTATCAGAGCCATAACCCCTCCAATAGGTGGGGCCCACATGGGCATGGCACGTTAGTCTTGAGTCGTGCAATCCAGGCATGTAGTAAAAGGGTTATCCATGGTTGACGTAGCCACCCTTGCTCTGGTATTCTATGATCGGGAGTTGGGTGTCCATGGGCCATTGTGGGTCTGCACTGAAATGGGGTCAGATTATGAGGCCTTATAGTTGAACATTGACGAGGACGTCAAGAGTCTAAGTGGGGGAGATTGTAACATCCCAGGATTTGAGGCCTCGGATTACATGATCTTAAATGGAATGATTGGACTACCCATATCACCAAGGTTCACCTCCTTTTCTGGGAGCCCATCACTAAAAAACTCCATAGTTAAGTGTGCTCAGCTTGGAGTAGTACTAGGATGGGTAACCAGTCAGGAAGTTGATCCTGGCTTGCATGTCAGTGTGGACAAAGTGTGCAGTTAAGGCTAGTGGTGGTTTGTGGGGCCAGTCGTCATTCCTAAAACTTTACTAGAGCCTAGGGTAGTGGGCCCGGGTGTTACACCATTGTACTAGCCTGGACACTGGAAAAGGAACTTCCCTCTTTATATAGAGGAACTCAAGAAGAAGAAGAAGATAGAGATATCCTCTTCAAAACCTTTGAAGAAGTAAGCTAAACCTGTGCGGAGTAACAGTTTATGCCACTATAGCTGAAATTTGTCATTTTGTCTTATGGGTGTGCAATAGAATTAGTGAATTGCTATTGTGCACATACCATTGATGAAAACATCATGTATCTTGTACGGACAAGAATATTATGAATGAATTGATGTTTCATTTTAAAAAATAATATATTGTATGGAAATGCCCCATGTCTCATAGTCTACACTTGGTAGATCTAAATTCAAATATGATGAATGAATCAAACATCGAATACCTATAACATTGTCATTTAGAGCACAAAAATGAGAAATGCATTTCTAGAATCCATAATGATATTTGTCTAGACTCTTTTGGTTAATGAACCAATAGAAACATGTAAGTGTTATTTATTGGGAAATATGAAAAAAGAACCTTTCACTACATGTAGTGGGATAGCAAGTATTCTATTAGGGCTCATACATATTATTGTATTTAATCCTTTTAAAATAAATTCTAGAGGTAGTTAAAACTATGTCATTATATTTATTGATGACCATAGTAGATACAATAGATTTTATTTAATGAAATACAAGTTTGGATCCCTTTATTTGTTTAATAGATCATGAATGAAGTATGTAACTATCTAGGTAAAAGTATTAAGACACTTCAATATGATCAATGTCGAAATATTTTAAGTCAAGAGTTTGAGGATCTTCTGGAGAGATTATGATAATGTATCATGATGAACCCCACCTGAAAAATAATAATGTATCAGAAAGAAGGTATCATACACCATTAGTCATGGTGCGATCATTAATAAATCTAGTTGATCTTCCAATTTCCTTTTTGACACATACTTTACATTAAAATAATGTACAATATAAATTTGTTCAAAAGACACCATATCAGGCATGGTATAGGAGGTGTCACAATATGTCTTTTATAAGGATCATGATTGAAAGTTTGTGTAACAAAATTGTTTCTTGAAAAGCTTTGTCCAAAAACCACATAAATGTTATTTTCTTCAGTACTACTTCATTCCAATATGGAAACAAAAGAGTTTGTTTCCAAGATGGATGGATTCATTAAGAGGAATTTAAATCCAAAGAAGTCAGTGGGAGTAAAGTAGAACTCAAAAAGTTTGAAACAAATAAGAAAACATTGAACCTAAGAGGGTACAATAGGGAGATAGAGAATTACAAACTTTTTGTGGAATCTGAAGTTCCTTGTGTAACACAAAATCTCATAGATATAGTAGAACACGGCTTGAGTTTGAGAGGTTATGATATCTTATAACTCCAAATGCTGGTGAGATGGTCATAGATGGTCAACCAACAACCCGCCTCAAAACTATTGAGGAACCAGAGTATGAGAAATGTCATGAAGCCATTATATTCAAGATGGACTCATGTACACCAATAAGGGATGATTTTAGTGGTTACACCTAAAGGGGTAAAACCCATAGGGTGCAAGTGGGTCTTCAAGAACAAGACCAACATGGATGGTAACGTACAAACCTATAAGGTCAGTTTGGTTGCAAAGGATTTCAAACAAGTTCATGGTATTGAACATGGAAAAAATCTTTTCACCACATTCCATGGTTAAACACATCAAGATAATGCTTGATATTGCAACTTATTATGACTATGAAATTTTCCATATGGATGATAAAAACCACATTCCTTAATGGGAATAATTATGAGGATGTGTATGTGACATATACTAATGGTTTTTATAAATATCATTATTGCAAATAAAGTCTATAAACTATGAAGGTAAACCTATGGATTGAACAAATCATCTCAGAGTTAGAATCTTTGATACGACATGGTAGTCAAAGAGTTTGACTTTAGTCAAAATGAACATGAAATCTGTGATAACAACTTTTGTGAAAATATTTAAAGTATGCTAGATTCTCTTTTATATATTTGATTGAAGAGATAAATAGTACTAAAAATAAATTGCTTCAACGATGTATGTGAATTGACATAACTATAAAAAAGTACATTCCGTGATCCAATTCTCAGACTTGTAGACATGTCAGCCTAGAAAAAAATGATTGACATAAATAGGAAACTAAATTTGTTTAAGACCATGAATGCTACTAAGCTAGATCTCTTCATTCTTACCAGCGAGTTGGATATCTTGATGCTAAGTGTTCCCAAATTTCTCTACAGATGTACTCTCATAAATGACATCCTTTACTAGTTTGGAAATGAGCTAGTTCTTTCCTAATTTCCAAGAAGTTTTGTTATAGTACACCACATACACAATCAGTGGCGTGTATTTGGAAAAGCTATTTTAACATCATTAATAATATGTTGGGCCTAATCAGTCACAATGCCCTTTGTTTCTACACCACCTAAAGGAAAATGATAAAACTGATAATGATGAGTCGTACTATACTCATGAAACATAGAGATGTTATACTAGATTAGTATTGTACTTGAAATGTAATTAATACAATACTTGAAATGCGTAAAAAGAAAGTAACAACTTACCCATACATTCCTGTCATGTTTTGAATAACCATACATAGTTATATGTTGTCTCCAAACATAACAAAGTGCATCACATAAAGTTGAATGACCATGGCGATTAATGCCAAAAATGGGGAGAAGGGCATTTCACATCTATTAGTGAGGTATGTGGTGCCAATTTTATAAAATAATTAAATTATATGTTTGAATGCCTTGATTTTGAGTAAGACCAAAAGACATTCTATTGAACACAAGGTCATTGATATTAAGAACACAAAATAAATATTTTTTTTGCAATGTAATGTACTACTTCTCAATAGCTTGAGCATCACATTTTCTACATTGAATGTTTCTAGATTATGTAGAATATTTCATCAAGTCTTTGTGATTAAATGGAATATTAGCAAATGATTCAGATTATACAATAAAACTAGTCATGGATTTAGTAGCTACATATAGAACTTGATCTGATAGGAAAGGGTTATGTTGCCTACATCATTAAGGTCTATTCATTTTTAGATGTTGTTATATCCTCAATTTTGGTAAAATTGAAATACATAAATATAAAACATGTTTGTTCAAATACTTGTCTCCAATAATATTATAGAACAAATAATAATGTTAATCACCTTTGTGTTATGAGTTCCTGTGGATCTAGTTAAATAAATAGAAGGAATTCATAACAATGTCTTTTGTTATGATAAATGAAATAATATCCAAGTTTTAATGGAATAAATTAGTTGAATATTCTAGAATCCATTAGTCAATACATTTCAATGCATTATACACTTTCCTTTATGGCTTTTGGTTGCCAAATCAAAATCTTAATAAGCATATCATAATGTCTTTTCATGACTTATGATTAATAAGAATAAATGGTTTGAATTTCACATTAAAGAATATGTTCTCCTAAACAAGGTGTCTTCCGTTTCCCCTAATTTTGATTGGAGACCAATTTCCTCATAAGGAAGGCATCTTAGAAATACTTTGGAAAGATAATGAATATTGTTCTTGCATGCTTTGTGAGTATTTAGAAAAGAAGTAGGTAGCCTTAGGAGCCACGTTACCAAGAGTAAATACCACGTATTTTACCATATTCATCAAAATAGTTAAATCCCTTTCGATATCATCAAATTTTCATCTATGATGCTCCCAAGAAGGAAGCAGGCCTTGGTTGATACCCATACCTTTCTCTTCAATGCTACCTTTCTCTTAACCCTAGAGTTCCTGCTAGTGTATATATAAGGGACCCCAAGAGCCTAGAAAGTGGCATTAGTTCCTTGATATATGACTCACGATCAGTGTCAAAAGTCCTACACTACACTCATGATGGATTTCTCTTGAGCAACAATACCCATAAGCCAGGGACGAGCATCGGCGGGTCCTTTTCATCTTTCTCTATACTACCATCAATGTCTAGAAGGGTCTGACCACCTTCCTACTCAAGTGCAAGAAGTGGCTGCCATCTACATGGCAGGGAGGCATGACAAGATGGTTACTAGAGAACCATGACCGTAGGAAGATACTCTGGTCACCCTGGGTGGCCCAGAGGTGCGAGGCATGTTCCTCAGACAGGGATGGTGCAACCTAGAGACTATAGGATGACCGATTTCCCTGGTAAGAGAGAGACATCCGGTCTTTCAGAGGGTCATTGTAGATGGGTTCACAGATCTAGAAAGAACATAAGAATAAAGAAGGTGGAGGTAGGGAGCATGAGGGATGCCTTAGTTGGCTATGTGTTGATCGAGAGTTAGAGCCTAGGTTGAGGAAGATGCCCTGAGAATGACACCCTCAACTGAGAAACCTGGCACCAGGGGTCACCATAGTGCTAGAAGTGGTGGTATTCCTGTGTTCATGTGGAGAGGACGACCTAGGTGTGGGCGAGGTTGTGACCCAATATCTGGACTGGGTGACTGGATCGGCCAGATTGGGTGTAGCACAGGCGGGGCCATTGTCCACTAAACTAGATGGACACGGGTCCAGGATGGTGGAACTAATGGGAGGTTGCCACATCGCCCCTACAAAAGGTAATAATATTTTAATCTTCTACAAATCATAGAGATTTCTAGGATGATAAAAAAATATAAAAATTATAATGTCAATGAGATCTAAATATGTCTTATATTCCAAAAGTAGTGCAAAGATGTTTTAAGTGGTGATTAAGGCATAAAAATCCTAGATTTGTATAATAAGATTTCTTTGCTATAATAATTGATATTGTTAAACAAAATGATAAATCAATATGAGCATGATAATGATGATGAGGAACTAGAATTTCTAGAATAGATGATCCTTAACACGTGATTAAGATCTTGAATACCAATGAAGAGACTTAGTATAACCTATATATTCTTAATCAGGTATAAGTGGTCCTAATATAATAATATGGTAGATTTGATTATCATGGTTACATCTAATATGATTTAGGTTTTGGAGTCATTAATAAAGGAACATGGGGATTGGATTACCAAACATGACCCTAATGATAAATCGATAATAAGTAAACATAAACCCTATAATAGGACTGATTAGGGTTTATGTGATTAATATATGATTGATGACACTTTATTATTTATATTCATGCAGACTAAAATGTGGATTTCTTGATTCGCTTGTTAATTGAAGTGTATTCACCATCGAGGTGTGTGGTTACAATTATGAATACATGTATCGACTTCTGACATTTGTTGAGGATTGTTGAATATTGAATGAATGATATATGTTGGATGTTTATTTATGTCATGCAAATTATAAAGTCCCTATGAGTATCCCATAAGTAAACAATGATATTCTACACCCTAGGCTGATGTATATCAAAGGGTGATGCACATGAGCCCTAGAGGGGACAATGATCACACCACAAATAATATATCCAGTCAGCTTGAGAATATGTAAAGAATATGCTAGTTCTTACTTTCAATATTTGACACTTATTATGTGATCATGTTAGTTGTACAGATTGTGGGTGCACCCCACATACACAATATAGTAATATGATGACCATGTTTTGTTTTTCGGCATTTTAGGAATATGTTTTACATGATAAAAGACATGAAGAATAAGAAGAAAGATATAAAAGGTATTAAAGCTATACCAAGGAGGACTAGTAGATGATACTTCTTCTCAATAGGTATTTGTTCCATGAGGTATATCATTTTACAATTGTAAACAACATTTGAAATTTAATTGAAATTGTTTTCTATGATTTGTTATATGACTAATCTGGATCTTTAGGAATATAGGTAATGGCTCTAAACTTGAAGGCCTTTCGTTAATTGGGGGACACTGAAATGAGATTATTATAGATGTCATGATGGATCTTCCTTTTGGAAGGTAAGAGCTTGATCAATGTAGGATCTAGGAGTTCATGGTTATGGTTTTCTACTAATGTGGATATATAATATTTACTAGCAAAATTTGGATGAATTCTAATACAAGATGGACAACTTATCTTTGCAATTCAGCTTATATCTGTGTAGAGAATCTATCTTTGCTTCAAGGGTGGACCTCACTTGGCACATGTAAATGTTATTCTTCTAACAAACTCATCATCATGTTCTTTAATAGAGTGCATTATTACAATGCCAAAACTGCATTTATCTACATATTTGGTGTGCAAGTCTCTATATTTCGGTATGGAATCAAATGACAAGCCATTTTCGAATTGTTTAAGTCAACATAATCTAGATCATTAGGAACAATCACTTGAATGGGATCATGATCTTCATTTATATTTAAATAAGAATTGTTTATGTCAACATAATCCATATGCATAAGGAAATGAGTTAAAAATGGTAATGATAATATATGACAAATGTTTATAAGTTGTAATGTTTTGTAAAATAATATGTATGCAATATCTTGGTGTTGTGTTTTATTTTAGTTAGTATGTTTGGAAAGTTATGTACTTTATATATGAATAAAGCTTAGATTTGTCTTGTTGTGTAAAATACAACATGTGCAATATCTAGGAAGTGTATTGTGTGTTTGTACTATACAAAAGGAAAGTTATATATAGTATTTATTTACAAATATTACTTTGCAAATATAATACAACATATAGATGGGGAATTGGACTAACTTACTAGTGACTTATAACTATAACATTATAAGTAAAAAAAATTTAATGCAGTTGGAGGGATTCTAGTATATAATATTAGTAGTGATCAAAGGAAGTGTTAATATTATTAGTATGTAAAAAACTTGATAAAAGGAGAATTGTCAATGCATCTGCCTAGTAAATGTATGTTGAGTTTAGAGAATATTGTGGTTAATGTATCTGCATTAATAAATAGAAACACGATTATGACATTATAAACAATAAAGATAATAAAATTTAATAGAAAGGAAAAAAGTAAAATACTCACAAATTTGTGAAGGAATATGTAGTGTGAAGAAACATGGAGGAAACATAACTTTAATATGATTGTTATGAAAATAATGAAGAAAATTATAAACTTAACGCAACAAGTGAAATTTCAAACAATAACATTTTTTTGGATTTTGTGGGAAAGTATAATATCATTGGGTCATTTTTTCATGGGCTTACATGCATAATATCACTTGTTAGTGGGGGACATCACAAATAACATTGCAATGTATGTTCTCTCTGAAAGCGGGTGGGAACATGGGTGGGAGATTGGTTGTGGTAATAATTTTTTTTATCTTGGGTAGCTTTTTGCATTGCTTATGAGCTTCAGTTGACTTCCCCTACACCTGAATTCTTTCCATTGGTGTTGTCCCTCCCATTAGATGTTTGAGCTCCTCCCTTTAAAGCTTCTAGTTGGCTTTGCCCAACAACATTTGCATGTACATCATGGTTGGCCATAATTTGGTTGGCCACATGGGTGAGATAGTGAGAGGTGTGGCTTAGGATCTCATTGATGTGGTACTCCTAAATAGAGGTGTTTTTTTGTTGGTGCCTTGGTTACCAAGACGTCTAGGGTCATGGACATTTACCTAGACACATGGATAAGGTTGATACTTATCTAATCCTTGACAATGTAACACCTCAACATGAAGAAATGTATGAATACTTGATCAAGAGGAATAAACATCACATACCTTCATGTAAATTTATAAATAACTTGATCTTCATATTTTGTTAATGATCATATCAAGTTTGCAAATGTTGATCTTGACTTTAGATTAATATTTTCATTAGAAATAAGGTGGGAAGCTTATGAAACTTACTTAAATGAGAAGAATTTCAGATAGAATCAACTATATATCTCATTTTCCTTCGTACAATCTTTTCCTTATGTCTTCTTGTCATGACACTAGCAAGGAACCAATGTTATAACTTCTATAACCATGTGAGGAATAATACTAGAAATAATACCACAAGTGAACCTGCATTCCATGTCTTATGAACATCTTTAAACATCTAAGGAATCATATAATGTTAAACTAAGTATCTATAGATGGTTTCACTGTGAACCCCTTTCATTAAAAAACTATAAATATTAACTCAAGTAGTATCATTCAATGTGCTTGACAATAAGTAATCCTAGAGTAATATCATTATAATAAGTTTAAATTGGAGAAGATAATGCACCACTTTATTCTATAATGGGAATACAAAGTAAAAAATGTATAGGTTAAGAAACATAAATTTAACTAAGCTTTTGATTAAGAAATACACTTGTGGAAGGAATATGTCCCGCATAACAAAGTAGGTTAGACCGATTTGATCAAAGTATTAGAAAATAATAAAATTTTCATCAACTTGTAATTAAAATCAAATCATATGCATGATGGTGTTGTTGTCACTATTTACCTTCTGACGAAGAGTACAAGCTCCATGGCAATGGGGATTGGATCTTGATTACCATCAAACCTAGATCCTCATCGACAAGTAACCTTAGCTTACCCCGTCCATAACCCCAACCAACTTGTTAAAGGAAAAGCCAAAAATATGGAGAAGAGTTCATCAAAAAGAAACATGACAACACAGGTGGAAGCAAAGAACAAGATAACAATATTAGCATTGTGATTCTTGTTAAAGGGGAAAGGTACCTTATATCGTTGTGCCTGGGCTATTTCTAGAAAAGGATGCAAACATAGTAACCACCAGCAACTAGCACATTTATTGGCATTAATGAACTACTTCTTTGTAGGTTTCAAGGCTAGATTCAAAAAAGGAACAAGTCATCATCATTGAGGGATGTAGTAGGGTCAATCCTCATGACAAATGGGTAACTGATCTAACATGATGGTGTGAGCTTCAAGGATTTTTCAGTAGGTTTTTGGTGGACTCCAATGTCAATCTAGTTAACTTACAAGATTTGAGATTACAAAGCAGCACTATATGCCATCACCAATTGATGATGGATATTTAGGGTCAGGGTGGAATTTTTGTTTGACTTGGAATTTATATTTGGCATATGGTTAGTCATCTAAAATTTTAGAATTATGAAATATCCATTTACATATTGTTTCTATCAGAACTCACATATTCATGTATTATCAAGTTCACTCTATAAATCTTATAGTGAGTTGTTTCATGGCATTTATAATAAATGTGGGTGACTAATGATATTATTAAAAAATATCAATATAAAAAATGCCATGAATGGGTATTTTTGTATTATTGGTTTATAGAGGAAGATAAATAGGATGAGTAGAAAAACTATGATGTCTTAATGAGGAATTCAAGGATTCCTTTTGTTAAAGTGGGTGACAATGATTTTTAGTACATATACAAGCATTTTTCCTAAGGATCAACGATTTGGAACCTAAAATTGACAACAACTTAGCCAAATTTGGGTATTGTTTTAGCTATAAAATAAATTTTAACAACATTTGGGGTTGTTGCATTCATAAGAGTCTAACACATTGAGGTTTCGCAACCAAAGATAGGGGATTATGTTCCCTTCTATATATAATGACCTAGAATCTTCCCCAGTAGGTTGAATGGGTCAAAGAAGAAACTTCAAGACAAAATGAGAGAGATCTCAGTGTATGTGAAGCATTCAAGAGAAATATGTTGTAATGTTTGATTAGTTAAATCGATTACAAGAACAATTTTGGTAGTTAATTTCCCATTTTTGAATTTAGGGTTTAAAAGGCCATAGATTATTTTCATAATCTAACCATAGATACCTTGCTATTATTTGTTTCATCATCAAATTCTAGATAAACTTTTCATTAAAAGATTTTGTTCAATAAGCATATAATTGCACATATTTAATGATATATTAGTGATTTGTTACTTTTGGTCTAGTGACTTTAGAAAATATCATACGATCTCTTTGTACCATAGTTGTCCATGTTTTTTGGTCCTCTCCTCTTCTTCACTATTGTAGACCCAAGAACCTCCCAAACTTTTCTTTTATCATGTTGAGGTTGAAAAAAAATTCCCTCTTTGATTTACCAAATCTTAATGTCATATTACCCTTAGTTTATACAATTTGAGGAGTTTATGGTGATTGACTACTATGATATTAAACGATGTGGTCTTATCACTCTACTAAAGACTTGTGCAATGGCATTATATATATGCTGTGACGAACCAATTCTGTAACTATATTATCTATTTTGTATGTATTACTTTCACATGGTTTTTTTTACTATTTTGGCCCAATATTTTATAAAACCCAATATCTTTTCCCTGTGCACAATTGATGCAATTATAATAGGCCCTACTTTGGGTGTTACAATTCAATGAGATGGTGATATTTGCTTATGTCTTACTAATTTTCTATATATATACCAAGTGAGTAAGATTTATAGTAATATGTTGTGCAATGAGGTGGGAAGAATGGTTGTAAACTAACGGTCTAAAGAAGAAACACACAATATATTATAGAAGTTGTAATAGATAGCGTCAGTGGGTTTCTCTAATTCTTTCAACATGGTAGATCAGTCTCTGTTGTTTCATGAGGTAAGGTGGAGGTGTCCATCTATTTCTTTATCGGTGGAGTTTCTGTATGCTTAAGTTGTTAGGTTGTACATTGGAGACAAACATATATGGTCATCTACTGATGTGCAACTAGGTGATCGTCTGGGCCCACTTCTCTTTTCTCTTATACTACATCCACGTATTCATGAGATCAGAGAGAATAGTAGACTTATTCTTCATGTGTGGTATCTTGATGATGGGACCATCATCGGGGACACATCAGAAGTGTCCAACGTACATGACATCATATAACACAGAGGTCCAGAGTTGGGGATTTTTTGAATATTCATGAAACTAAGCTTTTTTGGCCTTCCTGTGATGGTCAAACGATGCATAAAGAGTTGTTTCTAGTGGACATTGGGAGGTTTGTGCTAGGATTGAAGCTACTTATAGGAGTTGTTAGTAGGGACATATATTTTATTGAAGATCTGGCTATTAGGAGGGAAACAAAAGTTTTCAACTTGATCCATATACTCCCCCAGTTGCATGATCCATAAAGAGAGCTTCTTTTATTACGTTCATGTATGGGTACAACCAAGCTTATGCTCCACTTAAGTACATGCCAAACTGCATACATGGAGCAGGTTGTAACATGGTTTGACAAAGGGCTACGTAGGTTAATTGAGGATATTGTGGTATGTGGTGGCCCTTTTTTTGGTGACCTCCAATGGTGGGTATCATCCTTTCCCATTAGACTCCACAGTTTGGGTATATATTCTACAATGGAAATTTCTTCATATGCTTTTGTGACCTCCAGGGTCCAATCTTAGATGCTCCAAGATCATATTTTATTAGACAATGGAATACACATTATGGATTCTGATTTTAAGTATGCTTTAGATTGTCTACGTTCACAATTTTGTCTTTAGATCTTACATGTTTTGCAAATAAGGACATCGTCCCCACCTAAAGACCAGAACACTTTGGTGAGTTTCCTTTTCAGCAAAATTTTTAAGGATATAGAGATTGAATTCAACATGAATGTCAGACAAAAAATAGTTTTTCAGTATTTACAAGTCGAACATGGTCTAGATATTCTTCTTGCTATTCGTCATTGCTGGCCTTGGACTACATATGTCACATGTAGAGTATCATACTATTCTCAAATATCGTCTTATGATTCCTCTATTTCAAATTGATGAGGCATGCCCCATCTGTCATAAATCCTTCTTAGACACTTTTGGAGAGCACGTTGGTCATTGTAGAGAACTTCTAAGTTTCAAATATAGACATGATCTTGTCAGAGATGTTCTTTATGATGCACTTGGATACGCTGGAGTTGTTTCTAAAAAAAGCATCTATGGATTTTTTGATGGATCCACATGAAGGGAGATTGACACTTAGACCAATAAATGTTTTAATTTTTAGCTGGGCAGAAGGAACACACAAACATTGATTTAACTAGAGTTTCTTCATCTGTGGGCCTGAAAGGGGGTGATTTTATTGCAGGACTTGCTTCCTAGAAAGTTGCGTCAATGAAAGTGGTCAATATTGACAACCAACATGTTTATATCCCTTTCGGATTTGATACATTTGAGTTCTTAGCACCTGAGGTGGTGGAACTCCTCAAGAGGGTCCAAAAAAATATGCACAATAATTTTATGACTCCCAGGTCTACGAATGTGGTTTTTTGGAGGATTGAATTTTCCATCTGAAAGGGACTGCTGGCATAACTTGTTGGTTATCTCCCTTCTATTTCTTTGTAATTTCTAAGACAGAGATAAATTTGATACTAAAACACATGCTTCTCATGTTAGGTAAACACCTTGAATTTTGAGTCTATCTTATAGTAAGATTTCTATATGTTCAGTTTAGTTACAAACCAAATGCCACTATTATCAACAATAATCATCTATTATATGAGAGAAAAAATGAGAGGAAGTCAATCGTCATGTCATTAGAAGCATTCCTAGTTACTAACAGAACAAGCATTTTAGATTATAATGTTATGTAATGAGTGCTTGAACTAAACCTTTGCTTTAAAAAAAGGTTTTCGCTTTGCGGTTTAATTTACATTTGAGTGGTGTCTGTGATATTTTTTTTTACTTTGGGTGTTGCCACAATAATGAATTTACGGTTTTTGTTGGCAGGAACAGGCTATGTTGACCAGAATCTAGTGTTTATTGTGCATTATGAAATCCAAAGGACTGTAAAACCAAGTATTTCTCTTTCTTTGGCGATAAGGACATGTTGCCCTATGTTTTCTGATAAGAACACTATTATAGTTTTCCCATATTAATTGTGTTAAAGGCTCATGCCTTTTCTCAGCATAAACTAGTGATGGTATTTGACCGTCATATTTTGGCCTTCTTCCACAAAGTAAGATGCCTGGTGGATGCCACTACCAAAAAACACAGTATAGGTGATAGTCATGTAAAAGGTTACACATTTTAGGTGACATGCTTGCGCATCACTTATATCTGTATAGACCTGTGTGAAATAGATGACATACATTTTAGCATTTTGAAAAGGTTACATACTTTAGGTGACATACATGTAAATCATCTATAATATGTATAATCCTACATAATATAGATGACATAAATTTTATCATACATGAAAGGGTTACACCGAATAGGTGACATACATTTGAATCACCTATGCTCTAATGGGGGTTTTCCATATAAGTGACATGCATATGAGTCACATTTGATCTATAAGAGGGTATATATTTAGGTGACACACATGCATGCTACCAAACTTTTAGGTGACATGTGTACTTGTCACCTAAACTTTAGGTGATAGACATGTCAGTCATCTAGTATCTCCCAACCAATAAAAAGCATCAACAAGCTTCATGGGGATATATCAATACATTTATTGACAATTCTTAAAGGAAGATATGTGAGAGAAATCTTTGTTGAGAGTCTTTCTAAGTAATCTGGAGGGTCAATCATAGAGAGATATTGGCATAAAGATCTTCCAACAAACTCATATGTCTCTTTTGTTAACACTCTAAGGATAATGGACATTTGTCTTGCGAGGCAAATTGCTCCTTGACAACGGCTTACGTAGACCACCCACCACCAGTAATAATTGCTGCAAAAGAGTGGTTGTTGTCAAAAGCACTCGAACGAACTTTCTCCCATAATACCCAAACTCATACACATCTCTTTTATGAATAGTTAAGAGTACAATACATATATACATGTCTTAAATCTAATCATTTTCAAGGACTTGCTATGAGAGGACACTAGCATGATATGGCCCCTGGCTCCACCCAGAAGCCTTTTCACATACTTTCTACCGACAACATTGTCATGATATGGACCATGGCTCCTCTGTAATACATTTTGGAAGATTTCCATGAGCAGACATTCTCATGATAGGGGCCCAGACTCCTCACAAATACATTTTTAGGAACTTGTCGTGAGAGGACACTATGATGATATGAGCCACAAATCCTCAAAGATGCATTTCAAGGAACTTGTTGTGATTGAACACTATCATGGTATGGTTCATTGATCCTCCCAAATGTATTTTTATGCGGATATATCAGTACATTTATTTGACAACTTGTAAAGGTGATGTGTGAGAGAAAATATTGTTCAAAGTCATTCTAAGTGATTCATAAAGGGATATTGGTATGAAAATAGTCACCAAACTCATAAATGTCTCTTTGGTGATCTATCTAAGGCTAATGAGGTTTTGTCTTACGAGGCACATTTCTCCATGGAAACGTCTTACATAGACCTCCCACCTCCAGTAATGATTTCTAAAAATGGGAGGTAGATACCATAAGCACCCAATCAACCAAGCTTCAATTGTCCCCAAACTCATAGATGACCATTTATGAATAGTTAAGAGGACAATACATATATACACGTCTCAAGGACTTTTTTATGAGAAGACAATGTCATAACATCGGCCCTAGCCCCTACTTGAAGCATTTGAATAGACTTGTCTAAGAGGGGATTGTCATGTTATGGGTCATATCTCCTCACACGAATTTTGGGGGACTTTCCTAAGGGGATTTTCATGATATGGGCCTAGATACTCACAAATGCAGTTTCAAGGTCTTGTTGTGAGAGACCACTATCATGATATGGGCCCAAGATCCTCACAAATGCATGTCAAGGGACTTGTTGTAAGATGATATTATCATGATATGGGCCCAAGATCCTCACAAATGCATTTCAAGGGACTTGTTGTGAGATGACATTTTCATAATATGGGCCATGGCTCCTCCTAAATGCATTTATGGACATTATCAATATATGGTCCCTGACACCTCCTAAATGCATTTGAAGGAACATGTTGTGAAAGGACATTCTAATGATATGGGTCATGGAACCTCCCAGATGCATTTTTAGGGACGTGCTGTGAGATTACATGTGTCATGATATGGGCCCTGACACTTCCCAAATGCATTTTCTTGGACTTGTTATAAGAGGATGTTCTCATGATATGAGACCTGACACCTCACAAATGTATTTTAAAGGACTTACTATGAGATGACTTTGTCATCATATGTGCCATGGCACCTCCCAAATGTATTTTTAGGACTTACTATGATGCCTTGATTTAATGTTGTTGTATCATGCTCTATCACGGTCACGACGTGCGTCATGGAGATAGTTGCAATATTGCGAAGTGCGATATGGGTCGTGGAACCTCCCAAATGCATTTTAGGGACTTGATGTGAGATAACATTTGTCTTTAAATGGGCCATGACACCTCCCTAATGCATTTGAAGGGACATGTTGTGAAAGGACAATATGATGGTATGGGTTGTTGAGTCTTGTTTTGGTCAAGATTGTTGTTTCTCTTGTGGTTTAAGTCAAGAAAGATGTGCACCATGTGCGTTTGAGGTCAAGACAATTGTTGTTTTGGTTATGATGGTTGGCCTTATTTCAATCGTGATGGTCTATTCTGCTTTTAGATGTGACACTTCATTTTGGTATGGTCGTGACACTAAGTTTTAGGCGATCATGACTTTTTATTGTGAAGGCGGGTCGCGATTTTGTGTTGTGGGTTTGTTGCAAAGCCTATGCATAACACTGGTCATGACACCTTGCTTTAATGCTGGTGTATCACATTCTATCACGGTCATGACATGCATCGTGGATACAGTCGCGATGTTGTGTTATGAGATATGGGTCAAGGAACCTCCCAAATGCACTTTTAGGGACTTAATGTGAGATAACATCTGTCTTGAAATGGGCCCTGACACCTCCCAAATGCATTTGTAGGGGCATGTTGTGAAATGACACTATCATGATATGGGTTGTTGGTTCAATGTTGTCATTTCTCTTGTATTTTGGGTCGAGAAAGATGTGCACCATGTGCATTTGAGATCGAGACAGTTGGCGTTATTTTGGTTGTGATGGTTGGCCTTGTTTCATTCGTGATGGTATGTTCTGCTTCTGGACGTGACACTTCATTTTGGTCTGGTTGTGACATTGTGTTTGATGTGGTCATGATGTTGTGTTGTGAGGGTGGATTGCGACGTTGTGTTGTGGGTTGGCCACGAAGCCTCTATGTAACGCTGGTCATCACGCCTTACATCAAATCTATTGTATCACGTTCTATCGTGGTCACGATCTGCATCGTGGAGATAGTTGCGATGTTGCATTGTGAGATATATGGGTCGTGACGCCTCCCAAATGCATTTTTCGGGACTTGATGTGAGATAACCTTTGTCTTGAAATGGGCCAATGACACCTCCCAAATGTATTTGGAGGGACATTGTGTGAAAGGATACTATCATGATATGGGTCGTCGAACCTCCCAAATGCATATTTAGGGACTTTATGTGAGATAATATTTGTCTTGAAATGGGCCATGACTCCTCCCAAATGCATTTTCATGGATTTGTTATGAGAGGATGTTGTCATGATATGGGACCTGATACCTCCCAAATGCATTTTTGAGGACATACCATGAGATGACATTATCATCATATGTGCCATGGCACCTCCCAAATGTATATTCAAGGACTTGGGATGATTTTGGTTGTGATGGTTGGCCTTCTTTCAGTTGTGATGGTTCATTCTGCTTCTGGACGTGGCACTTCATTTTGGTCTGGTTGTGACATTGTGTTTGTTGCGGTCATGATGTTGTGTTGTGATGGTGGGTCGCGACGTTGTGTTGTGGGTTGGTCGCGAAGCCTATGTGTAATGTCGGACGTGACACCTTGCTTTAACGTTTTTGTAACACGTTCTATTGTGGTCGCAACATGCGTCATGGAGACAGTCACGATGTTGTGTTGTGAGATATGGGTTGTGGCACCTCCCAAATCCATTTTTAGGGACTTGATGTGAGATAATATTTGTCTTGAAATGGGCCCTGACACCTCCCAAATGCATTTGTAGGTACATGTTGTGAAAGAACACTATCATGATATGGGTCATGGAACCTCCCAAATGCAATTTTAGGGACTTGATTTGGGATAACATTTTTCTTGAAATGGACCCTGACACCTCCCAAATGCATTTTCATGGACTTGTTTTGAGAGGATGTTGTCATAATATGGTACCTAACACCTCCCAAATGCATTTTTAAGGACTTATTGTGAGATGACATTATCATCATATGTGCCATGGCACCTCCCAAATGTATTTTCAAGGACTTAGGATGGTTTTGGTTGTGATGGTTGGCCTTGTTTCAGTCATGATGGTCCATTCTACTTCTGGACATGACTTTCATTTTGGTCTGGTCACGACACTGTGTTTGTTACGATCGTGATGTAGTGCTCTGAGGGTGGGTCGTGACCTTGTGTTGTGAGTTGGTCGTGAAGCCTATGTGTAACGATGGTCGTGACACCTTGCTTTTATGATGTTGTATCATGTTCCATCATGGACACGATGTGTCGTGGAGACAGTCGAAATGTTATATTGTGAGATGTGGGTCTATAGAACCTCCCAAATGTATTTTTAGGGACATGATATGAGATAACATTTGTCTTGAAATGGGCCCTAACACCTCCCAAATGCATTTGTAGGGAAATGTTGTGAAAGGACACTATCATGATATGGGTTGTGGAACCTCTCAAATGTAGTTTTAGGGACTTGATTTGGGATAACATTTTTCTTGAAATGGGCCCTGACACATGCCAAATGCATTTTCATGGACTTGTTGTGAGACAAAGTTATCATGATATGGGACCTAACACCACCCAAATGCATTTTTAAGGACATACTGTGAGATGACATTATCATCATATGTGCCATGGAACCTCCCAAATGTATTTTCAAGGACTTGGGATGGTTTTGGTTGTGATGGTTGGCCTTATTTCAGTCGTGATGGTCCATTCTACTTCTACATGTGACACTTCATTTTGGTCTGGTCACAACGTTGTGTTTGTTACGGTCATGACGTTGTGCTCTGAGGGTGGGTCACGACCTTGTGTTGTGGGTTGGTCATGAAGCCTATGTGTAATGGTGGTCGTGACACCTTGCTTTTATGATTTTGTATCACATTCCATCATGGACACGACGTGCATTGTGGAGACAGTCATGATGTTGCATTGTGAGATATGGGCTGTGGAACCTCCCAAATACATTTTTAGGGATTTGGTGTGAGATAACATTTGTCTTGAAATGGGCCCTGATACCTCCAAAATACATTTGAATGGACATGTTGTGAAAGGACACTATCATGATATGGGTCGTGGCACCTTCCAAATGCATTTTTAAGGATTTGATGTGAGATAACATTTGTCATGGAATGGGCCATGACACCTCCCAAATGCATTTTCATGGAATTATTGTGAGATGACATTGTTATGATAAGGGACCTGACACCTCCCAAATTCATTTTTAAGGACTTACTATGAGATGCCATTATCATCATATGTGCCATGGAACCTCCCAAATGTATTTTCAATGACTTGGGATGGTTTTTGTTGTGATGGTTGGCCTTGTTTCAGTTGTGATGGTCCATTCTTCTTCTGGGTGTAACACTTTGTTTTGGTCTGGTTGTGATGTTTCGTTTGTTGTGGTCATGACGTTGTGCTGTGAGGGTGGGTCATGACATTGTGTTGTGGGTTGGTTGTGAAGCCTATGTGTAACGCTGGTCATGACATCTTGCTTTAACGTTGTTGTATCATGTTCTATCACGGTTGTGACATGCATCGTGGAGACATTCATGATGTTGCGTTGTGAGATATGGGTCGTGACACCTCCCAAATGCATTTTTAGGGACTTTATGTGAGATAACATTTGTCTTTAAATGGCCCCTCACTCCTCCCAAATGCGCTTGAAGGGACATGTTGTGAAAGGACACTATCATGATATGGGTCATTGCACCTCCCAAATGCATTTTTAGGGACTTGATGTGAGATAAAATTTGTCTTGAAATTGGTACTGCAACCTCCCAAATGCATTTTCATGGACTTGTTGTGAGAGGACGTTGTCATGATATGGGACATGATACCTCCCAAATGCATCTTTAAGGATTTGATGACATTATCATCATATGTGCCATGGCACCTCCCAAATGTATATTCAATGACTTGGGATGGTTTTGGTTGTATGGTTGGCCTTGTTTCAATCGTGATGGTCCATTCTGTTTCTGGACATGACACTTCATTTTGGTCTGGTCACGACTGCGGTTGTGACGTTGTGCTATAAGGGTGGGTCATGACCTTGTGTTGTGGGTTGGTTGCAAAGCCTATTGTAGTCATGGTCACAACGTATGTCATGGAGACATTCATGATGTCGTGTTGTGAGATATGGGTTGTGGCACCTCCCAAATGCATTTTTATGGACTTCATGTGAGATAACATTTGTCTTGAAATGGATCTTGACACCTCCCAAATGCATGGACGACAAGTAAGTGATACATGCCCTGCAACCAAGTAATGCTAGCACCGCATGTGAAAGATATAAGCCTAGAAAGTAAGAGCTACAAGACCAGATAGCAAGTCCTACAAGCCCATCTAGCAAGTGTTTCATGCCCACAAGAAAATATTGCAAGCACCGAAACTTTACCCAAATGCATTTTTAGAGACATAATGTCAGACGACATTGTCAATAGATGGGTTATGGCTCCTCCCTAATGCATTCGAAGGGTCTTGTTGTGAGAGGACACTATCATGTTATGGGCCTTGTATCCTCACATATGTATTTTTACAGACTTTCCATTAGATGCAATTTGTCATGATGTGGGCCCTGACACCTCCCGAGTGTATTTTTAGGGACTTTTTGTGAGAGGAAACTATCATGATATGGGACATGGCACCTCCCAAATATTTTAAGGACTTTTTGTGAGATGACACTATCTTATGTGTGCCATGAAACCTCCTAAATGCATTTTCTATGACTTGGTGTGACAGGACACTATCATGATATGGGCCCAAACTTCATCCAAATGCATTTTCAAGGACTTGTTGTGAGAGGACACTGTGAATATATGGGTCTTGGATTCTCCGTAATGCATTTGTAGGGACTTTTTAGGGATGTGTTGTTAGATATGCTTATATTGCTAGCTATGTCTCTGCTATTAGAGATGCTTAAACTATTAATCATGCTTATGCAGTTAATTGTGATTCGATGTTAGTTATACTTATGTTGTGGATTTGTTCAAATTGATAGGCAATCTAATACTGATAGCTATGCATATGTTGCTAGACATATTCATGATATTAGATCAAGTTATGCTACTAGAGTGCTTTTATTGTTAGTAAGGCATAAGATGATAATCATTCTAGTGATGACAATTGTTAGTTGATGTAATCTTATGAAATCCAAGATGAAAGTCTACATATATTCTGATAATTATACTTGTCGATAAGATTAATTGCTTAATTTTCTCTATATGATAGAATTGTTCAATATTCTCAATTGTCTATTAAATACTTCAATTTCTCAATTTAATTACTATTTAAATAATCTATTGTAATCAATATCTATTGTAGAGACTTATATCTCTTGCTGGGACATGGTCTCATATTGTGGGTCACCACATCTTTTTAGGTGATCAACAGCAGCAACAGTGGACTGTGGCAGCAAGGAGAATATGAGGTGATGGACCCTAGAGATGGTAGTTTAGTTGTCTAGTGCATCCTAGAGTCATCTACGTTCTCTTAGGTCTGGGTGAGAAAGTTTGTATATGATGTTTTAATCGAATTGAGCTTTAGGCAACATGTTGATGCTTGTATATGTGGAATATGTGGATAGTGTTCCTTTGTAAAGTTTATGTTGTATCTGAAGCTACAGAGCATTTGTAAATGATGTTTAGCCTTATATGAAATAAAGGAAATTGTTGGGCTCTTATGTAAATGTTCTGAGCACTTGGGAAATGTTGAAATCAGTTTTAATTTACTTGTTTTTTGGGTTTGTGTTTAATTAATGAGTGACAAAATGTTCAACCAATCGATGCATGGTTATTCACATTAGAAAGCCTAATTAGAATGTGATGGTTCTAGGGCTGGTACGAGGGAGAGGCTTTGGAGGCCGGGGAGGCAGCGATAGAGGGAGCTTCATCGGGAGGACTCATCTCTCTGATACCTCTACTGCACAAAACCATCTTAACCAAGGAGAAGCTCCATCAGGAAACCTACAACAACAAGAAACTGAACAAGAGGCCGGAAAGTACCATGAAACAAGACATCCAACGAACCCTAATGGCCCAAGGATATCATATGCAAATATGGTACGAAACGCGAGAGATACTAGCCACATCAAGAACATGTCGGTAGATTTTCTTAAAGCATTAGAGATCTCGATTGACCGCTCAGGACCCATCCCCAAGTTCAAGGTCAACAAGGAAAGGATCCAACCCCTACTAGACCCATGGAAACACTCAATCATTATACAAGCAATAGGTATCAATGTAGGTTACCATGCCTCGATTAATATGTTGGCGACCCTATGGAAGCCGATGGAAAACTTCAGAGTCATAGATCTAGAAATAGGCTATTACATAATCTAGCTATCCAACAAAATAGATTACATCTGAGCCATGACAGGAGGAATGTGAATGTATTGGGTTTTATGGGAGGCAGAGAAGCAGTGGAAACAAAAAAATTTCTCCCCAAAACCCAGAACAAAAGGAATCGCGCCAACGTATATACAATAGGAAAGATAGTTTGTGAATTCATGACTTGTCCCGAGGCTTGCTCGACGACATTACCTCACGCCTTGCGCGGTTTTCACCTCTGGTCTTGGATAGTGTCTGTGCAGCTCTTGGTCGCACTAGGACTGAATACTCCTGGTCTCACTGAGACTGTCAGGATTGACAGTTGTCCTCCGAGCGACAGAGGTCTCCCGCCTCTGTAGTCATCCACACAGACTTCCTGGAACTCCGATCTCCTTGTCCCATATGGAATCGGAAGGAGTCACACCCTCCTATTGGCATACTAGTCGCCAACACACTCTCCTGCCACCAGTCACTTTCTATAGTTGTCTTTCCCTTGCTATGCCTCCCTTATCGGGTAGCACTTGCTCGGGCTCTCTCGGTTACCAAAACCAGAGAGAACGACAACTTTGTAGAGCAACTGGTTTGCACTGAGTTGTACTCTGAGAAGCCCCCAATACCCCTATATATAGGAGGGTCATGGGATAGGGTTCTCTATCCCGCGAAATGCGGGACTAAAGCAGGAGTAGAAGGGTTCGAGATTTTCCACAAAAACAACCAACTCCATAACATGAACCGATCGTTTCACAACTAAAATGGTCGGTTGGGGATCTGAGCCGGTCGGTTGACACCTCAACCGATCGGTTGGGACCCATGAACCAGTCGGTTCACTTCTGAACCGATCGGTTCGTGCTTCTGATCAGTTCCCGATTGACTTTTCTTCTTTTGTTTCTAATTGGTACCAAATACCAATCCTTGTTCCAATCAAATTGGGCAAGTGAAACGAAAGGAAATTTCTCACCAATCTTACTTTCCCAACTTGCTCGGTTGGACTTGAACCGATCGCTTCAACACTTGAACAAATCGCTTCACCCTGTCCATGAGCTGATTGACTCACCAGTTGAGCCGATCGGTTCACGAAGCTCAGCCGATCGGTTCATCACATGAGCTGATCGGTTGGGAGTGCAGATTGTGCAGAATCAATCAATTCCAGTTTCAATCAATACGATACTCTAATCAATCAGTCCAACACCTTGAACACTATGATATTGAGCTATCAATTGATTGAGTGTTTAATTGAACTACTAAACTCCTTTAGTAATTAATATAAACATTGTTTGTGGACAAACTCCTATTCCAGGTTAAATCCTATGTGTGTGACCCTGCAGGTCCATTTCACGTTGGCAGTGAAAGTCCATAACACTTATGACTTCACAAGCAAAGAGTGGTGCCTAGTCACACATCAGTGCTACCCAAGTGAAATAGAAAGTTGGAGAACAACTTTCAATCCTACAATCCGTGAATGGTGTTACAGTGAATGTATAATTCCTTTGTCACTGATATCCTGAATAAACATGAGGCATGCAACAGTCATCCTGTCAACATTCATTCATTTCCTTCATCTCAGAGCAGACTGGGTGAGATGTGTGTGACATCAATATCATGTATTGATGCACACGTGCATACGCATGCCTTTCTCAATCCTACTCATCAAGTGGCCAAGGACATCAAACTCCCTCAGGAGGGACAAATCCCATATCTATCACTCACCCCTCAAAAGCCCCATGTGTCAAAGACACCCAATCATCACCTTTATAACAACCCATGTTTTAGGACTGTGTTTGATGATGTCAAAGTGTACCCCACGACATGTGTTTAGTGTAGTGATTTCAGGTCTAAGAATCACACTCACCACCATCACTGTGAGAGATGACTATGACTACCAAGTCATGGTTCCATGTGTCACTCTCACGGTGGGTCTGTCTGGTACCTTGTTCTCTAACAAGTACCTATGTGCTTGGTTTGATATCACTATATCATGACTAATGAGATTTTGTCATCAACCAACGCACAATCTAGTCTTCAGTATTATTGATGTCTATGATTATTTCCACAATAACAATCGACTAGGGACTAAACAAGAATGTATAGTCTTAATATCCGTATGATCTCATCGTTTAGGTCATGAACCTAAAAGCATACGTCATTGAGTAAAACCATTCTTTAGACATATATCATGTTACACCATCATCTCAGAAACAGTTTAAACATATAGATCGGAAATTGCCTTTATTATTATTCAAATCATTTACAAAGTATACCATTACAATCATCATATGACTTGCTCTATGGGCATACATACCAACAGACTCCCACTTGCACTTAGAGCCAGTCACTAGGGAACCTCAGTCCTTGTGACCTAGCATGACCATCATGCTTCTGCTGAGAAAGGGCCTTAGGCAGTGGATCAACTATGTTGTCTTTAGTTGGTACTTTGCAAATCTTCACATCTCCTCGCTATACGATCTATCATATGAGATGGAAGCGCCGAAGTATGTGCTTGGACTGCTGATGTGATCTGGGTTCCTTAGCTTGTGCAATAGCTCCATTATTGTCACAATAAAGCTCAATTGCATCACAACTACTGGGAACTACACCAAGTTCAGAAATGAACTTCCTGATCCACAAAGCCTCCTTTGCTGCATGTGAAGCAGCAATATACTCGGCCTCTGTAGTAGAATCGTCAACTGTTTCTTGCTTGGAACTCTTCCAGCTCACAGCTCCATTATTAAGGCAAAATACAAATCCTGACTGTGATCTGTAATCATCTTTATCAGTTTGGAAGCTTGCATCGATGTAACCCTTTACAACTAGTTCTTCCTCGTCGCCGTAAATAAGAAACTGATCCTTAGTCCTTCGCAAGTACTTGAGGATGTTCTTTACGGCTGTCCAGTGAGCATCCTCGGGATCTGACTGGTACCTGCTCGTCATGTTGAGAGCATACGAGACATCTGGGCATGTGCACAACATAGCATACATGATGGATCCGATGGCTGATGCATATGGGATCCCATTCATACTCTCCCTCTCTTCACAAGATTGGGGACACTGAGCTCTAGAGACGGTGACTCCATGTAGCATGGGGATGTGCCTCTCTTTGAGTTCTCCATGCTGAACCGCTTCAGCACTTTGTCAATGTATGTTCTTTGACTTCGTCCAAGAAGCCTTCTAGATCTATCTCTATAGATCTTAATTCCTAGAATGTAGGATGCTTCTCCTAATACCTTCATTGAGAAAGTATTCCCAAGCCAAGTCTTTACCATCTCTAAGGCTAAGACATCATTCCCCATCAAAAGTATGTCATCCACATATAATATGAGGAATTTGGTCGAGCTCCCACTAACCTTCTTGTACACACAAGGTTAATCTTCATTTTGAATAAAGCCAAACACTTTGACTTCCTCATCAAATCGAAGATTCCAACTCTGAGATGCTCACTTCAATCCGTAGATTGACCTTTGCAGCTTACAGACTTTATTGGCATTCTTTGGATCTACAAAACCTTCAGTTTGTGTCATGTACACATCCTCATTTATATTCCCATTAAGGAATGCGGTTTTAACATCCATATGCCAAATCTCATAGTCATAATAAGCTGCAATAGCAAGCATGATCTTGATGGACTTAATCATGGCAACTGGAGAAAAGGTTTTGTCATAGTCAACACCTTGCACTTGTCAAAATCCCTTCGCAACCAATCTGCCTTTATAAGTTTGCACATTGCCATCCGTTTCGGTCTTCTTCTTGAAGACCCACTTGCACCCTATGGGTTTTACCCCTTCGGGTGGTTTTGCCAAAGTCCATACTTTGTTGGAGTACATGGATTCCATCTCGGATCTCATGGCTTCAAGCCATTTCTCAGAATCTAGTCCCTCCATAGCCTCTATGTAGGTAGTTGGATCATCATCCATGATCAAATATCCACCTTTCTGAGTCACAAGGTATCCAAACCTCTCAGGTTCAAGGCGGGTCCTACTAGATCTACGAGGTCCTTGTGTTACTTGAGGAGACTGAGATTCCACAACACCTTGTGAATCTCCATTTTCCTCTTGTACATCTATCGGTTCTATGTTTTCTTGTTGGGTTTGAACCTCTTCAAGCTCTATTTTCCTCCCACGGCTTCTTTTGGAAATAAATTCCTTCTCTAGGAACATAGTTGTCCTGGCAACAAACACTTTGTTCTCAGTAGGGTGGTATAGATAATATCCCCTCGTTTCCTTGGGGTATCCAACAAAATAACATTTATCGGATTTGGGTCCTAGCTTATCAGGAAACATTTTCCTAACGTAAGCCTCACAACCCCAAATCTTCAGAAAAGACAAATCGGGACGCTTCCCGTACCATATCTCATATGGTGTCTTTTGAACCGATTTAGATGGTACACAGTTAAGTGTAAACGATGCGGTTTCAAGAGCATGACCCCAGAAGGAAATCAGAAGATCAGCAAAACTCATCATTGATCACACCATATCCAACAATGTGTGATTCCTTCTTTCAGCCACACTTTTATGATGTGGTGTTCTAGGAGGAGTCCATTGTGATACAATACCACGGGCTCGCAGAAGGTCCTCAAACTCCTGTCTTAAGTATTCTCCACCTCGATGGGATCGAAGTGCCTTAATACTTTTACCAAGTTGGTTCTATACTTCATTCCTGAAATCCTTGAACCTTTCAAGGGTTTCTGACTTATGCTTCATCAGGTACACATAGCCATACCTACTGAAATCATCAGTGAAGGTAATGAAGTACTGACACCCATTTCTGGCATTAGTTCTAAAAGGCCCACATACATCAGTATGTATGAGTCCTAATAGATCACTAGCTCTCTCACCTTTACCAAAAAAGGGAGTCTTGGTCATCTTACCCAATTAACAAGATTCACATGTCTCTATTGATTCATAATCAAAAGAGTCTAGATAACCATCTTTATGGAGTCTAGAAATGTGCTTCTCATTTATGTGCCCTAGACGACAATGCTAAAGATATGTTTTGTTTGAGTCGTTGAGTTTTTGCTTTTTGGTGTTTACGTTGTATACACTTGTCTCCAAATCTATCAAGTATAGACCATAAGACATTGGGGCACTGCCATAAAAGATCCCATCTTTAGAAATGGAACATTTTCCATTCTTAATAGGAAAATTCAAATCCATCCTTGTCCAAACAAGAGACGGAAATGATATTCCTATTTATGGCAGGTACATAATAGCAGTTCTTCAACTCTATTATTATCCCACTTGGTAGAGTTAACTCATAGGTTCCTACGACACTGGCGGCAACTCTTGCCCCATTGGCAACACATAGTTCAACCTCGCCTTTCCCCAAAGGCCTACTTCTCTTCAGATCCTTCACATTTGAACAAATGTGAGATCCGCATCCAGTATCAAGTACCCATGACGAAGAAGTAGTAAAGTTAATCTCTATCATGTATACACCAGAAGTAGAGATCTCTATCTCTGACTTCTTCTTCCATTGTTCCTTCTACCCTCTCCATGTAGAAGAAATTGGTTTGGCAAGAGAACCCTTCTCTCCCTTACCTTTCGTTCCATTGATCTCTATCAATGAACTTTCTTTCTTCTTCACTAACACATTAAGCTTACATAGAGTGGATTCAAAGGCTCCTGGTATATCTGGATTGTGCAGAACACTTCTCATAGTCCTCAACTAGTTATGGAATTTGTTCTCAATTAATTTGCCCATTTAAAAGATGATTCTTTTTCCATTCTACAAGAGAAAATTGCATTTTTCAAAACTCCTTTTTGATTTGATTTGAATAAAATTTGACGATAGTTAATTAGGCCTTTAATTAATTACCGCTCCCACTATTTTGACTCAAATTAATAGCCCTCACCATCAATTCAGAAGATTGCAACGTACAATCTTCTAGTGGGTCAAGATCCTGAAATCCTCTGAGCCATGGACCAGCTAGGGCTGTCACCCACAACTCAGATCTCCCAGGTAGGCATCTCTTACCAATTGAATCATATGCAACTCTTAAAAGATGTCACATGCAACTCCTTGCCATGATCATCTCCATGCCACAAGGTGCTAGATCCTATCTAGGTCACCTTGTTAAGTCCGACCCAAAGCCAACACGATGAATATGCACCCTGCTAGGGCAGACCCACGCATTCATCATTCACGCTTCCACGAGATAGATGGTGCACCATGCTAGGGCGTGCCCACACTTGGTCGATCAAGCTTTTCACATGTGTCTCATTTGGAAGGCATCTAAAACTTGAATATTTAATGAGGGATTTGGTTTTTATATACATATACATATCCAATCACCACAATATATAGTATGTATCATATACATGCTATATCCCACAAAAAAATGCAAAATGATAAAAGCAATGATTATGGCCATCCTATTGTGATTCCTTGAGCTAAGAGGAATCACGGTCATCTAGGTCTACATCACATGCAACATGTACAAGATGAAATATGTGCGTGCCTTTCTGGGTTTGATCAACTCATCTCCATGACTGATCGGCTTGCCATCAAGTTGGTTGTTCAGGTGCCACCAGCCGATCGACTGGCGCCTCCAGCCGATCAGTTCACCGGTCGTCGTGTATCTCCTCAGGTCGCCACCCGCTCATCTTGCTCCTTGAACCGCTCATCTAGAACACCAACCGATCGGTTCACGCCTTGAACTGATCGTCTCAGGTGGTCCGCCAGGTCGTTCGCCGTTCTTTGACATAACAGGAAATAAAATCTATCCTATTTACAATTGAATTCTAAAACCCCGAGTTAAATTTGGGGGGAGCAAAGGTAGGAAAAGAAATCTCGAATTATTTTGAATTACATCAGGAATAGGATAAAGGGAATCAGTGCGCAGACCAAGATGCAAGCAACCACATACAACTACACACAAATATAGGGTTTATTGGCCATAACCATGCTACACATCCAATACAAAACTCATTTAAGGGCGACGTGTATTGAGTGTATTAATATTACATATCATATATGTATATTTCGGATTTGTGGATTGGACATGCATAAAGCCAATTTTATTAGCATTGTATGCAATAAATAAAGGCGACAAACCAAAATTGATCATATCAATAATCCTAAAATATAGAGCAGTTGATGTGGCTCTGATACCACTGTTGGGTTTTATGGGAGGTAGAGAAGCAGTGGAAACAAAAAATTTTCTCCCCAAAACCCAGAACAAAAGGAATCGCGTCAACGTCTACACAATAGGAATGATGGTTTGTGAATTCATACCTTGTCCCGAAGCTTGCTCGGCGACAGTACCTCGCGCCTTGCGCGGTTTTCACCTCCGGTCTTGGACGGTGTCTGTGCAGCTCCTGGTCACACCGGGACTGAAGACTCCTGGTCTCACCGAGACTGTCAGGATTAACAGTTGTCCTTCGAGCGATAGAGGTCTCCCGCCTCTGCAATCATCCACATGGACTGCCTGGAGCTCCGATCTCCTTGTCCCACAAGGAATCGGAAGGAGTCGCACCCTCCTATTGGCGTACTAGTCGCCAACACACTCTCCTACCACCAGTCTCTTTCTACAGTTGTCTTTCCCTTGTTGTGCCTCCCTTATCGGGTAGCACTTGCTCGGGCTCTCTCGGTTACCAAAACCAGAGAGAATGAAAACTTTGCAGAGCAACTGGTTTGCACTGAGTTGTACTCTGAGAAACCCCAATACCCCTATATATAGGAGGGTCATGGGACAAGCTTCTCTATCTCGGGCAATGCGGGACTAAAGTAGGAGTAGAAGGGTTCGAGAATTTCCACAAAAACAACCAACTGTGTAACCTGAACTGATCGTTTCACAACTGAAACGGTCGGTTGGGGATCTGAGCAGGTCGGTTGACACCTCAACTGATCAGTTGGGACCCATGAACTGGTCGGTTCACTTCTGAACCGGTCGGTTCGTGGTCCTGACCAGTTCCCGATTGACTTTTCTTCTTTTGTTTCTAATTGGTACCGAATACCAATCCTTGTTCCAATCAAATTGGGCAAGTGAAATAAAAGGAAATTTCTCACCAATCTTACTTTCCCAACTTGCTTGGTTGGACTTGAACCGATCGCTTCAACACTTGAGCAAATCACTTCACCCTGTCCATGAGTCGATCGACTCACCAGTTGAGTCGATCGATTCACCAAGCTCATCCGATCGGTTCATCTCATGAGACGATCGATTGGGAGTGCAGATTGTGCATAATCAGTCAATTGCAGTTTCAATCAATTCGATATTCTAATCAATCAATCCAACACCTTGAACACTATGATATTGAGCTATCAATTGATTGAGTGTTTAATTGAACTACTAAACGCCTTTAGTAATTAATCTAAACATTGTTTTTGGACAAACTCCTATTCCAGGTAAAATCCTATGTGTGTGACCCTACAGGTCCATTTCACGTTGGCAGTGAAAGTCCATAACACTTATGACTTCACAAGCAAAGAGCGGTGCCTAGTCACACATCAGTGCTACCCAAGTGAAATAGAAAGTTGGAGAACAACTTTCAATCCTACAATCCATGAATGGTGTTACAGTGAACGTATAATTCCTTTATCACTGATATCCTGAATGAACTCGAGGCATGGAACAGTCATCCTGTCAACATTCATTCATTTCCTTAGATCTCAGAGCAGACTGGGTGAGATGTGTGTGACATCAATATCACATATTGATTCACACGTGCATGTGCATGCCTTTCTCAATCCTACTCATCAAGTGGCCGAGGACATCAAACTCCATCAGGAGGGACAAATCCCATATCTATCACTCACCCCTCAAAAGCCCCATGTGTCAAATCATCACCTTTATAACAACCCATGTTTCAGGACTGCGTTTGATGATGTCAAAGTGTACCCAACGACATGTGTTGAGTGTAGTGATTTCAGGTCTAAGAATCACACTCACTACCATCACTGTGAGAGCTGACTGTGACTACCAAGTTTTAAAGACCAAGTCTCTACTATTAAACATGATAAACAAAAACATCAATTGTGTAGCAGAGTACATTACAAAATTTTCCCAAATGGGGTACATATTTATACAAGAACAAGGATCTAGGTAGAGGAAGACTTAACTAATACAACATTGTCTCCAAACAAAAACAACTTAAAACATAAAAACAACTATGATCAAGCCAACTATAGGTTCCTTTTCTTCTTATCTTATCCTTAGCCTTGGGTCCACCAAGCTTCCATGTGCACTCTGATCCTAACCTGGATGGTTGGGGTCATCCAACAAGAGAAAGATAAAAGGTATATGTTAAAACAATAGGATAAAGGCAATTAATAAGCTAAGAAAAAATATTCCATTAAGGGATTTCAAGAAGTGAGAGCAAATGAGTGAATAGGATTCTAGAAAACTGCCACATTCCAATATCAACAAATATCACAATTGCATGAATATAAATTATGACTCAACATCCTCTCAATGTAGGGTGAGGCACCTACCGGACCTCACCAATGGCAGGGGGACTAAAACCCCAGTGCCTAAAAAGTGGCAGGGGGACTAAAACCCCAGTGCCTAATATATAAAATGGCAGGGGGACTAAAACCCCAGTTCCCGGTAGGGGGACTAAAACCCCAGTGCCCTGTGGGTGGTTTGTACTCATGTACACTACATCGTCAATTGGCCAATAACTATATCATGCATAAACATTCACTTGGCAGTAGAGTGCAAAGTATATCAAGATAACAACATCGCATTGGGAATAAAACCCAAGAAATAAATGGCCATCATAGGCAACAACAATATCCAAGAACTCCAACAAGTAAAGGAGTCAACATAATCAACCACAATATACCATGTTTCCATGTATTTCAAAAGGATAAGCCAACATAGGAAATAACAAGATTAAAGCATTTCCAAGTAAAAGAGGCAACATATGTAGTATCATGATTCACATGATTCAATTGAATGAGCCATAATGGAATAAAATAAGTAAAGAGCCAATAAATGAAATTAGAAGGATAACAAGGCTAGCACCATAATGATTGTGGGGTTGGAAAAGTCCCAACTGAGGTATAGGTAGTTTGCACAATTACATTCACATTCATCCATAGAGATCACATACATAAATAGGGTGCTCATATTGAAATAGGGCTCACATACAAAATAGGTTTCACATATTGAAATAGGTCTCACATACAAAATAGGTTTCACATACTTGTTTTATTTAATTACCATAACATTCCCCAAGTTGATTGCATCCATTCCATTTTTCCCTAGTTGCATTATTACACATGTCTATAAAGACAAAGTATAGGAAAAACCCTAATTTTACAAAACCACGATTTAGGGTTTAAAACTTACCCCAACAGATTGGTCATATTCTCCTGATTAATAAAACATATTTTATTTTACAAATTGGAGTTACAATGAGTTAATTATGTATTTTAGAACATTTTATATACTTAAAAGGCATTCAAGCTAAATTCGAAAAATCATTTAGAATCAGGCTTCAAAAATAATAAAATTGGATTCTACTCGAAAAATTCTTTCCAATGACTATTTGTTTGTATTTTTCCGACAATCGAGCGATTTTCTATGAATTAAACAAGATTGACTAGTTAATTGCTAAATGGGTAAAAATCAAGGTTGAAATTGACGGATCTGCCCTCGACTAAAGAAACAGAGAGGAAGGGCGCGCGGGGGCAAAATGGACATTTTTCCATCACCTTGTTCCCCAGGCCACGCCCATCCTTGCGGCGGGGTGCAAACTTGAACCTTTGGGCGTTTTTGCATTTCTCCACCAAAATCGACGTTCAGGTACTCGAAACGAAGAGGATTGAGAGAGGAACTCACCAAACCAAACGATTTCGACGATGGTTCCTCCTAGCTCTGTGGAGGGGGGCCACAATCCCATATATAAAAGCTCCATGTCGTCGACTTCCCTCGTGTCCTTAGATGAAATTAGTGGCTTGGGCAGGTTTCTAAGGTTCCGATGAAGGTGTGTAGGTAGTCATTTATAGGTGTGGATCGCTTTGGCGCCGAAACGACCTTGGAGATGAGAAGCCTTGGTCAGGCGAGTATGGCATTTTGCCTACAGTGCACAGGAGGCGATGAGGTTAGGCTCGTTCAGCTCAGAAGGTCTCCACGAACACATAGGAGAAGAAATCTCCAGAAAAGATGAAGGGACGAGGGAGAAAGGAGGAAACGAAGCGAGCAGCGGTTGCTTACTTCGGCTACAGTTAAACTGGAGGTGGAAGATGATGCGACAACCCTTTGATGCGATCCGCCTCTGATTAGGATCATTGTATCTTTGGTCCACGATGGTCCTGGGGCGCGTGACAGCCATTTAGAGCTGAACTTAGGCTTAAATGTGCATGTTACATTGACATATTAATGCAATAATGTCACACTTTAATTGAAAACTTGTTAAATGCATTTGGAAGGTCAAATGAACTCCAAATGACCCCAAATTTTAACCCTACGTTTTTAATGACGTCTAGATTCATTCTATATAATTAGATTTCGTATTTATATCCAATAAGGCTCTTAATAAATACATTTCTCATTAAAGTGTATTTTAACACATTAAAAGGTGTGAATTATTATGAATTGACTATATTAATGCAATTAGTGAGTCAAATTCGAGGTGATAGATATATGTGAGTATTAAGAGTAAAATATCAACCTTTAAATATGTTTTCACACATTTATCATCAAATTGGAGGAGAGAGAAAGTAAAAGGAGTAATATACTCATAATTAATTCAAATACACATTATTGCTAATATATTTATCTAAAAAGATCCAATTTAATATTATCTACATATTTCCATCCTTAATGGCCAAATTAAATTATTAACCTTCACTTATCTCCTTAATTGGGTTATTTTTGCAAACACCCCTTCATTACCATAATGGAGGGAAAAAGGTGATTTTAAACATTGAATTGTGCTCAAATTGTACAAGGGGTCCAAAAAGAATATAAAACAAGGGAAATTTATGAAAAAGGTCAAAATCGACTAAAGGCCAAGAAAAGCTCAAAAGTGGGTAAATTGTAGGGAAGACCTTGAATTTCAGTATTTTACAGCATACCACCCCTTAAAGAGGATTTCGTCCCCAAAATCACAACAAGAGGAAAGAGAGAGTGAGTGTGCAACTTCCCAACCTTAAACAACTAGGTTATAACCCTTAATCTAGGGTACAACACAAAATCTACATAAGTCAGGTGTTACTAAGGTTTCCCCAAAACATATAGCCTTTTATCAAACTTAAATTAACATTTTTACCTTATTAGCATAATCTACATCATGAAGAGGTATCTTATATATTATACTACTACTTGTGCCACATTTTATTCAAAACAATTATGTATCAATATTATATCATGTGTATTTACCTCATCAAGGGTTTTAAGCACAATTAGGGTTTACTAAACCATTTCAACATTAATTAAAGTATTAGGTCAAAAACCTTAATAACATGAATTCATTTTCCATTATCCTCTTAAAACTATCATGTATAATTATCACAAATTATTTTGTAGAAAAAGTTAATAATATCCAACAAGTTATTAAGCCTATAATAATTCCAAATAATGTTCATATTACACATTGTCATATCATCTTTCATACTCATATTAATGACATCATTAATCATTATCATCCATTATACTTCATCTTACAAATTATACATGTTTTACATCACATTAGGAATTTACGAATATTTATGTGAATCCAATTATTAATTATCATGTTTGAGTCATTATATGCATTTTAGTGAATAGGATGTAACACATTAAATATTAATGGATTAATTCATGTATCAAGTTATGATGAGGTGTTTATTAGAGAACAAGGTGATATACCTTATATATATATATTGATAACTTTGTGACTATAGTCCATTTATATGCATTAAGGTATATTATGTGACGATGTTACCTAATGTTACTAATGTATCATGAAAGGCATTAAGGGTATATATATGTATATGTTGTCAAAGCTAGATGATTACATATTAGGGTTTAGGTCAACATCATCATTACATGTTAAATCATTCTTAGGGTGCATTATCCATACACATTTTACCATTGGGTTGGCATAGTCAATGTTATTTATATTCACCATTAGTAACTTGTTTATTATGTGCATCAAGCCCATATGTGAAGGTTCAAACATATGAATTATATGACTTATTACATATTCATGTGTGTATAAAACAAACAAGTTGAATTACAAGTATAATGTGTTTGGTAAATTATTGTTCACATAAGTTAATATGTACATATGTCCGCATGGATAAGGTTTCTAACTCCAAAGGAATTTGATTTTGCTTTTAGTTGGGATTCCATCCCCCTAAAGAGGGATTTCGTCCTCGAAATCAGATTTGCAAAACCAAATAGGGTACTAACAACATTACCCTTATATCACCCCTTAAAAGGGTCAACTAAGTCAAACTAAGCTAAGGGTAAAAGGTACATAAGGTTCAACACTAAAAGGATTTACTAATCAAGCTTTAGGGTGTAACATAGGGTACACTAAACCCTAAACACAGGAGTACAAGGAATTTAAGGATGATTTTTGTGTAAGAGATCAAATCATCACTTAAGGTTTTCCTAAGGTATTCAACAATTAAGCAACATGCCCAAAGATAAACTATTTTGAGCAGTCTGTATCAGATCAGGCCAGGCCATGTCATATGAGCTCAGGAGTCCCCGTTACCAAGCTAGTGGGGCGGAGGAAAATATTGCCAGCCCCTAAGCTCTGACCCTTTCTAGACACCATCACTTCAACTTATTGCTCTAGTAGCTTCTCAATAGACAACTCACCAAAAAGTTGACGAATTTTATTTTTAAATAATTATTATTATGATACTAAATCAAACTTTCATGCTAGGTCAACTCTAAGGTGAAAAACTAACTAAGGGAAACTATATAATCTAGGGAGACAATTTGAATTAGTCAAGAATCTGACTACCTTGATGCTCTGATACCATGATGTAAAGACCAAGTCTCTACTATTAAACATGATAAACAAAAACATCAATTGTGTAGCAGCGGAATTTTAAAACTTGACTTTATTCAAAATTTATGAAGAGTACATTACAAAATTTTCCCAAATGGGGTACATCTTTATACAAGAACAAGGATCTAGGTGGAGTAAGACTTAACTAATACAACATTGTCTCCAAACAAACCCAACTTAAAACATAAAAACAACTATGATCAAGCCAACTATAGGTTCCTTTTCTTCTTATCTTATCCTTAGCCTTGGGTCCACCAAGCTTCCATGCACACTCTGATCCTAACCTGGATGGTTGGGGTCATCCATAAAGAGAAAGATAAAAGGTATGTGTTAAAAAAAATAGGATAAAGGAAATTAATAAGCTAAGCAAAAATATTCCATTAAGGGATTTCAAGAAGTGAGAGCAAATGAGTGAATAAGATTCTAGAAAACTGCCACATTCCAATATCAACAAATATCACAATTGCATGAATATAAATTATGACTCAACATCCTCTCAATGTAGGGTGAGGCACCTACCGTACCTCACCAATGGCAGGGGGACTAAAACCCCAGTGCCTAAAAAGAGGAAGGGGGGCTAAAACCCTAGTGCCTAATATACAAAATGGCAGGGGGACTAAATCCCCAGTGCCCGGCAGGGGGACTAAAACCCCAGTGCCCTGTGGGTGGTTTGTACTCATGTACACTACATCATCAATTGGCCAATAACTATATCATGCATAAACATTCACTTGGCAGTAGAGTGAAAAGTATATCAAGATAACAACATAGCATTGGGAATAAAACCCAAGAAATAAATGGCCATCATAGGCAACAACAATATCCAAGAACTCCAACAAGTAAAGGAGCCAACATAATCAACCACAATATACCATGTTTCCAAGTATTTCAAAAGGATAAGACAACATAGGCAATAACAAGATTAAAGCATTTACAAGTAAAAGAGGCAACATTTGTAGTAGCAGGATTCACATGATTCAATTGAATGAGCCACAATGGCATAAAATAAGTAAAGAGACAATAAATGAAATTATAAGGATAACAAGGCTAGCACCATAATGATTGTGGGGTTGGAAAAGTCCCAACTGAAGGATAGGTAGTTTGCACAATTACATTCACATTCATCCATAGAGATCACATACATAAATAGGGTGCTCATACTGAAATAGGGCTCACATACAAAATAGGTTTCACATACTGAAATAGGGCTCACATACAAAATAGGTTTCACATACTTGTTTTATTTTATTACCATAACATTCCCCAAGTTGATTGCATCCATTCCATTTTTCCCTAGTTACATTATTACACATGTATTAATATATATAAAGACATAAAGTATAGGAAAAACCATAATTTTACAAAACCACGATGTAGGGTTTAAAACTTACCCCAACAGATTGGTCATATTCTCCTGATTAATAAAACATATTTTATTTTACAAATTGGAGTTAAAATGAGTTAATTATGTATTTTAGAACATTTTATATACTTAAAAGGCATTCAAGGCAAACTTCGAAAAATCATTTAGAATCAGGCTTCAAAAACAATAAAATTGGATTCTACTCAAAAAATCCTTTCCAATAACTATTTGTTTGTATTTTTTCGACAACCGAGCGATTTTCTATGAATTAAACAAGATTGACTAGTTAATTGCTAAATGGGTAAAAATCAAGGTTGAAATTGACGGATCTGCCCTCGGCTAAAGAAACAGAGAGGAAGGGCACGGGGGGGGGGGGGGCAAAATGGGCATGTGTCCATCATCTTCTTCCCCAGGCCGCGCCCAGCCTTGTGGCGGGGTGCAAACTTGAACCTTTGGGCATTTTTGCATTTCTCCACCAAAATCGACGTTCAGGTACTCGAAACGAAGAGGATCAAGAGAGGAACTCACCAAACCAAACGATTTCGATGATGGTTCCTCCTAGCTCCGTGGAGGGGGGCCACAATCCCAGCTGTAAAAGCTCCACGTCGTCAACTTCTCTCGTGTCCTTGGATGAAATTAGTGGCTTGGGCAGGTTTCTAAGGTTCCGATGAAGGTGTGTAGGTAGTCATTTATAGGTGTGGATCGCTGTGGCGCCGAAATGACCTTGGAGATGAGAAGCTGTGGTCAGGCAAGTATGGAATTTTGCCTACAGTGCACGGGAGGCGATGAGGTTAGGCTCGTTCAACTCAGAAGGTCCCCACGAACACATAGGAGAAGAAATCTCCAGAAAAGATGAAGGGACGAGGGAGAAAGGAGGAAACGAAGCGAGCGGCGGTTGCTTGCTTCGGCTACAGTTAAACTGGAGGTGGAAGATGATGTGACAACCCTTGGATGCGATCCGCCTCTCATCGGGATCGTTGGATCTTTGGTCCACGATGGTCCTGGGGCGTGTGACAGCCATTTAGAGCTGAACTTAGGCTTAAATGTGCATGTTACATTGACATATTAATGCAATAATGTCACACTTTAATTGAAAAATTGTTAAATGCATTTGGAAGGTCAAATGAACTCCAAATGACCCCAAATTTTAACCCTACGTTTTTAATGACATCTAGATTCATTCTATATAATTAGATTTCGTATTTATATCCAATAAGGCCCTTAATAAATACATTTCACATTAAAGTGTATTTTAACACATTAAAAGGTGTGAATTATTATGAATTGACTATATTAATGCAATTAGTGAGTCAAATTCGAGGTGATAGATATATGTGAGTATTAAGAATAAAATATCAACCTTTAAATATGTTTTCACACATTTATCATCAAATTGGAGGAGAGAGAAAGTAAAAGGAGAAATATACTCATAATTAATTCAAACACACATTATTGCTAATATATTTATCTAAAAAGATCCAAATTAATATTATATACTTATTTCCATCCTTAATGGCCAAATTACATTATTAACCTTCACTTATCTCCTTAATTGGGTTATTTGTGCAAACACCCCTTCATTACCATAAATGAGGGAAAAAGGTGATTTTAAACATTGAATTGTGCTCAAATTGCACAAGGGGTCCAAAAAGAATATAAAACAAGGGAAAATTTTGAAAAAGGTCCAAATGGACTAAAAGGCCAAGAAAAGCTCAAAAGTGGGTAAATTGCACGGAAGACCCTGAATTTCAGTATGTTACACAAGTCATGGTTCCATGTGTCACTCTCACGGTGGGTCTGTATGGTACCTTGTTCTCTAACAAGTACATATGTGCTTGGTTTGATATCACTATATCATGACTAATGAGATTTTGTCATCAACCATCGCACAATCTAGTCTTCAGTAGTATTGATGTCTATGATTATTTCCACAATAACAACCGACTAGGGACTAAACAAGAATGTATACTCTTAACATATGTATGATCTCATCGTTTAGGTCCTGAACCTAAAAGCATACGTCATTGAGTAAAACGATTCTTTAGACATCTATCATGTTGCACCATCATCTTAGAAACAGTTTAAACATATAAATCGGAAATTGCCTTTATTATTATCCAAATCATTTACAAATTATCCCATTACAATCATCATATGACTTGCTCTATGGGCATACATACCAACAGGATGATCTTCAAATCCTACATTTTGGTCCAATCTTGGATAGTAGATTTTTAGCCTTCTAATCCTATCCCTAGGCATCTCCTAGTCTGGGCCAGAATAGTAGACCTACCAGTATACCTATATCAACATGAGCTCTTAAAGAGTATTAGTGATAGTATCAGGAAGATGATCAGGATCGACTCAACCACGACACTGGGTCACAAAGGGAAATTCGCAAGAATCGTCGTTGAAGTGGAGATGAAAAAGCCCTTGCTTCCCACAATCATGTTCAATGGTGAGAAGTTTAACCTGGAATACAAAAACATACCTTTGATATGCATGAAGTGCAGATTCCTTGGTCACAGTGAAGGTGAATGCACACATACCAACACAACCCCTCCAACTATTTTGAAAACTAATGGAGGAACATCGCCACCCCCACCTCTGAATCCATATAACATGAACATACATGTGAAGAAACCAGAACAGAGGCCTCCCAGGAAGGACAAAGGTAAGGCCAAGCAGACCTTGGAGGAGGTCCATGAAGTTTTAGACAAAGATGATCCTCAACACCCAAGACTAGAGGATGAAGAGGAAGAAGAATGGCAGACATTTGTCAGCAAAAAAATAGGTGCAAGCCACTGAAACCACAGTCAACTAGAACGATGGATTCTATAATAAACTCACTAGTTACCTCTCATGAGGACAAAGTATCTATAGGCAGGAACAGAAGCCCTGAAGCAAATAGGTAGATGGTAATATTCAACCCATCTAGAGAGCCCCTGGGGGACTCAGTTGATCGCCAAGTGAACCTAAGGAATGGGAAAGTGGTTTTTTAGGAAAACCATATCCCCTCAAGCCCGGATAGGGTAAGGAAGAAAGGGAAAGCCTCAGGAAATCACCCAGATTTCTTAGGCACTTCTGCATCCAGACACATAGACATGGACATCAACGAGGACATTGGTCATAATGCCCTGGGTGGACACCCTCATTATGCTTCATCCATCTATACCTAACCAACTACATCCCACCAATTCACCAATGAAGTTCATAGTGTGGAACATACAGGGTGCCAGATCGCAACAAAAGACCAGTATAATTAAAGAATACAAGTCTTCACATAAAATTTATGTCTTAGTTATCCTGGAACCACATTGTAGTGGGGACTAGGCTCTAAACATCATTAATAAGTATGGATTTGAATCCTCTCTCAGAAGTGAGGCCATAGGCTACTCTGGAGGTATTTGGATTATGTGGAATAGCTCAATATGTAATCCAGAAATTCTATACAGCCATCGCCAATTTGTGCATTGCCTTATTAATGGATCTATAGTAACCTTTGTTTACGCGAGTCCTTCATCCAAACCCAGAGAGAAGTTGTGGTCAAGGTTGTATGAGATAAGCCAATCTATACAAGGCCCTTGGGTAGTCATACGTGATTTCAACACCCTTCTAAGTATTAAGGAAAAAAGTGGCAGCAAGTTCTTCAACTCAAGAACCGATAACCAATTCCAAGACATGATGAATGATACTAGGCTGATATAGGCCAAAACTAAGGGGAAATTCTTTACCTACCAGAAAAAACATCTTCTTGAGAAGCTCAATCGAGCACTCATTAATGAAGAGTGGGTTTTGAGTGCTCCTAACTCCAATGTCACAGTACTTCCTCAGACGCACCTCTCACTTCATCTCACTTCAGAACTAAGGCTAGATGGAACCTTACAGAGGGGTTTTTGAACCACCTTGAGAAGAACTAGAATAAAGACAACCATTTTCTTGAGACCTTAACAACATTCCAAGAGGCCTCCATCAAGTGGGATCGAGAGATGACCAGGATGAACCAGCAAGAGAAGGCTATACTTCTGTAGTAGATCGACAATGCTCAGGTACAATTGAGACACCACAATACTATTGCAAGTAATACATATATCCTCAACTTGTAGGAAAAGCTTCGTAAACTCTTCCTATGAGAGGAGACAGATTGGAAGAATAAGGAGTACAACACATGGCTAAAGAGTGGCGATGGCAACAACAAGTTTTTCCACTCAACCGTAAAAAGTAGATGCCACCATAAAAAAATCAACAGGCTAAAGAATGATGATGGCAACTGGGTTACCAACTCAAATAGTCTTAAACAGCTTATTATTTCTTATTACACAAAGCTCATGGCCCCTCCTACGCAGGCTATAAGAGACATGATTACTAATTACCCAGGAAGCTTTGAAGAACCTACACCTTTGGTCAAGACAAAGCTTGTAGGCATCCCAAACTTCCAGGAAACTACTGATATGATCTTCAAGATGGCAGCCTCAAAGGCCCCTGGGCTGGATGACATATCGACAGACTTCCTTCAATCTAGCTGGACTCACATTGGACCCTCTACACATTAGACCGTTAACAGTTGTTTTGAAAAGGCTCGGGTTGATCCTCAGCTAGCTAATGTGCATATGATACTCATCCCTAAGTCAAATGCCCTACAAAATGCAGCGAATTCAGACCGATATCACTAAACAACGTGTGTTTCAAACTGATTTCTAAAATAATTGTTGAACAACTCAAACCTTTATTATGTAATTGGATCTTTCCAATGCAGTCGAACTTCATTCTGGGTAGAAGGATCAGTGATAACATTATCTTGGTGCAAGAAGCATTGCACTCGATGAGATTCCAAAAAGGCAAGAAGAGACTCATGGAAATCAAACTTGACTTGACTAAGGCCTTCAATAAGATGCATTGGGCATTTATTGAAGATACACTCATCAAAACTGGGTTTCCTGACACCCTTGTCAAGATCATAATCCAGATCATTACTCTGGGAGACACATATATTCTATGGGAAGGTGAACCTCTGTCATTTTTCAAAGAAGGTCAAGGAGTTCGACAAGGAGATCCTATAAGCCCTTATGTGTTTATGCTATGCATTTAACGACTGTGCCAAGCCATGAATGGGAAAGTCACTGAAGGAAGCTGGAAACCGATTGTCCTCGATAAGGAATCCATTCCTCTCACCCATGTCTAATTCGCTGACGATCTACTATTATTTGTGGAAGGCTCGATGCAACAAACCAGATTTTTTATGAAGACCTTATCAGATTTCTCTAAAGTCTCAGGACAAGAGGTGTCCACCACCAAGTCTCATATTTTCCTCTCAAGGAATGTAACCAACACTAAACAAAGACAGATAAGTAGAGTCATGGGCATTGAGACCACAAATGATTTGGGGAAATATCTAGGAGTTCCCATCATTCATCAATGTATAAACAAAAGAACTCATGCTTACCTGTTGGGTAGTATCAAATGCAAAATGAACAACTGGGTAGTGAAACACCTCAGCCTAGATGGAAGGATATGTTTGGAAAAATCTACATTGCAAGCTATACCTTCCTACACCATGCAATCCATCACCATTTCCCCTACTTTGTGCGACACTATAATTCATCATATTTGTAAATTTATCTAGAAAGGGAACTCAGAAATGAAGAAGCTATCCCAAGTTTCTTGGAAAAAGCTTACTTCCCATAGAGATGTTGGAGGCCTTGGCACCATGGACATTAGGGACCAAAATTAGGTCTTGATGATGAAGAATGTCTGGGACTTTCTATAAATTAGGGAAGTTCGCTGGGTGAAGGTCATGAAATATAAATACATGAAAAAAGATAGTTTTTAGAAATCCTTAGGTTCACCTATTTGGAACTTCATCAAAAAAGCAATCCCTCTCCTAAAAGAGGCTAGTACGAGAACCATTTTCAATGGGGAATCCTCAAATGTGTGGTTTGACAACTGGTGTGGGCCCAAAGCTATCCTAAAGGATGAGGACTACATAACCATCCCTTCAGACCTCATCGACCTGAAGGTGCAAGACATGATTGCTCTGGACAGAAGCTGGGACTGGAGTTTTATCAAGAATCATATTCCGAAAGAACATTGGTTGTATATTGCAGGTCTTCCTCTACCCAACTCACTTCTTCAGGAAGACAACTGGTCATGGCCATACGAACTGAGTGGGAAATTTTCCTCTCGATCTTCCTATAGGTGGATACGAGAAGGGAAAGAGGCTTGGGTCCATGGTAACTGGAAATGTATCTGGCAATCTGAGTTACCTGAGTGAATTAAACTTTTCCTATGGCAAATGCAACACCATAGCCTATTAACGAATGTTGAGAATGTTCGAAGTCACATGGACACTTCGTATGATTGTCTATTATGTGGGTGTGAGCAAGAAACTTTGATTCACTTCCTACGTGACTAAAAACTAAGTATGCCCATTTGGAAAGCTTTGGGGTACTGGGGCAACATATGCATGCTATCTAAAGAAGATTGGATCTCATACATCATCAACTCTGCTACAATGTCTCCCTCCATGCACACGACCTGTACAACAACCTATTGGCACATTTGGAACATGAGGAATGGATTCACTCACAATGTCGATCTCCCTACCCTACAGATGATGGTAAACTTCATCAAGAACCGGGACAACTCCATTAACTAACTCTCTTTAAACACTATGAAGCAGTATTCCCCAACAAGATAGGTTGTTCTTCCTGAGATGCCACAAGATTCAGTCCCAATCTTTGTTAATGCTGCTTATAAAGATAACTAGTTAGGATTAGGAGTACATTCCATCACCTCTTCTGTGACGTCCTCGGATTTTCTAAAACTTAATCAGATGTGTGACGTCCAAATTGAAAGCCTCACCTCAGCGAGAATCCCAATTTAAACATCCCACACTAGGCTAAGAAAAAGAAAATCAAGGGAGTCAGAAGGAAAACAATCAGTAGCACATGTACATGAACAATAATAAAACCATACACACATGGTCACCATTCAACATATAATTACAACATGAATTGTTACAACATTTGGTATTACATATTGAATAGCAAACTATACATATACATGTACTACATTCTAAAACAACAGGATCTTAAGACAACAGGTCCACCTGTACATCAGCTCGCCACACAACTTTCGACTATCCTGGATCTTCAAGAGCATAACCATAACCTATACAAAAGATTACATGCGGTACACGTCAGCACAATATTTCAAGAATATTGTACTGAGTACGCCTACGTGTCTTTTTATATACCTCTCATCATATCTTGGCAATAAGATAAAACTAATACTTGGCAGTAACAGAAGAATATAAGAAAAGCGTATACTTGCACAAAGATATTCATTAACAAAAGAGAACACATATTTTAAGCTCATTTTCCATTATATGCTCGTACATCCGCCTACCAATGGGATAGATGCATTCAGGCCTTATGATCTGCTTACCAAAGAGATAGATCATTGTACATGTGATCCGCTTACCAAAGAGATAGATCACTCACTAGCACTACGCTTACTAAAGAGATATAGTGCTTTCATATAATGGAACAGATATATTATGTTTCATGTGTTCATAGCCATAAGTACGGAAAATCAGGCAACATATCATACAAGAACAATCATTTCATCCAATACCATATGCCAAGTATTTTACTACTCATATAAAACAAGCATATTGTATAATAAGCCAAGTAAGAGGTAATGGCGTACCTTCCAAAGAGACTGATCATACTAAACACATATCACTGATGTCAACTATAAGCTTGGTCAAACCTGATCAAAACAAGACCATATACTATCATCAAGTTCTCATCTTATTATGTCTCATCTTAACCCTAATTATGTCCATTAGGGTTTCCTTATCTCATCATGGTATTCTCATGATTACTTGTATTCTTGTCTTATATTTATCATACTTATGTCATATTCTAGATTATAGTTCATCAACTGGATATACCCATGTGTCACATTATTATGTGAACATATTTAACATCATGTCACTTTTATTAACCATCTTAGGGTTACATCACTTGTATTAAGAGTGCTCTTCATATAACATGAATTTCATGTATAAAATTGATCTCAGATCTACATGTTATGTTCCAGTTACTGATATGAAGGTTTTCTATAAATTTCATCATTTATTAATCATTAATGTATTTATTACATTTAATATAGGGTTATTAGCCCTAATTAGCCATATAAAGCAAAATACATAGTTTCGTGCATAAACATGACCATATTTGACGTCATATACATTCTAAACATAATTATGAATCTACTGACATTTTTCCATAATTTTAGAACATTGTTTGATATTTATTATCCATCAAACGAGAATTTCACATACTACATGATATCACTTTTATAAGTGCATAAAAAGCCTAATATTATGGTTTCAGGTTATTCTACGAATTTTTTTGAGAAAAATGGTCCTTGTTTGTATTTTTCTGATGCTCGGGCTAATTTCTATGAATTATTGAAGAACTGAGTATTTTCTTAGCATTTTCTTACCTTTTAGCCAATCGGCCGTCGACACGTGGCCATATTGATCGCGGATCACTCTTCCTTTGCCCACGTTGAGCCAGCCGGTTATTCCTGGTTTGACTGGATCAGTTCAGGGCTGACTTGGGCTGCCCCTGTCCTCTCATTCGTTCCTCACTCGCAAGTCCCCAACGGGGCTCTGTTCTTCCGTGGAACTGGCCGTCACGGCTGGGAAAGCTCAGGCGAGGAGGCAGCTGCACCAAGGAGCTCTTAGTCAGATCTGAAGGCCACCACCAGTTTTGGCGACTAAAACTGCTCCACCACGGCTACTTGTCTTCTTGGATTGGTCGTGCAACTCCTACTCAAAAAGGGCACCGCCGCCTGTCCTTGACTGCGGCGGGGCAAAGAGGCAAGAAGCCTCTTCTCATCGTCGCACCAGTCTGAAGGTGCAACAAGCTTCGAAGCACCTTCCTCAACTCTATGAGACCCTCCAATGTCGACGAAGGCCTATCATAGGAACCCCAAACTCTAGCTTCTTCTCCGGCAAAGACCGCCCTGTCGACGATGGAGACCACCATGATATCTCACCGGAACAACGGACCTAAACTCCACTCAACTCAATCTTTATTTTACTCTGCTAAGATCGCATCCAAGCTTCCCATATCTCCAACCCATACCTACACCCAGCTACTGCTTGCTTTCCTTGGTGGAGAGGCAATGGTAGTGGGGGCCTCGTTCTCCCTGTGGTAGCATCCAAAAGGCCTAATATTTGGGTCTAGGTAAATCGTAATGAGGAGGCAAGTGCAACTACCGGTCCCTTTCCCGCTCTTGAGCCACGACCTACGAAGTGGTGGGGGCAGTCACAGCTCCTTCCTCCCCCCCCATGATCTGTGTTATAATCGAAGGTAGGAGAACAGCTGCAAGTCGTCTGATCATCATCCAACGGCTACAACATGTCCTTCATGAGACCAGATACGCGGGTCACTCAAGTCAAGGGGCACTGCCGCTAGATCAGATTTATAGGGCTAGGATTTAGCCACACAGACCCAGCTTAAAATAAGGGGGCGCGTGACACCTATTATAATCAACAACTTAGGCTAATCAACACCAATAATGTACATTAATTCCCCAAAATCAAACCTCAATAACTTCCTCTGGGAACCTCCAAATGCCACCAAATTTTAACCATAGCTCCCCTACCTCTCGAGCTACCTTCTATTCAAATTTGGTGACAAAACTCATATGTTAGACCACTCAATAAAATTCCTCAAAAAGGCATTAAAAGAGAGATCTTAATCATTATATAAATCTCCACCAACATTCCAACTTTACTAAAACACTTGGAACTCTCCCTATAACTCAAGATATGTATTATAATATGTTATTGGAGATTTATGGATTTCAAAAATCCACTCTATCACATCCTACACACCTTAAAAGATATTTCATCCTCGAAATTACGACAAAAACCCACTTTGTCACATCATATACATCTTAAAAGAACTTTCGTCCTCGAAAGTAAACCATACTCATACTTCCAGGGAAAACCTTATCTTGCCTTCATCCACATGTTGGAACCATTCTATGTGTACCATATTCGCAAAGGTTACCTAGAACCATGTACCCAAAGCACTATTAGGGGTTTATACAACCATCTTGGTGCACAAACACCCCATACAAGGTTAAACTCAAGGTTTAGAAACTTAGGTCATGTCATGACATATCTCATATGTCAAAGTCACTTCTTTATCTTTAGCCATGCATTAGGGTTCCCACATCATATTACCATGTTCTAAAGGAGTTAACTAATATTAACTCATTATCAAGGTGTCAACAACATTTTATTGAGATAGTTCTTAGAACATGTTCAACATTACGTATGCCTTTTAGGAGGGAGTTAACTAAAGTTAACCCACTTTATCCCTCTAGATCGTATCAAGGAGTCATAATCATTATGTTGTGCTTACTATCACACTATATTTTTCATCTTTATTAATCATTAAGATTAACACATCATTTAACATGCTTCATTCATATGATCTTATTTCATTACTCATTGTAAATTGAAACAGTTATTGGTGATTTTGTCACAAGATTAACTGACAGTATCACATTATCATCTTGATTTGTGTACATGGTTAACCATCTTTAATATATCATCATTATTCATGTACATGGTTAATCATTTATGCATTTCCATCTATTAAACCATCTCTAGGTTTCCATCATATCATGTCTAGAGATTAGATCACGTTCTTACATATATTATATCATGGTTGTGCCAAACAAACTTATGTGAGTTGCTCTTTAAACATATATCAAAACTTCATCTAGTCCAACAGAGGTCCTAACCCTTGTCATGAGAGTAATACCATGCTCAGTCTCTCTGAGCCAACTCAACTCAAAGAGTGTCTCATATGCATATACATTATCTTTCCTCTGTGATCTAGGGTTATCAGATTACCTCATTGGCACTAGTGATAGCTTCATAGCTCTAGCCACGCAAACACAAACCAAAACATGCTATGACATACTCTTATCATCTCTATACCCATGAAAACTATTTCTCAACTCTCTTTCTCTTATATACACACCACTAGATTCCTATGTGGGAAACCCCCAACCCGAGCATGAGGCTTCACAGAAACTAACATAGCTACCTCCTCCAGGGTCTTGGTCTCTCTCCCTCACCCAGATGGTAGGCACTCGTATTTTCTTATTCATATATGCATACATAACTAGCCTCTCTCTGACTCTAGGGTTTGGACTTCCCAAGGACATCTAGGGTTCAACAAACTATAGGAATCATGCATAGAGCGACTCAACTCGATCACTCAGGAGTATTCTAGTTTAGGACATATCATATAACATATCTCAGAATTTTCATATCTTGGAGTTTAGGTTCTCTAACCTTCTCCCAATGGGTCTCACTCTCTCTGGAGTTAACCCCAAAACTGGTCCTAACACTAGAGGTCCTCCTTCGTAAAATAGATTGAGGATCATTGTGGGCTATGATCTCCAAACCACGATATAAACACGATTTAAACTTAGCGGAAGCGATTCGATTAGCAGCGGAATACCAAAAATCAGCGGAAATTAAAACTTTTTGAGATAAAGCATCGAAACCATAAAACTTCCTTCATAAAAGGAGATAAATTGTTTACATCTCAGATAATTACTTCTTGAGTAATTATATACAACATGATACAAAATCTCAAGAACTCATAACCAAAATCTCAGAACAAAAGACTCCAAGACCTGAGAGTACAGAGGACACATAGGACTGACTCTAACTACACCATATGGCAGGCTAAATCTCCACCTGAGATTTTACTGCTGCCCCTGGTGTTGCTGCTGCTGGGACTGGTCACCTGTAGACCTGTTCCTCCGTCCTCGACGTCCACCTAAAAAGTTGAAGTCTACGGGGTGAGACAATTTTACATAATTGTCCCAGCGAGAGTTATAACTCTCCGCTAGAAGCTTTATTATAGCACCTCAAAGAATAACCTAAGCAGTAAAAGCTTCAAAGTATTCAACATCAGATATAATAGTAAGCATGAGTTCAACAATTATGAAACATGAAGACATTTGCACTATACAGTGTAACATCAATCAATCAACTCGTAGTTATCTCTAACAGGTATTCTATGTTGTGGATTATGTTTTTCAAACATTACTTTTATGCCCTGTGGAGATGAGGTTTACCACTCATACTCCAACCAATCACTGTTAAGTGCCTCGGTATCATATTAGGTCATCGAAAGAGTCGGATTCTCATGACCTTCACCTTCCTCAGTCAGTAAGAGGATTACTTGTAGGACATCTCGTGCCTCTACTATAATAGCTTACCAGGGTAATCTGGTCCTTCGCTATTTTAGAGTTACAGTGGCGTTCTGTACTCTCTTCGTCGTCAGGAGATTTCATGTTTATCTTCCACTGATAAGGATATCTATGCTTTCTTCATCATCAGGAGGTTTCATATTTACCATCCACTGATACGGTATGGGATTGTAGTGAAGGATTGACGGATTACACATCTACATCAAACACCTACACTAGGATGTAAGGTTCTACACATCCATATACCCCACATACTCAAAAGTATGCGATCCAGGAGTTCCCTTAGGAAAACCTATTTCACCATCATTTGATCTCTGACAATGATGGATCTATGATCAGGGCTCTACATTATACTTGATTAGTTAGGTACATTTCGTATTCTTTTAACATCATACATTGTTCTTCAAACAATAACATTAGCATAACAGCTATGAAATGAGAATACTAAATGTAACAAGCCTAACTCTCATCAATCATCATTTCTCAATACATTCATCACAAGTCATCTCTAAACCATGACCTTGATGGTATTTATGGCTCTCACACCCCATTTAATTCATAGGTTGCCATTGACAAGGCATCAAGATATTTTACTATTCATAAAGCTAACAACATGCTTTGAATGAATATAGCATCATCATCCATACCTGGATATGATCATCTTCATATCAGAACCTGCAAGGTTAATTCAACTGATAAAAGCAATTCAAATCAAGAATTATACTTTCCACTCTTGCCATAAGAGCTAAGTTCCTTGATTCTCATCAATTAGGGTTTACTATTCACATTACATGCCATCACCCTAGAATTAGGGTTTATTGTTCACATTATGGTAAAATGAACTCATAACATCATCATGTATGAGGAACATCATCAATGATGCTCTCAGATAAGATTAAGATTCATCAATTATCATAAATAGGGTTTTCATGATCTCACATAGGTGGATCATACCCTAATCATGTACATTCATATATATTGAAGGTATTTTACTTGGATTTCAACCATAATTGGGATTTTCTCTCTCCTCTTGCTCATAGGTGATGATGACATCCCTCTAGATTGGGTTAGGTCTAATCAACATTGATAAGCCTAGCCAAGTCATCACCATTGTAACCATTGGGGTTTGCATGATAAAAAGGGGTTACCTACTTGAATCCATAAAGGGTATTTTGGTAAAGTTCACCATTGATCATCACCTGGGTTAATATACTAACCACTTGACCCTTAATGTCCCTAGGTATCATTAGGGTTTAGGTTGAACAACCATCAAGCCATCTAAGCCTTCAAGGCATTAGGCAGACTTATCCTTAAAAGTCCCCAATAGGTTTCACACCTTCATCCTTCAAACGATCCTGAGATCGTTTAAGGTTGTAGACCATTTAGCTTTGGTTGACTTCAAGACCGCATGACACTCAAGACCATTTACCCTTAAATGATCTTGAGGTCGTTTGCCCAATATTGGGTGAAGACTGTTTAGTCATAGTTTGACTTCTGAAGTCGTTTGAGCTCATTCGGACCCGAAGTCGTATGAACTCATTCGGTCCTGAAGTAGTATGAACTCATTCGGTCCTGAAGTCGTATGAACTCATTCGGTCCTGAAGTCATATGAACTCATTCGGTCCTGAAGTCTTATGAACTCATTCAGTCCTGAAGTCGTATGGTCCTAAAAGCTCAAGATCACATGGACCTCCAAGGTGATTCAAAGGGTAAACTCGATTAGGGTTTCCTATGTTGAAGCCTTCAATTGGTCTCAATCTTGCTAACCACTTATCAATTGAGACAATTAGGGTTAGCCTTAACCATATGGTCACTCAATTGATCCTCAATTGATATCCAAATAGGGTTGGAGTTGGTTCAATTAAGGTCTATAAACATTCAACCATCAACACTCAACAATGTGAATCAAATTGAAGTTGATCCCATCAATTGACCTCCAATCAGGCTCAAACTTGGCCCAAACGGTCTTGGGATCATTTGGATAACCTCCAAACGGTCTTGAGACCGTTTGCCCAAGAATTCATCAAAATATAAGTTGATTTGATAGGGGTTGAACCTTAATTAAGTCACATATCAGTAATTTGATTATTTTAATAACCCACTGTAATTGGGCCCTCAATTGATCAAATTACCTTAACCCTAGACCTCCAATCGGTCTTGGGTTGACACCAAACGGTGTTGAGACCGTTTGGATGAGTTCCAAACGGTCTTGAGACCGTTTGCCCATCCATCCTTTGGACTCTAGTGAAAATTCATCAAGGTTTGGTCTATTGAGTTGATCATCACATCAATACTTAATTGCAATATGATTTGGTACCTTTGGACCTTTAATTGGTCAACTATACTTGACCCCAGACCTCTAAACGGTCTTGGGTGATCTCCAAACGGTATTGAGACCGTTTGGATGATTCCCCAAACGGTCTTGAGACCGTTTGGGCTACTCAACCCAAAATCACTAATTAACTCATTGGAATTTCAGCACTGATTTCAATTAGGATTTGCCCTATTAATCAACCTTCAACTCATAACTCGTTTGGAATTAATCCATAAAATTTGGTGAGTCATTAATCAACATCATTATGAACAGTAATCCCAAGCGGTCAACGCTTGGTCAACCATCTTAAACGGTCTTGAGACCGTTTGCCCAAAAAGGGCAAATTAAACAGATTGAAAATCAGAACTTAATTCAATTGGATTTGCTAATTGATTTGCTTATATCTCACGATTCCTTTGGAGTTAACCCCTCACATTTTTTGGGTGATTAACCTACATAAATATAAACAAGATTCCCATACGATCGTTGCTTGGTCAATGCGACAAAATGGTCTTGAAGGCCGTTTTCCTTCATACGACCCTGAAACCGTTTGCCCACCAAACGGTTGTCTAAACCGTATGGGCAATTGGTGGAGGTCGTTTGGTAAAGTGGAAATCCGTGGATAAGCATAGGAATTAACGCCCTTATCTTCTACCTCAAGAACAGTAGCAGTTCTTCACGATTTTTCTTGCAAGGATGCAAGGGAAGATAGGGAAGAAGAAGAACTAGCAACTATATGCATAGAAAAAGATGTATAATCAAAGCATAAGGTTTAGAGTTATAAAACCCGCCTAAAGGTTGTTCCTTGAGCTCCAAGCTTCCAAGCTTCAGGTCTTTAATGGCATCTTTGAGATCCATAGGTCGGCCAAGGTGAATTCTCCAAGGAAAAGTTGAAAAGGAATGGCTAGAAAGATAAAGCTAGGTGAGCTAGCCATGAATTCAACCTTGAAAACGAGTTTCCTCCATGAATTCAAGAAAAAGGGATGATCCAAACTTACCTAGGACCATTGGTCGTCCTTCTCTGTTCCAGAGCTTAGCCTTAGTCGGTTTTGAGCAAGGGGAAAAGAAATAAAAAGAAGAGGATCGTTCCCTTGCTAAGTGGGGAAGGTAGTATATATACTTAGGTGAAATTTCAACATAAGAACATATGCTTTCCTCATTTCTCATCTAAGTCCTTCCTTTCTTCTTTGCACGTCCCCACCTCTTATTTATAAGGACAAACTCCTTCTAAGGTCAAGAATTGAAGGCAAAGAGGATCAACCCATCACTAAAGCATACACATAAAAGGGCTATTATACATACACCTTGATTATTCAATCACAAAGGTGTTCTTTATTATATGATTATTCAAATGAAGTGACCTTTTCATAATTTCTCTTCTAAATGATGCCAAGAGTTATAAAAGATATTTTAGATGATGTATTTTTACAAGTTGCACCCCTCAAATTGGGTAAATTGCACTTTACACCAATTTAGGGTTTTCAAGTACAGGGGTTGCTTCCACAGCTGCACCTTGGTGCTCAAGCTTGGGAAATCCCTCAAACTTCATCATAAACATCCTCATGATGTCTCAACATCATAGGAACATCTCAACATGTGCAATTTGCAAGTTAATCCCTTAACTGGGTAATTTGCACATAGATCCCTGTATTACAAAACAATGCTACAACTTTATATATAAAGGAGCAAAATTGAAATATATGTTTCTGAGGAACTTAATTACATGCCCAAAGTTAATCACAAGGATTTAATTACATATTTAGGCAAAACACCTAGGTTTAGTTCATAACCCAGGTCAGGGATGTTACAAATTATCCACCCCTTATAAGGATTTTGTCCCCGAAATCGATAAAACGTATTAAGAGAAAAGGGCAGGGTATTTCCTTCTCATCTCATCCTCTAGTTCCCAAGTGGCTTCTTCAACACCACGGTGGTTCCAGAGGACTTTCACACGGCTTAAATCTTTCTTCTTTAACTTTTTAATTCTGTTATCAAGGATTGACATTGGTCCTTCCTCATAAGATATATCATCATTCAATTCTACCTCCATAGGTTGTAGAACTGACTCAGTGTCTGGGTGACATTTCTTTAGCATAGAAATGTGAAACACAGGATGTAACCTCTGTAACTCTGGTGGCAGCTCTAGTTTATAGGCTACTTTTCCAATCCGTTCGATGATTGGATAAGGCCCCATAAATCTAGGAGCTAACTTCCCTTTCTTTCCAAAATGAAGGACTCATTTCCAAGGCAAGACCTTGAGATACACTTTGTCTCCAACCTCAAACTCTAAGGGTCTACGACGCTTGTCAACATAAGATTTCTGCCTATCTTGTGCAGTCTTAATCTATTGCTGTATTACCTTAATCTTTTCTGTAGTTTGCTGCACAAGATCAGGTCCTACCAACTGATGCTCACCAGTCTCATACCAACACAAGGGTGATCTACAACGTCTACCATACAAGGCTTCATAAGGTGCCATATCAATACTATGCTGATAGCTATTGTTATAGGCAAACTCTATCAAGCTTAGGTGTAGATCCCAACTTCCGGTAAACTGGAGAACACATGTTCTCAACAGGTCTTCCAAGGTCTGTATGGTCCTTTCCGACTGTCCATCAGTCTGTGGATGAAAGGCCGTACTAAACCTTAACTGGGTGCCTAAAGCATTATGAAGTCGTTCCCAAAAATGACTTGTAAACTGGGGACCTCTGTCAGAAACTATAGTGACAGGAACTCCGTGCAAACGCACTATCTCTTGAACATACAAGTGTGATAACCTTTCAGCAGAATAGGTTGTTTTGACAGGTAAGAAATGTGTTGTCTTAGTCAACCTATATACAACTACCCAAATGGAATCATGTCCTTTGCTTGTCCTGGGTAGGCCAACAACAAAGTCCATGGTCACATGGTCCCACTTCCACTATGGTATGGGTAAAGGTTGCATTGTTCCTGCAGGCTTCTGGTGTTCAGCTTTAACTTGCTGACACACAGGACATCTCAGAACAAATTCTGCAACATCCTTCTTCATTCCAGGCCACCAATACAGATCTTTTAAATTACGATTCATCTTGGTGCTCCCTGGATGCATAGCATACATTGAAGAATGAGCTTCTTCCAGGCCTAACTTCCTCAAGTTATCCACATCCGGCACTATCATCCTCCCATGGTAACATGCTACATGATCATCTGAATCATGGAAACTATCTTGCTTCTCATTTCCATACTCTGATCTAATCTGCTGAACTACAGCATCAACATGTTGTGCCTCCTTAATCTGCTCTCTTAGGGTAGGTTTAATATGCATCTCATCCATCAACCCGACTAATAATGACACCTTCAACTGTACATTGTCTTGCCTTAAAGAGATAAGCATATCTCTCTTAGAGCATACTAAAGAGTTTAGTTGTGCTCTATGCATGGTTGATGTTGCTGATTTCCTACTCAAGGCATCTGCAACAACATTGGCCTTCCCTGGATGGTAATCAATTGTATAATCGTAGTCCTTGATTAACTCCATCCAGCGACGTTGCCTCATGTTAAGCTCATGCTGAGAGAAGATATACTTAAGGTTCTTGTGATCTGTGAAAATCTGTAATGTCTCTCCGTAGAGATAATGCCTCCAGATTTTCAATGCATGAACCACGGCAGCTAACTCTAGATCGTATGTTGGATAATTCTCCTCGTGCTTCTTAAGCTGTCGGGAAGCAAAAGAAATCACTTGTTTATCCTGTGTCAACACACATCCAAGTCCATTCTTGGAGGCATCACAGAATACTACATATCCTTTTCCTTGCTCAGGTAGCACAAGCACAGCTGCACTTGTCAACCTCTCCTTCAACAACTGAAAGGACTGTTGACACTTATCACTCCAAGAAAAAAGAGCATCTTTCCGGGTTAACTTGGTCAAAGGTAAGGCTATAGAGCTAAAGTTTTTAATAAACATTCGATAGTAACCAGCTAACCCCAAGAAGCTTCGAATCTCCGTCGGTGTCTTCGGTTGTTCCCATTGTAGAACAGTTTCTACCTTTGCAGGGTCAACACGAATTCCCGAGGTAGATATCACATGTCCAAGAAAAGATACCTCTGGCAGCCAGAACTCACACTTGCTAAACTTAGCATACAACTTATGTTCTCTTAGCAAGGTCAAAGCTTGGCGAAGATGTTGCTCATGCTTCTGAGCATCCTTACTATAGATCAAAATGTCATCTATGAAGACGACAACACACTGATCAAGGAAGGGTCGAAAAACTCTATTCATGAGTTCCATAAATGTAGTTGGTGCATTGGTTAGTCCAAAGGACATAACCGTGAACTCATAGTGACCATATCTTGTCCTAAAGGCAGACTTGGATATGTCACTATCCTTAATACAGAGTTGATGATATCCAGACCTCAGGTCTATCTTTGAGAAGACGGTTGCACCACGCAACTGGTCAAAGAGATCATCAATCCTCAGCAGAGGGTACTTGTTCTTTATTGTTACTTTATTAAGTTGTCTGTAGTCAATGCACAACCGCATTGACCCATCTTTCTTTTTAACAAACAAGACCAGAGCACCCCAAGGTGAAGTGCTCGGTCGGATAAAACTCTTCTCAAGTAACTCTTGAAGCTGTTTCTTGAGTTCTTCCATCTCGGCAGGCGCCATCCTATATGGTGTCTGGGCTATGGGTTTCATATCTGGGACCAAATTGATCTCAAAATGAATCTCCCGAGGTGGTGGTATACCAAGAAGTTCTTCAGGAAACACATCCTCGAATTCCCTGACTATGGGAACTTCAGCAGGATTGGAACTTTCCTTGGTAACATCTACCACATGGGCCAAGAATGCATAACATCCTTGCCTCAACAGCTTATCAGCAACCATAGCTGATACAAGATAGGTGGCCAGAATCTTTCTTTCACCTTGAAAGATCCATGTGTTGCCTTCATCAGCAAACACAGCCAACTTGGATTCACAATCCAAGACAACTCTATACCTTTCTAAGGTATCCATCCCGAGGATTATATCAAATCCTTGCATATCAAGTGGTATAAGGTCCACTTGAATGCGACGATCAGAAAAGAAGAGGATGCAGGGAGAACATACCTCCTGCAAAACGGTAGACCCACTCAACGGAGTCTCCAACAACAAACTATCTGCCCTATGACTAACCGTCATATTGCAGTTATGAATCACTCTTCGAGTGATAAAAGAGTGTGTAGCACCCGGGTCAATCAGAACAGATACAACACAGGATGTAGACATATCAGAATATAAAAGTTCCATCTGACCTTCCACTACTCGTGGATTGACCACTTCTTCAGGTGGGTTCATAGCACAAAACCTCGTTGTCACCTGGGGTTGAGGTGGTGCTGATGATCCAGCTTGAGATGCTTGCCCGCGTCCTCGAGATGCTCCTTGAGGTTGTCTTCTCTGTGATCCTTGTTGACTCTGTCTCTGAGGTTGTGTCATACTGACAGGTCTAGATCGGCAGTCCTTCATCAAGTATCCCACCTTCCCACAGTTGTAGCAACTTCTTTCCAGTTGTTGTGGTCTTGGTGGTCCAGTAACTGACATTGATGCAGAACTGTGAGTCTCTTGTTGAGGTAGGCTTCGTCCCCTGCCTCTACTTGGTGACCACTGAGTTTGGGAACTTGATCTGGGTGATGGAGGGTTAGGTGTAGATAATCTCGGTTTCTTGGAATCCCTAGATGAAGAACCCTGGAACTGTGGATATCTTTTCTGGGTTTGCCTCTTCTCAACCACAGATCTCTCTATCCTTCAGACTGACTCAACGAAGGTAGATAATCTCTCTCGGTTTTCTAAGGCAGACACAGGGGTTGATATATCAGCATTCAAACCCTTCTCGAATCTCCTAATTCTTTCCTCTTCTGTGGCAGCCATGTGCGGACAGAACCGCAACAACTCCATGAACTTAGCTTCATACTCACTAATGTTCATCATGCCCTGCCTTAATCTATCAAACTGAGAGATCTTCTCATCTAGGAAGGTCTTTGGAAAATATCTATTGATAAATTCCCGATGAAACTCTTCCCACGAGAACTCTATCCCAGGACTCTTCTGCTCTTCCATGTTCCACCAGTGACCAGCACTGCCTTTGAGAAGATAGACAGCATGTCTAACCTTCTCAGCCTCCGAGATATTAAGAATCCTGAAAGCCTTCTCCAACTCTGTTAACCACAGATCAGCATCTGCGGTGTCGGCAGTCCCAAAGTACTCGGTAGCTCTGACACGACGAAGTCGCTCGAACGTCTTACCGATACCTTGTCCTTCAGGCTGGGCAGGTGCCCTAGGTGCAGGCATGGGCATCTTGTCAGTGATGTGTGTCATGGCAGTCATAAACTTCCCAAACATCGTCTGAACTGCTGGGTTACCCATATCAGTTGGGTCAAACTAGGGTGGTTCAGGTGCAGGCTGTTCTATTTCTGGAACCCTTGCACCGCCTCGAGGTGCACTAGCACTACTCTCTGCCACGTACTCATCATGTGGCTCTTCCATCCTTATGTATCTTCTTCTCCTGAGGAGCAGAAGATTCTATTAGATAAGGAAGAGATTCTAAGGATAGACTCGACATCCTAAGTCTTATGCCTCTGTAGACTCAGCGAACCTAGAGCTCTGATACCACTTAATTGTGGGCTCTGATCTCCAAACCACGATATAAACACGATTTAAACTTAGAGGAAGTGATTCGATTAGCAGCGGAATACCAAAAATCAGTGGAAATTAAAACTTGTTGAGATAAAGCATCGAAATCATAAAACTTCCTTCATAAAAGGAGATAAATTGTTTACATCTCAAATAATTACTTCTTGAGTAATTATATACAGCATGATACAAAATCTCAAGAACTCATAACCAAAATCTCAGACCAAAAGACTCCAAGACCTGAGAGTACAGAGGACACATAGGACTGACTCTAACTACACCACATGGCAGGCTAAATCTCCACCTGAGATTTTACTGCTGCCCCTGGTGCTGCTGCTGCTGGGACTGGTCACCTGTAGACCTGTTCCTCCGTCCTCGACGTCCACCTAAAAAGTTGAAGTCTATGGAGTGAGACAATTTTACATAATTGTCCCAGCGAGAGTTATAACTCTCCACCAGAAGCTTTATTATAGCACCTCAAAGAATAACTTAAGCAGTAAAAGCTTCAAAGTATTCAACATTAGATATAATAGTAAGCATGACTTCAACAGTTATGAAACATGAAGACATTTGCACTATACAGTGTAACATCAATCAATCAACTCGTAGTTATCTCTAACAGGTATGCTACGCTGTGGATTATGTTTCTCAAACATTACTTTTATGCCCTGTGGCGATGAGGTTTACCACTCATACTCCAACCAATCACTGTTAAGTGCCTATGTATCATACTAGGTCATCGAAAGAGCCGGATTCTCATGACCTTCACCTTCCTCAGTCAGTAAGAGGATTACTTGTAGGACATCTCGTGCCTCTACTATAATAGCTTACCAGGGTAATCTGGTCCTTCGCTATTTTAGAGTTACAGTGGAGTTATGTACTCTCTTCGTCATCAGGAGATTTCATGTTTATCTTCCACTGATACGGATATCTGTGCTTTCTTCGTCATCAGGAGGTTTCATGTTTACCATCCACTGATACGGTATGGGATTGTAGTGAAGGATTGATGGATTACACATCTACATCAAACACCTACACTAGGATGTAAGGTTCTACACATCCATATACCCCACATACTCAAAAGTATGTGATCCAGGAGTTCCCTTAGGAAAACATGTTTTACCATCATTTGATCTCTGACAATGATGGATCTATGATCAGGGCTCTACATTATACTTGATTAGTTAGGTACATTCAGTATTCTTTTAACATCATACATTGTTCTTCAAACAATAACATTAGCATAACAGCTATGAAATGAGAATACTAAATGTAACAAGCCTAACTCTCATCAATCATCATTTCTCAATACATTCATCACATGTCATCTCTAAAGCATGACCTTGATGGTATTTATGGCTCTCACAGCCCATTTAATTCATAGGTTGCCATTGACAAGGCATCAAGATATTTTACTATTCATAAAGCTAACAACATGCTTTCAATGAATATAGCATCATCATCCATACCTGGATATGATCATCTTCATATCAGAACATGCAAGGTTAATTCAACTGATAAAAGCAATTCAAATCAAGAATTATACTTTCCACTCTTTCCATAAGAGCTAAGTTCCCTGATTCTCATCAATTAGGGTTTACTATTCACATTACATGCCATCACCCTAGAATTAGGGTTTATTATTCACATTATGGTAAAATGAACTCATAACATCATCATGTATGAGGAACATCATCAATGATGCTCTCAGATAAGATTAAGATTCATCAATTATGACAAATAGGGTTTTCATGATCTCACATAGGTGGATCATACCCTAATCATGTACATTCATATATATTGAAGGTATTTTACTTGGATTTCAACCATAATTGGGATTTTCTCTCTCCTCTTGCTCATAGGTGATGATTACATCCCTCTAGATTGGATTAGGTCTAATCAACATTGATAAGCCTAGCCAAGTCATCACCATTGTAACCATTGGGGTTCACATGATAAAAAGGGGTTACCTACTTGAATCCATAAAGGGTATTTTGGTAAAGTTCAGCATTGATCATAACCTGGGTTAATATACTAACCACTTGACCCTTAATGTCCCTAGGTATCATTAGGGTTTAGGTTGAACAACCATCAAACCATCTAAGCCTTCAAGGCATTAGGCAGACTTATCCTTAAAAGTCCCCAATAGGTTTCACACCTTCATCCTTTAAAAGATCATGAGACCGTTTAAGGTTGTAGACCGTTTAGCTTTGGTTGACTTCAAGACCACATGACACTCAAGACCGTTTACCCTTAAATGATCTTGAGGTCATTTGCCCAAGATTGGGTGAAGACCGTTTAGTCATAGTTTGACTTCTGAAGTCGTTTGAGCTCATTCGGACCCGAAGTCGTATAAACTCATTCGGTCATGAAGTCATATGAACTCATTCGGTCCTGAAGTCGTATGAACTCATTTGGTCCTGAAGTGATATGAACTCATTCGGTCCTGAAGTCGTATGAACTCATTCGGTCCTGAAGTCGTATGGTCCTAAAAGCTCAAGATCACATGGACCTCAAAGGTGATTCAAAGGGTAAACTCGATTAGGGTTTCCTATGTTGAAGCCTTCAATTGGTCTCAAGCTTGCTAACCACTTATCAATTGAGAAAATTAGGGTTAGCCTTAACCAATTGGTCACTCAATTGATCCTCAATTGATATCCAAATAGGGTTGGAGTTGGTTCAATTAAGGTCTATAAACATTCAACCATCAACACTCAACAATGTGAATCAAATCGAAGTTGATCCCATCAATTGACCTCCAATCGGGCTCAAACTTGGCCCAAACGGTCTTGGGATCGTTTGGATAACCTCCAAACGATCTTGAGACCGTTTTCCCAAGAATTCATCAAAATCTAAGTTGATTTGATAGGGGTTGAACCTTAATTAAGTCACAAATCAGAAATTTGATTATTTCAATAACCCACTGTAATTGGGCCCTCAATTGATCAAATTACCTTAACCCTAGACCTCCAAACGGTCTTGGGTTGACACCAAACGGTCTTGAGACCGTTTGGATGAGTTCCAAACGGTCTTGAGACCGTTTGCCCATCCATCCTTTGGACTCTAGTGAAACTTCATCAAGGTTTGGTCTATTGAGTTGATCATCACATCAATACTTAATTGCAATATGATTTGGTACCTTTGGACCTTTAATTGGTCAACTATACTTGACCCCAGACCTCTAAATGGTCTTGGGTGATCCCCAAACGGTCTTGAGACCGTTTGGATGATTCCCCAAACGGTCTTGAGACCGTTCGGGCTACTCAACCCAAAATCACTAATTAACTCATTGGAATTTCAGCACTGATTACAATTAGGATTTGCCCTATTAATCAACCTTCAACTCATAACGCGTTTGGAATTAATCCATCAAATTCGGTGAGTCATTAATCAACATCATTATGAACAGTAATACCAAATGGTCAACGCTTGGTCAACCATCTTAAATGGTCTTGAGACCGTTTTCCCAAAAAGGGAAAATTAAACAGATTGAAAATCAGAACTTAATTCAATTGGATTTGCTTATATCTCACGATTTCTATGGAGTTAACCCCTCAAATTTTGTGGGTGATTAACCTACATAATTATAAACAAGATTCTCATACGGTCGTCAATTGGTCAACGCGACCAAATGGTCTTGAAGGCCGTTTACCTTCATACGACCCTGAAACCGTTTGCCCACCAAACGGTTGTGTAAACCGTATGGGCATTTGGTGGAGGTTGTTTGGTAAAGTGGAAATCCGTGGATAAGCATAGGAATTAACGCCCTTATCTTCTACCTCAAGAACAGTAGCAGTTCTTCATGATTTTGCTTGCAAGGATGCAAGGGAAGATAGGGAAGAAGAAGAACTAGCAACTATATGCATAGAAAAAGATGTATAATCAAAGCATAAGGTTTAGAGTTATAAAACCCGCCTAAAGGTTGTTCCTTGAGCTCCAAGCTTCCAAGCTTCAGGTCTTTAATGGCGTCTTTGAGCTCCACAGGTCAGCCAAGGTGAATTCTCCAAGGAAAAGTTGAATAGGAATGGCTAGAAAGATAAAGCTAGGTGAGCTAGCCATGAATTCAACCTTGAAAACGAGTTTCCTCCATGAATTCAAGCAAAAGGGATGATCCAAACTTACCTAGGACCCTTGGTCGTCCTTCTCTGTTCCATAGCTTAGCCTTAGTCGGTTTTGAGCAAGGGGAAAAGAAATGAAAAGAAGAGGATCGTTCCCTTGCTAAGTGGGGAAGGTAGTATATATACTTAGGTGAAATTTCAACATAAGAACATATGCTTTCCTCATTTCTCATATAAGTCCTTCCTTTCTTCTTTGCACGTCCCCACATCTTATTTCTAAGGACAAACTCCTTCTAAGGTCAAGAATTGAAGGCAAACAGGATCAACCCATCACTAAAGCATACACATAAAAGGGCTATTATACATACACCTTGATTATTCAATCACAAAGGTGTTCTTTATTATATGATTATTCAAATGAAGTGACCTTTTCATCATTTATCTGCTAAATGATTCCAAGAGTCATGAAAGATATTTTAGATGATGTATTTTTACAAGTTGCACCCCTCAAATTGGGTAAATTGCACTTTACACCAATTTAGGGTTTTCAAGTACAGGGGTTGCTTCCACAGCTGCACCTTGGTGCTCAAGCTTGGGAAATCCCTCAAACTTCATCATAAACATCCTCATGATGTCTCAACATCAGAGGAACATCTCAACATGTGCAATTTGCAAGTTAATCCCTTAACTGGGTAATTTGCACATAGATCCTTGTATTACAAAACAATGCTACAGCTTTATATATAAAGGGGCAAAATTGAAATATATGTTTCTGAGGAACTTAATTACATGCCCAAAGTTAATCACAAGGATTTAATTACATATTTAGGCAAAACACCTAGGGTTAGTTCATAACCCAGGTCAGGGATGTTACAATCATGCTGACTCACAACCTGTCTTAACTTAGCTTATCTTATCTCATAAAAGCATTTTTACTTGCATCATCAAAACTTATCCCAAACCTCAAAACCAAACTTAAGTCCTCAAAGACAAACATAGATCATCATAACCATCTTATATCATCATCATAAGACCTACATCGTATCATCAAAACTTACTTCATCTATCATATATTCCAATAAGGCTTTAGACATCTAATCTAGAACTACTCTCTCTTCTAGACTGATGTCATTCTCTTTCACTTAGGTTGCATGATCACCTCCTACTCGTACATGTGTGGGGACACATTTTTGTAATACATATACATAATAAAATACTATATAGTTTTTCTCCGATAAAACAAGTGTCAGAGAAAACTATCGAGGTTCGATCTGTTTGGAATCAAAAACCAAATCCTAAAAACGAGTGTCCCACACATAGTAGAGAGTCCAGTGTCATGAAAACTAGTGAAAAGGGTGATAACAAGGGGTAGACTAGTGTAGCTACTCTAGACAACATGCGCAATATGTCTAGGGTTTCTCTTCCTTTTATGTACGTCATTTCCAAATAATGCAACGTCCCATACCGCTGCACTATAAGGAAAGAAAGACATCTAAGGACTTGTTATACCACAAGCACTAGTCTAGATCTAGTTCTCATACATCTAGGTGCTAACCTAGAGGCTAGGTCAGATCTAGTCTCTAAAAGACGACTAATCTAAACCTAAAAGATTACTAAGTTCATGGTTCTTTAGTTTTGTGTTGTATAATGAGCAAATGTCAGGCTTTGCTATTGTTCATGCTCTGATACCACCTATGACGTCCCCGGGTTTTCTAAAACTTAATCTAATTTGTGACGTCCAAATTGAAACCTTTACCTCAGCGAGAATCCCAATTTAAACATCCCACACTAGGCTAAGAAGAAGAAAATCAAGGGAGTCAGAAGGAAAACAATCAGTAGCACATGTACATGAACAATAATAAAACCATACACACATGTTCACCATTCAACATATAATTACAACATGAATTGTTACAACATTTGGTATTACATATTAAACAGCAAACTATACATACACATGTACTACATTCTAAAACAACAGGATCTTAAGACAACAGGTCCACCTGTACATCAGCTCGCCACACAACTCTCAACTATCCTGGATCTTCAAGAGCATAACCATAACCTATACAAAAGATTACATGCGGTACACGTCAGCACAATATTTCAAGAATATTGTACTGAGTACGCCTACGTGTCTTTTTATATACCTCTCATCATATCTTGGCAATAAGATAAAACTAATACTTGGCAGTAACAGAAGAATATAAGAAAAGCGTATACTTGCACAAAGATATTCATTAACAAAAGAGAACACATATTTTAATCTCATTTTCCATTATATGCTCGTGCATCCGCCTACCAATGGGATAGATGCATTCAGGCCTTATGATCTTCTTACCAAAGAGATAGATCATTGTACATGTGATCCGCTTACCAAAGAGATAGATCACTCACTAGCACTACGCTTACCAAAGAGATATAGTGCTTTCATATAATGGAACAGATATATTATGTTTCATGTGTTCATAGCCATAAGTACGGAAAATCAGGCAACATATCATACAAGAACAATCATTTCATCCAATACCATATGCCAAGTATTTTACTACTCATATAAAACAAGCATATTGTATAATAAGCCAAGTAAGAGGTAATGGCGTACCTTCCAAAGAGACAGATCATACTAAACACATATCACTGATGTCAACTATAAGCTTGGTCAAACCTGATCAAAACAAGACCATATACTATCATCAGGTTCTCATCTTATTATGTCTCATCTTAACCCTAATTATGTCCATTAGGGTTTCCTTATCTCATTATGGTATTCTCATGATTACTTGTATTCTTGTCTTATATTTGCCATATTGATGTCATATTCCAGATTATAGTTCATCAACTGGATATACCCATGTGTCACATTATTATGTGAACATATTTAACATAATGTCACTTTTATTAACCATCTTAGGGTTACATCACTTGTATTAAGGGTGCTCTTCATATAACATGAATTTCATGTATAAAACTGATCTTAGATCTACATGTTATCTTCCATTTACTGATATGAAGGTTTTCTGTAAATTTCATCATTTATTAATCATTAATGTATTTATTACATTTAATATAGGGTTATTAGCCCTAATTAGCCATATAAAGCAAAATACATAGTTTCGTGCATAAACATGACCATATTTGACATCATATGCATTCTAAACATAATTATGAATCTACTGACATTTTTCCATAATTTTAGAACATTGTTTGATATTTATTATCCATCAAACGAGAATTTCACATATTACATGATATCACTATTATAAGTGCATAAAAAGCCTGATATTATGGTTTCAGGTTATTCTACGAATTTTTCTGAGAAAAACGGTACCTTGTTTGTATTTTTCTGATGCTCGAGCTAATTTCTATGATTTATTGAAGAACTGAGTATTTTCTGAGCATTTTCTTACCTTTTAGCCAACCGGCCGTCGACACGTGGCCATATTGATCGCAGATCACTCTTCCTTTGCCCACGTTGATCCGGCTGGTTATTCCTGGTTTGACTAGATCGGTTCAGGGCTGACTTGGGCCGCCCCTGTCCTCTCATTCTTCCTCACTCGCGAGTCCCCAACGGGGCTCTGTTCTTCCATTGAACTGGCCGTCGCGGCTGGGAAAGCTCAGGCGAGGAGGCAGCTGCACCAAGGAGCTCTTAGTCAGATTTGAAGGTCACCACCAGTTTCGGCGACTAAAACCACACCACCACGACTACTTGTCTTCTAGGATTGGTCGTGCAGCTCCTACTAAAAAAGGGCACCACTGCCTGTCCTTGACTGTGGCGGGGCAAAGAGGCAAGAAGCCTCTTCTCATCGTCACACCAGTCTGAAGGTGCAACAATCTTCGAAGCACCTTCCTCAACTCTATGAGACCCTCCAATGTCGACGAAGGCCTATCATAGGAACCCCGAGCTCTAGCTTCTTCTCCGGCAAAGACCGCCTTGTCGACCATGGAGACCACCATGATATCTCACCGGAACAACGGACCTGAACTCCACTCAACTCAACCTTTCTTTTACTCTGATAAGATCGCATCCAAGCTTCCCATATCTCCAACCCATACCTACACCCAACTACTGCTTGCTTTCCTTGATGGAGAGGCAATGGGAGTGGGGGGCTCGTTCTCCCTGTGGTAGCATCCAAAAGGCCTAATATTTGGGTCTGGGTAGATCGTAATGGGGAGGCAAGTGCAACTGCCGGTCCCTTTCCCACTCTTGAGCCACGACCTACGAAGTGGTGGGGGCAGTCACAACTCCTTTCTCCCCCCCCCCACGATCTGTGTTATAATCGAAGGTAGGAGAACCTGCAAGTCGTCTGATCATCATCCAACTGCTACAACAGGTCCTTCATGAGACCAGATCCGCGGGTCACTCAAGTCAAGGGGCACTGCCGCTAGATCAGATTTCTAGGGCTAGGATTTGGCCACACAGACCCAACTTAAAATAAGGGGGTGCGTGACACCTATTATAATCAACAACTTAGGCTAATCAACACCAATAATGTACATTAATTCCCAAAAATCAAACCTCAATAACTTCCTCTAGGAACCTCCAAATGCCACCAAATTTTAACCATAGCTCCCCTACCTCTCGAGCTACCTTCTATTCAAATTTGGTGACAAAACTCATATGTTAGACCACTCAATAAAATTCCTCAAAAAGGCATTAAAAGAGAGATCTTAATCATTATATAAATCTCAATCAACATTCCAACTTTACTAAAACACTTGGAACTCTCCCTATAACTCAAGATATGGATTCTAATATGTTACTGGAGATTTATGGATTTCAAAAATCCACTCCATCACATCCTACACACCTTAAAAGATATTTCATCCTCAAAATTAAGACAAAAACCCACTTTGTCACATCTTCTAACAACAACATGCAAGGGGAAGGCCACCGTATGGCTGAAGACTACACACTTCATGCAGAAGTTCAAGCTATTCTACAAGCTACAATCCTAATAGTTAGCTCCAGACCAAGAACGTTGTTATACTGTCAGACTGCGCAACTAGGGTGGAGATCTTCAACTCAAAGAAGTACCTACTGAAGTTCATGCCTTATGTGGAAAGGTTTCATTTAATAACCTCCCCTTTTTCACCTTGTATAGTAGGCTTGATCCCCAGGACACTCAATAAGGTAGCAGATAGCATTGCTAAGGCCACTCTACAAAACCTTGCTATCGGATCCCCTTCTAGTCCAAGTAGTTCAAAACCTTTCGATACCTTAATTTTGTTGAGCCTCCATCGCTAGATACACCTGTTGACGTTGATTTGGAGATGTTTAAGCCTGCTCGAGAGAGTGAGATGAATACATAATCTCTTAGTTGATAAAAAAAATTTAATGAGTAATCATGTTTTGTGTTTTGTGTAATCTCGTTTAGTGTAGCGGGTTCTCACACCTCCCATATGCATTTTAAGGACTTGTTGTGACAGGACACTATCATGATATGTGCCCTGGAACCTCCCAAATGTACTTTCATGGACTTGGTGTGAGAGGACACTGTCATGATATGGGCCCATACTTCACCTAAATGAATTTTTAGCGACCTACTGTGAGAGACAATTGTCAATATATGGGCCCTATCTCCTCCCTAATGCATTTGAAGGAACTTGTTGTGAGAGGGCACTGTCATGATATGGCTCGTGTCTCCTCCAAAATGAATTTTTATGGACTTTCTATGAGATGAAATTTGTCATGAATTGAGCCTTGGTACCTCCCAAATGCATGTTCAGGGACTTGTTGTGAGAGGTCACTATCAAGATATGGATCATGGCTCCTCCCAAAAGTATTTTTGGGGACTTTCTATGAGAGGAAACCATCATGATATGGACCATGTCTCCTCATGAATTCATGTCAGGGACGTGCTATGAGAAGACACTATCATAATATGGATCATGACTATTTCCACATGTGTTTCTAGGGACTTGCTATTAGAGGAAATTGTCATGATATGGGATGAGGCTCCTCCCCAATGTATTTATGTGACTTGTTGTGAGAGGACACCATCATGATATGGGCCTTAGATCCTCACAAATTCATTTCCAAGGACTTGATGTGAGAAGACGCTATCATGATATTCCTCCCAAATGCATTTCCATGAACTTGTTGTGAGAAGAAACTGTCACAATATGGATCATGACTCCTCTAAAAAATACATTTCAGGGACTTATTATGTGAGGAAGTTGTCATGATATGGGCCATGGCTCATCCCAAATATATTTTCAAGGACTTGCTATGAGAGGACACCATCATGATATGGGCCCTAGCTCCTCACAAATTCATTTTTAGGAACTTGTTGTGAGATGACACTATCATGATATGGGTAGTGGATCCTCCCATATGCATTACTACAGACTTGTTATGAGAGAACGCTATCGTGATATGGGACGAGGATCCACCCTAATGCATTTTTAGTGACTTGTTGTGAGAGGTCATTGTCATGACATGGCCCTGGTCCCTCACAAAATCATTTTTAGGGACTTACCGTGAGAGGAAATTGTCATGCTATGATATGGCTCCTCCCAAATGGATTTCCAAGGACTTGATGTGAGAGTACATTGACATGATATTGTATGTGTCTCCTTTAAAATGCAATTCCAGGGACTTGCTGTGAGAGGACACTGGAAATACATGGATCATGGCTCCTCTCAAATGCATTTGTAGGAACTTATTGTAATAGGTCACTGTAACCATGTATGTTATCTTATTATGACACCTAATGTCACTAACGTATTGTGAATGTCACCAAGGAAGCACATATGATGATTAAAACTTAGGATTTAGGTCAACATGATCATTATACTTTGCTTACACCTTATTAGTATGAATTAAGTGTAGGATTAAGTTCCATACATGATCTCATCACCACATTAGGATCTATTAGACCATTGCGTATTCAATATCATGTATGTATCCCTAATTAGGGTTAATATGCATTTATAATTAGGTCTTATACTTGAATTAGACATTATATATGCATTAGGATACAAACATGTGAATTACTCCTATTATGTGCATTAAATGTTCATTAGGGTACAAACAAGCATGTGAGGGTATAATGCTAACCTTGTGGTCAGTTCTAATGATCCAAGGACTCTAACATCCTAATCAAGGGATTAGGATTTCTAAAGTCAGACCAAATCTCAATATGTAACAAAAGGTATACTCTTTCACATCCTCCAATCCTTATAAAAGAAATTTGTCCTCAAAATTTGGACATCCTTGTAAAGGTCGGGAAAATGTGATTAGATTTCACTCACACTTGATGATCATTTATTCACTTATCTAATTGGACAAGCATCAAGAATGGGCACTCAATGGGAAGATGATGATCATCTGGCTCCCATCACATATGAAGGATGTCGATAGTGTAGTGGTTCATAACATGATCTTTTATAATAAGGATGGCATCAAGCCGACACTAGTTAGGAATGCCATCTACAATGGTGCCAAGGGAAACCAATATAACCACCTAGTAATATTTTGGGGACATGAAGTGACTGGCTCCATCCAATATCTCATATTCATAAATATTTAGTAATATACATGTCTTCTCAGTATCCTTAAGTATACTAAAAAAATGTGTGACATATGTATTTTTTGTGACTATTCATTAAATGGGATGTAGAGTAAAATACATTGCCTTGAATTAACCCAATGTTCATTACGGTGTGTATTCTATTCCAATAATTGTATCCCACAATATAAGCCACATTGAACTTAGGGTTATGATTGCATCTAAATATATTTTATGTATACGAATTAGGTGCATAAAGGCACATAATTGATTCTAATGCATGTTTGGGTAATCTTATGTTAACTATTGTTCATTTTTGATATTATTATCTATGTAAGGTTTTCATGGGTAGTTAAACTAATTTTCATTATGTGGAACCTTGACATACCAATTCTCTGTGATATGATGTCCCTCACTTGTCATGAGAGGGAAATATCTTTAGGTGGGTCTAAACTCATCCCCAATGTAGTCTTGGTGACTTGCTATGATCAGTAACTTCCTCATTTTAAATGGAAGGTCTATCCTCCAGGTAAATTTGAGTTCTATCCACCATAATGTGTGGTTGTGGTCACATTTCATCTCAGACTTTGGTGTGGTTTCACAAAATTAGTCTATTACATAAATATAGAGACAATATATAGAAATAAAAATAAAACCAAAGTATATGTGAGTTGAATGAAAACAATGTTGGTTGGATCTCTAAGGACTAGATTCTAAGAAGGTGAAATATTTGGATATGACATACTAGAGGCAGATAACTTTCCCCCACCTAGTCCTAGGTCACAAGGGTATTAGGAAAATATAATTAAAATGTGGGTAGAGCTAAGCAATTTTTCACGTGGAAACAAATCTGTGTGTACTCCCACCGCTCACACACAAAAATCTTGTGATATCCCTTCTAATTATTTGTCCTCCCCCCGCTCTTCTGACTTTCTATATTCCGCTTCCTCTCTCTGTCCCTCCCCTTCTGATATTGCCTCCACTGATTCGTCACGGCTCCTACTTTCGGCTCCCTGGCCTCCATGCTCCCTCATTCAACTTGTCCTCGTACCTCCCTTCAATCTTTCATACCCCTTCTAATTCCATGTCACACCTCCTTCCCCTAGGCCTTGGCTTCATGTGCTCCAAGAGTCTCCGAGCACCCCATCGGGTCTTCCTATGGTTGATTTATGCGATTTCAAACATATTTCATGAGACTGACACCGTCAATCATCATGTACTCGAGTCAGAGGGAGAAGATGAAGCTGCCCCAAATAAGGTGTGTGATCTAGATCTACAGATGTGGGCCGTCATGACGCTCCCAATGCTTTCGAAGTCCCAAAGGAGGTCCTCTAGACGTAGTACTAGAGGTTGTAGTCACTCCCCCACCCTAGATTCTATTCATAAGTTGAGCGCTCCCTTAGGCTAAGGATTTTCCTTTTTTTTGGTTCCTATTTATATTTGAGTTTGTGTTGATGAAATCATCCCGCCCTAAGTTCTCCCTCTTTCCATTCTCAGACTATGGAACTTTCATTTTCTTCCATTTTATTCATGTAAATTGAATCTCTACTTGTAGGTGAATGTTGAATGGACTGTTCTTTTGAGTTGCAAAGATGGTTGGACATATGTTCTAAACATTGGTTTCCATCACATTGTTTTAAAGAACAATCATAATGATCCCTTCGCTAATAGTAGGTACACTCAGGAGTAAATAGGTCTGACATTTATATGCTTTTCATATTACATATGCTTTAATTGTTTCTTGATGCTAGCAACCTAGTATGTTGAGTGCAGCTGGTTTTTAGAACATGTGTCCAACCATCTTTGCAAAAACCCATGTGGAACATGAGTGTACTTAGAACTGCACACATGCCTATACACATGACTGTGTTTTTTTTACTTCGTTGATGTATTATCTAAAAAACAAATTCTTCTTAGAAACATGTTGCTTTTGAGTGGACACTGACTTCCTACTTTAACTTTAAACTCCCTTGTCTATTTGGGTTTAGATTGGACTTCTGACCATTCTTGGGTTGTAATTTTTCTAAATTAAATGAGATAGAACCAAGGCAAGCTGAACACTACACATGGGGCCACTTAGATTGAGTTGGTTAATGGTAAGCATCAACCTAAGTGCTTTGAACTATCTAGAATAAATGGCCACAGAAAAGATATGCTAGATAATATTCCTATGCACATTCTCAAATTATAATGAGATGTTTGCATATTAAGCCATAAAACACATGTTTTTGTATGTTTCCTATATTTGTATTTCTTTCTCTGTATACCAATTTAGATGTATATACATTTAGATAGGGTATGGACATATGCGGTATGAACTATAATATGTTACGAAATATTCTTGCTAATGGTTCTTGGATCTGTTAGCAAGCCATGCATAGGGTTGGAAAAATTTATGATTTTTAAAGTAGACAGAAATGCTCTTTTATTAGTTGAAGCCACACATGGAGTGGGCGCCATGTGGTCTATGGTGCACTTGTCGTTCTAGCACTAAATGATTTTATGGTATTTCCAAAAAGTTAATTGGGACTTAGTATCATTTAATTGGCTTATAACATGGCTTGCACTACATGATTTTGACTTAATAAAACTATTTGACATCATTTAAATGGCTTAGACCATAGCCGCAGTTGTAGCACATGTCATAGTTTGGATACTGGGGCATAAACAAAAAATTGTGAATATGGTTATGAACTTGTGACCTCATCGAACTCATTTGAGCATAGTATACCAAGGATTGATTGGATGATATCAAGGCTTGATTGGATGATATTATAACGTTATTCTATACTCAACTCATTGGTTGTAAATCAAATCTCAAGGAGGAGGGGGCCATACTGTCGAGGTTACCATAGGGTATGTATCTAGGGCATTGTTTGCTTAAATCTAAATTCTAAAGTCCATCTTGATGGTGGGTCCTACTGAACAAAATGTTTGGTAGCAATATCCATATTGTATAGCCATTTTCCACTTGTGTGTCATGATAAGTAGAAGTATCTTTCTCTAAACCTATTTCCTAAAACCGTCTACCATCTTGTGGAAGAGTTATATGTAGTGTGAGATCATTATTTGATAAAGTTATGAAAGACACTTATTGCAATGTCATCGAGTGTTTGATAGTGGGGATCTTCGTAAAGTTCTCAGGAGCTATATTGCATAGGAGATCCACGATCTAGCTATATGATTTTTAGTGACCTCTTGTCTCAATGTCAACCATGCTGGTGGAACTACAGCTGACCCTCAAAAGGTAATGGACCTAAAGACCAGCAAAAACATTACTACTAGTGAAGCAGTAAAAGGTTTTCCCTGAGACTAATATTTATTGAACTTCATATGACTGTTCTAGGACTTGCATGTCTGGTAGATTCCAAGAACTTAGAGTGTGGCAATGACAGTTGTCTTAATGATGTAGAGGTGGCTTCCTTGAGAGTAACTCAATTTCTAAGTTGTTAACTCTAAGGTCTTGATACACTTATGATTGTTGCTTGGATAATTAATACATTATGTAGGGAGAACGACCAAATGGGGGGGAGCTTGAGTGAGACTACAATAGGTTGGCACAATCATGTCAAAACTTGTGTTTACAAAGCTTGATGATATCTAGTATGGTAGTAGTGGTGTTGTTGACAAAGTGGAGGGGTTTTCATGAGATAAAACCCATTACTCTAAATTTCAAATATGTGTACCCCATGGTCCCACCAAGCATCTATTCTAAATATGTTATGAAATATTCACAGTTTTAAGAAGTGCAGATTGTGTATAACAAGTTCTTTATTTTATATCCATTCTTATTACTAATCCATTTTTTTTATTTTCATTCATCCAGATCCCCGATGAGTATTGAAATGTTACATTTATGTTTTTGAAATAACATGACAGAAAGTGGTGTTCTTTGATTTTTCTCTCCTTCTTCCAGGATTTAAGGTGTGACACGCTTTTTTTTGCCTAACGCTTGATATCATTATAATCTCAGGGGTAGCAGATTAGCGGGTTAATATGCATATCCAACCAAGGGGAGGAAATACATCCCGATGAGATGCCTAGAGCATGGTATTCAAGAATTGAGAAACGTAAGCTCTATGCTGACTGCAAAGGTAAACCTTTACTTTTGACTGCTTGTTTTTAAGTGTATGTCGATAAATATTATATGACGTCCCATTCATATGCTCTGCAATTATTTATTCAATGTGGATATATTTCCTCCATAAGATAAAACTCCTATGGTTAGACATCAGAAAAGTTCACAATGCAAGTAAAGTGTGAGGATAGACCCTCAAAGTGACAAGATAGGAAGAAATATTACTGCATTGTTCTTAAAGGCTGTAAAAAAAATCAAAATTCTTTTACTACATATGGTATTTTGTATTCACTTTGATTTTATCAATTTCTTTAACTAATATACAATACAACTAATGACACATGGAAGCAATGTCATTCTGATTTTGTTTCTATGACCTTTTGTAGTCCACTTTTGGTGTTATTTTATGGCAAAATTTGGCATGGACAGTGGATAACTAATCACATAGTAAGGAGTTTGCACATGCCTACTCTCTAGGCCATGACGTGGTGGAGTAATGACACCTTTTTCTTTTTCTTTCCATCAGTTTAACCAACCTATTTATAATCAGATACAAAGTATTAGAAACCATTATTCATGTATCTAACTTGTCTAATAGGAACAACTCTGTATATATTCAGAAAGTATGGCTTGTTTGCATGAATCAAAATATCAAATCCCATGAATATTTACCAAAAAAGATGGAACAAAGTCCTCTTAGTTCTCCAACGTAATTTCAATGTAGACAAAAACAAGACCCTTAAAAGAGCCTTAGTTTCCAAGTTAAAATTTTGAAAGGACACTTCGTGACATGCAAATCTTCAGGAATGATAATACCATGGACAACAAAAAGACATCCTACATTATTATGATATTCTCCCATGCATCTTTCAGCCGTCACAAGCCTTTGAAGAATTCTCCTTGAACTGATGAGTAGCAATCAATAAGGGAGTAGACACCCTATCTTCATGAACTCGTCCATTATATAATGCAAGGTTTATGTCCTCCCCATCTCTTCTTTGTATTTTTGGGGCAAGGTTCATGTCCTCCCTATTGTAAATGTACTATTTTCAAATCAATAAAACTCTGATTGTCACACCAATGCTTTGTCTATGGATAGTTTGAATCATATTTCTCAGTTATTGGTACTTATATAAAAGATATACATGATGTTTTGGGGGATTGGGCAAATCTGTAATGATTTCCACTCCAGGTACCCATGGTTCTACCTTTCATTTAGTTTGAAATATGGTTTACAATGTCATCCATACACCAAAAAGGTTACGCAATGCACCATCATCTCTTATAGGAAAGGTGTTGGCCATAAACATTATCTCTTACAATTAGATTATGACTTATAATGTCACTTATTCCCATTCTTTCTCAGCCTAGAACTGAGAATAGGTGGCGTTGTTTAGTAAGGTCTACATAGTGTATAGATTACACTAAAAAGATGACAGTCATTAGGTAGCTGACTGACATGTACGTAATCTTTTTAGACAAAAATGACACAGTTAAACATAATTTATGAAGTATTTTTTAGTAGTGTGTGATTCCTCACTCACGTAGTGTAGTATAAAATGCTATACATTCATCATTCTATAATATCCCATTCAAGCTGCAATCAGATAGACTCTTAGAATTTTTTTGGTTAACCAATCAGATATACTTCAGAGTTGAGCAAGAAAACCAATCAGAATGAGGAAATATAGGCCAAATTTCAACTATATTATGGAATCCCAAGATCATGTCTGGCAAAATTACATCAATTTTAGGTAGCAAAGGGAATTGACACAATCAATGACTACAACAAAAGAATTTATCAAATATGAAGCACTAAGAGAAATGGAAGTGAATTGTACTTCATGCAAAGTACTGAAGAAGATAAGTCATGTCATGTTAAACAAGATATGTAAATGACATGCGATATGGTTTATGTTTGTATTGTGGACTGTTGACAAGGTAAGTTTGTATAGCATCAGCCAGTTTATAAATTCGCTACGACCCATGACGTATGGTAACGAGGGATTATTTTAGTACATGAGAGGACCGCCATGCCATGATCGGTGCTTAAAAGTTAATATATTATACTCTTTATCAGTTCACTGCAGGAGTCCAAGCGTGTCCAATGGTCAACGGTAATCTAAGCGGCCAGTATATAATAATATCTACCGACTTTGTTAGTTTACGCATGCAGGTATCCAAAAAAATGCTTCACTGAATGATAAGTTTATCTTTTCCGAAGCTTAAGAACTCAATGAGCAGTGGTCTGAGTTGCATCTGAAACGAGATTTGAACAGGATTGTAGATTAGGCAGCTGGGCTGAGTGCTAAACAAAATGCATGCGTGCTATGTCTGATGACAGAACAGAATTGCCTAGTCATGAAGAAAGCATCCCACCTTGTTCCAGACGTTCAGATATCATCTGAATCGATTTTAATTCTGACATTCACTTTGTGTATTGGATCAAAGACATCCTTTAAAATTACAAATATTGTATTGATCGAAGAGTCACGCAATAATAAACATCCAAAATGTCAGGAGCTAGAGATTGCATCATTGTTGGAAATTCCAATTACAAACAGGAACTGACCACATCATCCGACAACATCAAAAATAGTTACGCAAGGCTAATCTGGAGAATAGTAGAGATCGAACGGAAGCTACCAAGACATCTCCAAGCTACAAGGGTGCAACATCTAATACGTGTTTTAGAAACGCTTTTTCAGCGTCATATAGGATTTGGGACAGGCAGGAGGATTCATCGTTACATAATGATTAAAAATGTATATTTACTACAGACACTTTTGAAATTGAGACAGTGCAGGGATGGAACTCCACAGAACGTTTGCACGTACGTCAGGTTACCAAAAAACCACACTTATTTTTAACTCAGTTTTGGTTTTCATTTACTTTTTGAAGAAAAGGTGCTATACTAATTTTTTTTTTTACTTCAAAAAAATATATTAGTATAGCACCTTTTCTTCAAAAAGTAAATGAAAACGAAAACTGAGTTAATAATTGGACCTCAGTTAACTCTTGCATTGTACTAATGAAGCACAACTATGAAACAAACATACTCTAGAGCAGAAGTTGCAGTTGCACTTCGTCTTGAAATTCTCGAACGTTAATGATGGTGTGGATCGGGGCCACTGGGACTCAATCTGTTGGGCTCGTACGTTTCATCTAACATCAACGATCTTGCCATCCCACCAATCGCAGTAGCAGCATCTCCAAGAAGAACTTGAACTCGAGCTTCAGAACTCCCCATAGTATATATTAGTATAGCACCTTTTCTTCAAAAAGTAAATGAAAACGAAAACTGAGTTAAAAATTGGACCTCAGTTAACTCTTGCATTGTACTAATCAAGCACAACTATGAAACAAACATACTCTAGAACAGAAGTTGCAGTTGCACTTCGTCTTGAAATTCTCGAACGTTAATGATGGTGTGGATCGGGGCCACTGGGACTCAATCTGTTGGGCTCGTACGTTTCATCTAACATCAACGATCTTGCCATCCCACCAATCGCAGTAGCAGCATCTCCAAGAAGAACTTGAACTCGAGCTTCAGAACTCCCCATAGAAAACGACAGTACCAAGATGACGCACATCCAAAACATTAGGTTGCGTATGTACCCCATCCTATCTTGCTGTCGTTGGAGCTCTGTATCTATATTCTATCTTCTCTGATCTTCTCGTGTAGAGAGTCATAAGCAAACCCCGCTGGTTTATATAGGCCTGAGAAGCTTGCCTTCTTCATGTGCTTTTTCTTTTTACTTGATATGCTTCTTGATCCGCTAGCTTCTTGTTCTATTGATGAAATAGGCACACTGGGAACCAGACACGTTGGGCTATGTGGGGTGTGTTCCCTGACCAAGCCTGCCTTTTTCCTGATGGCCCTACCAAATTGGAGTTGTCTTTCACGATAGAGGAGACCAGTAATTACGGATGCCAGCTAAACTGTCTTCACCTCATCATCAAATTTGACGATCCTAGTGGCTGAACGGCGCAGTTGTCCACATATGTGTCACTTCTCGTATCGGTTGAGCAATTGGATGTTACATACACTTTCTGTTCCAAGATTTGAACACTTTTGTCGGTTCTGTGAGTTGCTTGAACAAGCCTAAGAACTCTACAAAATGTTCCAAAAAGGATAAATCCATCTTTTCTTATAGGGTCACATGGGAATGCTATGCTACAAACGCTAATGTTAAACACTTGTCTAGTTTGATATAGTAAGACCAAAGAGTGTGTGAAGTGCAGTACATGCAGTGCGATCTTTTTATTGTAAGTCCAGCCATATCAGCCCTACAAACCAAATATACCTGAGACCATAAACAACTTCATGTAGTGAGTTTAGGTCGATAAATGTAGATTGTCAAACCATCAAAAGGAGACTGAAAATACCAACAATATTCCGTCTTCCTTTTCACCTTAAATTGGAGATCCTAGTCACTGATCCATGCATCCTTAAATGGACACGAATATAAAAAGCCTGATGCAACTGCATCGTTCTCATGCAAATCCCACTCATCAGTCACCACTTCTCCTTCAGCTGGTTTCTCCCATGTAACTATTGTATTTCTGTTCCATAATTCAGTTTTCTACGGCCAACTTTTTATCCCATACTACCCACAGCAGAAACCACACAACTCCTTATATGTGCTACTGGTCCCCTATAGGTCAGGATCTCTCAAGGGCATGAGAATTCAAGATTGTTTGGCTTGTCTTGTGTATCTCTCTGAATAAAATAAACACACACACACACACGTGTGTGTTCATTTGCCCGCCCGCCCCGCCCGGCTCGGCTCGGCTCGGTTCGGTGTGTGCGTGGATTTATCTTTTTACGAAATATTTTATTTTATTTTGTTTGTCCAGAAACGACGCTTTGTTTTCTGTGTTGCGTCGTTTCGAGTTCGGTTGACAGCGTTTAAGACACAACAATAAACCTCTCTTGACTACCCGTTAAAGCCGACCATTAAAGCGATGTTAATGACGCACGTTGGAGAGTCCAATAGGTATGGACAGTTACCGCGGTGGCTGAGACGTGCTCCATATAAGGAGGCGTCTGATCTCATTTGAGTAGGCAGATCTACAGACAACAAACCGACAGTGAGATACAAAGAGATATACAACAATTCATTTTCTCATATACAACAGTCCTTACTGCTGTATCGCGGTTCCTTTATTGTTGTACCGCAGTTACCATACTGTTGTGTTGTGGTTACTTTCCTCCAGTACAAAGTTGTTGTTCCTTTATTGCTATAGGCTATATCATGGTTACCTCACTGTTGTACAGTTGTTACCTTCATGCTCCTTTGTTCCTTTCTCCACCACAACAAGCTTATTCTCCCGAACACCACCATGCCTTGCTGCTGTCTTACGCCGACGACTACTTTACGACGTTTGCTTTGCTGTTTGCGACCAAGGGCTAAGGAACGAGTTCAACACAACACTCTCGCTTGCACCGAGCGGCTGTACCAGAGTTGGGGTGGTTAAATCTTGGAGATAGACCGCCAGAGACGCTCGTGCTAGGAACAACAAAATCTATCTTGAAGATAGTGTTTCACACGCCTTCATCTTCAAGCTCTAGTGTTTGATTTCTAAATTCATTCGTCGTTTTCTCCGAATCTGATTTACAATTAATATTACTGCTGCATTTTGGTAGTTAACTGCTTGTAATATCTAATTAACATCTGTCTACAGCTTACGGCAAACCATTATTTTTCAACATTTCTCAAGACAGATTAATATGTTTAATACTCTGCTTTAGATTGTATAAACAATTGCATAGACAGACCAGTTTGTTCCTAAGCAATTGTTAATTAGATATACATCTTACTGCCTGATTGAGCAATATAGATTTAAAGACTATGCTATCGCTTGACGATGTAGCCTCCCTTCATCCAGAACGCTTTTCTGGTTTGTACTTCCATCGTTGGCAAAAGAAAATGTGATTTTGGCTCACATCCCTTGGACTTGTATCCTCCATCTTACCACCTGAAGACTCTATTCCTGATGTGCCTACACCACAACTAGAAAACCTCCTTCTTGGAGAAGATCAACATGAACCCGTTGTTCTTGAACCGGTTGTCCCCACTCCTATTTCTAAGGAAACTGATTACCTTTGTCATGGTAGGATCCTATCAGCCTTATCCGATGAACTGCATGACATCTACCATAGGATCCTAACTGCTCTTGAACTATGGACTGCCTTAGACTCTAAATTTGGTCTAGAAGACATTGGTCTTGAGCGTTATGCCTTTGTTGAATGGCAAACATATAATATGGTTGATGATAAACCTGTTTTGGCTCAAGTCCTAAAATACCAAAACTTAGTGTCTAAATCCATGGCTAAAGGTTACAACCTCGATGAGGATGTTCAAGTAGCAACCCTCATAGAGAAACTTCCTCCTTTTTGGAAGGATTTTGTCAGGACCCTTAGGCATAGACAAGGGAATATATCCATGGCATCCTTAGTTAAATCCCTACAAACCGAGGATCGACATAGGGAGCAAGACAGGAAGTCTAACTCGTCTGTCAATATGGTTATAGGTGATAAAACTAAGAAGAAATCCAACCAATCCCATCTCCATAAGAAATCTAAACCTTCCTTTAAGGGCCGTAAGAACCACCAAAATCAGAGTAATAATAGTCGTGATCAAGGAGAAAAATGTGTCTGCTTTGTGTGTGATAAACCTGGCCATTTAGTGAATTTGTGCAGATTTCACAAAGGTCAGAGAAAGTAGAATGTCTAGGCTCCTAAAAATCCTGAAGTAAATATGATCACTATGGAGGCGGTCCCTTCCTCTTCTATAGAAAGGTTAGAAAATCCTACTATTCTTTTTGCCGACCTATATTCAGAGTGGTACATAGATTCTAGTGCCACCTGCCATATATGTTTTGACCAATCCCTCTTTTCTACCTATCAGGCCGAAACGGGCAGAGTGATCAAATGGGGAGATCATTCATCCACTATCCCGATTGTTGGCTTTGGATGTGTTGACATAAAGCTTACTTCTGGGAATGTCCTTAGATTACATGATGTCCAACATGTACCTTCTTTTCATAGAAATCTGATTAGTCGAGTTATTTTACAACATTCTGGTTATACCTTGTTATGTCAAGGCAATAGAGTTGTAATTTCTAAGAATGGTTCTTACATTGGTCTTGCATACACTTGTAGTGTTTTGATTAAACTATCTTCTATTTCATGTAATGCTTCTTGTAGTAATGAAATATCTTATACTATTTTAGTTGTTGTAACTAGTGATGTTTGACATGCATGTCTTGGATATGTGAATAAAAATATGATGAAACACATGATTCATTTAGATCTGATTGCTAAGACACATATTGATATTTCTGATAGATGCCAAGTTTGTGTGCAAGCTTAGCTTCCTAAGAAGCCATTTAAATCAGTAGTAGATCGTAGTACATCATTGCTTGAGTTAATTCATACTGATGTTTGTGATTTAAATCATGTTCTTACTCGTGATGGTATGAGATACTTTGTTACCTTTATAGATGATTTTTTGAAATATTGTTCTAATTTCTTACTGAAAACTAAGGATGAACAATTAGAAAAATTCAGAATCTATAAAACCCAAGTAGAGAAACAACTAAAGAAGAACATTAAGAGAGTGAGGTCCGATAGAGGTGGTGAGTACACTTCTAATGTACTTAATAAGTTCTGTGAGGACCATGGCCTTATTCATGAAACCACTACCCCATATAATCCTCAATCAAATGGAGTTTCTGAGAGGAAGAATAGAACATTGATTGACATGGTCAACTCAATGCTAGTTGAGTCTGGACTTAGTCACAGACTGTGGGGGGAAGCCCTTCATACAACCAACTACCTTCTCAACTGTATCCCTTTTAAGCACCTTGACAAAACACCCTATGAACTTTGGCTTAACAAGAAACCCTATTTGAAATACCTCAAAGTGTGGGGATGTTTGGCCAAGGTTAAGATCCCTGAGAATAAGAAGAGAAAACTAGGACCTAAGACTATTGACACTGTCTTTATAGGATATGTCGAAAACAGTAATGCCAATTGATTCCTAGTAATAAAATCTAAAATCTCAGACATTAGAGTAAACTCTATCTTTGAGACTAGACATGTAGATGTTGTCTATTATGAAACTATCTTTCCTCTTAAGGAAAAGGTTCCTAGGCAAGTTAGTGAAAATCCCTCTTCTTCTTCTCCTACTAAACCTCTTGTAGTTCCACCTTCTTATGAAGTAGAACATGAACTCTCGGTAAATGAACCTATGATTGATCTAGGTAGGGATAAAAGGACTAAAATTGATAAGAATTATGGTCCCGACTTCTACACCTTCATGGTAGAAGAAGACCCACGTACCTATGAGGATGCCATGAAATCCATAGACTCTAGCTTTTAGAAGGAAGCTGTTGATAATGAAATATAATCAATTATGAGCAATCATACTTGGATTCTAACTGAGCTTCCCCCAGGTTGCAAGACTATTAGATGTAAATGGGTGTTTAGAAAGAAGATGAGGACATATGGTTCCATTGATAAGTTTAAGGCCAGACTAGTAGCCAAGGTTTTAGTCAAAAGGAAGGATTTGATTTCTTTGATACATATGCACCCGTAACCAAAATCTCTTCCATTCATGTCCTGGTTGCTTTAGCTACAATCCATAAGCTTGAAATCCATCAAATGGATGTCAAGACAACCTTCTTGAATGGAGATCTTAAAGAAGAGATCTATATGGATCAACCCGAAGGCTTTGTAGCACCTGGACAAGAACACAAAGTTTGTAGACTTGTCAAGTCCTTATAGGGATTGAAACAAGCACCTAACCAATAGAATGATAAGTTTGATAAAATTGTTTTATCTTCCAGATTTATTGCGAATGAATCTAATTGTTGTATTTACTCTAAAAATGTTAATGATTCCTGCATAATAATGTGTTTATATGTAGATGATATATTGATGTTTGGATCTAATTCTAAAATTATATCTGAAACTAAATCTTTTCTTGCTAGCAATTTTGATATGAAAGATTTAGGACTTGCTGATGTGATACTTGGTATTAAATTGAGTAGATCTACTTCTGGTTATGTGCTTAATCAAACTCATTATGTTGATAAAATCTTGCACAAATTTGATATGTTTGATTGTACTCCTATTAATACACGTTATGATGCTAGTTTACATCTTGCTGTACATATGGGCACTCTTGTGGATCAACATAGATATGCTCAAGTTATAGGAAGTTTTATGTACCTTGCTAATTGCACTAGGCCTGATATTTCTTATGCTATAAGCAGGTTGAGCAGGTAAACTAGATGTCCTAATGAGGACCACTGGAAAGCTTTGGTAAGAGTATTTAAGTACCTTAAAGATACAACTACGTACAACCTTCATTATACTAGTTTTCCACCTATATTAGAAGGATATACCGACGCTAACTGGATTGTAGATTCAGATGAAACCAAATCTACCAGTGGGTATGTATTTTGCCTTGGAGGAGGTGGAGTTTCTTGGAAATCATCCAAGCAAACTGTGAGAGCTAGATCCACAATGGAGGTTGAGTTTATTGCTTTAGATTTAGCTTGTTGTCAGGCTGAATGGCTTAGAAATTTACTTATTGATTTGCCAATTGTTTCTAAACCATTTCCTCCTGTTTGCTTATTATGTGATAATAAAGCAGCCATAGAAAAAGCTAAGCAATCTAAAGGCAACCTACAAAAGCACTTTATGAGATTAAGGTATGAAGATGCGAGAGATAACATCACCCGAGGGGTCATATATATAGAGTATGTGAAATCTACTAGTAACATTGTTGATCCACATACTAAGGGTCTAGCTAGAAAGCTAGTACTCAGTTCGTTGAGGGGGATGGATCTTCTGCCCATAGAATAAACATTACATTAGTAACCCTACCTTTCCAAAACTGGAGATCCCATGAGGTATTGTTCAAAGGGACAACTAAGCTGTCATGTTATGTAGAAGCACACTTTGGAGTTTTACTCCATGACCCTCCCTATGGCGCTAGTGCTTCGACTCTGTCTGAGTATAGGAAGAGATTTGCTATGAATGGGTTCAAGGCCATTTATTGGAAGGGTATGCACCGCACAAGATACCCTTGGAGATCCCTACAATTTTAGTGTAACCCGAGAACCGGAGTTTATGTGAGTTGGGCATACTCACTAGAGTGCTCAAGAAACAAGATCATGCGAAGTTCGTTTATGTGCAACACCGATACAAACTCGTTCTAGTGCCCGTACTATGGTGGTTTGATTTACTAAGGTCTGAATCAGGAAGTCTGGTTCAAGACGTAGTTCACCACATCTCTCCAGATTGAAGTGAGTCACTCTAGACAATAGTTCAAAGCCACAAGCTACCAATACTAAAAAATATAGTAATGTCATAAATTTTAAATTTTATTATTTATTGAATTTCCGAAAAGAATTATGGAACGTGTGGGGGGAATGTTGTATTCCTGTTCTAGAATTCAATTTTCTACGGCCAACCTTTTATCCCATACTGCCTACAGTAGAAACCACACAACTCCTTATATGTGCTAGTGGTCCCCTAGAGGTCAGGTCCTCTCAAGGGCATGGGAATTTAAGGTTGTTTGGCTTGTCTTGTGTATCTCTCTGAATAAAATAAAACCACACACACGCACACACACATGTTTGTTCGTTCGCTCACTCGCCTGCCTGCCCCGCTCGACTCAGCTCGGCTCGGCTCGGTTTGGTTTGGTGTGTGTGCATTTATATTTTTACAAAATATTTTATTTTGTTTTGTTTGTCCCGAAATGACGCTTTGTTTTCTGTGTTGCTTCGTTTGGAGTTCGGTTGACAGCGTTTAAGACACAACAATAAACCTCTCTTGACTACCCGTTAAAACCGACCATTAAAGTGATGTTAATGATGCACGTTGGAGAGTCCAACAGGTGCAGACAGTTACCACGGCGGCTGAGACACACTCCATATAAGGAGGCGTCTGATCTCATTTGAGTAGACAGATCTACAGATAACATACTGACAGTGAGATATAAAGAGATATACAACCGTTCCTTTCCTCATATATAACGGTTACCTTACTGTTGTATCATGGTTCATTTGTTGATGTACCGCGGTTACCATACTGCTGTGTTGTGGTTCCTTTCCTCCAGTATAAAGATGTTGTTCCTTTATTGCTATAGCGTGGTTACCTCACTGCTGTACACCGGTTCCCTTCCTACTGTGCAGCTATTACCTTCGTGCTCCTTTGTTCCTTTCTCCACCACAACAAACTTATTCTCCCGAACACCACCACGCCTTGCTGCTGTCTTACGCCCATGACTACTTCGCGACATCCGATTTGATATTTGTGACCAAGGGCTAAGGAACGAGTTCAACACAACACTCTCTCTTGCACTGAATGGCTGTACCAGAGTTGGGGTGGCTGAATCTTAAAGATAGACACTAGTACAGAAACAACATTCAATGTCGATTTTCTGGGCGTCGGTTATTTAGGAAAACTGACGCCTATAATATTAGACGTCGGTTATTTATGCAAACCGACGTCTATATTCTAAGTCCAACCAGACACGGGTACCGCTTTGTATTCAGCGTCGGCTGGTTATAACAGACCGACGCCTAAAATCGCCTGCGAAATCCAATTTTTGAGTGAAAAGAAAAAGTGTCACATACAACGTCGATTATTTAGATAGAAACTGACGCCTATATATGATGAGAATTTGCGCGAAAAGTGTCACATTCAGTGTCAGTTATCCGTCGATAACCGACGCTGATAGTGGTTCCCACCAAATAATTTTGGGCAAATATTGTCCAATTGGACGTCGGTTTTACGATCCACCGACGCTGAAGAGGTTTAGGTGTCGGTTTTATAAACAACCGATGCCGTTTATGAACTTAATATCCCACGATCACCCGACTCTTCCCCTTTCTTCTGTTTCATTGCGAGAATCTCCCCCGCTGCTGCTGCCACCCGACCCTCCGCTGCTACTGCTTGTGCTTGTGCGCCGCCCTCTGCTGCTGCTGCTTATGCGCCGCCGCCGCCGTCGCTCCGCCGCCACTTCCTGCTCCTTCTACGCCGCCACCGCTCCCTGCTCATCAATGTCGCCGCCGCCGCCTTCCTGCCTTGCGTCGGTGGTCCTGGAGCTCGCCGGTTTCGCCGCAGCCCACCGGCTCGACCTGCTCGACCTCACCTCGCCTCGACCTCACCCTGCTTGCTTGCCCAGGTACCTACCGACCTACCCAGGAGGCACCCAGGCCCGCCTAGGTGGCCAGGCGTTCACCTAGGGTCCCAAACCCAGGCGCCCAGCCTAGTTAGGCCTCTGGGATGCCTGGGCGATGCCTGTACTGATTTGTATTGCATACCTTCTACAATTATTGAGTCCAATCATTCTAATGGCCATCTATTTTTAGCTTCTAATCAAATTAATTAGTTTAGATTCATTCAAACATCTTTATATGGTAATTGCATATGTGATTAAACAATAGAGAAATCAACAGACCTTGCTACAACCAACGAAAATCATTTTACAATTTTTCCTTTGACTCTGTTCCATTTAATTGAGCTAAATTAACTTAGTCTTATTGTTTGTTCTTAATTAGATGTCTAGTCACAGAGTAACAAATTGATATAACAGTCATAATTTTAGTCTTTTCTTATATATACCAACCTTGGATATGTCCCTGCACACATAGATGGATAGTAATGGAATTTCAACATCTAAGGAATTGATTACCTATAACTATTAGTAGTAGCTTTATTAATTTCCTAGTAGCTAGAAATTTTGAACACCTACTTTCAATTGTAAAAGAAGGAACTAGTTAGATCCTTTGTTCATTAACCTTTTTTATATAAAATTCTTTTATCAAATCAACATTGCTGGGTTTCTTGGGTTTTATCTTTAGAAGGATATGTATAGATCAACATTGCAAATGTTAAACCATATTGGATATCTATAGCAAATAATAACTTTATTTTGTTTTAAAGATGGTTAAAATTTAACTTATTTTGATCGATGTCTTATATGATGGTATTGGATGCCCATATAGATGTGATTCAATCAGGATATCAATTTGTGTTTATTTATGTACAGATTTGTATTTATTTATGTATTATTTCAGGAATTAATTGATCATCTACTGCTGCCCGCCGTCTCCCTGCCCGTCCCCTGCTCACTTGCCTGCCTACTCGCCTACCCTCCGTCTCACCCTCTCTCCCTGCTGACGTCCGACTAGGCTTAAACAGAGGTAAACCCTATTTTATTACACTGCTTGATCTTTAATCACATAGACTTAATCAACATTGCTACTTGTACACTCTAGAATCAAGATCTAATACTCTTATGTTATTTTAACACCATGAGACATTTTTTGCTCATTCTAGTGGATTATTATGACCTATGATGACCTAACATGAAACCATGCTCTTAATGATATGATTTACATATCTATTATTGTGTTTGTTGGCCTAGAAACCCATCCAAGATTTACTCATTAGGAGTAAATCTTGGATAGTCCCCGGTTTGGGACTATTCTTGAACACCTAATCTCACTTAGGATGTAAGTGTATAATGTGTATTGGGTTTTCGAGAAAATTTCGGCAGCATTTCCCCGTTTGTTCTCTAAGTACATATGTGTTCAAGGATGGGATAGGTGGTACACATTTATTATATATAAGAATAACATCAGATGTGTTTTTTGGCCTAGAACCCATCCAAGATTTACTCATTAGGAGTAAATCTTGGATAGTCCCCAGTATGGGACTGTTCTTGAACACCTAATCTCACTAAATTATATATTGTTTGTATGGAGTTCGACTTCATTGTAGATAATAGGATTAAATGTTGGATAGAATGTAAGTGTATACCCTAATCTTGTCCTAATATATACTTTTTTTCTCTTTGATCATAGAATGGATAGATCATGGATGTCCATTTGCAATCGCTGCACCCCAGAGTTTATATCTGGTCTTGATCAGTTTATTAGATTTGCCGAGGAACATAGGAAAAAACCTACAGATAGGTTCTATTGTCCATGTAGGCATTGCGGTATCAACTTGAAAGTCAGCACTAGTGAGGAAATCAAAAGTCATGTCATGTGCAATGGGATTGTACAAGGCTATACAGAATGGCACTGGCATGGAGAGATTTCAAACTCGAAACCAGTAGATGTCGATAGCAGTGCTTGGGTGGAAGAAGAAATTGCCTCCGATGATGTAGATGTGAACGAACCAGTTCTAGTAGACATCGTTGATGCGATGCTGGATAGTTGTAGGGTAGAGCACACCGATCCACCTCCTATCTTTAGAAACATTGTGCATGATGCTGAGATACTGTTATACATAGGCTGTGCTAAGTTTACAAAGCTTAGCGCTGTGTTGAGATTGTATAAGTTGAAAGCTAACAATAGATGGAGAGATAAAAGCTTCACTTCATTGTTGACTTTGTTGAAAGAAATGCTTCCTGAAGGAAATGAGCTGCCAATCTCAACATACCGGGTAAAGAAAATGTTGTTCCCAATGGGAATGGAGGCCAAGAAGATACACGCATGCCTGAATTATTGTGTATTATTTCAAAAGGAATATGTAGATTTGAAAGATTGTCCAAAATGTGGTGCGTCACGGTATAAATTGACGACTTCGGGGGAGTCCAAAACTGGTTCTCCTGCCAAGGTGTTGTGGTATCTACCTATAATATCACGGTTTCAACGCTTGTTTTCAAATCCGAAAGATGTGAAGAATTTGAGGTGGCATGCAGATGTTAAGAAAAATAATGATGGGATCCTACGACATGCGTCTGATTCCCCACAGTGGAGGAAGATTGATCTATTGTACCCCAAATTTGGTGAAGAAGATAGGAATCTAAGACTTGGGCTTTATACAGATGGGATGAATCCATACGGGACATTGAGCAACCAACATAGCACTTGGCCAGTTATGCTTGTTATATACAATCTTCCTCCCTGGTTGTGTATGAAAAATAAGTATGTTATGCTGTCGTTGTTGATATCGGGCCCTAAACAACTCGGAAATGATATCGATGTTTATCTTGAACCTCTGATTGATGACTTAAAGAAACTTTGGGCTGAAGGTGTGATGACCTATGATGCTTCAGGAAGAGAGACATTTCGTTTTCACGCTATGTTGTTTTGCACTATTAATGACTTTCCAGCATATGGGAATTCGTCTGGATATAGTGTCAAAGGAGCTAAAGTGTGTCCTATATGTGAAGAAAACACTGATTCAATAAGACTAAAACATGGCGGCAAGACTGTATATCTTGGTCATCAAAGTTATCTTTCAAAATTCCATCTGTATCGTAAGAAGTGCAAAGCATCCAATGGATGGAATGATGAACAGAGTGCACCTAAACCTATACCAGGGGATGTTGTTTATGAAAGAGTAAAAGACATTGCCAATGAATTTGGTAAGAAATCACAATGTAGTATGGCCACACGGAGTGACAATTCTTCATTCAAGAAGAAGTCAATATTTTGGGATCTTCCTTATTGGAGTTCTTTGACAGTTAGGCATTGTATCGATGTAATGCACGTTGAGAAAAATGTCTGTGATAGCATCATTGGTACTTTGTTAAATATACCAGGTAAGACTAAAGATGAGATAAAATCCAGACTGGACCTACGTGAAATGGGAATAAGGTCAGAATTAACAAAATTACGTGAAATGGGTAATAAAAGAACATAATTACCTCCCACTTGTTACACGTTGTCTAGAAAGGAGAAGAAAGCTTTTTGTGAATGCTTGGTAAATGTTAAGGTGCCACATGGTTACTCATCCAACATCCGTAGATTGGTATCAATGAAAGATCTGAAGTTGATAGGTCTTAAATCTCATGATTGTCACACTCTAATACAACAAATATTGCCCGTGGAAATTCGATCTATATTGCCAAAGCATGTAAGGTTTGCAATCACCAGACTTTGTTTCTTTTTCAACAGTCTATGCAGCAAAGTTATTGACCCTGATACTCTCGATAATTTGCAAAGAGAAGTGGTTGTTACCCTATGTCAGCTTGAGATGTATTTCCCTCCTTCGTTCTTTGATATCATGGTACATCTTTTGTCCACTTGACTAGGGAAGTGAAAATGTTGGGACCAGTTTTCTTGCATTGGATGTATCCCTTTGAAGGATACATGAGCATTTTTAAAGGTGATGTTCGAAACCGTTATCGGCCTGAACGGAGTATTATTGAAGGTTATGTGGCGAGAAAGGATATGGATTTTTGCAATGACTTTCTGAGTGGTAATAACACTCCTGTTAATGACAAGAATATTGAGGAGGGCAAAGGAATTTTGGGATCACGGGTGAAAGTAATCAGTCGTGAGCAGTTGGAACAAGCTCACTTGTATATTTTACACAACATGGACGAAGTGAGTGTTTATATCGAGGAACATACCAATTTCATCAAGAGACAACATCCTCGAGCAAGTTCAATGTGGCTTGCTAGAGAGCATAATAAGACTTTAACTAAGTAGTTTGAAGATAAAGTCTTACATCAACTATCTCAAACACGAAATGATATTACAGAAACTATCAAATGCCTTGCCTTTAAACAAAAACTGAATGTTATGTCTTATGAAGGGTTTGACATTAATGGGTTCACATATTACACAAAGCGCCAAGATGATAAGAGTGTCGTCCAAAATAGTGGGGTCACTCTTCAAGCGTCGACTATGTATTTTGCAAGTGCAAAGGATAAGAGTCCACGTGAAGCTAAAATGTCATATTACGGTGTCACTGAAGACATATGGGAGTTTGACTACATATATTTTAGAATTTCGCTCTTTAAATGTAATTGGGTTGATAACACCAAAGGAGTTATAGTGGATGAATTGGGTTTCACTTTGGTGAACTTTGAAAAGATTGGCGAGAAGGGCGAACCATTCATATTGGCATCACAGGCAAAACAAATATTCTATATCGATGATCCTGCAAATGGTAAATGGTCGGTTGTTCTTCATGGTAAAAGACAGTTCATTGAAGATCTTATAGATGAAGAAGAGTATTATGATAAGTATGATGACTCTAGTCCATTCTCTGTTGGGTTGCCAACTCCACAAAATATTGAAGCTAATGATGACTTATATGTGTGCGGAGATCACAATGAAGGATTGTTAATTGATAAAAGATCACAATTTTAGAGGCATGTATGTTTATATTTTTTTATTGAAGCTAAATGTTTGATTTTTTAATATCAATATCATTTTCAGATTTGATTTTTCATTATATTCTACTTAATACAAATGCTAAATGTTTGCCTTTTTCTAGTTAATACAAATGCTAAATGTTTGCCTTTTTCTAGTTAATACAAATGCAAAATGTTTGCCTTTTTCTAGTTAATACAAATGCTAAATGGCATGTTGCATGAAAAGGATCTATAATCCAAAGCAATAAAATGGGTAAAGTTCAAGTCAAAATGGCTACAAGTGTGCGTTTTGGGTTTTCTATGGAAACGACCTTAGAACATCTATGTAATCACTTGTAATGATGAATTGACTTGTAACTTAGAAGAGAAAAATGTTTGGGACAAATTTCACCAAGTGCTAATCACTTTAAATGCAAATTAGAAAATGGATTACAAGCACTTGGTCGGTCGAGTTTTCCTGGATTGAAACTTGATCGATCATCCTTGGTCGATTTTCTGAAGATTGCATCGGTCGAGTTGTGCACTCACAGAACTCGACCGATGCAATCTTCAGAAAATCGACTAAGGATGATCGGTCGAGTTTCAATCCAGGAAAACTCGACCGACCAAGTTCCTATAATCCATTTTCTAATTTGCATTTAAAGTGATTATCACTTGGTGAAATTTGTCCCAAACATTTTTCTCTTCTAAGTTACAAGTCAATTCATCATTACAAGTGATTACATAGATGTTCAAAGGTCGTTTACATAGAAAACCCAAAACGCACACTTGTAGCCATTTTGACTTGAACTTTACCCATTCTAGGGCTTTGGATTTTAGATCATTTTCAGATTTGATGTTTCATTATCTTCTAGTTAATACAAATGCTAAATGTTTGCCTTTTTAATGACATTTTCAGATGGCTGACCATGATAAGCATGATGTCCATGATGAGAATGAAGTCCATGATGAGCATGCTGTCCATGACGAGCATGGCGAGGATACCAATGTAAGTTCTAAAAACATATCTTGTATTTCTATAAAATTCATTATCTTCTAGTTATGTCATATATCCCATATTTCTATATTGCGCTAATTCAATGTGTTTTTTTGTCATATTTTAGGTTGATGATGCACAGGTACCCACTGAAGCACTGGAGCAACTTGATGCGCAACACCAAACACTTAACAAGAAAAGGGGCATCACTCTGTTGAAGAAGTTAATAGTGCTAAGTGGTAGTGGATCAAAATTGGTTGTGGAGTTTGATAATGGAGGAAATGCAATTGGAGTGAACCCCAATAATTTTGTAAACTATCTTGGGTGTGTCACTCGAAGCCATTGTGGTGTTAAGTATGATAAATTGGCATAAAGTTCCTCAGGGGAAGAAAGACTTGATATGGAAGGATTTATGTGTGAGTTATTATTATTTGCAATTCTATTTTATAGAATACAAATTATATTATTTGCAATTCTATTTTTGGATAGTAGTTAATAAGAATTCTACTTTACAGAATCTGTTTGCAGTGGATGAGAAGCTGCATCGTAAAAGCGTGATGCAACGCGCTAGAAAGATGCTTAGGAACTATAGGACATATCTCAATAGAGAATACATAAAAGATGGTGATAAGAAGAAGAAGTCAGCCCTTGCGCAGTGGAACTTCTTGGACAAAGAAGATTGAGACAAGTTTGTTGCTTCAAGAAAATATGAAGAATTCAAGGTATTAGGCGTCACTCCCAATTTAATTAATATACGTTGTATTCACCTATTCAAGATTAACATTTAGTGCTACTAACCAAATCATTAATGTGCATACTAACTAGGCCCTCAGTGACGCGCAAAAAGCAAGGCGTGCACTGAATGTGCATGACCACACTATGGGTCCAAAGGGGTATGCAAGCATTTGCCAAAGACTACAAGCAGAGTCCGTGGCTACTCAGGGGTCTGCTCCTACTCAGGAGTCTGCCACACCCATGCCTCGCCATGATATCTGGATAGCTGGGAGGCAAAACAAGAAGGGTGAAATAAAGAAGCCCGTAACTGCTGAGGCCTCTGTGAAAATGGTAAAATACAACTCTTAGAGCAATCGTTTGAATATTGATTATTTGTGGTGTTAACTTACCAATTTTTGTTGATGGTGATTAGCAGGATCTGCACGAGCAGAGGAAACAAGGCACGTTCATCCCTCAGGGCACAAGGGATGAATTGACAGTTGCTCTAGGTAACCCAGAGCATCCTGGACGTGTTAGGGGTGCAGGCGCTGGTGTGGGCATCAAAGCATTCTTTGGGCCATCCCAGCGCAAACCCAGAGCGGGACTTTCACAAGAAGAAGCAACCTATTCTTTTTTTAGAATGTTACTGCAAAAGGGAATTCAATAATAAGAAGCTAATGTTTCTTTTATCCATGTATAGGAGAATAAGAGAGTCAAGGATATAGTTGCTAAGAAGGTCAATGATATAGTTGCTGAGAAGGTCAAGGAAGAAATAGTGCGGTGGCAGGCATCTCAGGCTTCCAATCAGCCTATGGTGACCCACTCTTCTCCAGATGCACAGACTGCGAGTAATCCTGGAGACCCATCGCCTAACACGTATGCTGTAAGTATTGTTTATGACATTGTAGCTAGTCTTTTCAAGATGATATGTTTTCAAGATGATATGTATATATGTATAACATTCTTTACGTAAATTTGTAGGCATTGAAGCCATGCCGCTTATGAATGCAAGAATATGTTGTTGCAGAGGTGCAGGCTTACCAGTCCCTTCCTGGGGCAACGTTTCATGGGACTTCAATGCCGCAAGACTATGTTCGAGTGAGCCCGATATGTGTATTACCCGATTGGAGGGAAGCTGCATTGCTATATGCCCACCCTGATATTGATACACTTGGTGAGGCAGAAGGCGGGGTGATATTGTGACCCAAAGCAGATGTCGTCTACACTACTGAAATTGTAAGATCAATTTACATTACTTTAGATTGTTAATGTGTATATATGAGGTCAACTGATCTGAAATTATATATACAGGTTAAAAAGAAGACACCCGGAGCACCTAGGCCTCCACCTCCACTTCCTGCATTACCAAGTTGGGTTCCAACTGACCTAAAATACCCGTTAGGTCCTGCTTGTAGGGGAATGATATGTTGGCTACGGGCACATAATATACATTGCCCTATAATTGTTTCTTTAGAAGCAGATTATGCAGGTCAATCATACGATAGCTCTTTATTTATACAAGATATTATTGAGTTGTTTATGTATGATTGGCTGAATACATCAATGATAGAGACATGGATAAGGTGAGATCTTGTTTATACATCCATATACCTTGTGTAAGATCTGGTGATCTGGTTTCTTATATATTAATGCATACGTAATACATGTTTTGCAGCTACTTAGTCGAAGATCAATGAAAACAATTTACATTTGATCATGTGGGTTTTTTGATTCCATCATTGATTAGTATGGTAGCTAAAGACCCTGATAGTGTTCAACAATACTGTATAGATGCTTTTACAATTTTCGGTCAGCAAAAGAAGATGATAATAATAGCTCCATTCAATATCAAGTAAGTTTACTTTATTTATAATTTGGACTTAAGAAAATTCCATTTTTATTGTGCATTTTTAGTTATTAATTTTTAACTTTTTTACCTCTAGCGGTAGACATTGGGAGTTACTAGTTATTGTCCCCGGGACATTCACTGTTTATTATCTAGATCCTGGGGAAGTACATTGAACACTAAAATTGGACACATATTGAGAATGCCATTATTCTGGTGAGAAATATTTCATTTTTATATCCGTTAACATATGTTATTACATTATTATTTAATTATGCAATTTACTGTGTTACATTAACATGTAGGGGTTTAGATGCATTAAAAAATGATGGAGAAAATGTCCCAAGGAGAAAGAACCAACCAATAATTTGGGAGAACGTAAAAGTAAGTTCCTGACTCCAATGTATATATTATTTATGTGAACTGTGCTTAGTTGTATTTTTTAATATTTTGTATGTTTCAATTTATAGTGCGCTACACAAGACAACGGCTGGGCATTCGCATACTATGTGATGCAATTTATGCAGATAATTATCCGACTGCCGCATTGGATATTAATACCATACATGATGTATTATATATAGTCTCATTAGTTAGTATGAAATATATCAATCTTATTTTTATATTATTACTTATATATACATCATTCTCTTTGTAGGTGTTTAAAACTGACCACACTATAGGTAAACGCTTAAAAAATGTACATGCTCCATATACGATGGAAGCATTAAATGAAGTAAGAGAAGAATGGGCAAAAGCCATAAAAGCAGTGACGATTGTAAGATATAATTGGGATGCTGATAGCGATGCTGAATGATATTTTGTAAATGAATATTTTTGAATGTTTATATATGTCTGAATGTTTCTACATATATTTGAATGTTTCTACATATGTGAATGTGAGAATTGAATTGATGTCTGAATGTATCAACTTGTGTGAAAAAATATTTGTTGATTTTGCAGGTTTGTGGCCTGTTTGTAGGCTGATATCAATGGATGTCGTAAACCTGCAATTCAGAAAACTGAACTGCAGGTTCTCATCCTGCTGACCAACCACAGCAGGCCTGCAAACTGATAAGAAAAAAAAATTAAAGTATAGACGTTAGTTATTTATAAAACACTGTCATCAAAGGCCTACAACGTCGGTTATTAGATAAAAACTGACGCCTAATATGACAAACAACCCGACCATGCAGGAAAGCACGACCATGGTGGAAAAGGCGTCGCTTATTCGTATAAAACTGACGCCTATAGTACTAAACATAGTCGTGCAACGAAGCACGGTCGTGTCGTCTAGGAGTATGACATCGGTTGTTCAGTTGTTAACCGACGCAGAAAGTGTCCTAGGTGGTGCCCTTTTTGTGACGCGAACCCTATAGAGGTCGGCCAACTATATATAACCGACGCCTATAGATCATATATGCGTCAGTTAAAAAAACCGACGCCGAAGAGTTCGACCTTTAGCGGCGCCAACATAGGCGTCGCTTGAAAACCGTCGCCAAAGGGGGTTAAACAGCCGACGCCAAAGGCGTATTCTGTAGTAGTGAGACCACCAGAGACGCTCGTGCTAGGAGCGGCGGAATCTGTCTTGAAGACAGTGTTTCACACGCCTTCATCTTCAAGCTCTGGTGTTTGATTTGTAAACTCATTCTCCGTTTTCTCCGAATCTGATTTACAGTCTACTGTATTTTGGTGGTTAATTGGTTGCAATATCTAATTAACATCCCTCTACAAAGCTTACGGCAAGCCACTATTTTCCAACTAAGTAACCGCGATCTCATGCAATCTTTCTTCTCCAGAAACGCAGAGATTATGCAGCGCAACATATGCAAACACCCACTTGAAGTTTGATTGGAAGGCAGTAGTGACGAAAACGAAAAGGAAAAAGGCAACAAGATTAGAAGAGAGCTGTGCAGTTTCATGTCACACTGTCACAGCCAGAGGTGAAAGGAAGAACAACATGCGACCAATAGATCAAGCCGAAAGTTGTGCATGACTAAGCTGGCTCAGCTTGCTACAATAATGCGTGGATGTATTGCACATCCAAAGTCCCGTATTTGCTACCTCTTTCAATTCAAACCATTCCCACCATATACCCCGTCACTACCTCCAAGTAATTTTTTCTCCCCTCCTACCTTTTATGCATGCTTGACAATCATTATACCCCGTCACTACCACTCAGCAACCGCATCCGTTACAGTTCCGCTCTCAACAAATCATTTAATCTCGTTGCAACTATATACATTTCTAAAGTTTCGAATTCAAACACAATTTTTTTTTAAGACGCAGTGTTTATAACGATTCATGGCAAAACATTGCAAGCTCTATGTATTCAGTAATTTTTTTAAGTGTTATCATGTTAAAAGTCAAAGAAATAGATCAAAAGTTCTCAATAATGTTTTATTATTTTGATTTTAAATAAATCACACTAAATTGCAATATTTGATAAAGAATGGCACAAATCATCAAAAGATTGAATATAAGAAACCAGCGAGCTAGCTATATGAAAGCTTTATTTGTCATTAAAAAACGTATAATATGGTAGCATGAACATAATAAATGAAACATATTTCCGTTAGTTTGTGTTTTCTCTTGTAGAATCACTCCTTTTTGGCTAAAACATTCGAACATTTTCCATATTGAACTAATGATATAAATTAAAAATATGTTAACCATGTGTAGAGTTTTATTACCAATTTGGACCAGCGTTTTAAAAGGAACCGAATGTGTGAAGTAGGTTTCGATTGTGCTTATAGGTGAACTTCAATAACATATACTAAATAACCTCACTTTTTCTTAATAAATAATTCTTGGGATAGGAAAACTCTAAACGTTGTTTGATTTTAAATAAGCAGCGTTGGACCTATGGATTCCCGAGGGATGGTGTATTGAGCTAAAACTACTTAAACAAAATTCATCCGTTCAAATCAATCTCAAGATAATAATGTAAGTATGAAAAGTAAGGGATATAAAAATTGAGATTAATCGCAGGTAAAATTCATATTTATAGTGCACTACTACAGAAAAGACATTTGACGTCGGTTATTTAGAGCCTTTAGCATCGGTTCCAAGCGACACATAAGTGGGCGCCGCTAAAGGGCGACACCTTCAGCGTCGATTTCTAACCGACGACATAACCCTTCCCATCACCGAAAATGCGCCTGCAAGAGAACTATAAGCGTCGGTTCTTAACGAAAACCGCCACTATATCATGATCAAAGACGTTAGTTATTAAACCAACACCGACGCCATAACCCTTCCCGCCACTGAAAATGCGCCAGCAAGGGAACTATAAGCGTCGGTTAGTAAAGAAAACCGACACTATATCATGGTTAAATACGTCAGTTATTAAACAATAACCGACGCCATATCCCTTCCAGCACGACCGTGCTTCCCAACACGGTTGTGGTACCTGGCCACTATAGGCGTCGGTTCATATAGATAACCGACGCCAGCTATGGAAAAGACGTCAGTTTTTTGTTAATAACCGACGATGTATGTCTTTGTTGTCAGTTTTATACAAATAACTGACGCATATGTTCTGTTTTTTTTTCTTATCAGTTTGTAGGCTGCTGTATGACTGGTCAGTAGGATGCAGAACATACAATTTAGTTCTGAACTGTAGGTTTACAACATCCATTGATATCAGCTAACAATATGTCACAAACCGGCAAAGTCATTCACATTCAGACACATGTATTAATCAGATACATGTAGAAACATGCAAAGTCATTTACATTCACATTCAGTTCCATTTATTTCATCTATTTTCACATTCAGACATTCATGTGTTGATCAGAATAAGTCATTCACATTCATACATATGACAATTCAGAAAAAGTCATTCACATTCACACAAAAATAATTATGAGAACAAAGTTTCGAAATACCATTATTTATTCATCATCATCATCATTGTCATCAGAACCCCAATTATATTTAAAAATTCCCACTACTTGTAGGGCTTTTGCTCATTCTTCTCTTACAACATCTAATTCCTCCCTCGTATAAGGGAGTATGTACATCTAATAACTTTCCACCTGTGCTGAAGTCAATTTTAAACACCTGCAAAGAGAACGACATATATATAATTAATAATATATAATAAGATTGATATATCTCATATTTTCTAATGAGACTATATATAATACCTTCTGTATAGTATCGATTTCCATTGCGGCATGTTTGATGATTAGGTCCATAAATTGCATCATATAGTAGGCACATGCCCAGCCGTTGTCTTGTGTAGCACACTATAAATTGAAATATTCAAAAATAAAAATAAACACAGTTCACAAAAATAATATATACATTGGAGTCGGGAAATTACTTTCACATTCTCCCAAATTAGTGGTTGATTCTTTTTCCTGGGGACCTTTACTCTAGCTTTTTTGAACTCTTGTAAAGCCCTACATGTTAATGTAACACATTAAATTACATAATTAAATAGTAATATAATAACATATGTTAACATATATAAAAATATGAAATATTTCTCACGAGAATAATGTTCTTTTCATTGTGTGTCCATATAATATATTCAATTAGTTCCTCGCAGGATCTAGATAATAGACAATGAATGCCTTGGGGACAATAACTAGTAACTCCCAATGCCTACCACTACAGGTAAGAAAGTTAAAAATTAATAACGTAAAATCAATAATAAAAATGTAATTTTCTTAAGTACAAATTATAATCAGAGTAAACTTACTCGATATTGAATGGAGCTATTATCACCGTCTTCTTATTTTTATCAAAATATTCAAAAGCATTACAATAGTATGAAGTAACTGAAGAAGGGTCTTTATCTATAAGACTAATCAAAGATGGAACCAAAAATCCCACATTGGAAAATGCAAAATCTGTACATATCGTGTGTAAGTGCCTGCAAAACATGTATTACATATGCATTAATATATAAGAAACCAGATCACCATATATGAAATAAGGTATATAAGAAACAAGATCTCACCATATCCACATCTCTATCATAGATGTGTTCAGCCAATCATAACAAAACAACTCCAAAATATCTTGTATAAATAGCTTGTTTTTGTATGATTGACCTACATTAATACCTATGGATTAATACATATGCAAAACTTGTATAAATATATTATTATCGTATGATTGACCTACAACATCATCTGGAATCGTAACATTTATAGGGCAATTTCGATCATGTTCTCCGATCCATACTGCCATACCCCTACAATTAGGACCTAACGAGGCGTGTAGGTCCCTTTAAAGCCATCTTGGTAGTTGAGGAGGTGGACATGGAGGTTGAGATGTAGCGGGTGTCATCTTTTTGACCTGTATATATAATTTCAGATCAATTGACTCATATATACACACTAACAAATTAACGTAATGTAAATTTACCATACAATATTAGTATAGATGACATCTGCTTTGGGCCACATTATCACTCCACTTTCTGCCTCACCAAGCATTTCAGAATCTAGGTGGGCATATGGCAGTTGAAGATCCCTCCAATCGGGGAGTATATGTATCAGGCTCACACGAACCACACCAGCTGATATCACCAGCTGATATTGGAGTCCCATGAAACATCTCCCCTGGAAGGGTTGGGTAAGCCTGTGCCTCTACAACGATATATTCTCGACTTTTTAGATGGCATGCCTTCAACCCCTATAAATTTACATAAAGAATTTTATATACATATATACATAAATATATCATCTTGAGTAGACTAGCTACTATGTCATAAAAATACTTATAGAGGATGTGCTAGGTTGTGGGTCTACAAGATTACTCACAACCTAGGAGTAATAAAAGTGTGAAACGTCATAGGTACCTTCTGAGTGGCCGTTTGAGATGCCTGCCACTTCACCATTGCTTCGTGGACTTTCCTCTCAATTATTTCATCTACCTATACATGGATAAAAGAAATGTAGCTATCAATTATTGAATTCCCTTTCACAATAACATTCTAAAAAAAGGATATGTTACCTCAACTTGTGAAATTCCTGCTTTTGGGAAAGGTTTGTGCTGGGATGACCCAAAGAACGCTTTGATGCCCACACCAACACCTACACCCCTAACACTTCCAGGTTGCTCTAGGTTACCCAGAGCAACGGTAAATTCATCCCTTGTACCCTTAGGGATGAAATTTCCTTCTTTCCTCTGCTCGTGCAACTCCCACTAATCACCATCAACAGAAATTGGTAAGTAAACATAATAATAATTAATATCAATCAATTGCTCTAAGAGTTGAATTTTACCATTTTTGCAGCCGCCTCAACAGTTGCGGGCTTCGTTATATATCCCTTCTTATTTTGCCTCCCAGCTATCCACATAGCATGGCGAGGAAGAGGTGCGAGACCAATAGTAGATGACTCCTGAGTGACAACAGACTGAGTAGTAGACTCAGCCTGTAGTCTTTGGCGAACACCTTCATAGCCTCTTAGACCCATTGTGTGGTCATGCACATTCAGTGCACGCCTTGCTCTTTGAGCATCGTTGATAGCCTTGTTAGTAAGCACATTGATTTGGTTAGTAACACTAACGGTTAATTTTGAATAGGTGAATACATAAGAACGTATATTAATTAAATTGGAAGTGGTGCTTAACACCTTGAATTCATCCATTTTTCTTTGGTGTAACAAACTCCTCCCAGTCTTTGGTGTCCAGGTAGTTCCATTGCTCAGTGGCTGCCTTCTGCCTAAATTTATTTTTTAAAGAGAATACAAAAAAAAATTATTAGTGTAGAGTTAGTCAAAAAGTGATCACTGTCTCGAATTGCAAATCAATCAAGAACCTCTTCTCAGCATCATGTATGTAATCTCAGGTGATATTTGTCCTATAGTTCCTTAGGACCCTCCCATAGTGTTGCATCATGCATTTATGATGCAACTTTTGATCCAGATCAAATATACTCTACAAAATATAATTGCTATTAACTAGTATCCTAAAAATTAGTAATGTACAAAAATAGAATTGCAAATAATAATAACTCACGCATAGTTCCTTCCATACTAAGTCTTTCTTCCCCTTAGGAACTTAATGCCAGGATTCAAAAATAGGACTACAATGGCTGTGAGTAAGAACCCCATGATATGAAATAAATGAGTTGTGGTTCACTCCAACTAGATTTCCTGCATGATCGAAATCCACAGCCAGTTTGGGTCCATTTCCCCTTTATTGTAGTAACTTGTTCACCATTGTGATGCCCCTCAATTCTCAATTTTTTTTGCTGCTCATCAAGTGCCCCAATTTCTTCAGGGGGTACATCACCAACCTAAAATTTGACGAAAAAACACACTTACAGAATATAACTATAAATGAACATATAGATAGAAACCTCAGGGATATATTTTTAAAACATACATTGTGAGGCGACGCATTGACATCCTCACCCTCACAGTAATCATCAGCACGGTCATCAGAAGAATGCTCAACTATCTGAAAGTTCACATTCACATTATGAAGTTCACATTGTAAAGTAATTCACATTGTAAAGTTCACATTCACATTGTAAAGTAATTAACATTGTAAAGTTCACATTCACATTGTAAAGTTCACATTCAGAAAAATAAAACATATAAAAAATATAAACATGCATGCCTCTAATATTGTGATCTTTTATCAATTAACTATCCTTCATTGTGATCTCTACGCACATACAAGTCATCATTAGCTTCAATATTTGGTGGTTTTGGCAACCCAACTAAGAATGGACTGGAGTCATCATACTTATCATAGTATTGTTCTTCATCTATAGGATCTTCAATGAACTATCTTTTACCATGAAGAACAACTAACCATTTATCATTTGCAGGATCATCGATATAAAATACTTGTTTTTCCTGTGATGCCAATATGAATGGTTCACCCTTCTCGCCAATCTTTTCAAAGTTCACTAATGTGAAACCAAATTCATCCACTATAACTCCTTTGGTGGTAGACTTACATAGATCATGCCCAAAATGGATTACATAGCCAAGAAGTATCTCAACTAGCCATGAAAAAACATAGTTGGAGATGAAAAAAAGTAAGAAATACATTGTTTGTATATAAATAAAGGAGAATAGTGGAAGAAAGATGAAGAGGAAGAGATTTAGCTCGTGGAAGAGATGTTGCTCTCGCTCCTTAGCTTCCTGATGGGTTGAATCTCATCCTTAGGGTCGTCCTCCTTACTCTTCTAGACTCCTTATCCTCCTTTCTCCTTGATGTCACCCCAAAAATAGAGTGGAATTCTAAAATCTACATAGTCAAACTCCCATATGTCTTCAATGACACCATAATATGACATTTTAGCTTCACTTGGACTCTTATCCTTTGCACGTACAAAAAACAATGAAGACACTTGAAGGGTGACCCAACTATTTTGGATGACACTCTTATCATCTTAACGCTTTGTGTAATATGAGAATCCATTTATGCCAAACCCTTCATAAGACATAACATTCAATTTTGGTTTAAAGGTGAGGCATTTGATAGTTTCAGTAAGATTATCTGGTCTTTGAGATAGTTGATGTAAGACTTTATTTTCAAACCACTTAATAAATGTCTTGTTGTGCACTCTAGCAAGCCACATTGAATTGGATCGAGGATATTGTCTCTGGATGAAATTGGTATGTTCCTCAATATAAACACTCACTTCATTGATGTTGTGTAAAATATACAAGTGACCCTATTCCAACTGCTCACGACTGATTACTTTCATACGTGATCCCAAAATTCCTTTGCCAAAATGCTCCTCAATATTCTTGTCATTAATAGGAGTGTCATTAGTACTCAGAAAGTCATTGCAAAAATCTATAACCTCTCTCACGAAATAACCCTCAATAATACTCCCTTCAGGCCGATAACGTTTTCAAACATCACCTTTAAAAATACTCATGTATTGTTCAAAGGGATACATCTAATGCAAGAAAACTGGTCCCAACATTTTCACTTCCCTAGTCAAGTGGACAACAAGATGTACCATGATATCAAAGAACAAAGGAGGAAAATACATCTCAAGATGACATAGGGTAACAACAACTTCTCTTTGCAATTTATCGAGAGTATCAGGGTCAATAACTTTGCTGCACAGACTATTGAAAAAGAAACAAAGTTTGGTGATTGCAAAGCTTACATGCTTCAACAATATAGATCGAATTTCCATGGGCAATATTTGTTGCATTAGAGTGTGACAATCATGAGATTTAAGACCTATCAACTTCAGATCTTTCATTGATACCAATGTACAGATGTTGGATGAGTAACCCTGTGGCACCTTAACATTTACCAAGCACTCACAAAAAAGCTTTCTTCTCCTTTCTTGACAACGTGTAACAAGTGGGAAGTAAGTATGTTCTCCAATCACTACTAACTACTTCTGTTAATTCTGTCCTTATTCTCATTTCACGTAGGTCCATTCTAGATTTTATCCCATCTTTAGTCTTACCTGGTATATTCAATAGAGTATCGATGGCGCTATCACAAACATTTTTCTCAACATGCATGACATCGATACAATGCCTAACTGCCAAAGAACTCCCATAAGGAAGATCCCAAAATATTGACTTCTTCTTAAATAAAGATTTGTCACTCCGTGTGGCCATCGTATATTTTGATCTCTTACCAAATTCATTGGCAAAGTCTTTTACTCTTTCATAAACATCCTCCCCTCATATAGGTTTAGGTGCAGTCTGTTCCTCATTTTGTCCATTGAATTCTTTGCGCAACCTATGATACAGATGGAATTTTGGAAGAAACCTTCTATGACCAAGATATACAGTCTTGCCACCATGTTTTAGTCATATTGAATCAGTGTTCGCTTCCATATAGGACACACTTTAGATCCTTTGACACTATATCCAGAAAAATTCCCATATGCTGGAAAGTCATTCACAGTGCAAAACAACATAGCATGAAAATGAAATATCTCTCTTCGTGAAGCATCATAGGTCATCACAACTTCACCCCACAGTTTCTTCAAGTCATCAATCAGAGGTTCAATATAAACATCAATATCATTTCCAGGTTGTTTAGGGCCCGATATCAACAACAAAAGTATAACATACTTATTTTTCATACAAAAGCAGGGAGGAAGATTGTATATAACAAGCATAACTGGCCAAGTACTATGTTGGCTGCTCAATGTCCTGTATGAATTCATCTCATCTGTACAAAGCCCAAGTCTTAGATTCCTGACTTCTTCACCGAATTTAGGGTACAATAAATCAATCTTCATCCATTGTGGGGAATCATATGCATGTCGTAGGATCCCATCATTATTTTTCTTAACATCTGCATGCCACCTCAAATTCTTCACATCTATCAGATTGGCAAAGAAGCATTGAAACCTTGGTATTATAGGTAGATACCACGTCACCTTAGAAGGAGAACCAGTTTTGGACTCCCCCAAAGTCATCAATTTATACCTTGACACACCACATTTGGGACAATCTTTCAAATGCACATAGTCCTTTTGAAATAATACACAATCATTTGAGCATGTGTTTATCTTCTTGGCTTGCATTTCCATTGGGCACACCAATTTCTTTAACCGGTATGTTGAGATCGACAGCTCATTTCCTTCAGGAAGAATTTCTTTCAACAAAGACAACAATGACGTGAAGCTTTTGTCGCTCCATCTATTGTTATCTTTCATCTTATACAATCTCAACACAGTGCTAAGCTTCGTAAACTTACAACATGTATATAATGGTATCTCAACATCATGCACAATGTTTCTAAACATGGGAGGTGGATCGGTGTGCAATACCCCACAACTATCCAGCATTGCATCAACGATGTCTACTAGAAATGGTTCGTTCATATCTACGTTATCGGAGGCAATTTCTTCTTCCACACAAGCACTACTATCGACATCCACTGATTTCAGGTTTGAAATCTCTCCATGCCAGTGCCATTCTATATAGCCTTGTACAATCCCATTGCACATGACATGAGTTTTGATTTCGTCACCAGTGCTGACTTTCAAGTTGTTACCGCAATGCCTACATGGATAGTAGAACCTATCTCCAGGTTGTTTCCTATGTTCCTCGGCAAATCTAATAAATTGATCAAGACCAGAAATAAACTCTAGGGTGCAGTGATTTGGAATAGACATCGATGATCTATCCATTCTATGATCAAAGAGAAAACAAGTATATATTAGAACAAGATTAGGGTCTAGGGTTAAAAGATTAGGGTTTATGGATTAAAGTTTAGGGTTTAAGGTCTTATATATAATAAATGTGTACCACCTATCCCATTCTTGAACACCTAATCTCACTAGTAAGTGTATAATGTGTATTGGGTTTTCAAGAAAATTTCAGAAGCATTTCCCCGCTGTTCTCTAAGTACATATGTACTTAGAGAACAAACGAGGAAATGCTACTAAAATTTTCTAGAAAACCCAATACACATTATACACTTACATCCTAAGTGAGATTAGGTGTTCAAGAACAATCCCAAACTGGGGACTATCCAAGATTTACTCCTAATGAGTAAATCTTGGACGGGCTTCTAGGCCAATAAAATATAACACCAGTCCCTTGTTCACAACCCCATTCAATACACAATTTTCTTATAAAAACACTTGTGGACAGCCATAACAACATATCAATGCTTCCTAAATTAATCAATGTATTATTTTATAACAAAAATTGTGGTGGGTATAACATAGCAAAAAACTCAACATGTCCTTAACATAATATACATATATTTTTAACAAAACTCATTAGGAAGACCATTCACAAATATTTGTAACAAAACATGTCCTTAATACAACATTATTTAAAAGATATGATGTTCAAGTGACATCAACTTAGGGTTACAACAACATAGAGAGAGAAAGTACTCTATCATTATAATAATCACACAAGAGGCTATGTAACATCATCTCTTACTTGAATTACAGTTAGGTTAAGAATTATAACTGATGTTGTCATATATGATTAGAAACTCTTGATGAATAATTGAAGTTTTTAGATTAATAATATTATTCATGTTGATTTAGTGTTTTGAGACCATGGACATCTTACTATGATCTTAATGCTAGTAATATGATCTAGGTATCATGGATAACCTAATATGCTTAAGATGATGAATAATGTTTCACCTAATATGCATAACTAAAGGTTGTAATTTTAAAAATAATGATACGATGGAGTTAGTGTTTGTAACCCTAACTCCTAGTTGAAACACAAGACAACCCTAAACCCTAGTTTATGATCGCATCTAAATCTGGTTAATGTAATGTGAGTACATGGCGTCACATATGTAGTATATTTGTTTCAGATAATGTTGTTTGAAATTCAATGGAGGCTTGCACTTTTAATCAGTACACATTATGTAGCATAAGAATGCATGTTATATATGGTATATTATTAACTAATTCTATCACATTCTCACAAACTAGGTTGATCTTAGTTTTGGGCTTCTCAAATATGAAGTCTGGATGGTGTTGATGTTGTTGTTGTTGATTTAAGTCCATGGATGAGTAGGCGAGCAAGTACCTTTTGATCAAGAAGATGAGCAGCGCGGCGGCGGCGAGAAGGGGAGCATGTCACAACTGGGAGGAGCGGTGGTGGCGAGTAGGGAGCCAGTGAGTAGGGAACAACGGCGGCGGTGGTGATCAGGGAGAAGGAGCGGTGCGGTGGTGGCAAGCAGGGAGCACTAGGCGGCAGCAAGCATGCGAGTAGGTCACAGCTGGGAGGAGTGACAGTGACAAGTGGGGAACAACGGCGGTGGCGGTGAGTAGGGAGAAGGAGCAGAGGAAGCGGTGGGCAGGGAGAAGGAGCGGCGTGGCAGTGGAAAGCAGGTAGAAATAGGGAGCGGCAGGCGGTGACGCACAAGGAGGAGGGAGAAGGGGGCAGAATTTCTAGACCTAACCTTCAATCAGCAATGAAACAGATAAAGGGGAAGAGTCTGCTTCACGCGGGTGCTTTTAAGTTAACAATCAACGTAAGTTATTAAAAACAACTGACGCTTATAACAATAAGAATCAGTGACCACAAAAGCACCGACACCTATGCTCAATGATAGTCATCGGTTTCAATTAGAAAAATCGACGTCTATCTACATATGCCATAGAAAACTGACGCCAAAGGGGGTGAAAATTTTTGCGGGGACAACACACAAAAACACATCGGCGTCGGCTATTTCAAGAACACTGACGATGAAAATGGGTCCAATTTTTGTCTTGCAAAAAACCTTTAGTTGTCGGTTGATTTGTTAACAATGGATGCCATATGTTAAATTTTGGAGGTAATTTTTTTCCACTGGAAAATTCGGATTAGGCATCGGTTGCTTATTGAGGAACCGACGCTAAATAAAAAGTGATACCTGTGTCTGGCCTCTCTTCAAAGATAGATGTTGGTTTGTGTATTCAACTGACGCTACATGGTTTAGGCGTCTATTTCCTGTATACAATCGACCCCTATAAATGTGACGTTATAAGCCATTTCTGTACTAGTGGTGGTTCTATCTCAAAGAATGTAGATCCACTATCTAGAGAGGTAAACCTCTATAGTTTTCAACCTTAGGGCCTCCTTATATTCAGTTATAATACTTACATCAAAAGGCCACCTTTTTCAATATCAATGGCTATAATAGTTTATCTTTTCTAGTTGAATAAGACAAAACCCTTACAAGGGACTAACTTATCTTTACCAAGGATCTTTGACCATCCAAAGTTCTTATCCATCTTTGACCAAGAGACCCCAACCTTCATTAAAGACTTACTGACTCTTAACAAGTTGTCTTGACTTCACCTTTACCAAGGAGAAGATTTGTCCACCAAGGATTCCTTCCCTTACTCCAAGTTTTCTACCTTGCAATTTCTCTTCTTTAAGAGACATATACCTAGCCAAGAGGATCCTTCCTTTTCCAAGGGTACCTTTATTGCTTCTCTCTTGGACGAATGCTTACCCATGTGCCAATGAAGTGGCACCCTAGTGGTAAAAGTTCTGTTGTATGACCGAGAGGTCAAGACTTCAAACTCAGGTGACAGGATGAATGAATTGCCAATTTTTTTTAAATGCTTAACCATGTTTAATCAAGAGTCTTCAACCTTCACCAAGGACTTATCGACTCTTGACAAGATGCCTTTGACTACACCTTCTCCAAAGAGAAGCTTTGTGAATGAAGGATTCCTTCTCTTTCTCCATGTTTTCCGCCTTATAACTTCTCTTCTTTAAGAGACACCTACCTAGCCAAGGGGATCCTTCCTTTTCTAAGGGTGCCTTCCCTACTTCTCTCTTAGACAAAAGAGAGATAAGAGAGACACTTATAGTGAGAGAGATATTGGGAGGTAGAAAAGTGAGAACCTCATAGGTTATACATCTAGAAATAGATATCTTACAAACCTTACTCACTCTAGTGATGTAGCAACCGATTAAGCATATGAGAGTGAATAGGTGCTCTTTGAGACATATACTCTCAACTATAGTCTAGGGGATTTGTTTGTGTTTGTCTTACCATGGTATAAAGCCTAAGGGATCCTATTCATAGTTGAAGATGCCTGATAGCTATTAGGCTAATTTAAAATAAATTTGACCATTTTAGGGATGTGAGTCAAACAGACGTATTGTCTCTATCATCCCTTTCAATGACGATATTGCATTTTCAAGCTATAATATTCTCAGTTGATATTATTCTACCAAAACTTGACCGATGCCACTAAAAGATAAGCAATTAGGCTGATTACTCAGGTTTATCCTTGAAATTTCAAGTGATGGACTTAACTGGGAACATGCCTATTGATTATTGTTCGAGATCATTATAGTATAAATTTCATTTAATCATGTGAAAACTACAATATTACAAGGAAATAGAAGGGAGGCAGGCAACAAGCTGTGCCACCACCCCTTTTTGAATGGCAAATCCAATCCTCCGAAACACCACATCCATAGATCTGGGAGTCATTACATTATTATGCATAACTTTTTGAACTCTCTTAAGAAGCTCCACAGCCTCAGGTGCTAGGAACCCAAAAGTGTCAAAACCAAACGGGATAAAACATGTTGATTGTCGATACATGCTTTCTCATGTTTGGCCACTTTAGCAGAAACAACTTTATGGGAAACATGTCCCACAGTAAAGTCACCACCCTTTAGACCAACCAATGGGGAAACTCCTGTTAGACCAAAAACATAGTAGAATCTCAAATTATTGATCAACTGGGAAAGAAAGCATGTTTGTTATCTAAGTTTTGTCAAGGACAACCTATGTTGATAAAAGTGCCTATTTAGAGAAGTTCAATTAGTGCTAAGTTTAATATAAATTTGATCTAGATTATTTCTATTATACTTTTGAGCTTAATTATATGCTATGCAATCATTCTAAGTTATTACAAAATAGACATAAGGGGGAAAATAATATATTCTTCAATTTTGATCTTTTTGCATATATATCTTGATTTTCCAACTAAGGTTTGCATGTTTAGGTCTTTGGAGTGTGTCTATCTGAAATCACCCAAGTAGAAACATGAGATACAAATAAGTTGAATGGTTTAGTCATGATCATAACATGGGGTCAAGAAATTTAAACCCATGAGTCAACATTCACTACTACAGAACCTACCTTTAGTGTCGGTTTCCAAGCGACGCCTATGTGGGCGACACTAAAAGGTCACCCATTACGCGTCGGTTCCAGGACCGACACCCAAACCCTTCGCGCGCGACCGAAAACGCACCATCAGGGGACTATAGGCGTCGGTTATTAGATAAGAAACCGACGCCCAAACCCTTCATGCCACAGAAAGGGCGCCATCTTGGGCGCTATCAGTGTCGGTTATAAGCCAATAACTGACGAAATATGTCTTCGCGCCAAAAGAATAAGTGTCAGTTACATTTAAATAACCGACACTGTAATGTTATGTGTCGGTTGTTTACAACTACCGACGCCTGTTATTGGCGCCAGCTTGGGCACTATCAATGTCGGTTTGTAGTAAGAAACCGACACCATATATGTTCGCACCATAGGAAATAGGCGCCGGTTATATCTAAAAAACCGACATTACATCATTGTGTGTCGGTTTTTTACAAATAACCGACGCCTATTTTTTTTTTTTTTTTTACAGACCTGCAGACCTGCTGTGGCTGGTCGCAGGATGAGAAACCTGCAGTTCAGTTAACTGAACTGCAGGTTTTACGACATCCATTGATATCAGCCAACAACAGGCGACAAACCTGCAAATTTAACAACAAAAATATTCACACATGCATTTAGCAATACAACCTGCAGTTCCATTTTATTTTCACACATTTAGAAACATTCATGTAGCTAGCAATCTGTAGTTCCATTCATTCACATTCACACATGTAGAAACATTCATATACTAACCAACACTTTCATTCATTTTCACTCAGACACATGTAGAAACATCTAGACATGTAGAAACATTCATACATTATAATTCAGAAATTCATTTACAAAATCCCCACTATTTGTATGGTTGTTGCCCATTCTTCTCTTACTTCATTTAATTCTCCCATCGTATAGGGAGCATGTACATCTGGTAAGTCCGTTCCTGTAGTGGGGTCAACTTTAAACACCTGTAAAGAGAATGATATATATATATAATTAATGAGCTATAAATAAGATTGATATATTTCATATTGTCTAATGAGACTATATAATACCTGAGCAATACAATCGATGTCCATACAACATGACAGACTAACACATATATAGTAAATAACAACAGCAGCGTCGAATTTACATACAACACTAGCTTAGTACATATATAGTGGGACTTATAAGGTGACGATCCCACCTGGTAAAATAGGTTACCGACAACTACATGTTACGACTGGGAGGTCGTGATTCAGCAACAGTATGCATTAGCAGGAGGACAAACAGATCACCATATGTTTGTCCTCATATGGTGATCTGTTTGTCCTCCTGCTAATGCATACGTTGCTGAATCACGACCTCCCAGTCGTAACATGTAGTCGGTAACCTGTTTTAGCAGGTGGTATCGTCACCTTAGTCCACTATATATGTACTAAGTTAGTGTTGTATGTAAATTCAGAGCTGCTGTTGTTATGCACTATATATGTGTTAGTCTGTCATGTTGTTATATGAATCTGAACCACTTGTGTGTGCTGCACTTTATGTATTGTATATGTATCCTCCTTCTCTTCATTGGGGCTTCTTCCTGCATATCCTGCATATCCTGCATAGCTATGTCATGTCCGTCCTGCATAGCCTTCTTCCTATATTTATTTTTCAAAGAGAATACATCAAATCAGAAAATGATATTGAAACATCAAATCAGAAAATGATATTGATATTAAAAAAGTAAACATTTAGCTTCAATAAAAAAATATAAACATGCATGCCTCTAAAATTGTGATCTTTTATCAATTAACAATCCATCATTGTGATCTCCGTGCACATATAAGTCATCATTAGCTTCAATATTTTCTGGAGTTGGCAACCCAACTGAGAATGGACTGGAGTCATCATATTTATCATAGTACTCTTCTTCATCTATAGGATCTTCAATGAACTGTCTTTTACCATGAAGAACAACCGACAATTTATCATTTGCAGGATCATCGATATAAAATACTTGTTTCGCCTGTGATGCCAATATGAATGGTTCAGCCTTCTCGCCAATCTTTTCAAAGTTCACTAAAGTGAAACCCAATTCATCCACTATAACTCCTTTGGTGTTATCAACCCAATTACATTTGAAGAGTGGAATTATGAAATCTATGTAGTCAAATTCCCATATCTCTTCAATGACACCGTAATATGACATTTTAGCTTCACGTGGACTCTTATCCTTTGCACTTGCAAAAAACATAGTCGATGCTTGAAGGGTGACCCCACTGTTTTGGACGACACTCTTATCATCTTGGCGCTTTGTGTAATATGTGAATCCATTAATGTCATACCCTTTATAAGACATAACAGTCAACTTTGGTTTAAAGGCGAGGAATTTGATAGTTTCAGTAATATCATCTGGTGTTTGAGATAGTTGGTGTAAGACTTTATCTTCAAACCACTTAATAAAAGTCTTGTTATGCTCTCTAGCAAGCCACATTGTATTGGCTCGAGGATATTGTCTTTTGATGAAATTGGTATGTTCCTCGATATAAACGTTCACTTCATCCATGTTGTGTAAAATATACAAATGACCTTGTTCCAACTACTCACGGCTGATTACTTTCACACATGATCCCAAAATTCCTTTGCCAAATAGCTCGTCAATATTCTTGTCATTATCAGGAGTATCATTACCACTGAGAAAGTCATTGCAGAAATCCATAACCTCTCTCGCCACATAACCTTCAATAATACTCCCTTCAGGCCGATAACGGTTTCAAACATCACCTTTAAAAACGCTCATGTATCGTTCAAAGGGATACATCCAATGCAAGAAAACCGAGCCCAAGATTTTCACTTCCCTAGTCAAGTGGACAACAAGATGTACCATGATATCAAAGAACGAAGGAGGGAAATACATCTCAAGATGACATAGGGTAACAACCACTTCTCTTTGCAAATTATCGAGAGTCTCAAGGTCAATAACTTTGCTGCAGAGACTGTTGAAAAAGAAACAAAGTCTGGTGATTGCAAACCTTACATGCTTCGACAATATAGATCGAATTGCCACGGGCAATATTTGTTGCATTAGAGTGTGACAATCATGAGATTTAAGTCCTATCAACTTCAGATCTTTCATTGATACTAATCTACGGATGTTGGATGAGTAACCATTTGGCACCTTAACATTTATCAAGCATTCACAAAAAGCTTTCTTCTCTTTTCTAGACAACGTGTAACATGCGGGAGGTAAGTATGTTCTTTTACTACCCATTTCACGTATTTCTGTTAATTCTAACCTTATTCCCATTTCACGTAGGTCCAGTCTGGATTTTATCCCATCTTTAGTCTTACCTGGTATATTTAACAGAGTACCAATGATGCTATCACATACATTTTTCTCAACGTGCATTACATCGATACAATGTCTGACTGTCAAAGAACTCCAATAAGGAAGATCCCAAAATATTGACTTCTTCATTAATGAAGAATTGTCACTCTGTGTAGTACCTTGTGATCTCTTACCAAATTCATTGACAAAGTCTTTTATTCTTTCATAAACAACCTCCCCTGGTATAGGTTTAGGTGCACTGCGTTCCTCATTCAATCCATTGAATGCTTTGCGCTTCCTACGATACGGATGGAATTTTGGAAGAAACCTTCGATGACCGAGATATACATTCTTACCGCCATGTTTTAGTCTTGTTGAATCAGTGTTCTCTTCACATATAGGACACACTTTAGCTCCTTTGACACTATATCCAGACAAATTCCCATAGCTGGAAAGTCATTAATAGTGCAAAACAACATAGCTTGCAAACGAAATGTCTCTCTTCGTGAAGCATCATAGGTCATCACACCTTCACCCCAGAGTTTCTTTAAGTCATCAATCAGAGGTTCAAGATAAACATCTATGTCATTTCCAGGTTGTTTAGGGCCCGATATCAACAACGATAGCATTACGTACTTATTTTTCATACACAGCCAGGGAGGAAGATTGTATATAACAAGCATGACTGGCCAAGTGCTATGTTGGCTGCTCAATGTCCCGTACAGATTCATCACGTATGTACAAAGCCCAAGTCTTAGATTCCTGACTTCTTCACCAAATTCAGGGTACAATACATCAATATTCTTCCACTGTGGGGAATCAGACGCATGTCGTAGGATCCCATCATTATTTTTCTTAACATCTGCATGCCACCTCAAATTCTTCGCATCTATCAGATTGGCAAACAAGCGTTGAAACCATGATATTATAGGTAGATACCACATCACCTTGGCAGGAGAACCAGTTTTGGACTCCCCCGAAGTCGTCAATTTATACCGTGACGCACCACATTTTGGACAATCTTTCAAATCTGCATAGTCCTTTTGAAATAATACACAATCATTAGGGCATGTGTGTATCTTCTTGGCATCCATTCCCATTGGGCACAACAATTTCTTTACCTGGTATGTTGAGATTGGCAGCTCGTTTCCTTCAGGAAGCATTTCTTTCAACAAAGACAACAATGACGTGAAGCTTTTGTCGCTTCATCTATTGTTAGCTTTCAACTTATACAATCTCGACACAGCGTTAAGCTTCGTAAACTTAGTACAACCTGTGTATAATGGCATCTCAACATCATGCACAATGTTTCTAAAAATGGGAGGTGGATCGATGTGCTCTACCCCACAACTATCCAGCATCGCATCAACGATGTCTACTGGAACTGGTTCATTCACATCTATGTCATCGTAGGCAATTTCTTCTTCCATACAAGCACTGCTATCGACATCCACTGGTTTCGGGTTTGAAATCTCTCCATGCCAGTGCCATTCTGTATAGCCTTGTATAATCCCGTTGCACATGACATGAGTCATGATTTCGTCACCAGTGTTGACTTTCAAGTTGTTACCGCAATGTCTACATGGACAGTTGAACCTATCTCCCGGTTGTTTCCTATGTTCCTCGACAAATTTAATGAACTGGTGAAGACCAGAAATAAACTCTGGGGTGTAGCAATTGTGAATGGACATCCATGATCTATCCATTCTATGATCAAAGAGAAAACAAGTATATATTAGGACAAGATTAGGGTCTAGGGTTAACAAATATATGTGATGTCATTATTATATATAATAAATGTGTACCACCTATCCATTCTTGAACACCTAATCTCACTAGTAAGTGTATAATGTGTATTGGGTTTTCAAGAAAATTTCGGCAGCATTTCCCCGCTGTTCTCCAAGTACATATGTACTTAGAGAACAAACGGGGAAATGCTACCAAAATTTTCTTGAAAACCCAATACACATTATACACTTACATCCTAAGCGAGATTAGGTGTTCAAGAACAGTCCCAAACCGGGGACTATCCAAGATTTACTCCTAATGAGTAAATCTTGGACGGGTTTCTAGGCCAACAATTAATGTATTGTCATTCTTATACCTAAAATCCTATTTCTTCAAGTTAGGGTGATTATTTATGTCTTTAAAATAGTATGTCATATTAAAATAGACTAAACAATATGAGAAAATAGTAGTGTAATCATGCAAATGGGAACATTCATGGGAACACACACTTCAGTTATAAGCATTCATGTAGCAACTTTCAGTTCCATTCATGGGAACACACACTTCAGTTATAACAATAACTAAACAAAGTGGTTGGTGTACCCCTAAACATGCGCATAATTAAAAAAACTATTAATACAGACAATTCTAGGTAGATAGACAACTAAATACTACACCCACATGGTCCCGCATGCATCAGTAACTTCTTTTTGATGATGAAGCTGTGTCACGAAGCTCCTCACTGTATTTAGATGAATCTGAACTGACAGGGGCCTCAGATTCAGATTCCTCATAGATGATATCCGACGTCGTGCGCTACCGCAGAAGATGATCGGGGGTCTCGCAGTTGCTGTTGGTTATCCAAACTTTGATGGAATTATGGCCAACTGGATGGAGAAAAAGCCTGTTCCAATGGACCACATGCAGCTCTCCAATCCAATCACGCCAACCGGATTTTGATACAAGATTTCCCGCCAAATCATACTCAACCTCGATAACATGTGAATAATTACCAAAAGTTAGGGTCACATTACCAGGCATGTAGTGTCTTCCTTTTAGAAAACGTCAATGTTTGGGTATGACCAATTGGTTTAAGGAACGATCATCTAGGATGATGTCCAATTGTTCTTCAATAGGGAACGTTAACATTGACATAGAGGCCCAGTTCATAGTGACTGTTATGGGTGGACAGAGACTGCACAATATTAGTATTAACAAAGTGTAAGTACATATAACGATGTTATATATTTTCAGAAAAAGTTGTATAACATCAGTTAACCTTTTATTGCTTGTCATAACCAACTTTATTGTGGTAGACATGATAGCTTGAAAAGAAGTCTACAAATGTACTTAGAGAACAAACGAGGAAATGCTCCTAATGAGTAAATCTTGGACGGGTTTCTAGGTGCTTACTAAAATAGAACCATTATATGGAACTAATCCTACATTATACACATACTTTTCCTGAGTAAGATAATGTGCACTTCATGGAATTATTAAGATCTGAATATATATAAGTTGTTTCTAACTACTTTGATGGGATTTTATAACATTCGAGTCTTCCATTTATAACATTAAGATCTGAATATATATAAGAATCCCATTTGATACACACGATTGAGATTCTTTCATGATACTAGGAAAATACACTAACTAGATATTCATTTAGGTGTTAGACATCAATATGTGTATGAGCCCCAATTAAAACTGATTCTCATAAGAAGTAAATAAATTTAAAAAAAAATGCCCAGCAGCAGGGCGACACCTTGAGGGAAGACGAGCAGAGGAAGAAGAAGAAGGCAGGGCGGGCACCTTGAGGGAAGAGGAGCAGCGATCGAGGCAAAGTCCTAGCAGCTTCCGGCGGCGAAGAGAGGAACGACGGAGAGGGCGGCGAGGCTAGGAGACCTAGCTGCTACCGGCGACAGCGGAGAAGAGGTCGGCGGGCGGAGAAGAGGTCGGCGGGCGGAGAAGAGGCCGACGGTGGAGGAGAGGCCGGCAGGCGGAGAGGGAGGCCGGCGGGCGGGCGGAGAGGGAGGTCGACTGCTTCTCGCTCGACGGCGACGAGCGGCGAGCATGGAGGAAGGAGCGGCGGAGGCAGCGGCAGGGAGCAAGGGAAATCGCCGGAGCTAGGGAAATCGGGAACGAAATAGGGAAATGGGAAGAATCTTTCGGGCAGGGTGAGCTATTAAGTTGAAAATACATGTCAGTTATTTAAACCACCGACAAATAAACCAACAGTGTCGGTTCTTTGCCACAAACCGACAACTATACTAGATTATAGTCGTCGGTTTTTGATTAAACGACAACCGACAACTATTCCTATCTCACGAATACCCTTTAGTCGTCGGTTATTTAGTTACGAACCGACGCAATATGTAAAATATTGGAGCCAATTTTTTCGATGGAATTTTGGGTTTGGCGGTTGATTTTAGGTGTCGGGTTTTATTAATTAACGGACACTTAATAAAAGCGGTACCTGTGTCTGGTCGACCTTCACGGATTGGATGTCGGTTTCTGTTCAAAACCGACACACTAGGGTTTATGTGTCGGTTTTTGTATACAACCGACACCTTGAAAAGTGACTTTATAAGCCATTTCTGTAGTAGTGATTATCCTCCTTTTTGAAGATGAAAAACCAATACATACATGTTTTGAAAGATTTAAGTAAAATACCTTTGGAGAAACCTAGGGGTTTCAAGGAATTGAGTTTTTGTAACACCCATGCCTACAACCCAAGGATCTAGTAGAGTTTCAAGAATGACGACTGGACCCATAAACCACCACTAGTCTCAACTATGTGCTTGGTCCTCACTCGCACGTAAGCCAGGATAAACTTCATGACTGGTCACCCATCCTAGTACTACTCCAAGATGAACATGCTTAACAATAGAGTTCTCTAGAGATGGGCTCCCTAAAAAGGAGGTGCACCTTGGTGATATGGGTAGTCTAATCATTCATTTTAAGATCATTTTATCTGAGGCCTTAAATCCTGAGACGTTACAATTTCATTGCTCTCCATAAATATATGTTATTTCTCTATCAAGGTCATATTTTGTAACATTTATAGAGGTTATATATTATGCTAATATTTTTCTTCTTTCCCTTACATAAGACATCTTGTCATGGGACTATTTATTAACCATCCTAACTCCAAATGACTACAAAGTCAACAAAGATTTAATCTAGGAATTTGTCACTGGAATAGTATTATCAAAGCGTGAATGTGAAAGCTTAAAAGCTTAGTATACATGAACTGATAGTAAGACAAAAACACCAATCATAATTTCAACATTCAACAAGTATTATTAAGAAACATTATCTAATTACAAGTATTCAATTACATGTTAGATAGTCAGATTTACACAAGTTAGCTCATGTACACTAGGATATTACAACAAATATACCTGACATATATCAGCAAGCCCATAAATTCCTAGGCATCCCTGAACCTATAAAAATATGTGAAACAATATGGGTCAACACACAAGGTGTTAGTATAGGACAGAAAGATACATATATATAAGATTTGTATAGTTTACAAATATTTTAGGAATAAATGAACAAGAATAAACAAAATAAGTATTTAGAAAATGACAGCCAATGTTTTTTGACATTTTACTTGAATTATAGCATCATATCATGTACTCATCAATGTCATGTATTCGTAAGGCCTTTTTGACTAACTTCCCATTGGAAGAGTCTACAAGGGTGTTGAAAATTAGCTAACCCTTTCTTAAGGGACCTCATGGTCATCGCTAAGAGATAACCCTCTATTGACATGGTTTGTCCTCTCTTGACATCTCAAGTAAGATGCCCAACCTTGTGCCTACACCAAAACATCAGGAAGGTGCATAAGTTTTGTATAAAATGGAGTTTTAATATCATGTTTGCAAGTTATAAAACAACGACAATGAGATAAACATCAAGTACAATACTATAATACCACATGGCAATATTTGAGCAACTAAACAAGCATACATATGTAACATGTCTCAACCATGAAAGTCATAGGGTAAATTGAAAGTTGTAATTTCCCAGGGCATTCATTAGAGGAATGTTTCCAGAGATATTGTGATATGGAGAAGAAAAAAATGTTTATATAATTATTAAAACCCGTACCTAATTCAAATATTCTTTGATTAACCTTGACCATTTACATCACAAGCCACACCTGGTTAAGCAAAATATTACATGCATGTATTATATTTTCATCATTAACCATAATTAGCTCCATTTTTATGGTTTTGATTAATTTACGTTCCAAGTTACTTATTAGTGCATTTGATGATCTTGTATTGATTTAGAGTCCATCATGAAGTTGTTGTTCAAGTTTTTTGTCATTTTGAGGTTCCATCTATTTGATAAGCACGTTATAAGATTTATATCACTAATGCACATTTTAGGATCAAAGGACTCATAATAGGGCAACCAAGGTCATGATCCATAAAGTCATGAGATCCAACCATGAAAAGTTGTTTATATCAACAAGAATCAAACATAGTAAACATATTCAAAAATAGGTAGATGTCCCCTAGGGTTTAGGAATCAAAGTCCAAACTTGGTATCATCAAATCCACATACATTCAAAGTCCATATGTCTTATATCATTAATGTCCATAATATGATCTAAACAGAACATCCACATCAAGGGTTTAAGAATATTTGAATTAACCTTGATTTGGGAGGGGAGAGCATAAGGAAAAGATTCATAACAATTGTAGAGAATCAGAATACAAATCAAGACAAATAGGGCACAAAAAGCATTTAAGGGAGAAATAGAGTCACATGCATCATTAAGCCACAAAAGTAGTCATCCTTACCAATTTAGGTCATAAGACTTCATGAATTTACTGATTTTAAAGATCTAGGAGTGTTTGATCTACAAAATGGATTAAGTCATCATTGAAGTCCCAAAAACTTGTCATATATGAGCATCAAGAGTCATTCATGAGTAATAGGGGTGATTAGGACCCTCATTTGTTCAGAGGTGCAAAAAAGTTGTCGATTAGATGAGAAAGAGGGTAAAAATACATTGATAATTCAAGCTTTAACGCGATAATGCATTAAATATGGTCAATTTAGTCCAAGATCACATATTTAGCCAAAAAGGAAGATTAAAAGAAGATACATGGTGTGAAAATATGGTCATTTTTAGAGATCATCGAGCTAATGAATTTGGTATATAATATTGCATGGTTTGGCCAAGGGATGAGGGAGTTTTGGATCTTTTGATCATTTTTATTAAGAACTATATTAAAAGGGTGGCATTAACTTTGATATCATGTAAAGTATATGGGTCATTGACCCCATATCAAGAGGTTGTGTTCCTCACCTATCTATCCAACCCTAAGGGTGGGGCCTTGCCATGTGTCCCATGATGATAGCCCAACACCACACAGCCCAACAATCACACATCACTAGTTTCTTGCTCTAGTCGCCACATTATGATCTCCCATCACTTGCCTTTGCCGATAGACATTGGTCTCCCTCATGATGTGGTGAGTGGCAGGTTCAGACTTGCAAACAAAAAGCTAGTGTGTGGAGGTCTGCCACAAATCTCGACCCTCCCATCCAGGTCCCACATGGATCCTAGTTGGGATTGGATGTTGTCAGCTTCTCACTTCTACTCATGTCTCTAGTAGGACCTCATGTGAGGCTCGATATTCTTACGACGATTGTGAGGTTGCTGTTTGCCTAAAAGGACTCAATCCCATGATAAAAAGAAGTCAGGGAAGCTAGAGAAATGGCCATACACACCCATTCTGCACCTCTTGACCAAGGGTGGTCTTCCCTGAGGCCGTAGGCCACTGCATAACATATACCCAAAGAGTATGGGTAACAGATCCACCTAGGTCTAAGGGGAAGAAGACGATACCAATAGGTGGCTAGGGTGTAGAGGATGGGGAAGAGAATTGAGGGAAATGGAAGAGGGAAGAAAAGTTCAAGATGTCAAGAAGAGGCGTATTGGTGAAGCCAAGATGATTGTAGGTGGCAGCAGTGCAAACTCCATTGATCCTTATACAGAGGTAGGAGATGAACTATCAACCATTGGATAATTTTGGTTGGATGGAGCAAGATCCCTTTAGATAGCTTATGTGTTAAGGGGAAGGTGATGTCAACCCATGTTGGCTACGCGCCCATATTTGACCCAAAAGGCTCTGAAATCCAATAAAGTCTACTAAAAGAGCACAACTTCAATATATCATAGCATGTGACTCCTAGGTACAATTGATGCAACTTTTACACTTTTAGATTCATAAATGTATCCTCTACCTCGTGATATACATTAGATAGTCAAAAGAGCATAGTGAAGAGGTTTAATCTTCATTGCAAGATGGCTATAATTTAAAGAATGAGTCTTATTTTAATTTCAAATTCCAGTCCCCAATTGGAAATTGATCATGACTAAATTGGAGCATCAAATACTTTTTCTATGAAAAACTTGTCATCTAAAGTAAGAAAGTCACTTGTTTAGAGAGAAAAGTACATAAGAGCAAAGAGAAAAGTTAGGTTGTCACATCCTTCACTCCTTACAAGAAATTTCATACTTAAAATTCATGCATGATCATAGTCAAAGGTCAATGTCAATTTGTATCATGTTTACATAACCAAACTTAGGTGTTAAGGAATCCACCAATATGGGGTGCACACTTATTTTATCATCATCGAAAGCATATCTATCCCCATTAAATACATATGACTAGGTGTTTTATCATGTGATGACAACATATTGACATTAGGGTTCCATAACCCTTCTCCCTATCACATTATGGCTTTTGCTCATATACTCATGTGAGTCCAAGGTGTGTTGTCAAAGTCTAAAATATTAATTTCACCAAAAAATATGTTCATCATTTAGACTTTCAAATGATATTATCACTGAACATATATTTCATGATTATAACAGATTTCATGTATGTTTTAGCCGCCTCCCCCAATTCCTATCAAATCTAATCGATTATGTTCAATTATTTTCATCTTGTGCTTGAATTTGAACATTGTATTAACTATTCAAGCTAAGTTCTCTAGGTATCATCATATCAAATTTGTGATTTCAAATCTACAAATTTTGTGCAAAGTAGGTTTTCATATGCAGTCTATCTTAATTATAGTGACTTGTTGTACATATATAAAGTTCTATCTTAAGTCAGTTATCTCATGTATCAAGCATCAATTATAGAACAACATTATCATAAAAAATGAGGTTTCATAATTATCTCACTAGTACCCAAAAAGAGCTCTACAAATCTGCAGCCACTCAAAGAAAAACTTTATATCTCCAACAAGACATGCTAACTACAACCATTTACTGATACAAAATATTTCTACCCAACTTTCAAGAAAGTAGGACAACATCTATATTCCTTGACATAAAATATATTAACCCGAGTAGGAGGCTCACCATGGATATCACACATCATATACATCATCTTAGGGTCTTGGTACATCTCCCTCACCTATATAGCAAACACCATATATTCAATTTCCTCCTTCTCTAGTGTTAGATCTTTTAATATAAAATCTTTGGGTCCCCCATTTTAAAGGGAAGCACACACTAGGTGACTAAACCCACATACATGAAAAATTTCAGCAACAGACTCATCACCATTTATTTCATTGTTCATATATTTCAACATTTTCATATGTTGAAGGTTAGGTTCTCTGACCTTCTCTCATGTCGGGTCAACTAAAATCAAGATTTAATCCTTATCATATGTCCCAAGCTTGAGGTTGTTCTTCATAAAGTGGTTGAGTCCTAAGTTGGTATCCAACCATATATCGCTAACCATATCTTTACATGTACAAGACTAGTCACATGCAAGTGTGTCAATCCACTATCTATGTTTAGCACACAACCAAGTGAGATGTTCCATACATGGTGCTAGGTTTCTCTAGGGTTACATGGGCAAACTCATCTCATATCATAAAAGAATACTTGACTCTTCCAAAACAAACTAAGGACTATTGAAGAAATCTCTTATCATCAACATCGTTGTCATTATTATTATTATCATCATCATCATCATTTTCGTAATCATGAATATCATCATCATAATTATCATCATCATTAACTTATGTCATCTAGGATACATACTATACTAACCTTTATCATGGCTCTAGACAAATCTCGAGACTACAACTATAATCTAAACACTCTCATCTAGACATGACATTAAAACTCTTTCTCTTAAGTTGCACGGACACTCACTACCTTTCTACATGAGGTAACATTTTCATATGTACATATAATAATACTTGAAATAGGTTTTCTCCAACAAGAAACATGCGATGAAAACCACCATACTCCAATTGAATGAAACCAAAACCAAAACAAGTTACCACATTTATTAGGTAGTCAAGTACCATGGCACCTAGAGAACTACTAAGAGTATGGTTCATACTTGTGTAGCTACCCTATGTACATGTTGCGAACATATGTCTAGGGTTGTAGTAAGATCTCCGTTTTCTTACCCTCCTGAACCTACATCTCATAGAGGAGAAAAGAAAGGGTTCTATTGATTACACAAGTCTACACCTATTCCTAGAACATCTAGGATCTAATCTAGAGGCTAAGTCAACTTACTCCACAAAGGAAAACTTATTAAGTTTCTAAGGTTGAGATGTAATGTTGAGTTTAGTTTGTGTTTCATGTGAGTAATGTTTGTTGTAGTTATTGTTCATGCTCTGATACCATCTGTCACATAATCATTTATTACACAAATCCTAAGGCCAAATAACTACAAAGCCAATGGTGATAGGATCTAGGCATCCATTCATGGTATGATATTACAAAAGCATGAATGTGAAATCATAAATGCTTAGAATACATGAAAAGATAACAAGATAAAAGTACCAATTAGAATTTCAACATTCAACATGTATTATTAAGAAAAAAATTTATTACAAGATTTCAATTACATGTTAGAGAGTCAGTTTTACACAAGTCTACACATGTACACTAGGGATATTGCAATAAGTAAACCTAACATAGTTCACTAACACTATCAACTCCTAGCCATCTCTGAACTTATAAAAATACTTGAAACATTGCGGGTCAACACACAAGGTATTGAGTGTAGAGAAGAAAAATACATATATATATATATATATATATATATATATATATATAAGTTTTTCAAATTGTAATAGATTTTAGGAATAAACTAACAAGAATAAACAAATTATGTATTTAGCAAAGGAGAGCCCATGTTTTATGTCATTTTACTCCAATTATACCATCACATCATGTCTTAATCTATATCATGTATTCATAAGGCCTTTTTGACTAACTTCCCATTATAAGAGTCTATGAGGGTTTTGAGGATTAGTGTACCCTATTCTTAAGGGACCTCAAGGCCATCACTAAGAGATAACCCTTTTATTGACATGGTCTGCCCTATCTTGACATCTCAAGTAAGATGTCTAACTTTGTGTCCTTAGCCCAAAACATTAGGCAGGTGCACACGGTTTGTATAATGGAGTTACTACATTATGTGTGTAAGTCATAAAACAACAAAATTGAGATAAACATTGACTACAATACTAGAATACTACATGGAAATATTTGATAAAGTAAACAAGCATACATATGTATTACATTTCAAGCAAGAAAGCCATAGTCCTATAATTATTAAAGCCCGTACCTGATTCAAAGATTCTCAACTTAACCTTGACCATATAGATCACAAGCCACACTTTGTTAAGAACAATATTACATGCATGCATATGTTTCTTATAATTAACCCTAATTAGCTCAATTTTTAGGATCGTGACCAAGTTAGGTTCCAAGTTACTTATTAGTGCATTTGATAATCTTTTACTGATTTAGAGTCAAACATGAAGGTGTGGTTCAAGTTTTCTGTCATTTAGAGGTTCCATCTATTTTATATGAAATTATAAGATTTATGTCACTAAGGGACATTTTAGGATCAAAGGACTCATTAAAGGTTAACCACAATCATGATCCATAAAGTCATGAGATCTAAGCATGAAAAGTGGTTTATATTAGCAAGAATCAGACATCGTAAACATATTAAAAGATAGGTGGATGTTCCCTAGGGTTTAGGAATCAAAATCCAAACTTTAGATTAACATATCCACATACATCCAAAGTCCAACATATATGGCTTATATCATTAGGGTCCATCATATGACCTAAATGGGATATCCACATCAAGGGATCAAGAATGTTAGAACCAAAACTAATTTGGGTGGGGGAACATAAAGAAAGGATTCATAATGAATCTAGAGCATTAGAATTCATCAATCCATATAGGGAACAATAAGAAATTAAGGGTGAAATAGAGTCACATGCATGATTATGTAACAACAGGGGTTAGACATAGAAATTTAGGTCACAAGGCATCATGAATTTTCTAACTTGAAAGATCTAGGGGGATTTGATGTAAAAAAGGGGTCTAATCATCATTAAAGTAACAAAAAATAGTAATATATGGGCATCAAGAGTCATTCATGAGCAATAGTGGTGATCAGAACCCTCATGTTATTTGAAGGTGAACAAAAGTTACTAATTAGATGAGAAAGTGGGTAAAAGTGCATTAATGATTCAAGATTAACATAAGGATGCATTAAATATGGTCAATGTAGCCAAAGATCACATCTTTACCAAAAAGAAAGATGAGAAGAAGATTCATGTTGTGAAAATATGCTCATTGCATAGAACTCATTGATCTATTGAATATGGTATATAATATTCCACAGTTTGGCCAAGGGATGAAGGAGTAGTAGTTTTTTTGATGATTTTGATTAAGAACTATACAAAAAGGGGGGAGTTACCTTTTATAACATGTAAAGGATCTATGAGATTGGCCCCGGATCAAGCGGTTGTGTTCCTTGACCATCTAGCACACCATGAGGATGGGGCCCCACCACACGTCCTATGATGATAGGCCAACACCACACAATCCAATGACTACACGTTGATCATTGCTTGCTCCAACCATTGCATCATGATCTCCCATCGCTTGATGCCATCGATTTTCATTGGTCTCCCTTGTGCTGTGGTGAGTGGTGGGTTCAAACCTACAAAGAAAATGCTAGTGTGTGGAGGCTGTCCTCTAAACTTGACCATCTAATCTGGGGTTCCACATGGATCCTAGATGGGATCAGACAATGCCTACTTCTTGCTTATACCCCTATCTACTATAGAACATCACGTGAGGCTCACCATTCTTGCGGTAGCGATGAGGTTGATGCTCATTGGAGGGGACCCAATCCCATGGTAGAAGAGGTTGAGGGAGCCCAAAAATGGTCGTCCACACCTACCGGTAGCTGCTATGACCGAGCATGGTCTACCCCAAGGCTATAGGGTGTTGTGCAGTAGATGTCAAAAGAATATGGGTGGAGGAGCCACTTAGGGCTAAGGGAAAGAAGATAAGAGCCAAGAGGTGCTAGGGTGCACGAGAGAGAAAGAAAAATGAGGGAAACGCAAGAGGGAAGCAAAAGAATGAGAAAGGGGTTCCCAAATTTCATCCAAGATGTTGTGAAGAGGCATACTGGTGATTCTAAGATGATCATAGGTGGAAGCGGTGCCAACTCCGTCGATCCCTGTATAGTGGTTGGAAAAGGACGGTCAATTGTTAGATCAAAAGGGTTGGGTCAATTGGATCGGATCAAAGAGTCCACAATAGCCCAACAAGGCACATGTTGGTTGGATGGGGCAAGATCACAATAGATAGCTGATGTGTTAAGGGGAAGTCGGGGCCAACTCATATGGGCTGCACACTTAGATTGCACCTAAAAGATCCCAAAATTCAATGATGTCCACTAAAAAGGCCACAACTTCAATATATCACATCTTGTGACTCATAGGTCCAATTGAGGTAACTTTTGTGCCGCTAAATTCATAGTTGAATCCTCTACTGGATGATATACATGAGAATTGAAAGATCATACTGAAGAGGTTTGATATTAACTGCAAGGTGGCTATTATTTAAAGAAGAGCTCTTATTTCAATTCTCTAATTCAAGTCCCGTATTGGAAACTGATCATGGGGGTGACCAAATTGGAGCATCACATACTTCAACTACGAAAAGAATATCATCTAGAGTAAGAATGTCACTTGTTGTGAGTAGAAAAGTAAATAAGAGGAGAGAGATTTCTAGGCTATCAACATGTCTTCCTTCCATTTTTCATATAAAAATGGGGGAGTGTGTAGAAAAGAACATTGAAAGGACTTGTTCGTGCAAAGATAAAGAAAAATAAGACATACAATTGAACAACCCCAAATACAATTCAAGGAAGTATCATCAGTACTATGCAAAATAAAGTAACTCATATTAATTGATATGCCATTCAAGGAATACATTTGAGTATATACTAAAGGAGATACCATCATAGAACAAATAGAATATTACTTGTTTGAAACAAGATATAAGCACCATTTTTTCAAAAACTACTATATGCAAAGAAACTGCTATATATGATTTGACATTTTAATAGGGAACTATTAGAAGCTAGGTCATGAAATAGATGAATATATTAGGCCAATATTTACCAATATATGTAGAGAAAATGTCAAAGCAATGAATATTTAATAAATAGGGCATGGGTGGATATTAAATTACTAGATATGTATCACATATAAAAGATAATTACTGATTGAACCAGAAGGTTTTAATAAATACGATATACTAGTATACCGATGTAAAAAGTTACATAGAAATAGAAACAATTTTTAAACCACCAATATTTTTAAGTGATAATCATTATAACATGCATATCAACTCCAAACACATAGTTCAAAGATATAAAGATACCAATTCTAGAGAAAACATAAAGATGGAGTTGCATGCAAGAAACTATAAAATAAAAAAAGATTTTTAGTTTAAAGCATCACAATATGGACGTGTCAAAGACAGAACCAAGGAGAGTGCCAATTGAATAGGGCACTGGTGAGGCAATCTAGATGAGAGGGAAATACAAATCCAATAATCCTTGTAAATGTACACTACAAAATGTCTGATTCATTAATTTCATGTCACTTTTGACAAGGTATTTTCAGAGTCTTTAAGCACAAACTTTCTCATTTAGATATGTTTTTGTTTTGTTTTCCATTTATTAGCATCTGATTCACTTATTCATCAATTATTACTAATTTCAATCAAAAGCATGATATTATTGTCTTTTTCTCAGACTTATCAACATGGTGCCACTGACAAAGAAAATTATGGTATTGACAGCTTACACACAAAAGAAGAACAAGAAGAGGAGAATCAACATTATAGAGGAACAACTATATGCTATTGAGTAATGGCTCGATGCCACTAAGATACAAACTCAGTGGTACCAACTTGAGGTCCAGATAACATCAGGGATGCAATTTAATTATCTTAGTGCAACTAATGATAAAGCCGGTGGTACTGACTACAACATCCGGGAACCATAAAGAATCTACTCGGTGTTGTCGATGTCCATATAGGTAGTATTGATGCAAAGTGAGGAGGAAAAAGTTTCGCCATCTCAGTGCTACCGACACCCAGTCATTATTACCAATCTAGTATGATTGAAGTTGGTATGAAATTAAGTCAGATTCAAAATCAGGGAATTAAGTTAGGGTTAGGGCTCTATTAAGCCCTAAGGTGAGAGGCTATAGGATAATTATCATGTACATTTCCAATGTAGAGAACAAGGGAGTGGATATAGACGATATTTACACCAACTGGACGATTTGGGCACTTTTGGAGGACATATTTGCAGTTGGAATGTTGTTGATCATGGTGTTCATTACCAAGGATTAGTGAGTCAACATCTCTAAGAGTTTTTCTATTAGTTTTTTATGTTTTACTTATCGATCTATTTCTATTTTTGTTGTAATTTGATCACAAACATGCAAAGGTAAACCCCTCTTTTCCCTAGGACATAGGAGTAGACTGACACATTATTGTAACAGAATTCATTTGTTCAAAACATGAAATTATCATATTGGCAATGATTTCTGAAAGCATAATCAACATAACCAAAGTATCATATTTTTAATTACTTAATGAGATGAAAAATAAGTTATAAAAGTCATAAATACACATATCTAAAAATGTGATTCGGGAAAGGGAAAACAACTATGAAAGAATAACCTAGAGGACATAATCATTCCCTTAGATTAAGTTACTAAACTACTATGGCAGTGGGATTTGGATTAGTCTGAGTAGTGTGTTATGTTTTAGGAGAGGGTTGTATTGTCTACATGTCTTTAGTTTAGAATAAGTGTGATTAGCTACAGATGAAGAGAATTTAGTATGGTATGTGTCAAGTGAAATGACAAATTTTGGGGAATTCATTAAATCTTGCTTGCAACCACTTTATTTTAGTTTTCTCAATTCATGTTGTGAATTATATATCAAATCAATACTCTCTTCATCCTACATAATTACTTTATAAATAGTAGTAGTTTCGTGTGAACGGTTCCCTAAGTTGGAAAACTCAATCTTCTTTATACTATATTACACAATGCATGCACTTGCATTTTACATGCATGTTCTATTTGTGTGAAGTTTTTTGGCATCATTTATGGGGAATCAGAAACACCGACACTGCAAGTATTGAAACTGGTACTCTAGGAGATTTTTATTTTTTATTCTCTTTTGATTTTTCTTTGAGAAAAAAAACCATTGCTAAAGCATTTTTTGCAACATTACTAGTATTATTTGTTCCTATAGTGTGTGACTATATTTTCAGGTACTAATGCATGGTACATAATTGGAATAAGACAATAGAGTCTCAACTCTTCCTTGTGTAGTGTTGGTATGTATGCCAAGAGAGCCAACCATATGATGACTATAATGTCATAACTTGTAAATGATTTGATTAATAATAAAGGCAATCTTCCAATTTATTCTATTTTATGCAATTATGAGATAATGATGTAATGTAACATATGTCTAAAGAATGAAATTACTCAATGACGTATGTCTTCAGGTTTAGGACCTGAACATTGAGATCATACATATGTCAATAGTATGTGCATTCTTGTTATGTCCCTAGCCAAATGTTATTGTAGAAGGCTTAGAGATGGCAATAACACATAAGACAAGAGAGTGTGTTGGTTGATGACAAAATCTCATTAAGTCATGATATGTGATATCAAACCAAACACATAGATACTTGTTAGATAATAATGTATCAAACAAACCCAACTTGAGATCGATGCATGGAAACCATTACATGGTAGTCAAAATCATCTCTCATAGTGATGGTGGTGATTATGGTTCTTAGACTTGAAATCACTACACTCATCACATTTCATTTGGTGTACTTTGACATCATACACTGTAATCTTGAATAAGGATTACCATAAATGTAACACACCAAAAATTGGTACTAGACTTTATTGTTGAACTATTTTGCATAATTGTCTCTCCTAAAACCTATGTTTCTAATCTCCATTCGAATCTGTACATCATAGAATATCATGAAATTGAAGCACCAAACTAAAAAAATTCCTCATTTTGATTTAGTCATCATGGTCCCTCAATTTTCCTAATGAACAAAAAACTTTTTTGTTGTCAACTAGTAAATTTAGGACCATTTGTTCCTATACATTCATTGGACCTTGCATTGATAATTTTCCCTTGTCTTGACAATTACTGACTTTGGAATAAAATGAAAATATTACTTGAAATATCATATATACTTTATAGGGTGATTTATTCTAGGAGATGTAGTAACTAAGTTTTGAATAGAGGATTTAATGGTTTCCTTGTTTGAATTAATGATAATTAGAAACATGGTCAAATCCTTATTAAACTAGGACTCACCGCTTCAAAGTAGGGAAACATTTAAGTAATTAGGCAATGATGTCCATAACGCCTGTGATGGAAATTATTGAGAAGATCCATTCTTCTTCATCTGCAATGCCAGAATTTCTTGTGTTATATCCGAACGGGAACCCTCCATCTCGACAAAACCCTCAAGAAATCACTCCAACCCTAACTTATTGCCACCTTTACACCTCTGATGTGGTAGTAATGGTCTTCATCAACCTAAAATGTAGAATGTCATCACTACACCCATTACCTTGCCTCATTCCTCTCCTCATCTCTGAGACTCTTTACAACCCTCTTTGCAATCCTTGTACCCTCAACCCCATAAAGCCCACTTGCCACAATCAAGGGATGAATCATATCAGCAACATCCAACCACTATAGATTAAGAGAGGTCCTATCACCTAATACAGTGAGCATCACTGACACATCTTGTCATGAGGAAGCCGCAAATGCGACCTACAATCACCACTTTCAATTTCGAGCGCTTAACCTAGCATGTGATGATCTTCATTGTCTTTGCCCTACCCAGCCAAGACCCTTGGCTTGCTACCTCATACCCATCATTTTCCTTTAATATTTGTCTTACAACATGGCATCACCAACCTGCTTTCCCTCCTCCTTAGAGCACTGGCAACCGGTGCCATCATGCCTATACCTCATCCATGATGGTTGAAACTAAGGAAACCAACAGGCACACAATTCCCAGACATGACCATAGAGATTCCACACCTACAGTGACATAGGAAGAGTCCTCGATACCTTTTCATCCTTGCCTCACCAACAACGGAGCCTGAAGGTGTGCGGCTTCATCGTTTGGATTCACCAAACACTACCTAATCTCCCCCGTCGTTGACATTATAGACCCCCTCTAATCTTACTCGTCTCCTTGCCAAACCCTCCCATCTTCTCGCTAGCCATAGTGAGACACCACTACTGAACTGACCCACCTTCATATCCTCTCCAACCATAAATAGTCTACTACCATCGAGGTTCAGTCCTTGCCATGGTTCATGGCCATCTCCCTAAACTTCCCAATGGTAATCCCTTCTACAAGTGGGAGAGAAGTATGCAATAGATATGAAGCATCGTAGTCCTTAATGCACACTTGCAACACCTGAATCTGGAGTTTTGTAGTGGGCAATAGAAGATAGATCTCCACAGAATGCCATTAGCCGACCACTACAATATGGCATCACCTAGGTCTGCAATCTACCATTAGCATCAATATGCAAATCCCTAAATGCATAGCTTCAACTTCAAACCTGCAATGCAGACACAAAATCTTCCTGTTTCTCCCCTGCCAATGAACAGAGTGTATGAAAACCTGATATGAATCTATATCCACCTTAGTTTGGAGTCTAGAGACCCAATTCGATTATCAACCCATCTCAACTCTTCAAAAAGGCTTCTGATAACTCATATAATGAAGAAGGGTGACAGACTACTAGATACAATCACAATATATGATTTTGAGTTATATCTAATCCATAAAATGACGTGGCTTATATTATCGCACTGACAAACTCACTTAGGGTTGAAATCCCTAAGTTTTTAACCAAAACAACGTGCAATAATGCCACCCACAGGCGGACAGGTCTTATCGCAGTATAGTTGAGGATCGAATCCCAATGGACAACATTTTTAAGAATCTTTCTCTAGTCGAATCTAGTTGAATCAAGACTAATATTTAGAACAAGGTTGGTTGATTTTAATTAAACTATATACGAAGAAAGTAAAAGAGCAGGATTAAAGGTTGATTAAAGATTAATGAGGGAAATGGCTGGGATGGTCCCGGGCTTCACCGCCACTACACATGCAATCACATCCAAACATCAAACATCCAAGCAAGATATAACCATTCAAATAGAGCTACTGCAGAACCCCCCGTACAGACGTCAGGTCCGCGTAAGCATCACCTTAGGTATCAGATGTCTCATCACCATCCAGATCACGTACTTACGGCACCGAAGATACATAAATCCAAATGAAGTTTTGGGCCCCCTATACAGGCGTCAAGCACACAGAAGTGTCACTGTGGGCTAGATGGCTTGTCACCACACGTATCATACACTTACAACCTCAAGGAATCCCATTCTGTTTCTATTTTGGGAGTCAACCACGTTAATCGACATTCAAAAACTACGCATAGAAGTTCTCGCAACATAGGAAGCGAACAAGATATATGCAAGCAGGTGATCAATCCATAAGCACTCATCGACGATTAACAACAAAATGAAAGATTATATACATGCCATGGAATGTTTAGAAGTGAGATATGAAAGCATGGGCAGTGGGGCTAGTCCCCGCACCCCAGTGAATGTAAACTACTCGCTCATGGTGAGAGGAACAAGAAAAACAAGAGAAAGAAAAGATTCCCCCATGAGCATGGTTAAGAAGATGATCGCAACTCGATGGAGAAACAGTCTTCTACACGATGTCGGGGCAGATCTGGACGAGGAGGGAAGAACACCATGGCAAACGGGGTGGATCTTCTCTCTCCACCTTCTTCTTCTTCTCGTAGTCCTCGCTCATAGCAGAAGGAGCAACTCGTGGATGAGATGGTGGTGTGGACGCAACAGATGTAGATTCAGATCTAGATCTAAATGAGGTGGCTTGCAGATCTGAGTCTTCACTCGATATCTAGGTGAACATGCCACAAAACCGCCACGGGGGCAGGTTCTTGGCTATGGAGATTGTCTCCTTAGGCCCAGGATAGTACGGCAGCCGAACAACGTCTGGAGATGATGATTTGACTAACTGGAGTCGAGTTCTATTTATAGGTAGGTTGGGCACCGACTTGCTTTTTTTGTGGTCGCGGCAAATGTCATGGTCGCAGCCTTTGTTGTGGTCGCGGCCTTTGTCATGGTCGCGGCCTTTGTTGTGGTCCTGGCCTTTGTCGTGGTCGCGGAAAATGTCATGGTCGCGGCCTTTGTCTTGGTCACGACCTTTGTCGTGGTCGCAGAAAATGTCATGGTCGCGGCCTTTGTCATGGTCGCGGCCTTTGTCGTGGTCACGACAAATGTCATGGTTACGGCCTTTGTCGTGGTCGCGACCTTTGTCGTGGTTGCAACCTTTGCATTGGTCGCAACCTTTGTCATGGTCCCAACCTTTGTCGTGGTCGCGGCCTTTGTCGTGGTCACGGCCTTTGTCGTGGTCACGGCAAATGTCATGGTCGCAACCTTTGTCATCGTCACGGCCTTTGTCATGGTCGCGGCCTTTGTCATGCTCTGTGTGAGGAAGAGCCACGACTTGGCATAGGTGAAGGAGCGAGGGCGGAACGTGGAAGGTAGCTGGGTCGTGGGTAGCTGTACGGGGTCGCTGCTTGGTGCTGCACCTCGACCAGGTCCACAGGTGATGTGGTAGGAGGAGCTGCTCGTGATCGGGATGAGGAGGGAAGGTGCAGGTGGAGGAGGGATGAGTCACGATCTCTAGAAGTGGAAGGTTGTTGCTGCTGCTTCGGTAATCCGCGAGCATGAGGGGTGAAGGGACCATGAGTGCAGCAGGTCGTGGTAGGAGTCCAGGCTGCTGGTGATCGGAGGCAGACCATGGGTATTGTCGTGGGCGCGGCTAGTTGCAGGTCGTGGCTCTGGATAGGAGAGACCGCGGGAGGAGGGAGTATTGCGGTCTTCACTTTGCCGTAGTCGCGGGAGTCTGCCTGGTTGCGGGAGAGATCGCGAGCTGGGTCGCGATTAGCAAGATCGTGAGCGGGGGAGATCCGCGGCCAGGTGGCTAAAGTAAGATCACGACCAGGCTACAACAACCGCGATCACATTTAGGGTAGCAGAGGGATCACGATCTGAGAAGATGAAAGGCACAATTTGCGCTTGTGAGAGGGAAGGAGGGACCCAACGGTTTAGTGGAGGGCCCAGTTGGGGCATAAGAAAGGGACAAGGCCTCGACGCTGCTGACTTGAATAAAGAAGAAAAGGGGTGCAAAAAATGATGTGGGCCGAGAAGTTTGTGTTCCAAGCTTGACTTCTTGGACTTAATTAAACCTGCAAATTGGTGTCAAAATTGAATTAAAACCACTTTGGTTAAGCCAAGGAAATGCACATATTAGATGATAAAGCCAATAAATGCACGAATGTAACCAAAATTGGGCCAAACAAGGCGATTAAACTTAGATGAATATGCATTCATCAAAATACCCCGAACTTAAACGTTGCTCGTCCTCGAGTAACACAAAATCTGAAACAATCGCCAAGCGCATACTTTCAACTCGTGTGATTGCCTCATCTTCACATCATGATTATTACTTTTCCACTTGGTATGACTAAGTGTCTCAACATCCTGAGATCACAGAACACATTTTTCCATATCTTCGTTTCCGAGTTCGCTTCCCAACATCACTTCTTCTCCCCTTTTTCCAAAATCAAGCACGTCAGAGAGTTTCATAAGAGTCCAGAGATACCCGCAGAACAACAAGTGTGCACATGATCTGACACTGGTGTTTTTAGGATGTTGGTGAGCGTAGGCATTCATTGTGCCAGTAGGTGGAAAAGGGAGTGAAGTGTGGTATGGAAGGAAGATACAAATCTATCCTCTATTCGACTCGAGATTTTTATTACATGATTTGCAATTTCGTTGATTGCATTTTTTTGTGTGCGAATCTCTTCTCTATTCGACTCGAGATTGCATTTCTTTTTGTGTGTGCTTAGGCATCTTTTATTGGTGATACGCCCCTATTTTGTAGCGAGGGGTATGGAAGAAGTATGAAGGAAGAGAGAGTGTGCTACCCCGAACATAGGGTTTGGCACTATATTGGCTATTTTTGTTTGTTTTTGATGAGTGAAGGGGTAAGAAGATGATGGAAGAAGTGTAGAAGAGAGTTCAGATCAGAATGCAACTTGATTTACAATTTAGCGCACCGGGTTGTTCTCCTTATCATACTCTGCTCAAATAATGACTTGATCAGGATCCGGTGGAGATTCCATGCTATTGTTCCACTAGTCAGATAGGAAGCACAACGTGTTTGATCCCTCTCAGTTTGACAGATACTTGCCATATCTACTGATCATGATGTTAGGATTCATAAGCTTCACACGGTGATTTCTAATCATGGGCTAGTTTTAGAAATTGTTCTCCTTGAGGCTTCACTTTGAATAAGGAGGGTATAATGATTCAAAATTGCATGGGAAAATAGGATAGTCGGCTAGGTAATGGCTTTGATTGAAACAAAAGCGTCACAACTCCATCAAGTTTCTATAAAAGTTGCTATGAAATTTTTTTGAAAATTTTGAAAAATTTTGAAAAAGTTGCTCAAAATTGCGACCACATTTCAACGATGAAATCTTAAGTCTGGAATGGATAGGAGAGGGTGGGAAGTAGAGTATGTACCACCCACCCTCCACCCCAAACTTAGAAATTTTCTCGTCCCAAGCAAACTCTAAATCCGAGATGGAGGGGAAAACTCATGCTGGTTGGTCCACCAGATGTGGTTGCATTCCTTTCGGCGACGCGTCCACCATCTGAAATCTCAAAAATGGAAACTATCAGAATTTAGGACTGCATCTTGCGATGTATTTCCTATCAGGTGCAAAATTTTCTAAAAAAAACAAAATTAAAAGTAAAAGCTAAGTTAAAGATCGGGTTGCCTCCCGACAAGCGCCTTTGTTTTACGTCGATGGATCGACGTGATTTCTTCATTTTTCTGCTAGGTATGTCAGTTTGGACAGATTCATCAATTCATCAGTGCTAGTATCAGCTGCGGTGAAATATCTCTTCAAGCGTTGGCCATTTGCCACAAAATCACCTGACGTCTCACTCCATAAGGTAAATGCACCATGTGGATAGATGCTTTTGACAATGTATGGTCCCGACCGTCGAAAATGGAGTTTTCCTGGGAATAACTTTAGTCTTGAGTTGAACAGCAGAACTTGGTCTCCCACTTGAATGTCCTTCCTCTTCAGATGACCATCATACCAAAGTTTTGTGCGTTCCTTATAGATTTGTGCGTTCTCATAAGCTGTCATTCGGAGTTCATCCAACTCTTGAAGCTGTAGAATCCTGTCTTCACCTACTTTCTTCATGTCAAAATTCAACTGTTTGATTGCCCACCATGCTTTATGTTCTAGTTCCACGGGCAGGTGACATGATTTTCCATAAATGAGTCTGAAGGGTGTTGTTCCAAGAGGAGTTTTGAACGCAGTTCGATAGGCCCATAAAGCATCATCGATTTTCACTGACCAATCCTTCCGGTTGCATCCTACTGTCTTTTCCAGGATAGCTTTGAGTTGATGGTTTGAAACCTCCAACTGCCCACTTGTTTGTGGGTGGTAGGGGGAAGCTACCTTGTGTGTTACACCATATCTTCTCAACAACGCTTCAAAGCTTCTCTCCAGAAAATGAGAACATCCATCGGAGATCACGGTTCGCAGGATTCCAAAACGGGGAAAGATAATATCTTTGAACAATTTAATGACGGGTTTTGAATCGCTAGTGACGGTTGGTATGGCCTCTACCCATTTAGAGACATAATCCACAGCAACTAGGATGTATGAAAATCCATGTGAGGATGGGAATGGACCCATGTAGTCCACTCCCCAAACATCAAAAATCTCGACTTCTTGCCATAGCTTAAGTGGCATCTCATCTCTTTTTGTAATGTTTCCTGTTCTCTGACACTTGTCACATGACAAAACAAAGTTATAAGAATCTCTGGATATGTTTGGCTAAAAGAAACCACATTGCAAAACCTTCAAAGAAGTTTTCTTAGAACTCATATGACCTGTGACTGGGCCTGCGTGACATTTCTCTAAAATAAGTTGGGCTTCTTCCTCAACGATATAATGTCTGTAGAGACCATCAGCACAGAGCTTGAAAAGGTACGGTTCATCCCAGTGATATTGCCTCACATCATGCATGAATTTCTTTAGAGCATTACCAGTACACTCAGGGTGGATGACACCAGCAACAAGGTAGTTCACATAGTCTGAGTACCAAGGAGTAGCTTCTGAGACTTTCATAAGCTGGTCATCTGGAAGAGAGTCATTAATTGGTATCTTCTCAGTTTCCAGAGTGTGGATACAACTTATGTGGTCTTCTACAACATGTTCTATGCCTCTCTTATCTCTAATCTAAAGATCAAATTCTTGCAATAGGAGAATCCATCTTATTAGCCTTGGTTTTGCATCTTTCTTTTTTAGAAGATAACAGATAGAAGCATGATCGGTGTAGACAATCACCTTTGAACCGACGAGGTAGGATTTAAACTTATCAAAGGCATAAACGACTGCTAGGAGTTCCTTCTCAGTAGTTGCGTAGTTCCTATGAGCTTCATCAAGGGTCTTCGATGCATAATAGATGACATGATGTTTCTTCTCTATACATTGGCCCAGAACGGCACCCACAGCGTAATCACTAGCATCACACATAATTTCAAATGGGTTGTCCCAATCCGGGGCATGAATGATGGGTGTTGTTATAAGGGCATGCTTTAGGTTGTTGAAACTCTTGATACACTCTTCATCAAAATGGAAATCAGTGTCCTTCAACAACAAGTTTGTCATGGGCTTGGTTATCTTAGAGAAATCCTTGATAAACCTTCTGTAGAAACCCGCATGACCAAGGAATGTGCAGACTTCTCTTACATTGGTAGGGATAGATAGTTTGGAGATCACCTCGATCTTGGCCTTGTCCACTTCAATTCCTCGATTACTAACTCTATGGCCAAGGATAATGCCTTCTTTTACCATAAAATGACATTTCTCCCAATTAAGCACCAGATGTGTTTCTTCGCATCGTTTGAGGACAAGGGAGAGGTGACTTAGGCATGAATCATAGGAATCCCCATATACGGAGAAATCATCCATAAAAAGTTCCATAATGGTTTCGGTTAAACCAGCAAATATGGCTGCCATGCAGCGTTGGAAGGTTGCAGGCGCATTACAAAGTCCAAACGGCATCCTTCTAAAGGCGTATGTTCCAAAGGGGCAGGTAAACGTAGTTTTCTCTTGATCATATGGATGTATAGGGATTTGGTAGAATCCAGAGTAACCATCGAGATAGCAAAAATATTCCTGATGAGCCAATCTCTCTAAGACTTGATCTAGGAAAGGCATCGAGAAATGATACTTGCGTGTGGCTTTGTTCAATTTTCTATAATCGATGCACATCCTCCACCCGGTGACTGTGCGAGTGGGGATGAGTTCATTTTCTTCGTTTCGTATCATAGTAGTGCCACCCTTCTTTGGAACGACATGCATAGGACTCACCCACGGTGAGTCAAATATCAGACAGATGATTCTGGTAGTGAGCAACTTGATAACTTCATGGCGGACTACTTCCTTCATATTAGGATTCAACTTCCGTTGATGCTCAACAGTCGGCTTGTGGTCTTCCACCATAGGGATTTTGTGCATACAAAGTGCTTGACTGACCCCAGTGAGATTGCTCATCTTGTAGCTGATATCTTTCTTTCTTTCCTTTAATTCTTTCAGGAGTTTATCTTCTTGTTCGGTCGTTAGATCATAATTTATAATAACTGGACAAACCTTGAGATCATCCAAAAACACATATTTAAGTCCCTCAGACAGGGGCTTCATTTTAGGGGCTTCTGGCTTCTCACATGGCTCTTCAGTTACATTCACATCTTTGAGTTCCTCAAACATAGCTTCAGGATCTTCTTCTACAGAGTTGAGGTGAAGGATACAATCCTTAACTTGTTTATTGATGAAAATTTTGGCAGATGGGTTTGTTAGTGCCACTTCTAAAGGATCGTCTTGTTCATATTCCTCTTCTGTGAGGAGAGACATTTTCTCAATGCAATCAATCAAATAGACTTCTTCCTACATGCTCGGTCTTCGCATGCTTTCAAAAACTTTGAACTCAAGGGTTTCTTTCCCTAGTCTGAGCAACAAGGTCCATGCTTCAACGTCAATCAAAGCTCTTGTAGTGGCGAGGAATGGATGGCCAAAGATAAGAGGGTATCTGGCATCTTATTTTATGTCCATGATGACAAAGTCATAAGGGACATAAGAGTCTTTTCCAAACTTGATAGGGACATCTTCGATGATTCCCAAAGGAAGAGTCATAGAGTTATCTGCAAGTTGAATGGTCATTCTAGTTGGGAGTAATTATGCAAACCCTAGCCTCTTGCAAAGGCTAAGTGGCATGATAGAAATGATAGAAATGAGATCGGCTAATCCCTTCTTACATGAAGAGTCACCGATATGGCATGAAATCCCAAAGGATTTGGGGTCTTTCTGCTTCTTGGGCATCTTGCTCTGGATGATATCACAAGTGGTTGTTGCTAGCTTAACAGTCTTGTATTCTTCAGTTATGTACTTCCTTGTGAGGAGAGACTTTTAAATACTTAGTCCAGGCTAGTATCTCATCCAGCGCATCTAGAAAGGGTATATCTACATGAAGCTTCTTCATAGCTTCTTTAAACTTGTTGAATTGAGTATCGAGCTTTTTCTGCTTCAAACAAGTTGGGAAAGGAGGGAGAGGCTTGTATACTAGCACATCCGACTCAGGTGTGTCTTCGGCCTCCGCAGTGAATGGTTCCTCCAATCTTGATTTGTCTGTCCTATCAGGGGTTGGTTGTTCTTTCGGTTGAGACTCAGGTGTTGCAGAGTCTTGGACATTTGCAAAGTTATCATCATTTGTTTCTGCTATTGGTATCTTAGCAGGGGAGTCAGAATAGTTTTTCCCAGACCTGGTGGTGACAACCTTTAGTTGCTCCGGATGTTTAGGATTGTTTTCGGGTTGTCCAGCAAAGGTTCTAGCAGGTGGCTTCATGCTAGCCGCAAGTTGAGCTAGTTGAGATTCAATAGCCTTCTGATGGGCTTGCTGGCTAGCTATCATAGCCTGCTGCGACTGCAACATCTTCTCAATAGTTGACAATTTGTCATCCGGATGGATGGTACCGGCTTGTTTCCCTTGTTGTTGCTATTGATAGGGGACTTGGTTGGGGTTCTGAAACTGAGAATTGTTCTGATAATTGTTGTGGTTCCTATTCTGGTAGTTTCCTATGAAGTTCCCTTGATTCCCAAAATTCTGTTGTTGGCTATACTGGAATCTTGGTGGGCCTTGTTGTTGAGTATTTGAACCAAGTTGTCGTGAATTTTCCGCTCTAGAAGGATTTCTATATTGAAAACTTGGATGGTTCCTATTCTGATTCGGATTACAGTACCCTTGACTAGGGATGGTGTTGACAACATTCAAATTTTCCAATTGACCACTATATCCTTGGGCACAAGTATTGCTCAAAACAACATCATAGAGAATGTTACATGCTAGAGTAGAATGATCAGTTCCTTTACATGCTTCGCAGAAGAGTGAGGCTGACTTAACTTGCTCTTGTTGTCGAGGGGGTGAAAGTCTTCTTTCATAAGCTGCGAGAGATGATTCTAGATGGTCTTGCTTTGCAACTAGGAGTTTGAGAGATTCAGCAATAGACTT